>OX621207.1:6218270-7418270 GCA_951640565.1 Petrophora chlorosata | reverse complement strand
AGTTAGGGGCCAGGATCTATGAATGTGATTGTTGGGCATATATATTAAATGCTATGGAAATGAATACAAAGCAAACCAAAACCTGTTATATGCTGGGCATTCGTTGAGGCCATTCCAGGACAGTAGATGCATACTATAACTGTCATATTATGTTCCATAGTTCAACAGACATGTGGGGCCTCGGCTGCCTCATATGGGAAGCATTTAATGGGCCTCTCAAAACACAGCCCGCTCTCAAGACTACAGACTACATTCCTAAGCAGCTTGTCACATTATACTGTGAACTGGTCAGTGCAAACCCAGGCTCAAGACCAAACCCAGCGGATATCATTACAAGGTACTTTTATACATACTATTTTACAAGATCGAACCCTATTTAGTTAATGTATTATTACTTGATAATATAAAATCAAACAACCTGAGTCCATATCTGCAATGCAGTACAAATATGAAAGTGGGTTTCACAGACAGCCTTAATAAAAGTTACACCTATTAAGCCTTAGTAAGGTAATAAACTAAAGTATGAGTTATAGTTATGAGCTGTATTGCAGTTATTTCTGTCATTCATTACAGGGAGAATTTTCAGAAACTTCCGAGGAAGGCCAATATGATGTGATTTGTTTTGTATATCCACATGATATTTCATTGCAAGATTTGAACCTTATCAGCTACACTATCGATTAGTGCAATAATACTGGGTGTAAATTTATTTACAAAATCGACAGTTTCCTCTATTTCTCATAATGTTGGAGATGACCGTTCAAATCCTTTATAAATTCATCCAATACATATTTTTATTTCTATGAATTCACCCATTCCAGGTGTCGCAAGATCGGTGGATACTTCAAGAACGACTTGATAGACACTATGTTATTCCTCGAAGAGATTCAAATAAAGGACAAAGTCGAGAAGGGCAAGTTTTTCTCGACACTCAGTGCATACTTGGACAACTTCCCGGAGGCAGTCTGTGTTCATAAGATATTGCCTCAGCTGCTCACTGCGTATCATTATGGAGATGCAGGATCTGCTGTATTAGCACCTATGTTTAAGGTAAGATATTAATTACGTACAACGCGCCACTATTATATGGTGGACATTCCTCCAGCATGCACGAAGCGCTCCTCTTCCACTTTCATTATATGCACTGCCAATTAGTGGAACTCCGGAGTCAGTTTTTCCCGATAGTTACAACCTGGGAATATTCAAGTCACGAGTGAACAGGTACTATCTTGGCAAACATGCTACATTGTTGACTGCGTTGTCACTTACTATCAGGTGAGATGGTGGTCAAACGCAAGCCAATAAAACAAAAAAACAAGAAAGAAAGCAATCATACAGACAACAGAGTTCGAATGTTATTCACGTGTTCCGTGTAAATAATACAGATTTTAAAATTTGAATCTTTAAAGTGCTTGATAATATTTAATTCAGTTGTTACGCAAAGTTTCATGTTGTAATTTCAAGTATTTATTTAATAATTTAGGTTTTTTGTACGGTTTGGAGGCTACTTTACGATTTTCTATCGAGAAAATTTAATGGAATCGTGTTTTTGCAAAGGAAACGCGCTAGCAATAATCCTCTTATTTAACATGTATATATTAAAAAGCGAATGCTGCAGTATTGTTGATTTAATATGAGATCAAGCTAAGCGATTTGTCATTGTACAAACTCTTAAACACACAAAAGCAAATATTTTGCTCAAGTTTTAAGTAAGTCAGTTTTGGGTGGTTCTGCAACTGTTAGGGGCAGGCGTGTTGCTTATCACCAGGTGCTTATCTAATCACTCAATTGAATGATCAGTAACAATGCATCATTGATGTATGTTTTCACA
Source organism: Petrophora chlorosata (assembly GCA_951640565.1). Taxonomy (NCBI): domain Eukaryota; kingdom Metazoa; phylum Arthropoda; class Insecta; order Lepidoptera; family Geometridae; genus Petrophora; species Petrophora chlorosata. The sequence goes on along the minus strand of OX621207.1, from coordinate 7,416,439 downwards.
TTTTTTAGTACATGTTTAAGAGCAGCGGAACAACATAACCTACTTGGAAAAAAATCCTTTTAGTACAAAACAAACTGGCATCCTCCTAGAAAACATCATGAATTATAAAATACATGTATAAAGGCGAGCTCAACCCTAAGAAGAGTTTTCTTTCAGCGAACCCTTGAGAAGAGAGAATTGTCTCTTAAGCAAATAGGTTTGAATAAAAAATCAGCAAATATAATCATAAATATATACTCTAAAATGTATATCATCATAATAAATGCAAAATAAATATTTCTATAAGATTGATATATATTGATATTTTATAATATTTATATATTCCTATTTTCATTGGCCGTGGTTGTAATCCCACCCACCGAACAAAGCCATGCCGCCAAACGACCTAGTCGTGTTTCGGGATGATGTTCGGTGAACCATCGGGTCTGGACGGGTCTGAGCAGCCGCTCAACTGCCGTCTCTCTCTAGATCTATGTGCTCCATCTTAGGCCACATCATCGCTTCACATCAGGCGAGACAGTGGCCAAACATAGATCAATAAAGAGTAAAAAATAAATACAAAATAAATATTTCTATATGATACATAACTGTTTCTATAACATATATTTTTTGTTAACCTTTCAGTTAGGTAAATTACTAGAAGAGGCTGAATACCAGAAGCAGATAGTGCCGTGCGTAGTGAAACTGTTTGCGTCCAACGATCGGACGACGCGATCGCGGCTGCTGCAGCAGCTGGACCAGTTTATAATGCATTTACAGAATAATACTGTAAGTATTCGTCTATTTTTAGGTGGAGTATAATTTCTGAATCTGGAAGTTATGAGTATGAAAAAAAGTATCGCATCTTACATAAACACTATTGTATAGTCTGATAGATAGTAAATTATTTTTGCACAAACAAATTTGTAAGTAAATAGGCGAACTTGCTAGTAACCATTTTTTCCAGTTAACCTCAGTTTACTAAGGAGTTTTATATGGTAGCGCAAATAAAATATAAAGTAAATTTGGAAAAAAGAAAAAGTTAATAAAAAACCAATTAACAATTATGTACAAACATATAGAATGATAAAAACTAAACTAACCTACAACAAAATTAAAAAATGAAATTAAATATAAAACACAGAATTTAGGTCACCGTCCGCGGGCAGGGTGCCCAAAAAGCTGGCAACGTTACCTCGTTGAATGGCCAGACTAATTCGTTGGCCGAGGTAAGCGCCAGCTCTTTGGTCACCAGTTGTTTCTATGAGAAAATAAAAAAAAATATTATAAAAAAATATATTATGGTTCTTTCAAATTAATGCTATTTAATGCTTAACTAAAAGACACATCTTTTAAATTTACTTTATTTTTATTAGCAACGCTAGTACAGGCACAGAAAACTAAGGGCATCACCCCGCAAATAAATTTAAACAAATAGCGACTCTTGCTATGACGCAATAAAATTCAATTCAGCTCGCGTAGCGCTGCATACCTACCAGTCATACTACCCTACAGAGCGCCTCTCTTTCTATCGCATAGCTCTTATCTCTTCTGACGCGGCACGTGTAATGACGCGCGACCCGCCGTCGGTGTCCGGCTATGTTTGTAGTTTCGTACCTACAGCGCGGAGTGCGCTAGGCCTGGTACAGGTTAAAGTTGAGGTTTAAGTCAAGGCAATGCCACAGAATAAACAATACTACTATGTAGCAATCCTTAGCTTACTTAATTTAATATTAAGGTTCTAAAGCTCTTTAAAAACGAATAAAGTAGTATTTGTGTATTAGGCTTATAGTTTCTGTGTAATAAGACAAATTACAAATGGTTACCGCCTTATTATCAGGCAACCATTCGGCCAAACTAATTTCTAGTTTAATAACTATTGTGCTTTAGTTCTATCACCACTCTAAAATCACACTAATAATATAAATGCGGAAGATTGTATGTGTGTTAGTGTTCCTTCTTCACGCTGTGGCGGCTTAACGGATTTCAGTGAAATTCGAAATAGTGATAGCTGATACCCTGGATTAACATATAGGCTACTTTTCTCGGGAAACTGCGGGGCGCTAGTTAAGCCATAATTCTCCAATGTTTCAGGTAAACGACCAAATATTCCCTCAAGTGGTGCACGGCTTTCTAGACACTAACCCAATCATTCGTGAGCAGACGGTGAAGTCTATAGTGCACCTCGCGCCGAAGCTCAATTACAACAACCTTAATGTTGAAGTGCTCAAACACTTCGCAAGACTGCAAGCTAAGGACGAACAGGGCGGTATAAGGTATCTTTCTGTTAAGTATACTGTGGAGCAAGAACCATTTCAAAGTTTGAATGTTCTATTCAATTTTTGCATCACAGACACATACGAACGTCAATTATTACTACGACTACCACCATATCGGAAAAAGATCATATTCATCAATCATTTTTATCATCATCATCAGTCCATGAAGTTCCCACTGCTGGGACTCTTCCTTGGCCCTTGGGCCTTCTCTCGAATACAGAGTGGATGGGTCATAATCCACTACGCTGGCCCAGTGGGGAGACGGGTCTGAGCAGCCGCTCATTCCATTTAGAAATTCTTGGCCAAGCCGATTTCCTCACAATGTTTATCTTCACCGTTTTTCGAGCGAGTATCAAATCCGTACTTAACTTAATAAAGTCAGCGGACGCGGCGAAAGCGGCGGCGGAGCCAGCGAGATTCGAACTCCAGTGCGTGGCATCGAAAGTCGCCCCACTACCGGTTAAGCTTGCTCACAGTGTATGTCATACTTCAAAACCTGTACGTTTTCATTGTCAACAAAATTTTGCAAACTAATAGGACGATCCAATTTAGGTCAACTAGTTAGTAACATCTTTTTTATTGATTCGTTCCATATCAATTGTGTCGAGTTCCCTTTGTTTGATTAACAAATTGGAACGACATAGCTGAATCTGCTATAAAGTGCCTGGTTTATGTGAGCTCCTTAATTGGATGAATTTGGTATACATATAGGTAGATTTTATTTGCATTTGAATGAAGGTAATAAATGGATCTGGATGTGATCAAATTCGTGTTTACTCTGTTGTGTTAGGCGCGCACGTCTGCCCATAGCACGCTACAGTGTACAATAAGCTTTAGATAATTTAAAATATGGAGATTTTATTAAATGTATGTGAGTGACGAGTATTTCAACTGATGGTAAGAGTTAAAAATTACTTCCTGTTCAATGTCTTCCTATATAAGCAGATAGATGAACAGTTACCATAGATAGTAATATGTAGGTATTTGTTACCATGTGGCTATAATGGTTTCGTTTATATCCAAGTCTACAGATTCCCATATCTACCCGTTTTGACCAAAATGTTGACCTCCCAAAAGAACAATAGCTTATGACAACTTTTTTCTTAAATAGGTACCCATTATAAGATATCTCAAACTACATGGTACTAAAATGCATACTTATCACTACATAGTTTAAAACAAAGTCGGTTTCTCTGTCCCTATATCCCTATGTATGCTTAAATCTTTAAAACTACGCAACGGGTTTTGATGCGGTTTTTTTTAATAGATAGAGTGTTTGAAGAGGAAAGTTTATATGTTTTCATCCCATCTATTCGAAAAGGACGACTTGGTTCGCCTTTATGTGCACCCAAAGGTGGTGTTTTCTAAAAGAAACTTTTAGCGGGCAGTAATGAGTTTTTAATCCTCTTTATAAGTGCGCCGCAATTATCTTTGCCGCGCACTTTTTGAATTTGGAACATCTTAGTGTTCAGCACCAAAGAAATCGAACGCAAATATTGTTTGAATAAAGACTGGCTGGTACGACGGCCCATAGTCACGCCGCCGGATGAATGAAAAAAAAAACAAATTAAAAAAACCCGAACTACAGCCCGCGTTTTCGTAAATTTTCACGGATTGTTAGAAATTCATTGTTTTGTTTTGTTTTGAAAAATGAGTTCTTCAAGTGACAGTGAAAGTATAGAATTAACTCCTGAAAGCATTAGAACTGACGCAAGAAATGTGATGGATAATCTATTACCTGCAAAATCCCGGGAGAAATATATGAAAGCCTATGGTAATTTTATTGAATGGAGAAATGCAAGAGGCGCCAAGAATTTTTCAGAATCTGTGTTTTTGGCCTACTTCCAGTACTTAGCCAAAACTAATCATAATATTACAATAATAATATTACAATAAAATATGAGGCGCTTTTATTTTCTCATAGTGGGTGATGAAAAGTAGAGTGTATCACTCGGGCGCAAAATATATTTTTGGCTCGGGCGACGTACTTTGAATCCCTCGCTACGTTCAGGATTCTACTAAAGAATCCCTCGCTACGCTGGATTCAAAAAAGCGCCCTCGCCGTAAAAATATTATTTTGCTCCCTTATGATACAATCTACTAATAATGACCGTGCGAAGCCGGAGCGGGTCGCTAGTTTTAAATATAAAAGTATAAATAATATGATTGTAAATAATAGTACATTTTTCACATAAAAAAACGGGTATCAGCTGAAAATCAGCGCCGAGTTGTGCTAAACTCTCACATTTTATGCTGAAAATTATTTAAGATTATTTTGTTTGTCGTTTTGTTTGTGTGTCGAATAAATGGTTCAACTTTCTTCTTTCTTTCTTAATATATTAACTGTAGATTATGTGACACAATCATGGACAGAAAATAATTACCACGTTGGGAAAATAAACAAAAGTCAAACCGATTACGTTCCAGGACTAACACAACAGTCTGTCTCGGCAAGATAGCAGCACATCTCCACCCACAAATCCGACAGAAGGTTCTAGTGTCGGCGTTCGTTCGCGCGACTCGCGACGCCTTCCCTCCAGCGAGGCAAGCGGGCGTGCTGGCGTTGGCAGCTACACAACAGTACTTCTTGCTGGCTGAAGTAGCAAATAGAGTGCTGCCGGCGTTGTGTCCGCTCACTGCTGATCCGGAGAAACAGGTGACGCTAAACTTAAGGTCTAAAATGTCTGATCGTATAAATTGACACATATGTACGCCCTTTCAGCGGAGTAAAATGAGCGATAAAATGTATTGGTATTATTTTGTTGACAGGTTCGCGATGCTGCATTTAGGACTATAAGAGGCTTCCTCGGCAAATTGGAAAAGGTTTCAGAAGATCCCAGTTTGAAAGAAGGAATGGGTAAGTGAAAACATTGTATTCCAAGTTTCGAAAGTTTTAACATAAAAACTCCATTCAATACATGCCTATATATATTTTGCCTATATTAGCACTAATTGGCAATATGCATGTGTTTTTTTAATGCATGAATCGATTCATTATTTAATACTATTATTAAAAAAATGTTTAAAAATTTTACGGCATCATTTATCAATAAAATAAATAAAACAAAATTTGAATCAAATTAAATCAACATAAACGCGCCATTTGCGTGTTACGTAAAAATGTGGGGACCTAGGATCGCCTCATTGGTCAGTCTATGCTACATTTGTGTGTGTGTGTGTCAAAAATCTACCAATAGGGCGGGCTCTATGTCAAACACTGACTAATAAGCAGCGAGCCGCATGACGACAACATATGGTTGCACTTACTCAAGCGTTTTGCGATTACGTTCCGTTTTTCCAATAATACGAAAAACAAAGATTGCAATATAAAAAACTATGCAATGCGCAATTAATAAAAATAATTATATCACTACTAAATCTTTATAGGAGTAATCTATCATAAGATGTAATTTCCAGATTTTTTCGACCACAAATGCATATGTTTATAGTCCCTATTGTTTATAGTACGGTTCACTAACACTTTACTTTTCTAACTAAATACATAATTATTGTTCATCCACAGAGGCAGACGTCCACACAGCGACCCCGTCGCTTAGCAACGCGGCGGCCACGTGGGCCGGCTGGGCCGTCAGCGCCGTCACCTCCAAGTTCTACCGCTCGCACTCCGACACGGCGCGCGTGCAGCACCCGAAATCCGTCCTCTCCAAGCCGGGCTCCCTCGGTGAGTGTCGCGGGCCCACAGCGAGCCCACCGCTGGGCGCTTGGGACGAGTGGTCACGTCACGTGTAATACGCGTCAAACTGAATAGCGGCTGACAGACGTACCACGTGACCTGCGCAGTAACAAAATCGCATACAAAATTGTATCTGCGCAGATCACGTGATGCGCTAGCCTCAACACAACACCATTTGAACCACCTACGCAAAAAGGGGGGGGGTGTTATAAGTTGACTACTGATGGTGTGTCTGTCTGTGGCACCGTGCGTAGCTCTTAAACGGGTGAACCGATTTGATTGCGGTTTTTTTTATTTGAAAGCAGGTTTTCTGGCTGTGGTTTTTAGTTCTTAGACATGTTTTATCAACATCAGTTCAGCCGTTTTTTACTTTTATAGGTTTTTTTGAGTTTAAAATTTTAGTTTACTTACATTCACTTGTCATAGCATAGAAATGGAATAATATGGACCTACTTGTTATCTATTAGGGGCAAAGGCAGGAATACAATAATTCGCATTCCCCACTTAACTCGCAGCCCAGTAAAATACTGGCTTGACCATTGAAGCCTTTTGATTTTAGCTATATTAGCATAGAAACTAGCTGAATCTGCAACCGACACTGTTGCACCAGTAGACAGTGGTTTATTTTCTACAATATAGGCCATTATATGGTGTGCGTCCTCTGGCCCGCGGCCGCAACGCCCTAAGGCAATTTAGTTTGCTTTATATGAGTTTTTTTATACATAGCGGAATGACAAGACGAGCTGGTCTTTTGCCTGATGGTAAGCAACACGCTTGCCCATATCACTAACAGCACCACCCGAACTTTGTTTACAAAATCCTGCGCGGCGCTGCACTGCGCTCGTCACTCTGAGACAATTAGCTGTTAACTCTCATAGTGCCCAGTAATTTCGCTGGCTCCAATGCCCTTCAAACCAATGCTAGCGCACTGCTGCTTAGCGGCAGAATAACTGGCAAAGCGGTGGTACCCACCCAGATGGCCTCTCGCTTACGAGAAACCAGGGGGCCTACTCCAAGTTGCTTTCGTTCGTTTGTTCGTGCGTACTAAAAGAGACACTCTTATGCCTGTTGCATAGCGCTGTCCCTTTCATCCGACAGAACGAAGATCGTAATTACTTTTTCAGAGTAAGGCCCCAGTTCCTAATCATCCGGAAATTCGATTCTATCCAACGCCACATATGTGTGCTGCTACGGGCCAATGGGCGCGTACCTTTACTAGATGAAACTAAAAACTATATCTGAAGGGTAATGTTGAATAAATGAACCGCCAATGGCATCCGTTGTTATCGTGTATTAAAAATACAGCAATTCGAACATAAAAAAGTCAGGGGGTTTCTTAGCGCCGAAGAATTCACACTACTAGGGTTCTTACCAAGCATCGGGGTGGGCTGAAGGTGGCTACCCCACTCCTAGCTTAAACGTAGAATAAAGACCTAGGGTTCTTAGCAAAAGCGCAAGAGTGGTCTGCAGAGCGCTGCTCTATTGCTTTTACTCTCGACTGTTCCGGAGGACTGCAGTGGCTATCTCCGGCGAGTCGCTGGCTAAGTGATGATCGCCGGTCGCGCGCTTGCTTTTATATCGTCCAGAAGCGTAGTGTCGTGTGCAATAGGGGATCGGACAGTAATCGAGAAAAAATCTAAAATGTAGAGAACGAATGCATGTCGAACCATATAAATAAATATAAATAATAGTTTTGTGAAATAATAATGATTTATATTTTTAAAACAATAAATAAAATCAAATAATTCTGACATTTTTAATCTGTTCTTCATCTCAAACGAAAAAACAATCACAGCGCATGACGTCATTTGAAGGCAAATGCCGCGAGTCTAGCTTGTGTTTATTTAACTTTTTTGCTTTTCATAAAATGTATTTTTGCTAACTTTTTCGTTTTATTACTACAATATAGTCCCAAAACTACACAAAACGTATATAATATCTTTGCAAGTTTTATTTCGAAGAGTTTGTCGTTTTCTACCTTCATATGACGTCACAAGTTTTGAGGTAACCTTTTGCGCGGCAATATGTGAAACATAATATTTAAACATAGTTAAAGGCACTTTTAGAGCGTTTTTTATTAAAATTGTATTTGTCATGGCTTTATATATTCATTATAGTTAATTCAAAACACTTTATGAAAAGTTGTCCGATCCCCTATTTGTTAGTGGGAGCCGGTGGGCGTGCCGCGTGAAATAGATAGTCTGTGTGCGAGGGAGCAAGCATTCGTGTCCGCGCGTACGGTATTGTTATGTATTCTGAGTATCAACATACATATCATATCAACATTTCTGTTCCACAGAACAACCATCATCGAGCAGTATGTCTACGACGACGTCATCGGTGACCTCGATGACGTCACTGGAGCACAGCGAGTCTGCTTCGGACTACGACCCTGAACACTGGGACATGGCTGCTTGGGGAGAAATCGATTCCAGTGCAGGTATGACCCTTTTTCTTTTCGTATCGATAATTTCTTTGGGTATTTTACACACAATTTAACCCACGGGATAAATTGTGTTTTTGGATGAAAATTAACCCTTAACCTGACATTAACACGTAGCTTATCGTTGGCGCAAGAGAGGAAGAGAATTTCAACCTAACAATTACATAAACTAAAATAGGACAATAAATAAACCATAAGAGTGATTGACGTATTAATAACCGCCTAAAGATTTTTCTCCTACAACATTAAATGACATGACAGTCACAGCGTAAAAATTAAGCTAAAGACTTAGGAGCTAATTTGTTTTTTTTTCAATGAAGCATTATACATAACGCTGCTTCCTATTTTTATTACAATCCAGCCATATAATAAACATAAGCTAATAAGTAATTTGATATGATCTTAAACTGATACATAGCATAATGTGTGTCCATCAACACTTTTTTTATTGTCTCTATTAAGGCGATGACACTTTGTTCATATGTTCTTTCTGGGTAACCATTGCTACATTACACTATTCACTAGCACTACACTAAACTCAAACGGTTTAGTTCTTTTAAGTCGTCTCACTATATCCGTGTGGTCGAGGAGCTGGATTGCCTCGACGCTTACATGATGGTAAAGTCTATAATCGTGAGCTTCGGCATATTGTTTTATAACTTTATGGATGAACTCTACTTTTAGGTCCCGATGAAGATCGTCATTTCTTATGTACCAGGCTGCGTTCACAATTTCCCTTAGTACCTTATTTTGAAAACGTGGAGCAAGGAGCTAAAATAAAGTCCATATTACTGATTACATTTATTAACGTTGATTTTCTAGGAATAATTTTAGTAGTATGTATACCTTTATAAGGCTTCTATATCACAAACAAAATACATTAAATGTAAAAGTCGCTTAGTGTAAACTAATCGTAGTCATCATAAACTAAAATACTATTTTAATAAATTTTATATTAATACATTTATCTAGTTTTCTTCAACACGTAGTTCACAGCTCGACGATGGTGATCTGTAACAATACATCCATATAAGAAACCAGATTTAAGTTAAGATTTTGGCTATCATACCCTGAAAACGGTATTAAGATCCGTTCGGTAGTTTTGACAACAAACATACAAACAGACAGACAAAAGTCAGCCTCTGTAGTGTAGTAGTTGGGCAGGTTGGCTTAAATCTCATACACCACTCAGGTTGCGAGTTCGATTCGCGCAACGAGACAAATGTTTGTGCAAAGAACAAAAAAGAGCGCAAGCATTTGTTTTCTCGCTGTGTGTTATGGGACCATGGTCCTCGTAGTTCCTGGTTCCCTATATACAGGGAATCCTAGTTAAGGGCCAGGATATATGTATGTGAAAAATAAAAATAGCTAAAAGCCTCATAACTCATTTATCTATGACTGCAATTTTATTTTTGTATATATTGTAATGATTGTTAGACATATTTTATTTTTTACCAATTTTTTTATGTATATCTTAGAATATTCTTTATTAGATAATTGGCTAGTAAATAAATGAAATGTGAATATGAATGTCAAATGGCATTTCGTCATCATCCAGCCACAGACAGGTGATGTTAAATAAAAGCTTGTAAAGGGCTCTCGTTCACAGGCACCGGAGCCAGCGTCAAGTCTCCGCCGAGCAGCGGCAGTGCGCAGGCGCCGACGCTGGCCGCCCTCTGCGAGGACGAGTGGGATAATGAGGAGTGGGGAACGCTTCAGGAGAATCCGGTAAGTTATGTCACTATTCTAACTTTTTTTTTACAGTCTGAATATATTGAGTCAAACTGTTTATTTCGTTCATCCACTATAACGTTACATTGTTACATGCAATCAATCAATCAAAAGTTCTTTATTTCAATTTTTTCGTCACAGACGCACTTATGAACATCAATAATTACAATGACTACCACCGTATCGGAAAAAGAACCACTACTCAGAAGATACGGCAAGAAACAGAGGCAATTTTTTAGAACTTTTGTTACAATATTTTGTTTGCTTTTGACAATTTTTTTTTCTTATGTGCCAGTTGGCTACTTGGCAGAAGCGGAATGTTCCATGCATCTTTGTCTTCTATGTAATTACTAACTGTATAGTTTTTTCTTTTGTTATTGCTTTTTTTATTCAACACGTATTCAATATTAGTAGTAGTACAATACAATTAGAGTTTTTGTATTATACAAAAACACTTTATTGTATACAAATAACATAACAACTATTACAGATAAACCTTATAGCTAGAGTAGTACAATGAGCGGTCTCTTCCAGACATGGACATGACAGTATCGGAAGAAAATGAGTAAACGGTGGTATTAGTAGTTCATAAATATTAAAATATACGAATCGATAGTTCATATGGGATTAACAGCATTTTAAAATATTAAAAAACGTACTACTCCGACAGGCTATGTTATTTATGGTCGTGAAATTTTGCTCAACACAGACCGGTCTTACGAAACGCCGCATTCCCGCACAAATATGTATGTCTAATCTGACGATCTTAAATTAAAATATTGCACAGGGCGCAGAAGCAGAGCTAGTCAGCCCGTCAGAAACGTGGAACAACACTCAATGGACAGACCCGGTTGTGAACCACGCCAACGCGACCTACGTGCGGAACATCAGCAGCGGGCCGCGGCTGGAGCACCGTCCCGCGGCGCACCAGAACAGCAACGACTCGCTCGGCGGCTGGGAAGACGGGGAGTTCGAACCGATCGAGGAAAACGTAGACGGTAAGCCTAAGTAGAGTAAAACTAACAATATTCATTATAAATATAAACGGCTACACTCACGTTATGATTGTGTCGGAATAACTCCGACCAGGTGTCGGACAATTAGGATGTCCTTATTCCGGAAGTTTAAGCTTTAAGCCAAAGCGTAAACTCCCGAAAGAAGGACATCCTAATTGTCCGACACCTGGTCGGAGTTATTCCGACACAATCATAACGTGAGTGTAGCCGTTTATATTTATAATGAATATTACGACGCATGATAGTTTCCAAACCTTAACTAAGAATATGGACATATTCCATCAACACTTTTGTTAATGTCTCTTAAGGCGAAGGCACTATGTTCTTGTGTTCTTTACAAGAAGCACTAATTGTTTAAACTACGGTTCACTGACACTTCACTTTTCTAACTAAATACATAATTACAATACATATTTAACTTGCAATGTTTGGGTCAAATCTTGCGTTGAAGCAGAACCACTTCCTCTTATCCTACGGAGTTGAAATTTTGTGTACTTGTCAAAGACCGATGACAATGCAATATTATGGTGATAGCCAGCTGATCTGATGATGGAGACGGAAGGTGGGCAATGGAACTCCTTGACGGATAATCGTAAACTACTAGTGTTTAAGCTCTGCTCGCAGTTCGGATTACGAATTTGTTAAAAACTTGTCTGGAAAATTATATTTACATAAATCATAATAATTTTTCTACATAAATCTTGTTCATCACTCAATACTTCATTGCAAACATATTTACACATAGATCGGGGAATAAATTCTACTCTCGAATAACTCAGAAAGAGAGATGATCTGATAATGTGACTTCCTGGGAGAGAACTTTGCCCAGCTGTGGGACAGCTAAGTTGAAATAATTAAATAAAAATATCATATCTATTAGATATCCATTGTATTATTATATATCCATTTTTGGTCCGCTCAGACCCGCATGTGTATCCCGAATAACATATTCATTATCCACTTCTAATGATAAAATTATTAATGTGTCCTTAGGCCAGGGATGGCGAACAAATGGCACACTTGCCAAGAGTGGCAAGCAGCGAAATAGTGTCGGCACGCAACAAGCAATGTTGGATACCAATTTTAACATTCATTGAATTTGAGTGTCGAGAACAAGTCTGTGAGTTCTTTGATTTTTCGCGCTCGCTTCGCTCGTGCCTTCGTATTTGTCAGTATTATTTTGTTATGATTATAGGATATCTTATCCACTGTTTTTAGCTGCACTATCCAGACAGCTGTAGTTATTCGCGCTCGCTTCGCTCGTGCCTCTGTAATATTATAGTAAAATTGTATATTGTACCCTGGCACGTCACTGCTAAATATTTTCATGATATGCAAACGTTTTGAAGTTCGCCATCCTTGCCCTACTGTTTAGTAAAACGAACGCACAATTACATAACACGTTTTTTCTGTTTTTCTTTCATCACAATCATAGACAACGCGTGAATGCAAGAAACCCTTTATTTACAAAGCCAATCAATGCAAGCTCATCAATATCCCTACTCTATTGTGTAGGTTTATACCTACCTACATACTGTAAACGCAATTTTCACGTAAGACATAACTTCAACGACTTCTTTCGTTTCACAGAAAATAACGCCACAAAAATGGACGAGATGCGGCGAAAGCGAGAAGAGCGAAAGCTGCAGCGACAACGCGAGATGGAGGCGCGGCGGTCGGCGCGCGGGCAGGGGCCGATGAAACTCGGGGCTAAGATCCCCGCCGCCCCGCCACCTTTCTAGCCTCACGACGAGTGCTCTTACTATTCATGTTTTGTATCTGAATGGAAATATTAAATAGCGCTAATTGATGTTCTGTGGAATTTGTCTGTGGTTAGATTTTACTTTAGAAGCAGGATATTTATAGTATTTATTTTATTGTATTTGACTTGCTATCGTTACTCGCGATCGGCGTTTTATGGAACATTCTATAAATCCTGTTTCTAAATTAAATTCTAACGCAAAAGTGACCATGTAAGTTTAAAAAGATAATTGTCTTTGGGTTTCCGCATGGACATTAGAGATGTTTTATTAAAAATTCACTTGATCAAAAGTAAATTTCATTCTCAGATTGTTTTAATTCGCACGTAAATATGCCAGCTTTCAGTCGTATAGACACCCATTTTTAAAGCATACTTCTTCAAATTCTGCCTGTAATAATACCTAGTCCATTTAATATTTGTAGTCAGACAGATGTACTGTTAAGATCAACTCCAAATTGCAATGTAAAAATGAATCTTATGATTATTACATTAAAGTTTACTAACGAATGTCAAATCAGACTGGCACGGCAGTCTGGATTGTAAACTAAACTCAGTGTTTTTGATATTCTGACCTAAATATAGCATTATTATGGCAAATCTATAAAAACCTTTTATTGTCTTTCCATTAATTAGTTTTAAGATGATGATACATACATATTCCAATAATTTACTTAATATTTATTTAATATTATCAATTAACACTAACAAAAACCTAGTGTAAAATACAGTAACAAGTATTCGGTTTATTGAATACAGACTCAATAACTGAATACCCTAGTGCCTTCTCGCCATACGTCTAGAGAAAGCATGTCAGGGTGTTGTGTAAAGCCAGTGGTAGTAAATTTATCTATTATCTATTGAGGCGACGGCAAAACGACGGCCCTCGTTGAATGAAAAGTTAGTAATAGTTAATCGCCCGCAGTTTAGCTGTTTTCCTTCAGGAATGTTGCATTTCTTCTTGATTTTCTATTAATAAAAAAGTTAACAAACAATGCATTTGGGACTTAATAATATAAACTAGAATGATCGCCGTTTTAACAAAGCCGTAGACGCACTTTCGTTGGCAAAGCGTTCTAATTTTCGTTTAGGAATCTAGGGAACAAGGTTGGCAACCGAAACACCAAATAGACGCCCAAGTGAGATTAGCACTAGATGCTATATAAAGTTAAAAGTAACAAAAAGTAAATAATAATAGATTATATTATTTAAATTGGATTATAAAAAAATTAAAGGTCTTGCATATAAATTATAGGAACTGCGCTGTTCTACTCAAGGTTTTTATTTTAAAAGATTATTATATTTCGTAAGTACATATATTATAATATATATAAGTAATGTACAGAGGTTCGCGTTTAACTTCTAGGAATACATTATGTACTTGATTACGTATCTTTAATAAGATTCATACAAACGGCAAAAAATAAACAAATTGGCAAAAAAAGGTTGATTCAATGTTGTTGTCTTCTGATATGTAGAAAATACTACCAGACTGCCGCAGTCTATAATACCACAGAATACTAAGGGACAGAAGCATCACTCCGCAAATAAATTTAAACAAATAGCGACTCTTGCTATCACGCAATAAAATTCAATTCAGCTCGCGTAGCGCTGCATACCTACCAGTCATATTAACCTACAGAGCGCCTCTCTTTCTATCGCATAGCTCTTATCTCTTCTGACGCGGCACGTGTAACAACGCGCGACCCGCCGTCGGTGCCCGGCTATGTACTTGTAGCTTCGTACCTACAGTGCGGAGTGCGCTAGGCCTGATAATACTTTTCCGATAGTTTAACACAAAATGATAATTATTCTAAACACTAGACAGTCTAAAATCTAAAATAAAAGAACTATGCAAAATATTAAAAAATAATGATAGATTATCATTCATAACTGGAGAAATTGTGAGTATAAATACTATTGTGTACTATCAGAGAACATAAACTAGAAAAAAAACTGGCGCAAAAAAATATACCTAGCAATATAAAACTGATAAAAACTAGTGTTATCATTGCAGCGATAGCTTTTAAAGATGGTTTTAATTATTATCTACTATTAAAGTTTCATAATTACTCGTGCAAAACACTTTTGCGATATAATGCGGCTTGACTTTTTCCGACGAGTTAAGGCCATGTGAAAAAGAACATTACAGGTTGAATTGTCTAAGAACTGCATGTTTTCTATGCAGGCCGCATGTGTGTACCATCATAAGACTTGTAACAAGATAAATTAAATTTAAAATGTGTGTTTAACTAAATTCATAATCTATCCGCTAAAGTTTACACTTCTGTAAATAAAATATTTGAAAATAAACTTTGACTTGTTATTTTGTGTTGGTAACCCTTTGACCGCAAATAAGAAGTAACTATTTATTATTCTGTGGCCAAAGTCGACATACGAAAAAGTGTACTCTCTACCCCGAGGTCGGCATGAGCCGACTAAAAAGAGCCGGCATCTGCTTCTATCGGCTCGCTTCGCATGGCGCACAAAGGTTAAGAAGAACTAAAAGATAAAGACTAGCTCGTCCAAAAATAAAACTTTAAAACGTTACATTACGAAGGTATTTTATTTTTTTATGTAACTGAGTGACGAGGCGAGCTGGTCGTTTGCCTGATGGTAAGCAATACGCCAGCCCATAACAATAATAGCACCACCCAGAACTTTGTTTTGCAAAATCCTGCGCGGCGCTGCACTGCGCTCGTCACCCTAAGACAATTAGCTGTTGAGTCCAGATACCCAGTAATTTCGCTGGCTACCATGCCCTTCAAACCGGAACACAGTAATGCTTGCGCACTACTGCTTGGCGGCTGAATAACTGGCAAAGGGGTGGTACCTACCCAGACGGCCTCTCGCATACGAGAAACCTACCACCAGTAAAAGGTCTCTACAACCATTGGACTGCTATTCATAAATACGCACCAACTTTATTAAATTAAAATGCGTTTGATTGAATCTGAAACCAAAGTAATACCTAATGCATGAAAATTGTCGTAAATTCGTATTTACACTGCGAATAATATGATTAATATGTATAATACTTACGTAGCATTTATATGCGTTTATGATTAGGTGACGTCACCTTTTTAGACTAAAATCAAACAATCATACAAGCACAAACGTTTTAATAAGCCTTACATGAATGTTAGTTACAAAAACACGTAAACAAATTACATCATTAGACTTTCAAGAACATAACAAAAATAATGCGGAAACAAAATTTTATTTTGTTAGTACGCTAATTCATTGTTAAATATTTTCTCCAAAAATAATAACATAAATTTAAGAAAGCATTGAACTATTTACTTACAAAACTATAGTGATATTTGCAAGTAAAAAGCTAATTATATGTAGAAGCAAAGCTAAACTAATATTCTAAACTTATGTGCTAGGACATCCATAATCAATTGACCACCCTATCAAATGAAGACATCAAAAAGATTGATTACTACTTTTGATAGATAGGAAAATTGACCCCGCTACTGTAAATCACATACTACCGAGCTGAAATCACAAATATACAGTGATTCTACTTTAAATAAACACATCCTCATTCATATTATTCTAAGTATATTTTTCTTTTACAAAACCAATTAAAAAGACAAAAATATTGGTTGTTTTTCAGTAGAAACGATCCTAATCAGGAACACGACTTCACACAAAACTTTGATTTTACTTTATCGTACCATACATGAGTTTTGTCGGACGAAACTATTTTCTAATATATGTCTTCGACTGATAGATGGCGCTTATTTAAACTTGAAAAACAACATAATTTAAAAAATGATTATACCCGACCACACCGAAATTTTACAACTTTGTCATTTGAATCTCAAGTTAAAATCACCATACCAATGAAATTACTGTATCAATTATAATTTGGTCGCACTGGGTATGAACATGTTTAGTGACGGCGCCAACTTCAACGTTGCGGTACTGTTGGGATTGGTCTAGGGTATTTGACAAATATTTTTTATTATATTAATCTACTCACATAAACATCCTGACAATAGATCTGAAATTAGTTTTTCGGTTTCTCAACTAACACCAGAGTTATTAAATGGTAAAGAGTAGGGGAAGGCTCTCTCCTTTCTAGTAAAACGTGGTAAAACATCTTTTGTATGTGTGGTGTATGCCGTTACCAGACTGTGACGTCACAAGTAACTATTTTATTTTTCAACAAATTTTGATTGTTTTCACATTTTACCATTATTAGCCAACTTGAAAAAAGGAGGAGGTTCTCAATTCGATGGTTTTTTTTTGTTTGTTTCCTCAGAACTCCGTCATTTATAAACCGATTTGGAAAATTCTTTTTGCGTTGGGTTCAGTAGCTACGAAGTGGTCCTGTACACAACCTTGGACTTCAAAGATACATCAGAATTGATGTCGGTTTTTTTTAAGTATACTTATTTTAAGTCTTTTTTAATGACGTTGAAATGCACCTAATTTTAATACTTAGTTTGTCAAATACCCTATTGTGGTATCCACAAGGGCGAATAACAAAAGTTGAAATTGTTATTGCTGGAAACTGTTAGCTCCTGTTTTAGTGTTCATTCAGTTTGTTGTCGCAGTACAATCGAAACCTCAGCCAAAGTAAAATTGTGAAGCTATAATCTAAGTGTGATGATGCGATGCGTAGGCAGGTGCTGTGATGACGGCTCGGCGGTCGTGGCTACTTACAGTTTTGAGCGCAGGTCGGACGTCCCAGCGGCTAATTGTCAAGATGGATCTTCGAACCTGGAATTGAATATGCATTTTGTTTAAAAAAAGATTATCGTTGTCTTTAGGATGAAAATGCTAATCTAAATTAATCTCAATCTTAAATAACTATATTATTAACTATTAAATTAATCTTAAATAACTATTTTTTTTAAACTCCCAACACAATGATACATCTAAGAACCACTGCCAGAAAACCTACTTTCAAATAAAAAAAACCGCATTCAAATCGGTTCACCTCTTTAAGAGCTACGGTGCCACAGACAGACACACATAGTGGTTGAACTTATAACACCCTTTTTGCGTCGGGGGTTAAAAAATATTGCTTGAAGATCACCAAGTCTCTGGGAACACTAACCTATTGGCATCGCGAGATCGAATTCCTTGCGACAACGCGCAGGGCTCGGATGGGTTAAATCTCTAGCTTTAAATATAGTTACCTCATGTTCATAGCGTTAGAGTTCCCAGGTTCCATCGAATATCCGAGAGTTTCATAGAACTTGATCAGCTTGTCTTTGCAATCCAGTGACATTTTGTAACATCCCACTTCTTGGGCCAGCAGCGAGACGGTTACGACTATTCTGTGAACGGAATGTGACATTAGATTTTATTTCGATAGCGATAGGGATGATAATCTCTTAACAGGGCCCCAATTCACTATGACAACTTGGCGATTCCTTGCTTCGAACTCACGTTGATTCCTTCAATAATAAACGACATCTCTATGACGCATTTATTTATGATGCTCGATGACGCATCATAGAGAATACAAAATTCGCAGATCATCATCATCATCATCATCACCATCATCCCATGACGTTCCCACTGCTGGGATACGGGCCTTCTCTCATAGAGAGAGTTCGGGCCATAATCCACCACGCTGGCCCAGTGCGGGTTGGTGGATATCACATGTCCTTGAATTTTTGTGATTAATTCTTGGACATGCCGGTTTTCTCAAGGTGTCTTACTTTACCGATTTTAGAGCGAGTGTTAAATCCGCACATAACTTAAAAATGTCAGTGGTGCGGGGCCCGCGGGATTCAAACATGGGTAAACACTCACTCGTGTCTGAATTTCGCAGATGTCGTTTATTAACAAAGGAATCGACGTAATTTCGAAGCAAGGAATCGCCAAGTTGTCATAGTGAATTGGGGCCCTGGTTAAGTAACTTACAGTTTTCCCAGCTGCTTGCCTCTGTATGTGTCGTTCACTACGACGTCTTCCAAACGCCCACGCTGAAATTAATAATACTGGCTCTAAAACGTTGAAAGAAGCTTACGCGAGAGACATCGCGAGGGCATCATGAAATAATTGTTTATTATTTATTTATACCTTCGCACATTAACAGTTTATACATGGAGGACTTAATGCTAGATAGCATTTTCTACCAGTCATCAAGGACGTGCAAGAAATGGTAGCGATGCAGTAAAGTGCGTGATAGGAAATTGTGATTCTAAACGTAGCGTATTCTGTAAACGTGATTTCTAAATTGACTGTAATCTGTTTTGTGTGCATTAATAAATAAATATCAACTAAGCTGCACCGCGCCGGATTATGTTATAATAAGAGCCATATGAACCTTCTAAGCTCCACGCTATACCGAAGTAAAACCGAGCCAAGCTACACAAAAAACTAAATCTAAATGAAACTAAATCCTTACCAAAGAGCAATTGTGTATAAACTTCTGTTCGACGGTGAGGGTGGCTGCCCCTATTATCTTGGATATGCGCGTGTCTTCGATCACAGTTACGTAATATCCGCCTGATTGCTTCATCTTTGTGAATCTTTCTGAAAACCGAAAAGATTACTTGTTAGTGGAATGATATTTGTTACAATTTGCATTTGTAATGGGAGAGAGAGCTCTTGAAAGTACCTACCACCGCAGGGTTGTTCTGCCGTCGCGTATTTTTAAAAAGTTCTGACACTCATGACAGCCTCTATGGTGTAATGGTTGGGCAGGTTGGCTTAAATCTCATACACCACTGAGGTTGCGGGTTCGATTCCCGCTACAGCATACATTTTTAACATAGAAAAAAACGCAAGCATATGTTTTGTGTCTCGGTGTCGTGGGACCATGGTCCTCATAGTTCCTGGTTCCCTAGATACAGGGAATCCTAATTAGGGGACAGGATCTATGTGATCGTTGGGCGTATTTATAACACATGCTTTCTCTGGATAAGTCTTCTGTGCTACTACATACATCCTACACTTTCTTACATTTGGGCACTCAATCGTTATAAGCAGGCGTGATAGTTACCGTAAGGAGTACAACCTTCGCTATTCTTCTAAAAAATCTATGTATAAGGTTCCTATTCCATTTTAAAAAGCTTAGTATAGGTGGTTAGGCTTAGTTTTAGGAAGTAGAAAAAATCCTCTCGGCGTCTATTTTTTCCCACTAACAGCACAGAAGACTTAATAGTACCAAGTAACAGTACTGTACAATCTAAAACATATTTTCTTAGGCATTAGCATTTTCATAACACGAGTAATTTCTAAAGAGGTTTAGTTATAACTGTTATAAGCATAGTTTCTGGCACAGAATAATTAATGTTTCTGGTACATAAGGAAATATTAAGAATATTATGTGTAACGGTTCACGTGATAACGAAGCGTGTTAAATCAGTAGACTGTGCATTAGTGTTACTTCTTAACTTATAGCCTGTTAAATAATTTATTAATACTTAGCTACTAGCAACCGCCCGCGACTTTGTTCGCGTTAGCATAATAAAATATAGATTATGTTACTCAAGGATAGTGTAGCTTTCTATCAGTGAAACAATTTTTAAAATCGAATCTGTTGTTCTAAAGATTACCTCCTACAAACATACTTTTACAATTTTACCTCTTTATAATATTCATATAGATTATCTAGTCCTATTTAAGAACATAATAAAACCTATAACGAACGATATATGGACTTCATCACAAAGACCAGGAAAGCAACATTTGCAGAAAGGCATAGATAATACATTTATTAATTAAGGTCATTATCACACTACACCAGTTCCGCGAAGGTCGTTCGCTTAAATGCCAATATATTTAGCATTCCACCCGCATAACCAGTTATTCGACTGTTTTAAATAAATATGAATAAAATTACACTCCACTATCGTGTCAGGTAATGGCTTGCTGAATTTTGTAGTAATTTGATAAAAACTAAATTATACTATAACCACCTACCTACATTTAGATGCAACATTTTTGCACATCATAAAGTGATAGTCAATCACACTTTTTTATATATAGCATTATAACATTACAAGACAAGTTAGAAAGTAATTGAGACAAGGTTCTATTTGTAACCATGTTTGAATTAGCGTTTTGGCAAATGTATGTAAATTATGTTGAAATGAGGACATTACTGTTTTAAAAGTTACATAGTATTTTAGTTGATGTTGTAATACCTATAGGTACATTCTTATTAATTATATTATATTTGTTGGAATAAAATTATTTAGCAATTAAGCAATTCCTTTTTAATTAAACTATCTCTCTGAATTAATAATGAAGTAGTTATAATGAAGTAGTTTAACTATCTCTCTCTCTCTCTCTCTCTCTTTCTAGTACTCTCGCCTATCGGGCCACTGAGCAAATGTCCCCAGTTACTTCATACAGTATATCTCACCATCAAACTGCTTCTTTGAAACATTTCCGACGCTGGTCAGCTGTCCAAGAAGTTGCAGGAAACCCTTATCGAAGTCGGAGCACTGCAGAGGCCTCACAACCATCCAGTCTTCCCCGGGCTGTGCTGCGCTAATCTTGGGCTTGAATACTGCGGGGCTCTTGTCAAAATCCAGACGTTTCAGTATCTCTGGTGGGTAGAGGTACTCCGATGGTTTCCCATCCTGGATAATCAATTTAAAAATTATTTCATACTGTTTTGTGAATGGAAATAAAACATTTTGATGTATGTACATATTTATTTACTGGCTTGCTTTTACAATAATTTTCAATATATGCCAACCTTGGTAACAGTTACATATTAAAGCTTTGGGTCCATGAGGACTAGGAGCTTATTGTATATTCAAAAGTCTACCAGAGCACCTGCTCGATGGAATGCATGACCAATATACTGGGATCTATATTTAGTATAAGCATGGACTAAATATACATATATTTGGTCCATGGTATAAGTATTGCAACCCAAAGGGGCAATGCCAGTATCTTGAATATGCTGCTAACTTTTAATAGTTTGGAGCAATTAAATTCAAGCCATATATGATATATAAGGAATTTCATCTTGCAATGTTTTCTAGTATGATTATCTTTAAAGTAGATAGTTAAGGTTTAGTACCTAAGTAGTGTCTAAGTAGTAATTATTCATAGTATTATAGACAATATCTATAATGTCTTTCAATAAGATAATGAAATCACTGAGGTGTACATGTAACCATTGTCCGTATCTAATTTGCAAAACAGGTGTGGTTAATAGCTGATATGATAGTACAATAGTTTGTAGTACTATGCAAAGTGAAATCATTTCAATGTTAATAAATTTAATACATCTATTCTATCAAGATATCCTTCTACAATCCTTATCGTTAGAGATCATTATCTTCACGGAAATGTATCGTTAATAAATAAATACGTAGGTGGTTCGTATATTAAATATTAGGTACCTACTTGATATTATTTGGTACTGGTAAATCAGAAAAGATATACTATACATTGCTTCAACACTATTCACTTAGCCATTTTTTAAATAGGACCTTTCTTTTTATTTTCAAAATAAATTGAGAAAGTTTAGGAGAGCAATAATATAAAATACCGGTAGCATCGGATATTAGAGCACTTAGAAGTGAAATTAATTTTCTCTAAGATTGTTACTCTCAGCAACAACTTTTTAAACTTGGTATTAGTAAGCAAAAACTTTAAAAGCTGAACTTACCACACTCACGTTATGTTTTTCCATTCTCATGTTTATAAGATTATCGCACTGCGATTATATATTCATTTTGACTTATCACACGCGAAAGAAAACAATTCAGCCGTTCCTAGCCTTGCCAGCTGCTACGAAGATGTATTAAAGGCCACGCCGCGATACCGTATTGACGTTATGTACGTGGCTAGTGGAGTTCAATTTCGTCAGAAGGGTAAAATGAAAAATAAAGTGAAAGTAAAATAAAATAGCCTTCGCCTTGAACCACCGCTCAACAACAAGACATTTTGACATTTGAGCGATTGTTCAAACCGTCAAACGACGTCAAAAGTCATCCTCAGCTGCTTCAGTGATACCACTTCACAACTTTCGTCGATGTTACGTTACGACTGCGAAGCGAATTCGAAGTCTATGAATCGATTTACGAATAGTTGAGATTACTATCTCTTCTAGTCTGTGAATTACATCACTAATCGTATTTTGATGAAATGAAATAATTCGAGGTTATGTATGTTTTGGAATTTCTGATTCTATTTCAAATATTTTTCTCAAATGAAAATGTGTTAAATTTGCAATAATTACGTATGAGAAAAATGGCACTATTTAAAACATACACGGTAATAAATAACCTCAAGAGTCACCGACAGTACTCGGTATTATGTAAAACTTTGAACAAAAGTGTAGATATATATAAAGTTTCTCCAGTTCTTATCAATACGCAGCGTTCTCTGTTTTGGGAAAAACATAGGAAAGGAGGATACAACACTTCGGAGAAAATCTCAAACTGGGAACACTTGAAGAATGGATTCAAAGAACTTAGTCATGAATGCAAGTTATTTGCACAGGAAGCCAAAGAATTATTTGAATCAGATCCAATTCTTGTAGCTAGACCAGGTAAGAAATAAATTACGAAAGTTCTAGGTAAGAAATAAGTTTTACGATGGTGATAATATTTTATTCAAAAGTGCCTTGTACGGTATATTCTTATTATGTATGGAGGTGATAAGTACTGCAGTGATATCGTAAATTAAGTACTTCCCCCTCCAGTATCTACCCAAGCTAGGTATCCCAAGTCCCATATCCTATATTTGGCTTTGCGTCATTGCCATAGTTGCTCCAGTGGCATTGCTGATAGTGCTGAGGTGTTGATGTTAAAGAAAAAGAGGATGGTGGTGATGAAGATGATAGTTGTCCGATTTCTTGTTTTCTGTATTTTGTTGTTTTTCCCAGAATATCCTCTGTGGCCACCATGGAAACAATAATATAACAATTCAAACGCAGTAGCACATGTTCCACTGTTTAATATTTTAGCATATCAGTATTGTAATCTGGTAGTCGGCCTTTATTTGGGCTATCTATGTATAGGCACTTAATGGTCAATAGGTTGATGTTAATAAAAAAGTTAAATTAGTTTTAATAAGTATAGGATTGTTTTTACTAATAATAAAAGAAAATAGTGTACTATTGCTTTCAAAAAACCTTCATTAAGAATGTTTCACCACTATACTGAAGCGCTAGAGGAGGGATGGCCCGGTGTTTAGCTGATGGCCCTCAAAAGTATTTGAAACTCAACTTGACTTATTGCTTTATGACTCCTGTGTCTTATTGTCACAATTCTGCTAATGTCTGTTTCATGCTAGTTTTATAAACAATATATTGAGATGTTTGTGAAATAAGAATTTGGCCAGAGGAATATCTGTCCGAATTTACAAATATAAGTTGATTGAAGAACATAACAAAACTTGATACTTAATTTACTAAATAACATAATTAATAATCAATAATTTAATATAAATGCATAATTTAATTTATGCACTTATTAATAAAAACTTTATTTAATGTTTAACTTTCTAACATATTTGTTTCAATGTAAGTTGAACAGTGACAAAACATGTTAAACATTGTTTTAACTCTTATTTACCGTTTATTAATTAGGGCCTTAATGTTCACTTCACTTCTTATTTGTGGCATTTGTGGAGTTGCTATACCACATCCACAATTCCGCCAATGCAATGTCATGAGAATAGATGACAAATCATGGAGAATTTGATCAGTAAAAAATGTAGGAAAAACCTGACAAATAAAATAATAATATTTTTTTGGTATATGGATAATTTGCACTCTCTAGACATTTTGGGATTTGGACATTATGAACCTATACAATATAGAATTCAAGTAAGCCTACCTTTAAAATACACTTTGTAAGGCCTTAATGTAATTTTTTTTAAGTTCGCCCGTTTAATTCTCTAGGACTCCGCTAAAGTCTCTAGGACCATACCGCCATGTCTTACGTAGTTTTTATTTGATAGTTTGAAAAAATTACAATGATATCTTTCGTATTGTACTAGTGCTTCAATAAAGTGGTGGAACTTTATTCAAGCTTCCCATGGACTTCTTGGGAGAACATAAAAAGCAATATTGCCTACACTCGTGCACGTTTACGAACACATTATGGTTAAAATTCCACAGATATTACACATGATCACTAGAAATAACACTTGTTTGGAAAATATAACAAAATCGAACTGTGTCACTTTTCACTTCCCGCCAAGAAGCCGGCCTTTTTTTTTGTTTCGTTTCCCCGTTTGGCCAGGCTAAAGTCTCTAGGACCATACCGCCTTGTCTTACGTAGTTTTTATTTCATAGTTTGAAATTATTACAATGCTTTCTTTCGTATTGTAGTCAAAATCAACGTCATTCGTAGTGCTTCAATAGTGTTGTAGCGTTATTCAAGCTTTCCACGGACTATTTGGGAGAACTTGAAAAGCAATGTTTTCCTTTATTTTGTTTCATTTGCCTACACTCGTGCACTTTTACGAACACATAATGGTTAATATTCCATCGATATTACACATGATCACTCGAAATAACACTCTTTTGGAAAATAAAACAAAATCGAACTGTATCACTTTTTACTTCCCGCCAAAAAGTTCCGGCCTTAATGTTTAAAATAAATACAACTGTACTTGAAACTGACCGTTCAAAGCCTCAAACCGTGCGTAAAAAACGAAGTGTCATCGATAGAGTCGGCTCGATTTGCTTTGCGAGTTTAGTCGATTACCTCGCAGCCAACCTGTATTTTATCATTGTTGACAATCGAAACGTCACTCATTGACCTCGCCGTTCAAAATAAAATGTCCGTTGAAATCGTTGACTGCGAAATACTGAACTATTTTTTGCCTTTTTTCGGTTTTACTTTTTGATGTCCGATGTACAAAAATAGCGATAGCTTGTACTAGCTTAGATGCTGTTCGTGTGCACCTGTTTATAAAGATATTTATTGTAAGGATCCGGAAACTCGCCTTCGGATGTTTTCAAACAACTTGACCGATTCTTCGCCAGTTCGTGACAACAATAATCTGAAAAGCATTTACAGTAAATTGCAAAACTTTCTCGGGCGCGGAACTTTTGGCTATAGTGATCAACGAGAAGATATGCTGTCTGCTAGGGCTAGCACCGTCGCGTCAGAAGAAAATTTTATTACACCCGCGTCTTCAGTGGCTGATCTCATGGCTGTCTCGCCAAAGCAAAAAGACATGATGGAGCAGACGGACGTTACGAGCGACCTCCTCACTGGCACAGACTTCGACAGCATCTGCGACGTAACGATGCAGGAAGTGCCCACGGGTGACCATTTGTTCATCGACGCGACAAGCCTCGATTACCTCGTTAAGTGTGCCGAGTCCAACCGTCACCACAATCACATAGACAGAGGCAAGGAAAGCTTGTTTGTAAAGTTTGACCCACTCTATGCAAGAAAACTAGAACATTCCACCTCAAAAAATACAGAATCTGTTTCGGACTCAACTGATGCTGATGGGGGATATGAAACAGGCAGTGCTGTGTCTGTGTTCACAGATGTGGCTCCTCTTAAACACACAGTGTCTGCTGGGGCAATGCAGACAATAAGTGGAAAAGATAAGCCTATGCAAATTGTTCCCCCAGTGGTTAGCTCTGAAGCGACTACAAGTCATACTCGCACCACTCCAGCTCTTATTCGCAGTGTGTCAGCTATCCTCACTCCTTCTCAAGTGGCTACAGAGAGACTCATAAGCATCTCTGGCAGCACCCCACCAACTGCAGCACCAAGGAGCCCTCGATTCAGCACATACAGCTCTCAGGAAGTTGATAGACTACAATCACTAAGAGTCATTCTACAAAAACAAGACCAAGAAGTTCTTGCACTCAGACAGGAAAACATGGAACTTAAATCATTATTACAAGATGACCAACATAAGCACTCCAGGAGACTTGAACAATTAGAATCCAAAGTTAAGAAGTTGACTGATGAAAAAGATACTTTATTGGATAGGGAATATAAATTACTTCAACAGATCAATGATAAAATTCTCAGCAACAAACAAATGAGTATTGTTATGGAGGAATATGAAAAAACCATATCTTCCCTAATTGGTGAGCAACAGAGAGAAAAGATAACAACACAAGAAACAATAGAAAAATTATCATATGATAGGGACCAGGCATTAAATCATCTTTCTAGTATGGAGAGTTCGTTCAATGATCTTCTATCTAAATATGAGAGATGTAAAACTTTAATCATGGAATCAAAAGAGAGAGAGAAGATGTTTAACCAGAAACTAGCTGACTATGAAGCTGGGATAAAGAAATATGAGTCACTTTATGATAATTTGAAGGAAATCACTTCAGATAACCTGGCCAAGGCCAATGAGACACTGGATAATTTGAAGAAAAGCCATACTGTTGAAATAACTAAGTTGAATGCAATGATCAAAAAGCATGAAATTACAATAGCATCTCTTCATGAGACAGTTGTTCAGAAAACCCGAGATAATGAAGAGTTGACAAGGATATGTGATCAGTTGATCAATGAAGTCCGTTAATTTATAATATTCTTATCACCATGTAACTTCTTTGCATATCTGGTGCTCTCTAGAATGTTTTGCAATGTTTTAGGAGTTATGTAACACTTCTCTTTTCTATTGCTTGATGCTTAGAATTCCTGTGATTCTCAATAAAATTGTGTTTATTTTATTTTTTCTAAATGATGATAGGGTTTGTTAAATTAATGACTATTTTTATGAATATTTCCTAAATTGTAAGCTAATGTTACATAATATTCAATATTGTTGTGATTCTGTATATACATATAACATAAATAATTCTTCTAATCAGGGGTAGCCAACATAGTTTATACATTTATTACAATATGATCTTATCACAATTATAACTTTCACACGCCTTAGTAAATTGATCTCAAGGTTGGTTGATTAAAACATAATACTATTAGATCATATGCAAATAAGTTGGCCACCTCTGGTTAAGAGAAAAATGTATTGTAATTCAATTCATAAGCTACTCTTTAATTGACCACCGAGAATGTACCTAATAGAGAAACTTGGCAAACTTGCAAGGTTCAAACAGTATTGAAATTTTTACAGAGCTCTCTCGCATATAAAATTAAGTCAGATTAGTGTGCCTTTGTTATATTATAATCTAAGGGTTGTGGAGTTATCATAAGAGATGGCATATATTTTGAACTGTAATGGCAGCTTATAAAAATAAACTAAGAATTGTCTAAAGATTTAATTATGAATATATATGTGCCATCCAAAATTTTAATATTAGTAATGTTTTTAATTGTACTGTTAAATAATATTATAGTGTAGTTTATTTTACTGTGCTTTAGACCGCTATATTTGAAGACAATAAATTGAAGACTTGTACTCATACTTTTTTTTGATTGCACATACAAAGAACTAAAGTGACTAGATTGACCCCATCTTGTAATAGATCAGTAAACAAATTAAAGTAGGTATAGAACGTCCGAGCGTTCGGATGACGCGTGGAACATCAAAACACCGTTTCAACACTTCTAAAATTATCTCGGCGAGTTACGGGAACAAAAGTTTCGACTTCCTGTATGCGTTTGAACAAGGTTTAAACTTGGTAGATAAATACGTACATATAAATCAATATAATTTATTTTTAACTGACTTCAAAAAAGGAAAAGTTTCTCTGTTCGATTGTATTTTTTTTTATGTTTGTTACCTCAGAACTCTGTCATTCATGAACCGATTTGGAAAATTATTTTTGCGTTGGGCTCAGTATAGCTACGAAGTGGTCCCATATAAATTTCATCGATATTTGACCTTGGCCTTCGAAGATACATTGAAGTCGGTTTTTTTGTTTGATAAAACGTATACTTGTTTTATTGTTATCATCCATTGGCGTAGGTACATACATTAGCTTAGCATACACATGGGCTATTTTTAGGATCATATACTAAAAATGCTTTGAATGTCCTTTACAGCCGCGCATCAAAAGTAGGTATATTGTAAATTATTCCAGGGCTTAGACTATCACTACATATGTAATAACAAATTTCATCAAAATCTATTCAACCATTGCGGCGTGAAGAGATAAACACAAACTTTCGCATAATATCAATATGAATTGTAAGTATTGTAATGATAATCGAATGTGATATGTAATAGAAGGCTTTTTTATGTCTGAATGACGAGACGTTCGCCTGATGGTAATCAATACTAGGGCATGCAAAACCGGTTTTCCGGTTTTGCGCAAAACCGGAAATCGGCCAAAATTTTACGATTTTTGAAAACCGGTTTTGAGAGCCAAAACCGGAGCTCAGCTCCGGTTTTCCCATTGTTGAGTAACAATTAACATTTCGATTTTTATCAACATTGTTTTCGAACACTCTCAAAAAATAATTAATTTTGAGGCATCAAATGTATCCGAACCGACCGAACACAGCCTGCATCCACCCACTTACACCCACTTACGCGGTCAAATCTATAAGAAAATCCCCTCTAAAAGCTGACGCATTACGGGTCTATGTCTTGGAGGAACACAAAAAGACATACAATTGCAACTAGATTGCCGCACACGATGGTCAAGTATGTCAGATATGATCCGAGTGTTTTTAAAAATTAAAAACTCAGTCCTCAAAGCCCTGATAGATTGGAAGACTGAGATATCTTTTTCCGAAGAAGAAATTCGAACTCTGTCTGAAATTTACAACAGCTTGAATGTTGTCAAACTCGCTGTTCTGTCCTTGTGCCGACGTGATGCTACGCTGCACACAGCTGACACAACATTAAAATTTATGTTTAAGAAGCTTGACGAACAAAACAGCGTTTTTAGTCTCAAGCTAGCGACTAATTTGAGAAGTCGCATAAAGCAAAGACGTCTCCTTCCAGCAGGTGGTTTACACTATTTACATGATTGGGAAGACTTCTCCGCCCAAGATGATGATGACACATTTCCGAAACCCAATGGTGCTGAAATAACTGAAACTATCATCAACTTGTTGCAGCAGCTAAAATATAAACCCGAGGACACAGACACCATCACCGCATTCACCGCAGTTCTCACCGAGCAGTCCATACCTTCGCAATCGTCATCATCTGACGCTGAAGAGCTAACTCTTCAAGAGCAGCTAGAGAAGGAATTACACAAATGCAAGAGAAAGAGAACCCCCAAAAATCGGTCAGATTTCGACCTGGCTGGGTTCTTAAAAGTAGAGCAAGCCATATATGAAAGCGGAGGGCATCGGGGTGTGTATCTCACCGAAGCATATAATTATTTATTATGTGTTCTACCAACAAGTGTTGAGAGTGAAAGGGTGTTTTCGAGTGCTGGGTATTTCTGTAACAAAATAAGAAGTTCGCTGTCTGATCGAATGTTGGATGCACTTATATTCTTGAGATCACATTATCAAGAACAGCGATCTCTTGAAAAGAAGTGATTTATGCTTTATTTAAATTAGTATACATAGTTGATTATTGATCTCTTTTTTAGTGCAATATGAATCATATTATAATAATGTTATTTTGTAGTTCGTCTTCAAAGTTACAAAAATGTTGATTTTTTTGGTAATTGTGGGTGGCTGTGTTTAATATTTGAAGATGCTGATTGTGTTTTCTATGTTTAAAATAATTTTTTTATAACAGATTTAGCAGAGATAGCAGACTTAATAGGTACCAAAGATACCAAAAACTTACTTGTTGTTGATTTGATCTCAGTTAATTAATCTTTATACTATTATAAGTTCATTGTTATCTGTACAATTATTATGGTTTGGATTAAAAAGAAATGTATCATACAATTTGTTTTATTTGTAGACTTAGTGGGTATTTAAAAAAAATGGTGTTTCTTTTTAAATTATACTACATTAGATTTTTTTTGCTAAAACCGGACCTAGCTCCGGTTTTCGGTTTTGGTCCCAAAAAAACGATGTTCAAAACCGGTTTTGATGACTTTCCGGTTTTGCATGCCCTAATCAATACGCCTGCCCATAACAGTTGCACCACCACCTAGAACTTTTTCCTACTATCATCTTCGACGAACCGAACTGTAAATATAAGGTATAATACGCGCCACAAAAGATGAGACTTGACAAACCACGTGGTTTGACTTGCGCAGTAGACGATTTATAGGTCTCTTTAGCGGTATGAGGTCTGAGGCGGGAAGGGATCGGGGATCAACAGGGCAGCGGAAAGAGCGCGGGAGGTGCAAGTACGGCACTGCGCATGCGTGTCAGTCC
Source organism: Petrophora chlorosata (assembly GCA_951640565.1). Classification (NCBI taxonomy): domain Eukaryota; kingdom Metazoa; phylum Arthropoda; class Insecta; order Lepidoptera; family Geometridae; genus Petrophora; species Petrophora chlorosata. The sequence continues at coordinate 7,385,398 of OX621207.1, read as the reverse complement.
TCCTCACCCCGTGGACGCACCGCTTGACTCCGCGGTACAATCGAGTGCAACTTGTGTTTATAAAATCTTAAATTTTATTATTTAGTAATAAATCTATAACAGGTTTAAAAAAATAATATAGTATTGCTACACACCTACCTAATTCTGAATGTTGTCAAAAATCCCTTAGTAGATATACAAATTATAGATAAGTAACTATTTCGTACACGACTGTACCTGCGCAGGCTCCCCACTACTGACGCTTTTCAAGTCTCATCTTTCGTGGCGCGTATTGTAGGTAGGTAGATTCTGGTAGATATTCGTAGAATATTGTGGTTTGAGAGTGTGGTGAGTAGAAACTCGTGCAACTTTCGATCCGATCATCCGACGAACCTGGGTTCCATCAAAATCCGATTTGAAGTCTAGTGCCCGGGGCCCAGGGCCACGCCCAAAGCTCCTGGCCCCTTACTAGGATTCTCTGTAGCTATGGTAGCAGGAACTACGACGACCATGGTCCCACAACACCCATATCCCAGACACAAAACAAATTGTTGCGCTTTTTTTTCTGTGCACAAACATTTGTCCCGTCGCGTGAATCGACCCGCAACCACATTGATGAATGAGATTTGAGCCAACCTGACCAACCACTGGCTCGCTCTAAAAACTTTAAAGAAAACATCGTGAGGAAACAATGTTATCCAAGAATTCGCCATTCCGCACTAGGCCCGCGTTGTAAAATATGACTCATGCTCTGTGAGAGAAGCGTCCCAGCAGTGGGAACGTAATGATGATGTCATCATCATGCCAAGTAATAAAATAATCACGACGTTGTTTTATTTAGCTACAAAACATTTCCAGGTGAGATCGACGTGCTCTGGTGCTTCGACAGGCCTGAAGCTTTAAACCAGTTCGTGACGACCTGCGACAGCGACCACAATGAAGGGTTTAGCTCTTGCAAGCTGGAGATGAGCAGCGCGGGCCGTGGGCTTTTCCATGGCTATTTGGATACTAGAGTGCCAAAGGACGGGCGGATTAAGAACGCTGGGTATGCTGCTATACGATCGATTAGGTTAAGGGTAAGTACTTATAATATACTAGCGACCGACCCGGCTTTGCACGGATGCAGTTTACTAATGTGGTGTCATTTTATGACGACTTGATTACAAAATATTAAATTTTATTTACAAAAGAAATAATTAGAATGTAGCACATATTAACTTTCCGCAAATTAGGGTAGTAAGTAAATTAAGGAATAGGTACATTCTCGTTCTGTTTATTGAACTGAGGGGAAGAAATGGAAGGTAGTGGGTAGTATAGGACAGCATTTCCCGGTAAATTACTGACAAAATGTATTTTTATGTAGTATAGTTATAGCACAGTATTAGGTACATTGTAAAACTGGTATTATAATGCATATAGTATATAAAAATAATACTTAGGTAGTTAAATATTATTCCATAATACCTTCTTGAATAAATAGTGTATAAAAGAATACCATGAGAATACACTATTCAAAAAGAACTAAAAAAACAGTTACCTCCCGAGTAGGCTGTCTTATACCTACTTGTACTCGTATTCCAATAATAAGGTTTTTAATCATACCTACAAACTACAGATGGGCCGACTAGCCGGTTGCAAAAACACTGACTAGTCGGCCAAGCCGATCATTGCTTTCGGTGGAATTCGAGTAGCATCGTCTATTTCCGTGGTGCTTCTTTTACAGCTGAGGCGCTCACACCCAGGTTGTTGTTTCCTTTGCATTTTTTCTTTTGTTGTTTGTTGTTTACAAACCGGCGTTACTGAATGCTTTTTTATAAAATAAAAACATAAGTCAGTGATTGACTTAGCTAAGACAGTTTATAGTGAAAGTACTTAATTGAAATTGAATCATTCAGTCAAGTTGACTTCATTTAAATCACCCTGTTTTTAAGCCTAAAACTTTTATAATTGTCTACTATTCGCTGACTAATCGCCGACTAATCGCCGACTACAAATATAGCCGAATAGTAGGAACATCTCTACTACAAACCTTACTCACTCATTAAGTCATTGTACAACTAATTTAATAACGGCTTATTCCCAAAGTACTCCAAGAAATTTTCTCAAACTACTCCACGAAAAAAATATCAAAAATATATTTTATAATTTTAGTTTCAATCTTCTCCATGAGAATATAAAAATGTTCTCAAAGTACTCCACACTACTAGTTTCAAAAGGGTTGTTTAGGTAATAAGTTGTAGTATAATGAGTTCATAAACCGTATATTTGTTCTCAAACTACTCCAACAATTTCTGTTTAATGATTATTAATTAAAAAAAACTGTTTTATGCTGCATCCTACTCCAAAAGATAGTTGACGTACAGTCAGGTGCAAAACTGTTTATAAAAATATATTTAACCACGAGGAAAAGTTTGAATAAAATATAGTAACTGGTTTGTAATTGTTTATATTTATTAATATAAATTAACAACATTATATATATATACATATATATATATATATATATATATATATATATATATATATATATATATATATATATATATATATATATATATATATTAGATTAAAAATAATTTGAATAAATCAACCACAATATTTTGAAAAATAATTGTATATCTGGATTAAAAGTTAAATTAACATGATAGTTAAAAAAACCTATGAGAACTTACCTAAAATAATAAAATACATAAAACTTGAATAATAAAAACAATAAGTCTCTTTCTAGCTCTAATTTTAAAATAATATTCTAGAAATGTACCAATCAAAATAAAATCAAAGCTTGTTTCAGGTCCCTGTTTATAGAGTGTCGGCTTCTGTTTACAGCAGGACTGTGTTCTATGATATTGCCTGTTTGAAGTGGAAATTTGCATCCTTTGGTTATGGCATTGGGAAATGTTTTGCTCAGAGCATTTATTTATTTATTTAACTTCATATGTATGTTTGCTCTTTATTGGGTAGAAGAATAAACTCAACTGGACATGTTAGAGTTTGACTCTCATTGCTACCCACGTCCACATGTATCGAATAGATCTGATGAAACGGCATGGGACAACTCCAAAAGATTCCGTCCATGAAAGAGATTTGACTTCGTTTTAAAATTCTTTTGCCCTCCGGGACTTCGATACTTATAGCACTCTGTTTGTCCCGTGAATTCAACTGACCAATTAACCTTGATGTATATAATGACCATAAACCGCTTATTACAAAAAAGGCAAGTGAATTGCACCTTACTTAAACATAGATAAACAATACTCTACTCTCCTCTCTCTCTAAACACATTGATCGCGCTATGCGTGTGAACCGATACTGGCGGCGCTAGTGATAGCGACACTGCTTTCCAGCTTGACTTTTGAACTGTCTCTTTCACACTCGTTTTAATAAATAGGTAATATATAATGCAATAAAAATATGTGGTATGATGAGGTTTACTCCAATTACTACAGACGTAAACATCTAACACAATAAAAAAAAAATTCGTCTGCATTATTTTAGTACAGTGCTTATAAATACTGAGACTGACTGTACCTTTTCAACATCTCATGGAGTAGAATGAAACTGAAAATAAACTGTTAATTTTATAATATCTAGATGGAGTAGTTAGGTATTTGATGTTGAAAAATCACTGGAGTATTTTGAGAATAAAACCAGCTACACGTGGAGTAAAATGCAACTTAAAAAAAAAAAAAAAAAACTAATATTTCTTTGGAGTAATTTGAGAATTAATGTATGGGATTCTTATCTTCTTGGAACAAAAGAATGGAGTACTTTGGGAATAACCCTTAATAACTAGTGCTAAAATATAGGTACCTACAATCATGTACATAACAGCCCACTGTTGTAGTAATTATTAATGCAATACAATACACAGGTGTAATGGTTGGACAGGTTGGCTCAAATCTCATACACCACTGAGGTTGCGGGTTCGATTGCCGCGACCGTACAAATGTTTATGCACAGAAAAAAGCGCAAGCATTTGCTTCGTGTCTGGGTGTTGTGGGACAACTGTCCTCGTAGTTTCTGGTTCCCTAGATGCAGGGAATCCTAGTTAGAGGCAAGGATTAATGTACGTGATAATTGAAAAAAATAGCGACTAGTGTCGTAACAACACAGCACGCTGAATGTTTCTCTCTTCATTTTCAGAAATCCTTCAAACGTGCAACCACCTATGACTGGCACCTTTACAACACATTAGTTCTCAAAGTCAGAGGCGACGGCAGATCGTACCTCCTCAATATATCCTGCGAAGGCTACCACGATGTCATGTGGAACGATATCTATCACTACGTGTTATACACAAGAGGCGGGCCTTATTGGCAGATGGCTAAGGTAAATCTCACTTGCAGAGCGAGTGTGGCTCAGTGGGAGAACGTGCGTCTTTCGATCCGACACACCCGAGTTCGAATCCCGCCGGCTCCGCACTGACTTTCTTAAGTTGTGTGCGGATCTCGTTCTAAAACGGTGAAGTAACACATCATGAGGAAACCGGCATGTCCAGCATGTGGCATCCACTAACCCGCACTGGGCCAGCGTGACGGATTATGGCTCATACTCTTTCTATGAGAGAAGGTCCTTGTCCTTGACCTAAATTACCTACCTACATTCCTACCAAATTTAATAAAAAATTGTTGACTCGGTTTCTTATCTTACTATTTAACCCACCACCACGAATGAACGGTGCGTTCATTCATGCTCAATAAATGTCCGTAGGTACCTAATTTTTATTTTTGTATAAGTATGTCTTGTTTTTTGGTGTCGACAAAAGTTATTGTTTTTTTTTTGTTGTACATTATATCAAAATTGAAAAACATCGTTTCAGATTCCATTTTCCAAATTCGTGCTCGGTTCGAAAGGCCGGCTTCAGGACAAACAGAATAGGTTCCGATTCGACAGAGTCACGCATTTCGGTGTATCTTGCGGTGACAAGATAGATGGTAGATACAATTTGGAAATAGAATATGTTGGTAAGTTATAATTAATGATTAACTTATCTATGGTTATGTTAATAACGGTACGTGTTCTTGTATTCTTCACTAGCGATCCATGTCGGTTTCACACAGCTGCGGTTTACATTAAATAAACCATGCATCAAAATATATTTTGTAGTTTAGATTAGATCAAGGCGTATAAATATAAACGGACAGTGATCTGCTCGTGGAAGGTCACACGTATGCGGGATGCCGTCTGGTTAGGTACCACAACTATGCCAGTTATTGCCGCCAAGCAGTAGTGCGCCAGCATTACTGTGTTCTGGTTTGAAGAGCGTTGTGGCAAGCGCAATTACTGGGCATATGAGACTAAATATTTGATAATTCTGGTGTCTCGGGGTGATGAATGCTAGGCAGTAATAAACGTAACTCAAAAGATGTGAAGCCATAAAATTAGAAAATTCTATGCGTGAATGCACTTTTATGCTAGCTAGAGTAACAAGGCATAAAATATATCATCAGACATTCTCACATTTCTCAGAAGAGTAAAAATAGATACCATAACATTTGAAGGCGCTGGTAAATTTGTCTTCGATTTACCATATTTTTTTATTTCAGGTCTAGAGTTTGATCCAACACACGAAGAAGAGTTCGCTTATGAAATGTACAAAACAGATAAATACATAGTTGGCGTCTAATTGTTATATAATATTTAATTTAGTTTATTAATTAAAAAATATATCCTAAAGCTATTTGTACCTATTTTAACTCGGCAACATGTTTCTGTTCCTATAGTATAGCATGGCTTATGTTGGGCATTCTTCTTCATTTTCTTCTCTCGTGTGGGTGTTTGGCCAACCCTGCTGCAGCTATTAATGAGTGACTTTTTATGGATAAGTACAGTAAATTTTTCACTGTTGTTATAGCAAAACGGGTATCAGCTGAAAATCAGCGCCGGGTTGTAAAATTCTCGGCACTTTATGCTGAGCTGAGCCCATTCGGCACATATATTTATTTGTTTAATTTTTTGTTTGTCGTTTTTGTGTGCCTAATAAATGGTTTTTCTTTTTTCTTTCTGACTGACAGAGATGTTATTTAAATTTTAAATAGTAATTAGGTATATAGGTATATACAGGTGTATGTATATACAGGGGAATTTTTCAAGTGGGCGTAGTGGGCCAAATCCGAAACTATAAGGAATAGCGTAGTAATGCTCAAAGGAACCTCGGAGCCGATTTTGATAAAAACGAAAACTGCTTCATAGGATTTTTGAAAACCATATTTTTCCTGCCAGGAATCAAACACCGATTTTGAAAAAAATTAGGCAACCTGTAGTATAGCCAGCGTATACTTAGTGTCGCTTAAAGGGAATAAATTCTGGGTAGTAATGTCGAAAAGTAAAGGAAAGTGTTAATTTTTTTAATAAACTGATTCATATTTTATTTTCATACATTTAGTGACCATCAGGCGAACGACTTGCTCGTCTCATTATTCAGTTCCAAAAAAACTAGTCTGTGTTCGTTACCTATTCAAAGAGACCGCTTGCTTCCAGTTCTTTATTAGATCGCTTATTAGCGATAAGACCGCCCATTTTACTAATTAAATTTTGAAGTTCTATTTTTATTTGTTCTTGTTATGTTTTTGTGTACAATAAAGCGTTATCAATCAATCAATCTTAAGCCAAGTTTACATTGAGTCAATGACCGACGAGAGTGACGTTGATGGTTGGTGTGTACGACAATACCACAATATAAAAGAAAAAATTAACTGTGATGGGACCGCCAATTTTTATATAATATGTATAGTTATATTATAAAAAAATTGGCGGTCCTCTCTTCCAGACAAGGCAAGGACATGCATCAAAGGCAGCCAGTGTTGCCATGGTTGTGTCATTGTCAGTACCCGTGTCTGAAACTTGTAATCAACTTACTATATTTCGTCATTGTTAAACACTAGTTTATCATGTCAACGGTTTGTATTATAAAATATTCTGTGCTATTAGCTATTATTAACATTGTTATGTTATCGCTGGCATACTGTACAAAAAGTACCAAAAAGCAATAAGCATTCTTTTCCAGCGATTCCAGCAGTGACTCAATATAAACCTACCTTTACGAAAAAAAGACGTTTCGATTTAGCGTTTAGTCGATTCCTAGAGGAATTATACCACATCACTGTTGACTTCGAAATAGTTCAAAAAACTAAAATACCTACCATATTTAGCGTGAGGATATATCGTTCTCCTTGTCTGCCTTATACAAATTATATATCGGTATCCTGCTGTCACTTCAAAATCAAATTTAAAAATTCTCCAATCACAAGTCGAATATTGGACGGACATTTTTGAGGAGAATTGACTGATGTCATCATCTTGATCATCTCATCGAAATTTTATTTTTAAGTTGCACGGCAAATGTGCTTTCTTTGCGTATAATAACAACAAATTGTCAAGGATTACAGGATTTGTTGTATGCATATTTTTTCCACAGTTGGTCATAAAGTGCACAGTGCGTCTAGGACATTGCGGTACGTACGGTAACTCAACCAACGTAATTATTCTTTTATTGTTCATAGCATTCTTCCCTTTGCGTGGGATGTATATCAATTCCTAAATTTGTTGCATTTGATCCAAATCTTCAATCTTGTTTTTCTAATTCTACCAAAAATAATGTGGTTCTGTACTTTACCTTGTACTTTAGCAAGAAACTCGGAATGTTGACCTTTAATTACTTCCATAAAGTTCCATTGCCTTACAAGTTCACAGCCGTACTGTAGTGCTCATGAACCCATCTGCATGAATATTTATGTACTTATGTTTTTGTGTTAGTCATTGGCAATTTTCTATTCCAGGTGAGACCATGTAAAGAATATTTATAGCAAATCTGTGATTTTTGAAGAGCGAAACAAGTGTGCAGTACCATGTCCGGTACCGAGCAGAATATAGTGAACTCAATGCAACAATTATCTGTGCAATCAGGCAATAGTGGTCCAACTGAGAAACCCACGCAGGTGGTCAATCCTGCCGTCAACAGGAGTCAGCCATCTTCAGCTAATAAAGTCACACCAGTGAAACCAAATACTGTTTCACCTGCTATAGCAACGATCGATAGACTTCTCAGTCTTGGAGCTAATATACCTCCTCCACCTCCAGTAATCACAAGGGCTTCAGACATGGACCCACACACTGTGGAACAGTTACGCGCGGTCAAGGAACTGCTGACTACACAAGAGGAGGAAGCCCAAAACCTCAGAGACCTCAATCACGAACTCCGTGATCGGTTAGAAGAATATGAGACAAGAATCAAGAAGTTGACAGAACAAAATGATGAATATGCAGAAAAAGAAAAATCGCTATCACAGAGAGTAGCAGAAAAAGTAAGAAACAACAAACAGATGAGTGTTGTTATGGAGGAGTATGAGCGTACAATCTCATCTCTCATTGGAGAGCGAGAAACTGAAGCAAAGAGATGGACTGAAGAGAGATCCACCCTTGTTAGAGAGCGAGATGAGGCTGCAGCTCACCTTGCTTCAATGGAACATGCTTTTAATGATGTCCACACAAAATACGAAAGGTGTAAAGTTATCATACAAGGATATAAAAGCAATGAGGAGAGACTGAAAAGAACTATGGAAGAAAACACAGATGCTATTCAGAAGTTGGAGGCAAGGTATGAAACTCTAAGACAGCATGCAATGCAGCAGCTCAACAAAGCTAACACGGAATTGGATTCTGTGAAAAAGGTGCATCAAGCTGAGATTCTTAAATTAAATGCCATGCTTAAGAAGAGCGAAGTTCACTCTTCATCACTGCAGGAATCTCTTGCACAGAAGATTAAGGACAACGAGGAACTCACAGCCATCTGCGATGAGCTTATCAACAAGGTTGGTTGAAGTACTCTAAGTAATGTTTAATGTATACTCATATAACTTTCATTTACTAACATGCATTTTATATTTATATGCAGTTGCAGATACATTATCTTTAACCAACAAGAGCATTGTATTCAATTTACTGTAATAATTTAATTAGAGCTATTTACTGCTACCATTGGAATCAATTTCATACAATGTTATGTATAATATAATTCCTTTATTTTTATGTTTGTGCAATCATTTTGTGTCAATTTTTTTACTTTTGTACAATTTTATAATTTTAAGACATGATTTTTTTAATGTCTTGTGTCTTTTCGACCGGTTGTTTGTTTTAGAATATTTTTTTGTATAATTTATTTTCAGTATTCAGTGTCATTTGGTGCCTACCCTTTGTAATAAAAAAATTATGTACATATCTATGCTTTTATGATACTTCTACATACTATAATATGATACAATACATTTTGTATGTCTATAGGGCCTGGACTAAGCACTTTGCCAGTAATTACTAAGATATGCAACCTTTCTATTGAATGTACTGTACATGTACTTATTTGATCATTTTGCAGTTGAAAACTCATCCATATCAGTAATGAGGCAATATTAGGCCCCTGATTCTTATTTTCATTTTATTTTGTTAGTTATACTATGCATCCAAAGATAATGAGATCAATATAAAAGAACTTTTATGTATTTATTGAGATTTTGATTTAACAAAAAAGGATCTACCATGAAAGAATCATTTTTGTATTCTTTGTATTTTGTAATTATTTTCTAGACACTAGCTGCCATATGTATTTAATTTTGATCCTTAATTACTTAATGTTTTATAGAAATTATAGGTTAGTTCTGTTCAAAGGAATGTCTGAAATGCATATGCTGCTTTTGCAGAAAAGCATGCACTGCTTCTAGCATTTTTATCAAATGCACATGCTTACATGGAGAACTCAGAAGCACAGTATTTAGCATGCTACAAAGTGGCATGTGTATTCTAAGCTTCAAATAATGATTTGTAAAGTAAAAATTAAAACTGTTTACTTTTAATTCATCAATAACTGAAAGGCTATTATATGTTGTCTAGTCTGTATGTTGGAGAATTTGCATACTGCCTCTAAGCATGTTTTTCATACTTTGCTTCATTTGGTTATAAAAATAGTTATTTAGAATAGGTATTTTTCATCTTAAAATATCTAACCTTCTAAATTAACTATAGTTATGTATGTATTTTTAAAATACCTAACAATAAATATGTATCTAAAAAGTCTACAAACAATGATGTTCGTGAAACAAAATGTTATTCTCTGAAATGCAAAAAATATGAGTTTTATATCAATAACAAATGAATGGGTTTTTGTTACTAAAAATGTTGGTGTGACTATGTAACACAGTCAAGGTCTGAATCGGAATACTTTGAATCCAATTGGAACTGTATATGCCCATTAGAATGATACCAAAGCCATTCTTGTAGGACACTTGGGAGTTATTCAAACAATTTGTATCTTAAACCAAAATGTTACATCAAGTTTTATGGAGTTGTCACTCCATGAGTTGTCACACTTCTACACATATACTGATTTCAAAATAAACTATTTCGATCTACCAGCAGCACCACACATCTGTGAAAGTATGTATATAATAACTGTACCTATTACAGAAAATAAATAAGGCATGTCGTGAAGATATAAGAAAGAAAGAAAGAAAGAAAGAAAGAAAGAAAGAAACAATTTATTTTTGACAAAACTGCACACAACAAACAATGCACATACACATGTGCAGCAGGACAGAAAAAAAACAAAACAGTCACAGCGTGTGTATATACATGGAACCACGATTGGTTCATTTTTATAGCAACATATTTTACGATACCTACGAATTGATGCTGTACTACTCATTTTCTATTTCCTAACGACATGCTTTATTTATAACCGCGTAAGATATTTCTTATTTAGTTTTCGCTAATTGTAAATATCCTAATTCGAGCGGGAATAGTTGAGACTAATTCAATAGATGTGCCTTTCAAAGAAATTACTCTTCACCATCCATTTACATCAGTCCAAAGCAAAGACCTAGATACCAAAATGATGGTTCGTCAACTTCGTAGGCGATACACTCGTAGCACCTCGTCGCGCTGGGTGCACGAGGGAAAAGCTATGAAAACTTATAACTTCATATTATATGGTATGTAATATGTATAAACCTAACTTGTCGCGGTAATATCGAAGTATCACCAACGAAATTGAGGGTCTAAAAAATGTGAAGCCTAAACATAGTATTAAATAACTTAGAGAACCATTTTTGGAATAAGGAATTGGGAAAAATACTAACAATTTTACTAATACAAGTCAGTATTCTTTGCTATAACCATAATAAAAAGTCAACATTCCACATCATCTCATTATTTTTGTAGACCTATATTGTACCAATTTTATCTCCAAAATCATCTAAAATAGTCGCGTAAATAGTGCTTGGATAAGTAACTCAGTCCTAAAAATGATTACTTTCACCGCCAAGGTCGGCTTGACCCGACTAAAACGTCTAAAAATTGCGTAGCTCGGCGTAAAGGGCACGGGTTTGCTTCTTTATTGTGGCGCTGAAAAGGTCAAAATATCTCTTGCGTTTTCTCGTACCTTTAGTTTTTCTGATCCAGAACTTTATTTAATGTTTCGACTAGTTTAAGTATAATTTAGTAATATTATTACATATTTTTTATATCTTTGAATTTTCTTTTAAATTACCTGCAATTTATTCATGAATAGAATGAAAAAATAAACTGTTTCAATTTGTACCAAGTAGTGTTATTTTTGTCCTTTAGAGTAACCTTGTAAGTATACTTACCTATTTTCTTATTTTTAGGTCATTGTGTAACACAATTGACTGAATATTTATCATTATTACCATTTAAGGTCTGCGCATACGACGAACGACGGACTTTTTCGTAAGTTTGTCTGCGAGAATAGTACGTAAACATTTATTTCCATCGTTTGTTGGCGCATACAATACAGCGTGGACTAAAGTACGCAGCGGACTGTCTGTCGTCTGCGCAGGCCGTATGTAAACAAAAACCTTGATATCAAGACTATGAGTCAGGTTTTGTATGAAAAGGCCAACATATTATTATAATAAATATATTTACATTGAGTGTCCAGTTTCAAAACATCCTTCTGATACGTTTCTGACATTGAAAACTATACTGGAAGACTATGATATATGGATGCATTGATATAAATAAAAAAGTTAATTTATGAAACTCGGGATTTCTTTTTCAAAAACTTGTAAGTGTCCTTACTAACTAAATAACTGCCTGCTGAGACTATGGTTGAGATGTAAGTCGCTGCGCATAGAGCTTGTACGGCTGGATGATCTACAAAGTCAAAAACTGGAGAAGCAACAGTGGTGCCAACCTGGAAATGACAAAAGTAACTCTTTTACCAGTTTAAAGACTTAAAGCGCAAAACACATAAGCCGGAGGCGGACTGGGCTACGACAGACAGCGCAGACCCGGCCGGGAAATGCGTCCTGCTATATACAATGCCATTGAATACTGATCGATCACAAGCCCCGCGCCCGCTTTGCTTGTTGTCATGGTGGGACGCCACGGTCTGCTCCATCTTCTGTTTGACTTGTTTCATGCAAATTTAAACAATCAAACTAAGCCCGCGCCGCCTGCTTCTGCTGTCTGTCCAGCTTAGGTATTAGAGCTTGTGACAAATTTAACAATCTAGTTGCAGAGTTTATTTCGAGATTCGAGAATTCGTTTAGTTTCTAGAACAAACATGTTTTATAATTACAGATACTCTGTAAATAACCTTCTTTCCTTATAACTTTATAAGTGGGTGGTATTGAGGTCATTATCCATTTAGTACTCGTCGGCCATTTAAATTGTACCACAGAATACTAAAGGAACAGAAGCATCACTCCGCAAAGAAATTTAAACAAATAGCGACGCTACGCGAGCTGAATTGAATTTTATTGCGTCATAGCAAGAGTCGCTATTTGTTTAAATTTCTTTGCGGAGTGATGCTTCTGTTCCTTTAGTATTCTGTGCTAATAGCCAATAAGCATAAAACCAAAGTATTCTCCTTTATTTAGTAGAAATAAATTTTTAAAGTCCTTCCTTGAGTTTTGATTGATTTTTTTCTTGGAGAAAATAAATATCTTATACTTACGAATACTAGTTGTATAGCAGTATTAACTTTACTAATGAATGTAGGTGCAAGTTGTGCTGTTGCATTGGTCACATCAAAATAACTGCTCAATGTCCTCTGAAAGTAATTAACTACATTAAATGATTATGGATTAAATAATTTTATAACTTCTTGATAACAAATTATTATTATCTCTATTCTTGCCTTATTTACCTGCAGATAATTTCTGGTATATTAGTAGATAGCTCAAATATAAGTATGTTCAATAAAAAAATCCTGTCATTGTGGGCGAGCACTGTTACGTCATTGATGACGTCATAGACATCTATGACGACATCCTTGACAGTATTTTTGCAGATGTGGTGGAGGATACGATTACGACGTTACTAGGGATCCATCTATGGTCGAACGCGTGCCGCCCTATTTATCAACTGAGATACGCAATAGGCCTACAAGGCTGCCAAATATTAAACTTACCTATTATAATTTATGTTATGGGTAAGGTTGGTGCTTACCATCGGGCGAACGACTTGCTCGTCTCATTGCTTAGTTGTATAAAAAAATATGCAAAATACTCACAGGAGGCGGCAAACTCATATATCTGATCACAAATGCAGCAATAACCAATAGCACATCTCGTGATACTATCAACAGGGTCAAGGAAAGGGGTATCAGGTTCTGATATGTCAGGGATATGAAGAGTGTCGCAACCAACACTTTGTCAGCTAGGGGATCTAGGAAGGAGCCCATTTTAGTCGACTGGCCTTCCCAGTTTCGTGCTATCCATCCATCAAGCTGTTGATAAGAGAGAAAAAAAATGTTTAAAATTGTCAGGATTAAGCAGGGTGCAAAATATGCCTGTAACAAATAACAAGGTTTTGCAGCATAACATAAGTTACATTAAGTTTGAACTTTTGAGTTCCTTCTGTTTTGAAACTGAAGAAACAAAAAATGTAAACATTCTTAAGAATATGAAATAAAAAGTAAAAACTTTGAATATAATTATACATTTGAGTAGTAAAATAACACTTACCAAATCTGTAACACCAGCAAACACCAGCAGCCCTAGGGCTAAGTTGTAGTCACTCTGCATTATCACATAGCCCAGGTAGGGAGACATGACAATTCTCGTGATGCACAATACATTTGGTATTGTCAACACATTTTCTTTCTGAAAGAATTATGGATTAAGTCAAATTAAAAAAAAAAAGAAAAATACCCCATCATCTCTATCATAGATACTTTTTGGCGGGAAGTGAAAAGTGATACAGTTCGATTTTGTTTTATTTTCCAAACAAGTGTTATTTCGAGTGATCATATGTAATATCAGTGGAATATTAACCATTATGTGTTCGTAAACGTGCACGAGTGTAGGCAAATGGAACAAAATAGAGAAAACATTGCTTTTTATTTTCTCCCAAAAAGTTCATGGAAAGCTTGAATAAAGTTCCACCACTTAATTGAAGTACTAGGAGAGGGTCCGGCTTGTTGCTGTTGACTCTCATTCTCAACAAAAGTATAGTAAATGGAATATTAGACTATCAAATAAAAACTACGTAAGACATGTCGGTATGGTCCTAGAGACTTTAGCCTGTCTTACAGGCGAACATAAAAAAAAACATAGGACACTTATTCCCTTTTTTAACAAGTAAGTTAATGTATTAGAGTTATAAAACAATAATAAATACCTCTACAACATCTTCAAATCTCTCCTTGACTTTCGCTTTAGTTTCAAGAATATCTTTGATCAGATGTTCTTTCTTTGCTCTTAACTTTTCACCTGTTATTTCTTTATGATGCTTTATATTACTTACGATTTCTTCACCCTTTAGTCGAATTCTCTGTTCTGTATCTTTCAACTGTTCTTTTTTATGCTCAAGCGCATCTTTAATTGTGTCACCTTTCTTCTCAAATGTTAGGAAAGGTTTTTTACTGTCGGAGGAGTATAAGCATGCTAGACCTTCAAAAGAATACCTTACAGGCTGACGCCTATTTGCTAGAATTATCATATACTGCCGAATGGACACATTGGGATTTTGTTTTGTGCTGGTGCGGCCTACATTTGTGACATGTTTTATGAAGCAGCACCTCGTCAGTAATCTCATGTTTTCTGCAGCGACGATCGCTTTTTCTTTTAGGATCACATAAACAGTAGTGCTTTTTATAAATTTCAGTTTTTAAACATGGGTGAATATTTATTTCCGGTGAGAAAATAGTAATTTTAATTTTAATCAAACCAAAATAACCAAATGGGTCGATGACATTTCTATTCCATACTTCTGCCTGACACTGACAGTGACATCCTTCATTTTTTTTTTTATGTTCACCCGTTAGGGCAGCCCTTAGATAAAGTATCACTCGAAGACTATAAAAAATATAATTTATAGAATATATTATAGTTCTACTCTTGGAACGTGCCTCTCGTGTCATGTCAAGTGTCAATGTGATTCATGTGTCATTTGATTTGTATATGTCAGTCAAACAAATCAAAATAACTTTGTTGATTTCACAGCGTTTCACAGTGATTTTTTCGAAAATTGTAGTGATATAATCATTTAAGAAATGGATACTATTTTATAGCAAAATTATATTATTTACAATTCAAAAAGCCATCAAGCTGTAATTTGTGAAGTTGTACCAAATGTGAGTATTTAATATCTTCTATTGTTCCGTATTCACACTAATACACTTCCTAAAAATTTTACTATCGATGATCACAATAGACTGTGGCGATTTACGGATAACAACGTTAATATAACACACGAACAATGTATTTTTAAACTAGGTTCTTCTAGGTTTGTTTATTTAAAAGTTCATTTTGGATATAATAATTTATTAAATGTGTTTATGTTTATAACAGTGTATAATCTCGTAAACGCCCTTAGCTCAGGTATCAAGGGTATTATGTTAGATGAATAATTTGAGCATTCAAGAAACAAAATAGTTTTAAGTCAGATGTTTAACCACCAAGTAATAAGTGTTACTTACGTACTTGTACCTTACAATGTAATATATTATCTAACTGTGTGAGTCAAAGACTTTTGACCCAGCAGGGTGAATAAGATAGATAAGTTGACACAATTTACCATCTATACTTACAAAGAGATAAAATTTAAATTTCAGCGAAGTGAAATGTGCTAATTACATGATGTCAATGCAGAAATAGTCAGATCTTCGTGATGGCTCAACTGCTATTTTCATAAACCAATCTTCGGCCACATTGTTGCTTAACATCAGTTGAGATAGTGGCTAAACATAGATCCATAAAAAATTAAAAAATAGGTTTAAATTTTTTTTAACAGCCTGAAGAAGTTCCATTTTAGAATCTGCTTTGTTGCACCTAGATATTTCAAAGAGTTTGAATGATAAATGGCAAAAGGCTATAAATTACTGTAGTGCCATAGTGAGCACCGTGTCAAACTGTACCTTGTGGCCTTTCAGCTTTGATGATTATAGTCCTTTAGTGTAGTACTGACAAATGTACTAAGAGTAAAATAACATTTTGAAGTTGTGGGCAGCCATTAATATAAATATTATAATCATAATTATATATTTACATAAAACGGTAATGGATTGGAATCATTGAATGTCAGTTGCTGTGTGCATATTCATAACTTTATACCTCTTGGAGGTCCCTATTAGATAAACTAATATTTGTTATTCTTTGGTGTCTGTTGTTGTATAATACTAATAGTAACATACAGTTATAGACAACGTTCGTAAAAAAATTAGTCAGAAATATGTGTGAGATTATTGGGCAAAATAATCAACAACAACCTTTATGAATCATAGTTCTTTACTCATTACTCATTAGTATTTCTAGATTATAGTGGTGATATAAAATTATATTTTTTTTGTAAAAATGTATGATAACTTTGTATGCTTGTTCCAAGGAGGATCGGCTAAAATGAAGGAAGAAGAATTAAAGTACATTTTGAAGCTTCTTGATCATCTCACTGAAGAAATATTTGAGGTAAATACAAACATATATTTGTCTTGGTATCTTAATAATGAGGTGTGGTATTATATTATTAGGCAGAGCTATTCTGTTCAAATATAAAAATAATTTTCATCAGTACTTGTACATTAAATGATCTAGCATATCATGGGCTCTTTCTTTTCAGGAGTTATTACAGTTTCACTCAAATATTGAAGAAAACAAAGAGCTCCAAGATTTCAGTGATGAAACATTTAACTTTTTCAAAGTAAATCTCAAAAGTAATCCAGTAACAACCACATACATCCTCAGCTTCATACAGAAACATGTCACTAGTGACAATGACACCAGCAAGATACAGGCGATCTATTTAGATGTCTTAAAAAATGAGCTGAATGATAACAGCTGTACGGATAAACTGATTACATTGATATCTCTACTGAAATGGAAGGACAATTTTGTGCCCTCATTTGTGAACTACCTTCTGAAGCCTATAACAGAAGAAACTCACAAACAACACAGAAAGCAAGTTCTCCTGAGTCTTGTGCCTCATGAGAGACCAGAGCTACTACACACAGCTGCTGAAATGATGCACAAGAATGATCCTCAGAAGGAATTCAAACTGACACCAGAATACATGCTGGAACTCTGTTACCAAGAAAAGACGCACTGGTTGCTGAAAGCAGCTCAAGTATACAGGAACCAGGTACATGATATGAAGAATGTGACCTTCAAGATAAATAATTTCACAAAGCAGATCCTGATTATGGTTCTGATTGATCTCACAAACAGCCCTGAGACTTATGATCTCCCATCTCTAGTGCATCAACTGACAAATATATTTTCAATACTCGATACATACACAACACAAGATGAACAACTGCAATTCTATATTACAGAAGTGAAAAGAGAATTGACAATAATAAAGTTCTGCTTGGAGAACAACTGCAAGATCATGACAACTTCAATATTTAGTCAGGTATTGGCACAAAGTGCTTTAGCAGTGATATCACAAGTATGCCGTCTTTCAAAAGTTGACAGGTATAAAGTTTCAAGACTTTTGAATACAAACAACGACATCATTAGTGAGTTAATGAATTTAAGTAGAGGAGACAGTCGGAGAAAGCCAGCCAATGGCTCTAACTGGGATATATTGACATACAATAGTTATTGTGCAATAACAAAGGTAATCGACACTATCTTAAACTCGGCTGAGGGTGCCGAAAATACAGACGAGACGTCGTTATCGTTAGACGAGATTAAACGACTAGTTTTGTCAATACAGCCTTTGCATTTTTGCCTTGAAGTTATCGAGAACATATTCTCCTGTCTCTTTCTAAGATATGAGTACCTTTCATGCCACGAACACAACAATCAAGATGTCCAGCAATGCGGGGCGCATTCAGAATG
This sequence comes from Petrophora chlorosata, assembly GCA_951640565.1. Lineage (NCBI taxonomy): Eukaryota > Metazoa > Arthropoda > Insecta > Lepidoptera > Geometridae > Petrophora > Petrophora chlorosata. The sequence continues at coordinate 7,367,126 of OX621207.1, read as the reverse complement.
TTCATATTTCTATTCTAAAAAGCAAGCTAAAAGCTTGAAGAACGTGAACAGTAACAATGCAGGGTTTATGAGCAATTCATTCACAACTCAAGTTGTCTTGAACACTTTAAAATTATGTTTGGAAAAGTTGGAAGAGACTGTTAATATTGAAGAGCTAGAGCAAAGTGTAAACTTGAGGTTTAAATACTTGGTAAAGGTGGTGAACCACTCCATATGGAAATTGCAACTGGTGTCGACGCTCTCTCCCGACACTACGCCGCTTCTGTTGAAGCTTTGCTTGGACTATGTCGAAGTAGACGACAGTAGCGAAGACGAATCGCGCGAAGTAGAAGCGAAGCCGCTGAGAAAGAAACCCAAAACGAGAAGAAGACACACCAGACAAGATGTGGAGCAAGCTATGCTGGCATCGACAATATCTGCTACTGACGACTGTGAGTGTCTAATACCTACCTATTTTCTAGCCTTTTCCTGATATAAGCTTTTTTTGCTGCTCTGCTTGCCGTGTTAATTTCATTGTTGTTTATTTTCTTTCTAGTGTATGTGTCATCTCCTGCAAGTACAATCGATTTCATTTCGATCATGCTGGCGAAACCGACGTGCTTGGTCGCTCTAGCACTTTACCACAATGACTTCCCGAAAGCCAACCAGATTTTAGAGGTGAGTTAAGAAGTCCAACTTAACTAAATAGTATATATTGCAGCCGTTAGTCAGTAGAACCACAGAATACTAAGGGTAGAACTCAACTAACTCGCATTTGTAATAACTTCCACAAATAATTTGTTCCATAGTAGGTAACCCCGCCACCAACCAGCCATCGTCTAAAGCACATTAGGTATGTAATTACGTAATTACCTAAGTATTTAGAAATGATACAAATATTATATTTCTAAATTAAAATATCATAAGTCATTAAATTACAGAGTCCTTATAAAGTGGCCAAACTCTTCGTAACAATCTTTTTCGCGTTCGGTCGGTTCGTAATGGATAATGCCGCCTCTCTTAGTTACCAATATCCCTGGAGGGTTCAACAGTAAATAATTCTTTGCTTCTTGAATGGTTTCTCGAGGCTTGAAGAATTTGCAGCATAGACAACAGCAGCACCATCCTAGAATAATATGTAAGCCGATGTGATAGCGGTTCCCAATATGTAATAAGTAAAACCTGTAAAGTAGTTATACCGAAACATATCAACCATACAAGTATCTTAAGAAATGCCTCACAACAAGATACACCTATGCAGTATGATGGGGCTGGCATGCCATGAGGCAGAAGTCCCTAATAAAAAGAAGAATAAAATAAAAACGGCAAAAAATCAAGTCGGTTGTATGGGAGCCCCCCCCTTATATATTTATTTTATTCTGTTTTTTAGTAAAAAAATAAAAAAAAAAACAAAATCTCTTTAATCATTTTGGCATCACAGACGCACTTATGAACGTCAAATTATCACAATGACTCTACCACCGTATCGGAAAAAGAACCACTACTCAGAAGATACGGCAAGAAACTGAGGGGCATTTTTTTTTAGAGATTATGTTACAATTTTTTGAGCTTTTACAATGAGTATCTGTTGTTATAGCGGCAACGGAAATACATCTGTGAAAATTTCAACTGTCTAATTATCACGGTTCATGAGAAACAGCCTGGTGACAGAGGGACAGACAGACAGACAGACAGACAGACGGTCGGACAGTGAAGTCTTAGTAATAGGATCTCGATTTACCCTTTGGGTGCGGAACCCTAAAAAAAGATGTATGCAGCTATATACTACAAAAATTCCAACCAAAAACTCAGTCATGTAAGGCCAACAAACACCATATAGACAGTACTGGTCTTATAAGTTTTATATTGTAAGCAACTCACCTTTCGTACACCACAAGGGAATAGCCACGAGCAGGTATACCACCAGCCAAATTGCTGCAATTTTCCAAATCCGGATTGCTAGGCTTTTATACGACTGTCGAGGTTCTCTGTAGTCCTCAACCAAGCACTTGATAGCTCTAATGCCAATGCCATTTGCATCTTCGGCTGTACAGTTAGTGTCTAGGTCTAGCGAGATAATTTCTTTTATAGAGTCTAGGATCGTAAATCCTGATACGAATTTACCTAAAAATATGATTTGATTGTAATTTCACAGTTTATGTTCATGGTAATTAAAAGTTATGTGCAAATGTTTTAAAATGTACGTACCGGTTTTAACAGCTTGATATTTATTATTAGATTTAAAATAGGAATGTACTGTTGGATCGGCATTATGTGTACGATCTTGTTTAATGTCAGCATCAGTAGGCTGTGACACTTCTCTTTTTCGTATATGGTACATCTAAAATAAGCCAAGAACATTATACCCATTATCAAAGAATATACACGGTGGCCAAATGGCCAAAAAGAATTTTCAGTAGACCGTCTGTAACTTTTGACGTTATTCCCAAAAGTACAGTCAACTAGAAAAAAGGATATTCCCACGTTTTCTTTTTATTGTGGTTTTTATGGTCTCAATCCATAGCCTGTTTCTTATATATGTCACCGTAAAATTGTAAATACCGTTAGATTATAATCTATCTCGCGAGATTATAAAAAAAAAGTATAAATAAAATAAAATAAATATATATATTATAAACTGTCGAAAGATTGTGAACTGTAACATACTGCTTACAATATAACGCATTATGTTTCGGTAGATTATAATCTATCGAAGATAAACTATTAATCATAAACATACGTGAATATAATATACATGTTCGGGGTGTTGGGGTGGCCCAAGGGTCACCCCCACTGCACCATAATCTACCGTGGGCTGCCCCTTATACGTTTGATTGTAAGCAGTTCACAATCTTTCGACAATTAACAATCTCGTGAGATATATTAAGATAGATTATAATCTAACGGTATTAACAATTTTACGGTGACATATAGATCAAAATACTATATGAGACCAACTGAGGTAAGAGTTATCTCTTCTATGGTGTGGTTGTGTGGCCAACCCTGAAGTCGGAGTTTTTAGACTGCCCGTAGGCCTACCACATGGCCTAACGACAAAAATTTACAGAAATCGCAGAAAGATTTTACTATGTTGCCTAAAAATAGTTGTACCTACCTTTTTAATACTTCCACAGTTTTATATCAGTTACTCATAGGTCATTAACTTTCATTTGTTATTAATAACAGTAAGCAGATAAAACTAAATATGCAACAATTGATATATATATATATTTCCTTTTATACTGACTGATGTTATAATACTTACCACACTTTACAATCGTTGTTCGGAAATTGTATTTGCCTAAAACATTAGTAACACGCTACGCTGTACTTTTTTGGTATTTAAATTTCTGCACTGCAATTGTTATGTGCGTGCTCGTTCTTCACTCAGTGCCAAAGAATAAAAGATTTTTAGTGGCTCACCATAATTATTTAGAAATAATCTTTAATTTAGTCATACTATGATCACCTTAGGCTATATAATAATGCATAGTTAAACATTATTGCTCACCAATGTTTTCTCAGTATCTATCCCAAAGTTGTTATCATTCATCGTTACAGCATTCTTTAACATCGATTTCTTACTTTCGAGCTCTTCTGCACCGATACAATGTGACTTCATTTCTTTCTCATATTCATTGCTTTCAATTCTGCCAAAATTATGAAGATATAAAAATTAAAAAATGTATACAGTCGAACTGAGTATGTACAATCTTCTTTTGTTTGAAGTTGGTTAAAATATTACCTTGTATGTGTTTTAATATCTAAGAGATTAAAAAACATGAAAATAGACATAAAAATAGATACTTTAAAGTAAACCAATTGTTACAAAACTGTACAATAAATGACAATTTATTGAATAAACTACATCACACCTATTAAATGGTTTAAATTCCTTCTGCTCAGAATGTATGTTGAGATTATCCACATCGTCTCGAACCATCTCGTAATCATCGTCATCAATTTCGAGGTCCACACTAAGGTCTCCGTTTACATTATTGTTTATATCATTCGTATTTAAAATAACGAAACCAGTAGTGATCGCCAATAAAGTTAAAAATACACAAATACGACGCAGGATTCCAAACATTTTTCTGTTGAGCTTTAAGCAGTGACAATGTATTGTCTAATAAAAACGTCACTGTTGTTTGTAGCCAAGAAGTCTCTTACAGAATAGGTAGAATGGGAACAGACAGTTACATTTTAGAACTATATATATTATCGAATTATTATTTACAGATGTTCGATTTGGCAGACTCTGAAATAGCAACCGAGGTTACATTTACCGAGCAACTTCGGAATCTAGTCGCAAAGATAAAGAACATCATCTACTACAGAGATGACACTCGCTATCCCACCAAGGAACTATCAGCTTTATCAGTTGTGTCTACAGAAGTCATGGGTCTAGTGGAAGGTTTTCTAGCTTCTAACAGAGCGCCTAATTCCTTTGATATAATGGAGCTTGGAGCGCGGCACCCACATCTGCAACTGTACAACCATCAAAACGCTCCCTTCGTTAACGCTGTCGATATTCTTCTAAGTAGTGGACTTAACAGAGAGATAACGTACGGTCTGATCAACGTGGTTGAAAGAAAGCTCGCCGAAGTAAGGAGCTCCACTGACATCGGCGCAGTGAAGAAGACGAACTACATTCGTTTTGTCGAAGACGTTGCCAGCGTCACGTTCGAGATTTTCGGCAACACTGAAAAATCGTTCAATTTCGTTGATAATATCTGCGGGTTGATCACTGATTGTCGCATTCCGATTAAACACAAAGAGTTTTGTAAGTTGAATCAGCTGTCTAAAGAATTAAGGCAGTCATGCGAAGATTTAATAGAGATTGTAAGTCCAAGCGAAGACAAGAAACTTGATCAGAACTTTCTCCAAAAATATCATCAGATTTACATGAATGTTGTTGCTGCTTCTGATAAAGATATATGCAACGTCGGAGAAGTGTCTCGCACAGGCATAAAGAAAACTAGAACTCCCTATTTGAGAATGTGTTACATGTACTGCAAAACTGTATCACAGCTAGAACAAGAGGACAATAGTCGGTCCACTGAGTCACTCGCTGACCTGCCCTACTTTGCGGTACTAGAACGACAACTGCACGACATATTCGGAAATATGATTAATAACAAAGAAATTCCAGTGACCAATCTGGAGCCGATATGCAAAAAGTTGAATGTGAATCTGATACCAAAATTGATTCTGAACTTTTGTCCGTCGATAACACTCGTCGGTCCCCATAAGGAAGCTAGTGAAGGCAACTTCAATAACCTTCTTCATGTGGTTTATGATTTCAAGAATCCGGAAGAGAATTTGTTCATAGATCCTGTGGCGAATTTCGCTCCACTGCCGCGCTCGCCAGACCCCCAATGCTTGACGTATGTAGTGCTACATAACTGGGTGTTGGCGCACATCATCAAAAAGATCCACACTTCTCCCGACGAGAACAGCTTGCAACAGAGCATGGACGCTCGCACTAGGTGTCTCAATAACTACATGGAGCTTGATCGATTTGATTGCATCAAAAATTTGTTCGGAAATAACAAATATTTGGCGTCGCTTCATACGACCGTGGACTTGGACAAGCTCTTTGTATTCATGCCTCAGTTGATCGAATCAGGGAAGATATTGAAATGTTTGAACATACTGGATTCGTTATCTGAGCGTCAGCTGATGTGCAGTGCTAATTTAAACAACTTGAGAGATTTGATCCTGTTCAAACTTGCGACGAATCCGAAGGTCGCTAAAAACTGGAAGTACTGTCAGTATCTGAAATGTTCCGAGTTGAAAGTTGATCTCATACTGAACAATTTGAGTAGTTGGCCCGCCGAAGGTGCTTTGGAAGTGTTGGACTATTTGCGCTTCTTACTGCACCATGAAGCTTTAGAGGAAGGCTTGTATGAGAGGTGCTCTGATTGGATGGTCAAAATTCCTCTATACGATCAGGTATATATTGTATCCAAGAAATAGACGGATTTCTTTATTAATATGTATAAGTAATATTAATTTGTTAATTTCAGATTTCGTCGATCATGGGTACAAATCACTGGTTCACCATTTATGAGAAATCTATTGATAATCCAGAAAACATTATCGAAGTGTTGATGGACAGCCAGCAGGTAATCTTATCATATTCAAAACAATGAATATAATTAGGTACCGGAACCCCATTTTAGAAATTATATTATGTAATTTTTAATATTACAGTTCAAGCTGTGCCTAGATTGGGCTGACGTGCATGACGTATCAGAAAATATGAAGAATTTGATCGTCATGAATCTGCTGAGGCAGTTCTTTGAATACACCAACCAGGCGACCCCGTCCCTAGTCAAAGAACTTCTATTACGACTGCCTGCTAACCAAGCCATGGACTTGATACAAGATGAGATTTCCAAAGTAAGAGACGTCGAAATCCTTCAAGTCTGTATCGACTTCCTATCCGAAAACTCCTTCGATTGGAAAGTATTCGAAAACATCAAAATAGGTCTCCAAGTAATGCTCGAAATCGACCCGAACATGCGACATTTGTTCTGGGAATTGATTGAGAACCCTCTTCTCATGATGGAGCAATTCCTAATGAACTCCAAACTAGACACGCTGGCTAAGATCTTGAATAAGATTGCGCCGAATTTGAAAAGCGATCCGAGCGGAGATAAGCTGTACTACAACATCAAGTCTATAGAGAGCGTTGTAGTTTCGCGTAACGCGGTGGATGCTCTGCTAAGATTTTACGCAGAGAAAGCTTTGGATATGAGGAATCCTCGGAACGTGTGCCCAGTCCCGCCGAAGCCTTCCGACGATTCCTTACTTTTGTCCATAGATTCTATAAACATAGAGGCGGCGACGAAACCTTTCGTGATGCCGGATCAAGTGCCCACAAAAGAGCAGTGGGTAGAGGACTATTCGGTGGACAGATGCATGATGTGTCATACTTCCATATTCTCCATGATCATCAGGAGGCATCATTGTAGAAGATGCGGCAGGCTTATTTGTCACGCATGCTCGAGACATCGAATGCAGGTAAGAATACTCTTTTACAGTATATTATAAAATTATTAGTTTTAACCGACTTCAAAAAGCCTCCTCCTGTTTGTTTTCTCTGTTCGAGTGTATTTTATTTTTATTTTTTTTTATGTTTGTTACCTCAGAACTCCGTCATTTATGAACAGATTTGAAAAATTCTTTTTGCGTCGGGTTCAGTATAGCTACGAAGTGGTCCCATATAAATTTCATCGATATGTGACCTTGGACTTCGAAGATACATTGAAGTCGGTTTTTGTTTTTTTCTAAAAATTAATTATTATTCCTCTAATGGCTGATTTATCAATCTTTGAATAAGTGGTCGGATAGTATAAACTGAAAAACATCATTTCGAAATTGTACAAGCGAAACGCGCTTATCCCTCATTCAATATGTGAGAAAAGGAAAAACTGTATTGAATTGACGTTTATTATTTTATCCGGTCGTACGTTGTAGATCATTGAAATACTAGCCCTGAATGTTTTTCTAATGCTACCAGTATTCATGACACTTCTCCCCAGGTGCCTACGTACCCAAGCGGCGTGAAGTTCCGCGTGTGCGACGACTGCTACATACAAAGTACGAATCGCAAATGCAAGTCCTACCAGGAGCACCTCATGGAGAGCAGTGCCTCTGACTCGGCCGGTAGCGGGGTCACGTGTCTCGACTGGTGTCTCACTACTAACGCCGCGAAGAATGACGCGGTTAGGGCAGAGTTCAGCTTCGAGTTCACGCCTAATGTCACGCTGTGTTTATCGGTCATGAAGATGCATTCGATCAATTTGGATTATCCGAGGTAAGCTTGTTGATAGAAGTTTTTATGATGACCCAGGTGTTCCCCGCGGTTTCATCCGCGGTTTCCCTGGATAAAAAGTAGCTTTGAACCTTTGAAATTTTACTAAAATCTGTTTAGTAGTTTTTGTGTGACAAACATCTATCCATCCATCTTTCTACCAATCCATCCATCCACCCATCTATCTTTCTACCAATCCATCCATCCACCTGATGCTTAGTTGATTGTTTGGAATAAACGAAATCTCGAATGAGTAGTCTCTAGAGCGAACATCTGATCAATTCATTCTCCGGATTGACTCATTGAGAATTTATATCCAGAATTATAAGGCCTACTAACTCGGGCTGGCACTTATTCCTCTTGGTTTTGTATGCTAAGATATTTAAGTTCTCACGGAATAATTTTGTCAAGTGGCGAGGCGGGGTACCTATCATTGCGTGCCAGTGATCTTATTTACTTTTAACCGGTCGCAACGGTTCAGTCTCTATTGCTAAAGTTTATAGCCGAGTTATTTAAAAGATAATAAAGACTAATATTATTTGCTTCTGTAATATTTCAGGTTCTTGCTAGACAGAAGTGACGAAGTGGCCCGCGAGTTATCGAAGGGTGGCTGCGCGCGGTTGTTGGTCAGAGCCCGACGATCGCTTTTACTCGCCGCTGCAGAACTATACTCGCGGACGCACCACGAGGCCAAGTGAGTTTCAGAAATGATTATGGATAGGATGGAAACATTTTTGACTGAAACTTCAATCGGGTGCTTATTGCGAGTTTCACTTAAGTATACATATGTTATCATGGTTTTTCCTTGTGTCAGCGAGTGGGGCGGGCCCGGGAGTCGTGGCGGTGGCGCGGGGAGCGTGGCGGAGACGGGCGCGGCGCACGCGGCTCGCTGCCTGGCGCACGCGGACGCGATGGCGACGCTGGTGCGCCACCAGGTGCACCACCTCGTGCCGCACCAGGGCGCGCACCCCAGTGAGTACCGCACCTTGCAGAGAGCGGCGCGGGGGCGCGGTGGAGACGGGCGCGGCGCACGCGGACGCGATGGCCACGCTGGTGCGCCACCAGGTGCACCACCTCGTGCCGCACCAGGGCGCGCACCCCAGTGAGTACCGCACCTTGCAGAGAGCGGCGCGGGGGCGCGGTGGAGACGGGCGCTGCGCACGCGGACGCGATGGCCACGCTGGTGCGCCACCAGGTGCACCACCTCGTGCCGCACCAGGGCGCGCACCCCAGTGAGTACCGCACCTTGCAGAGAGCGACGCGGGGGCGCGGTGGAGACGAGCGCGGCGCACGCGGACGCGATGGCCACGCTGGTGCGCCACCAGGTGCACCAACTAGTGCCGCACCAGGGCGCGCACCTCAGTGAGTACCGCACCTTGCAGCGAGCGGCGCGGGGGCGCGGTGGAGACGGGCGCGGCGCACGCGGACGCGATGGCCACGCTGGTGCGCCACCAGGTGCACCAACTAGTGCCGCACCAGGGCGCGCACCTCAGTGAGTACCGCACCTTGCAGCGAGCGGCGCGGGGGCGCGGTGGAGACGGGCGCGGCGCACGCGGACGCGATGGCCACGCTGGTGCGCCACCAGGTGCACCAACTAGTGCCGCACCAGGGCGCGCACCTCAGTGAGTACCGCACCTTGCAGCGAGCGGCGCGGGGGCGCGGTGGAGACGGGCGCGGCGCACGCGGACGCGATGGCCACGCTGGTGCGCCACCAGGTGCACCAACTAGTGCCGCACCAGGGCGCGCACCTCAGTGAGTACCGCACCTTGCAGCGAGCGGCGCGGGGGCGCGGTGGAGACGGGCGCGGCGCACGCGGACGCGATGGCCACGCTGGTGCGCCACCAGGTGCACCAACTAGTGCCGCACCAGGGCGCGCACCTCAGTGAGTACCGCACCTTGCAGCGAGCGGCGCGGGGGCGCGGTGGAGACGGGCGCGGCGCACGCGGCGCGCTGCCTGGCGCACGCGGACGCGATGACCACGCTAGTACACACTAGTAAATCCATTGGCGATATTGAGGTCTAAAACATCAGCTTACATTGATCCATGATTGAATTCATAAGAGACTGTATCTCATATATGTAAGGTGAGACTTATTCTTGAGTTGATAACTTTCAACTTAATTCCAGTAATTATTCCGTAATTTCCAGGTCAAATCGTCCGCTCGCTCCTCGAAGCCGAGAAATGGGAGTTGGCCCTTGAGATAGCTACAAAGTCCGGCTTGTCACGTAACAGCGTCCTCGCGGCGTGGGGCAAGGCTTGCCTCAAGGCGGGCTGCTTCAAGCAAGCGCGGGAGAAATTCGCGCATTGCTTTAAAAGTGCGCTCAATGTTTGCGTTGAAGTGACTGAGGAGTATGAGTTTGGAAAAGAGGCGTCGGAGAGTCAGTTTGTTAACAAGTGAGTTATAATAGTGAGGAGACTAAAAGATATTTATTAGTTAGATAAAAAGTGTCTGCAATTTGTAGTATGTAATTATATTAATTATTATATTATTTAATGTGAAATATTATTGCCATAACATAACATATGACTAAAGTTGTATGTAATTGTTTCCGTAAATATTTTCAATATCGAGGTGGCGTAGAAACTCGTGGTAACCAAAGATGTTGCCAAAAATGATTTATTTGAATTTTGGCTGTTTTCTCTGGTGTAGTCGGATCAGATGCTTTGCAAATCTTCTTACACAGGTCTTTTTACTAGACTGCGTGAAACCATAAGGAAATGCATAGACTATAGAGTTTAACAGTCTATGTAAGAATGTGAGCAAAACTCGGATATTCCACTGTAGTTCCTGAACCATGAGTTTATGGTATTTTGATAAATGAGGTGTCAAAAGATGCGGCTTAATCCGAGTGAGACGTGTATGACGTCACACTAAATCCAATATGGTGAATTTTATAAACTAGAAAATAAAATTAAAATATATCATATTTGGTATCAAATAAAGTCTTGATAAGCACATTTCGATTACGTTTAATATGTCTACACAACTTGCATGCAGTCGGGTTTTAGTTTTTAGTTTTGTTTTGTTGACAATAATAAAAACTAAAACTATTCTAATGATAAAAGCGTACCATACTGTTCTTAATTATATAGAAGACAAAGATGCTTGGAACATTTCACTCCTGCAAAGTAGCCACCTGGTACATAAGAAACATAACATTGTAGACAACCAAAAAAATTTTACAAAATGTCAAAAAAATGCCCCTCAGTTTCTTGTCATATCTTAGTGGTTCTTTTTCTGATACGGTGGTAAAGTCATTGTGATAATTTGACGTTCATACGTGCGTCTGTGATGCTAAAAAAGAATAAAGAGATTTTTATTGATCCTACAGAGAACCAAAGTAACCGACATAGGATTAGCAAGCTGAAGTGGCAATGGGCTGGTCATATCTCACGAAGGACGGACAACCGCTGGAGTAGACGTGTCCTTGAGTGGAGACCGCGAATCGGCAAGCGCAGTGTAGGACGCCCACCGGCCAGATGGAGGGACGACCTGCGAAAGGTCGCCGGAAGAAACTGGATGAGAAGAGCCGAAGACCGGGCTCAGTGGCGTTGATTAGGAGAGGCCTATGTCCAGCACTGGACGACTACGGGCTGATGATCATGATGATGATGATGATTGATTGATTGATTAATACCTTGTATATTTCACAGGAGGTTACAAAACCTGCGGTACTCAGAGCGATCGAGCTCGATATCAAGCGTGCAGTCTGACGGCAGACCGCGCGCCAACCCTCCGCTGCTGAACGAAGTCATCAGTATGTTGGAAGACATGAACTATCCCGTCAACCACGTCATACTGCATAAGGCTGACTCTATAAAGGTAAATTATTTAAAAAGTGGAAGCATAAATAGCGATCCAGGCTGTTTCGTCTATTTACTAAGTTTAGTCCTGCCTCTATTAAATATCTACCTACCACTACTCTTGTACATGTCGGGATATTTACCATGCTTATTTTTTTTTTTTAATTTCTTGATTTCGAAATTGAGCGCATCGAACATGGTACCCAACTATGTAGATGTGACACTCGCATTATGCGCACCTAGTAGTAGTTTATGATGAATTATTGCCTACCTTTTGCTCCCAAGTAGAAAGATTCATACCTACCTAAATAACCCCCACCTACCTACCTACCTTTTGACCACCTTACCTTCCTTACCTTACCTTTTTCTACATTTTGACCTAACTTACTTGACTTTGTATAAATCTGACTTAATTTTGTATAAATCTGTACCTACCTATTGTTTTAGTTCACTTCTAGCTATTAACAAAATAACAAATATATCCTAGACTAACAAACGGAAGAGAAAGTGTCCCACGACACAGGGAATCTTAGTGTGGGCACTAGTCGATCTAAAATAGCTTAATTATTACACCTATCCTATTTGTAAACTTTAAGTACGCACCGAGTGCTCTAAAATTAAGTTTTTTTTTTTACCAACAATTTAAGTGAATAAATAAATTATTATTATTATATCTGTTTTAATTTGCTGACCACTTCCGGTTATAACCAGTTATATGTAGACAAGATCCATGTCTTATTTTGCGCGCTTAAACAAACCCAAAGATTTAAACCTACTATTTGCCAGTAGAATTAAAGGTTTTAAGTGGCAACACGTTCAGGTGTAGTTTAAACAAAAAAATGGTTATTTGAAAAGGCCTATTATAACCCGAGTGTCATTTTAAGCTAAGTAACATTTTTATTATATTTTTCATTTGTGTTTCTTAATAACTCTAAAAATTCACATTTCAGAGCACAAACGAGAAGCTAGCCTCAATGAATAAGAGCAAAAAAAAGATCCCGTTAACGGAACCAGCTCTCAACATCATGCACACACTGGCCAGTGTCAAAAAGATCAAATCCGGCGACTACAGTGACTTTCAGACCGCCACACTCCCGCCGAAGAAAAGCCTGGCACAAGGCTTGCTACGAAGAAACAATAACCACACCGAACCAAAACCTGACTTGAACAAACGCCTCGACCCGTTCTTTTACCGAGAATGCGTGTACTATCTTAGCAACTACGGATCTCATACGGCCAACATCTCTTTCTACATGAAGCATAGTAACATGAGTGAAGTGATAAAGTACTGCTATGAGAATCTGGTCGATAAGGAGACGTTTACGGATGCGGTCTATATGGAGTGCCAGAAAAAGGATAAAGTTGGGGAGCTTCTGGGCGCGATGAGCGAAATGGATAGCACGCTCGATATGTGGGGGGTAAGAGGAAAAACGTATATATTATTCTAATTAGTATAGCCGAGCATTGGCCACACCCATACGATAGAGAATTAAAAAAATATCATTTAACTTGCTCCCAAAAATTCATATTTTCCACAATGAACTTGCAAATTCACAACATAGCTTCTAAAATGTACATTTCAATTAATTTCTAAAATCCTTTCCGCGTTTTTAGGGTTCCGTACCCAAAGGGTAAAACAGGACCATATTACTAAGACTCCGCTCCGCGTACCGTCTGTCTGTCTATATGTCTGTCCGTCTGTCACCAGGCTGTATCTCATGAATCGTGATAGTTAGACAGTTGAAATTTTCACAGATGATGTATTTCTACCTGTTGTCGCAATAACAACAAATACTAAAAAAACAATAAAATAAATATTTAAGGGGCTCTCATACAACAGACACGATTTTTTGCCCAATAAATATTTAAAAAGGCAAAAAAAATAATTCTGTTTTTATAGATATTTTTTTATTTTTTTATGTAACTGAGTGACGAGACGAGCTGGTCGTTTGCCTGATGGTAAGCAATACGCCAGCCCATAACAATAACAGCACCACCCAGCTGTTGACTCTCATAATGCCCAGTAATTTCGCTGGCTACAATGCCCTTCAAACCGGAACACAGTAATGCTTGTGCACTACTGCTTGGCGGCTGAATAACTGGCAAAGCGGTGGGACCTACCCAGACGACCTCTCGCATACGAGAAGCCTACCACCAGTAAAAATTATGTTACGGAATCCTTCGTGCGCGAATTCGACTCGCACTTGGCCGGTCATTATTTTATGAGCAATACGCGAAACTAATAACTTATCTGTCCTCATAAAAATATATTCTCTGTCTCTCTTATGGCTTAGTGGACACAGCATTTTTTGTCGCTTATAGATCTATATGTCTGGCCACTCTCTCGCCTGCCCCTGTACTCTGAAAAAGTAATTACGATATTCGTTCTGTCGGATGAAAGGGACAGCGCTATGCAACAGGCATAAGAGTGTTTCATTTAGTTCGCACGAACGAACGAACGAAAGCAACTCTGAGTAGGCCCCCTGATTTCAAGCGACGATGTGGTCGAAAATGGAGCACATATATCTAAAGCCTATAGGCAGTTGAGTAGTTACTATACTTACCCTGATCTTACCAGCAACCCGATCATCCTGGTCTTGCCAGCTATATTTCGGTCACAGGTAACGTATACCGCGCACACAGAAATTGATTCCTTTTTAAACCCCGAAGCAAAAAGGAGGGGTTTTATAAGTTCGACCACTATCTGTGTCTGTATCTGTGGCACCATAGCTCTTGCACGGGTGAACCAATTAGGATGTGTTTTTTTTTTTTAAAGCAGGTTTCTAGCGGTGGTTCTATGCATTTATTATTTATATAAGTTACTTGTGACTATTATATTTGTTTATTATGTACACCACCAAACCGCATTAGATCTGATACCTGTTCTATCCATCCAAAGGTTGTCTGGAAGAAATCGCTCTAATAGATAAGTCGTCAAAACTACGATGTATTTTGTGACTTATTTTATTTTTCATAATTGTGTATATGTTATTTGGTGTGCAATAAAGTGTTATTGTATTGTTCTTAGAATTGTGTTATAATAATCGGTTCAGTCGTTTTTTACTTTTTATAGGTATTTAGTATACTGAAATTCGCTTGTATTTGTTAGGAGTACATAATGCACATCTGCCGCACACTCGAGATGTCGAAACGGCTAGAAGCGCTGTACGCGGTGCAGTGCGGCAGCGGGCAGCACGCGCGCGCGGCCGCCACGTGCGCGCTGCTGTACTCGCGGCCGCTGCGCGCGCGCGGGTTCGCCGTCACGCTGCACGCGAGGCAGCACCATCTAGCGGCCGCCACCGGACATCTCAATAGATGCGTGCCGGTGGCGAATGCTAATAGTGAGTGTCATTTGTTTAAGGTGTTGTGGTGTTCATTGTTATTTGGGATACTTATACTAATGTGTTACGCAGAGAGACTAGTGACAGCGTAAACATCAGGGCCCCAATTCACTATGACAACTTGGCGATTCCTTGCTTCGAAATCACATCGATTTCTTCACTAATAAACGACATCTCTATGACGCATTCATATTCAAAATTCAAATTCAAAATTCATTTATTTCACTTTGTAACAACTTTGTTTGTGAGACCCTAACTAATAAACTAGGCTGTAAGGCCAGTGCTTTAATAGTTAGTTTCTTCCCATTATGTTCAATTTCTTTTTGTTACACTAATTTACATTTATTTTTAATTTTTAGTAAATAAATTAGCCTTATCATAAAACAATTAGTATTTCCAAAAGTTTTCGTCATTCTGTAATTAAGCATTATATCAAATCTGTTGTATTCATACATATGACGCGTCATGGACAATACAAATTTCGCAGATGTCGTTTATTAATGAAGGAATCGACGTTTTCTCGAAGCAAGGAATCGCCAAATTGTCATAATGAATAAGGGCCCAGATTAGGGGCGCGTCCTTTGACATTAGCCATACATAAAAGTTATTACATAGGTTGTTAGGGCGTATTTCTGAAGCACTGGTAGAGTCAGTTTTCGCATTTCTTTTCTGGGCCTGGACTTCAGTTTGACGAAAGAAATGGGTAGAAATGCTTACCTTTTTTTCAAAGTCATGATATTTTAAGTTACAATTTTAAACGTATTTTAATTGATTTGTATATGACGAACAAAAGTGCATTTTTGTGCCTATTTAAAATATCTTTTAATTTTTTAGTTTCCACTTTGGCCGTGAACATAAATATCCTTGTCGCACACTGAGATAGCTAGAAAAATTATGATATTTACACTATGGCTTTAGTTGTTTAACTACCGTCTTAATTTTTCAGGATCGACCGATCCCAAATCCATCCACTTTAACCTAGACAAAGCGACCATAGACAACCTGATGACGACCATAACGCGGCAGATCGAGGTCGCAAAGTATCTCGCGGCGTGCGAAACGACCGGCCGGCTCACTGAAAAAGTTATTGATGACGTCATGCCTTTACAAGGTACTCTCTTTTGTTTAACTAAATTGTGGTTGAGTAAAAACAGTAATTTGCCCAATTCATTGACAAAGAGAGCGAGTATGGCTCAGTGGGAGCACGTGCGACTTTCGATCCGACGCACCAGATTTCGAATCCTGCTGGTCTCGCACCACTGACTATCTTAAGTTATGTGCGGAGTTAACACTCGCTCTCGAAACGGTGAAGGAAAACATCGTGTGGAAACCGGCATGTCCTAGAATTAATCACAAAAATTTAAGGACAGGTGACATCCACCAACCTGAATTGGACCAGCGTAGTGTAATCGCCCAAACTTTCTCTATGACAGAAGGCCGTGTCCCAGCAGTGGGAACGTAATGGGCTGAAGATGATGATGATGATCGACAAAGAACTTAGTTCTGTTTTTGAGTATTCTATTCTATTTTGTCGCCGATTAAATACCTATGATTTAAGATTGACTCATTTCAAAATGTCTCCACTGGAGCGGAGAAGGAACATTGCAGATAAAGTCCTTCTGCACAAGTTAATAAATGGAAATATCGACAGTCCCCATTTGCTCGAAAAACTTCAACTAGTTGTCCCTCGTTCCTCCAGTCATCTCCAAAATAGAAAAACGTTCATCTTACTTTTTTTTTATGTAACTGAATGACGAGACAAGCTGGTCGTTTGCCTGATGGTAAGCAATACGCCAGCCCATAACAATAACAGCACCACCCAGAACTTTGTTTTGCAAAATCCTGCGCGGCGCTATACTGCGCTGGTCACTCTGAGACAATTAGCTGTTGAGTCTCATAATGCCCAGTAATTTCGCTGACCTTATTGTCATACAAATTATAGTCAGAACTCACCATTGTACCGAATGTGTTCTTCATACAATAACTTTTGCTAGGACGTGGACATTTACCAGCATCAGTCTCTTGTATTAATATACTGTTAAATTCATAAATTTACTACATAAAATATAAATATTATTTAAGTCATATAAGTACTTTATTTATTAAGCTATTGCATAGCTTCTATCGCGGGCCTTGAGCGTGGAGACCGAATCCAGAAATTCCGTAACGAAAATAACCTAACACCCCCCACTCCGAATGCTATGCAATAGCTTTACCGCGGCAGTCTCCGAGTGCCACACGTCTTTTTTATTTATTTATTATTAGATGATCAACAGCTTATACAAGAGATTCAGTTACAATCTTAAGTAATCTTAATATAGGCTAATGAAAGATCATCCTAATTATTACAATTATTATGTATTTTGCGCTCTCTAGCAGAGGATTCAAGTATGTATAAAGGGTGTATGTGTGTGAGTCTATGTATGTGTGTGTGTATGTGTGCGTGCGCGTAATAAGTACACAACCTTCTGTTGGATTTGAACGCATGATGTGTTCACACCTAGAAGATGTACACACGTTTGTATAATGCTTCTTACTGTCTGTATGTTCAGTGTATACCCAGTTCTGTGAACCATTAAAATAAAAGTATTGACGTGATTGTATCTTGTATTTTTTTCTAGGATCGCGTAGTTATTCGGAAAGCGAGATGATTCGACCACTGACTCTGTTCGGTTCGAACACAGATAAGATACGGCTGGTCGCGATTGTGCTTGCCACCGGACAGACGGTCGAGAGCGGATTTGAACTGGCTTTGAAGTTAGTAGTATTTACTTCTACATTGATGATGATGATGATGATGATTCCTAGCCGTTTTCGGCTACGGCGACTGACTTAAGTTAAGTTACTGTACGTGTTTGGTGCATCCTCACATGACTGGCGTATCCAATTTTAGCTGTAAACGTACGAATACATGTGCTACATGTGAGGACACCGTTCACGTAATTAAAAACTATGTTACTTCTACATTACTGTGTTATAGATTGACTTTGTACGGTCCAACGTACATTTTAGTAGTAACTTAAAGCTATTTTGTGATGACCTACACATTTTTACTTACTAAAACAAATAATATCATGTGCTATCGATCACTGTACGATCCACACATGTCGCGCTGAATGTGAATCGTCAGCTAACTTTTGTACCTACTCATACTACGACCAATAAAAGTTAATTATTTGGCTTCGCGGGTGTTTTCTACTTTCTTCCGCACTCCATAACTACTTAGTACTACAAGTACTGCTTACTACTCAACTACTCTCTAAAATACGGTCTAAGTGGACTGTACAGACTTGCTTTGAAAACTCGTGTTTCGGCATGATGTTCGGTGAACCATCGGGGAGACGGGTCTGAGCAGCCCCTCAACTGCCGTCTCTCTAGATCTATGTGCTCCATCTTAGGCCACATCATCGCTTCACATCAGGCGAGATAGTGGCCAAACATAGATCTATTTATATATTTTTCAGACACATTTACCTTCAATTATTTGATTAAAACATTCGTGAGTTTAACACATAATTTAAAAACTATTTCTTTTAGCTTCCTTATAAGTATTCATTTAAGTTCATTTAATTTTATTCGAATTTTGTAAAAATATCTTGTGTGAATCGATTATTTGTGTAGATTTAATATTTTGGAACAATTTATGTACTAAAGTAAAGTAGTCGTGTATGTTATTTTATTCTATAATTATGTGTTCCTTGTTCCCTAGGGTTATAACCGAACATAAACTGGATTCAATGAACATTTACACGCACGTGGCGAGATATTTGGTGCACACGGATCGGTTTATAGAAGTGAAGGCGTTGGCAAAGTGCATTCGCGCTTTTAAGGAAACAGCTTCCAGGTAAACATTTTACTTTGAATGCAATGACAGTTTCAAACAGAAGAAGACGTGTGATACAGTTTCAAAGATGGACCTTCTCAAGTGTCTCTCGCGACACACTTGCACTTAGTCGCGCTTAGACCACAGTGATGAACGCTTGTGCCTTACGTGGTCATACTTTCAAAAACTCATTAAAGATGCTTGCGCGCTTGTTTAGAAAGTGTTATAATCACTTAGGAAAGTAAAATAAGTCACATGGGATTACTTTCCACTCGTAGGTATGAAATCTCCGAAGCATGGCAGACGGCCACACAAACGGTCATCCATCCAAGTTGTGATCGCTGCGAACGTTGCTAAACTTAGAAGATCTGTTACAAACGGCTAGGCGAGCTACGCTACGAGCGTTCCACTACTAAAGTTTGTAATAAAAATGGTTGTTGTCTGTAGCCTGATGTCGGACCAGGCGCTGGAGGCGGGCGTGCGCGCGGTGGTGGCGCGCTGTGAGGCGCGCGGACAGCTGCACGACGAGCAGGCCGAGCTACTCATCGCGGACATACACAGCGTCACCATCAAGGTAACATACTTCACTAATAATGTCGGACCAGGCGCTAGAGTTGGGCGTACGCGTGGTCGTAGCGTCCTGCGAGGCGCGCGGACAGCTGCACGACGAGCAGGCCGAGCTACTCATCGCGGACATACACAGCGTCACCATCAAGGTAACATACTTCACTAATAATGTCGGACCAGGCGCTAGAGTTGGGCGTACGCGTGGTCGTAGCGTCCTGCGAGGCGCGCGGACAGCTGCACGACGAGCAGGCCGAGCTACTCATCGCGGACATACACAGCGTCACCATCAAGGTAACATACTTCACTAATGATGTCGGACCAGGCGCTGGAGGCGGGCGTGCGCGCGGTGGTGGCGCGCGGACAGCTGCACGACGAGCAGGCCGAGCTACTCATCGCGGACATACACAGCGTCACCATCAGGGTAACATACTTCACTAATAATGCCGGACCAGGCGCTGGAGGCGGGCGTGCGCGCGGTGGTGGCGCGCGGCGAGGCGGGCGAACTTCTGCACGACAAGCAGGCCGAGCTACTCATCGCGGACATATCGTCACCATCAAGGTAACATACTTCACTAATAATGCTCCTCCTCTTTGTAGCGGTGGTTCTTAGACATGTTTTTATCAAAATCGGTTCAGCCGTTTTTACTTTTTATAGGTTTTTTGTGTCGTGGCTCATTTAAATTATTGTTTACTGAAATTCGCTTATTTCAGATCTCCTGCTACCTCGTGTGCCGTAACGTCAGCAGTGCGTACATACTCGCAGCCAGAAACGACCGAACGAACGACCTGCGTCGCGTACTACACGAGGCGGAACGAATAGGCAACGACCAAGTCAGGAACGCGTGTGTTAAACGACTCACTTCGAAAAATGTTATGTAGAACTTTGAAACAGAAAATGTTGTGTTGTAACTGCAAGAGATCAAAGAGATGGAGGAGGAAGTAGCTTTGCTAGTAGAATGTATGGGAATCAAACGCGTGTCAGGAGACCATCAATACTGAGAGGTAAGGCGTAGGTAAGCATTCGTTTTGTGATGAAATGTGCTAGGCTACTAGAACTCTGTAATGTGCTAACGTTTCAGAACCACTCGTAATGGACGGTTCCCGAGCACAATGTATTACCCTAGTACTTCTAGTAGCATTAGCAACAAACTAACAGGTACACAATTCATTAAGGAATTTGTGATAGATTATAGAGGCAGAATCTAATCCACCACCAATATGCCACCAATGGAATAAAGTAGAACAAAAAGTGGAAACAGATCCATTAATGGATTTGTGCAATGGACTATGAATAGACGCTATTTCAGATGTGAGGAAGAATTAAGTCTGAAATAGAAAGTGATAAAATAAAAACAGTATCCTTCTAAAAGCTCTCACTTTTGTAAAAATTGCAGTTAAAATGTTTACTGTGCTTTTTATAGTGTAAATTAAAAATGTAATGAAAATGTGGTGCTTTGAGGTTTGCAGCTTGCAATAGTGTGTCTTCCAAGATCAAAATTTCTCTCCCTCAATTATGATATACCTAGTACCTATTCGATTACATTGTTTTAGTTCATTGTTGATTTTGGGTATTATTTTACATTTTTAGGATAAAATTAAAAAGATAAATATGTATAAGAAATTGAATTACTCTGAGAGAAGTCCCCATCACCGGGCTATCGGGAATGTAATATTGATTATGTTGAGTATATAAAAGTGTAGTATTAAGGGATTTCAGATACTCAAAATGTCGATCTTTAATTATTTAATTGACATATAGAATACCGTTTACATTATCAAAATTTCTATACAACATTTTGTTAGAAATGTGATTTTTGTGAACCATGAATGGCCTTGTTTTAGTTGCTTATTGAGTAAGACCAGTATTTAGAATATATGATAAGAATATTCATTAACTTCAAGTAATGATATTAGAATTGTATAATTGGCAAAATATATTTTTGTAACATATGCAATAAGTATTTGTATTGTTAAATTATGTTGGTCTCATATTGTGATATATTCAAAGAGTTATTCCTGTAACCTCTATCTGTACATACAATTTATTACATATAACATATAAAGTAAAATATATTTGTTATAACCATATACATTCTTTTTTATTCTAATCCTCCATGCTAAAGTAATCTAAGACAGAGATAACAATTTGTAAGAGATAATTGAAGAACTAACATGAGGCCTCTTTGCACAACCAACTTTAAACAGGCTGAAGATGTTGATAATTAAAGGAGGTAGTTAGCAAGAAATACAAATTCAACCAGTTACCAGCTTAATCTTTATTTATAAGGATGCATGTAACATAAGATATAAAAATAAGGTGCATCAGACATATGGTCAATGACTACCGCGCATCACTAGCACTGGAAGCACGACTCCAACTCTTCAATCTCTTAGTGAGAGAAGAGCACAGTTCAATGGACCTCGTCCTACAGCTAGGACATTAACTGTGGTGTATTCAGCATACAAACACTGTGTAAACCACGCGCACATAACATTATCAGTCTTGACACATTGTCACAACTAGTAATCTATATTACTGAGTAGCCATAGTCTTCTTCTTAGGCTTCTTCAGCCGCTTTAGTCCATTCACACTCATTTTTAACAGGTTTGAGTAGGCAGTAGTAAACTTTTCCACTTCTCTTTGTTCAACAACTGTAGATATTTTTTTACTTTTGGATTGTGCTCTAATTAAGCATTTATACTCAGGGTTTTTTACAGCTGGTGTACCATCTCGAGGGTGTGGTTTTGTCCGCCCATCATCTGAAATTAAATTGAGGTTAGAAGATCTCGTGCTGGACTCTTGGAAGTCGTTTGAAGAGTATGAATAAATGAAAGTTAAGACGAAAAATACCTTTCCAACAAAATAACAGAACTTACATCGCTTCATGGTCATTGTGACAGATCCCTCGACACGAGCTTTCTGAAACAATTTTGTAAGCTCCGCTAGAAACTGAAAAAGAGTTTAAAGAATTAGCTGAATCGCAGAAATGTAAACTTGCGTTTCACACATCCTCAAATGCTTTGAACTTACTTCATCATTTGTTAATAAAACCATCTTTGATAATTATTCAGGTTTTAGCTAACTATATTCTTAAGTATTTTGAGGTCTTTTTAAGTTATTTCTAACATAAATTACACATTTTATTTCAAATGGAAAGTAATTATTTAGTAATAATTTGCTTGCTCTCACAGAATTACGAACATGGACACGTTGACAATTGACATTGACGTTTATTTGACGTATAGAGGTGAGTGACTTTGACATATAACAGGCACGTGTGCTTTGTTAGCGGGCGTGTACTATTTTCTTTTTTTTAAATAATTTAAAAAATAGAGCATCAGGATATTCGGCTTTTAGTAAGCATTGTCATCACTGTGTTCGTTGTGTTGTGATCTTATTTTATTAGCGCGCATGAGCATAATTTTTACTCATCCTCATCAAAGTGCATGTCCAAAGGGATATCGAGCCAGGATATAAATTAGACATGTGTAAGTAATGCGATTGATGCATTACGCGTAATATTACCCGATCGAGTACTGTAGCATTACATATTACTCGACTAAATTAAACATTACACATCACACCATAGCATCACACAGTGCTCCGTTCTGTTCGTTGCATTATGTCTATCGAGTCGCAAAACAGTGCATTGAAAAGTAATGTGATATGGCATCACATTTCGTACCGAGTAATATTTCATTACTTCATCAACCCCAAACATCACCTGAGATGGTCGCGTCGGACGCACTATCTATCACTTGTGTGATATTGTAATGGAATGCTCGAATGCAATAGCAAGTGATAGTTATAGCGCATATACATGAGATAGCGAGTTACTTATTTTTTGTGACTGGAGCGAGTACATCAAATCAAAATAACAATATCGTTTTGAGCGAGAGGTTCAAAACATTCAAATATTACGGGCGGGGGCGGTGCCAAAATAACCTATTGTCGCCTTAATTTTCTAGTAATACGGTTTTAAATGGAAGTTCAATCAAGTGGCAGGCAGGGCGCACGTGCGATGAAGCTCGCTTCCTCTCTCTTAGACGCGCGCGCGAATAGTGTCAGTGAGGCATAGACTCGATAGACATAATGCAATGAACAGAACAGTGCACTGTGTGATGCTATGGTGTGATGCATTGAGGTCTGTGTGATGTGTAATGTTTAATTTAGTCGAGTAATATGTAATGCTACAGTACTCGATCGGGTAATATTACGCGTAATGCATCAATCGCATTACTTACACATGTCTAATGGAGAACAGTTACAAATTTATTTAATATGTTGAGTTTGCCTAAAATTAATATTAACTTATGTAATTTTGATAATAACAGTTGGACAGTGCATTTACCAAAACAACAGTGCAGCTGAAGTGGTTTGAAGAAAGGTAGATGTACGAGGTAGTAAGTCATCTGTGGCAACAACAAATAGAACGCTATTTCATTCCTTAAAACAAGACAACATAGCAGGAAAATATAACTGAAGGTAGAATCAGTTCATATACGTAGTATCTCTTACTAGTCTGTGGCGTCTGTGCACTGTGCAGTTCATTGATGCGTAGAAGAGGGTTGTGTATCGCCGCACACAAATCGTCGGCGCCGGTACTATTTGTTTCAAGCTAGAAATTAATTCCAGTATGCTGAGTTATGGTGAGACAACTTACCTACCACACTAAATAGATAATACGTGCTACGACTTTATATTGTATGTACGTGAGTAGCTAAAACCCAATATAGATTTATAATATTTATGTACAACATACAACATACCTAGTATTATCAACGCTCTAATTCTGTGGATGTATGTATATATATTATTTCGACCTTCCTATCTGATTGTTGTTTATTAGTAGGTAAGTATTATTATATAATGTATATCTTACTGTAAAAGCTCGAACTATCTTAATTCCTAAGATCCTCTAGTAAAACCTAAGATTTACCAAATCTTTATCGTGGATGTCCGAAATTTTTGCGTTCATCGTTAATTTCGAACTTTTACTAGCATTCACTCGGTATATCTTAAGTTTTATCCTGTGGTACCACATTTACCATGTCTCTATAGAAATAGTAAAAGTTAAAAATCGACTCACTCACGGCCAGTTTGCAGACCCGCTACCCGTACCCCCATTGCGCGCCGTTCATCGTTTGACACCACAGAGTAGTCAGGAAGTATACTACGTTAGAACGCGCACGTTAATGGGCCATCATCATCCATCAATTTATAATACGTCAATTAAATAACTTCTACATCAAAAATACTGACTGCACATCAAATTAACCAGCGCATACATAATTATATAATTGCAAACGCCCTTACAGGGCTCATGTACCTATATACCTACCATATATATGTATATATGAATGCAATAAATAAATGAATTATGAATTATAATCCTTACTTCTTCTATATACCCTTACTAATTATTTAAGGCAATACTGCTGTTTTGAAAAGTTCAATCCGCTTTTTCTTACCTATACCTAAACCTACATGTGATCCTATCACTTTATAATTATATATATGTTTATATATATATATATATATATATATATATTTATATAGTTATATAATATAATTATAAATATAATGTGATGTTGTATATATTTTTCTATTGTTATACAATTTATTATATTTATTTTGATGTCATTTATTTAGTATCTCTCAACGTACTTTTGCTCATAACGTAGCTGCACACCCACTATATTTCTTTCACGACCTGGAAGACTGGTAGATAATGCTAAATAGCATTAAGTCATTCCTTGTACCATTTTTGTGCAAAACTATTAAATAAATAAATAAGGCAAAGTCAATATATAGGTGCGACGACGAGCGAAGCGAGGAGTAGCGTTAGGTTAGGTACTTGTGACCACCTTAACGCGCGAGGCGAGCGTGCCGCGGCAGCGGCTTGGGAAGCGCCAATGTGCACGGGAGCGGGCCGTTACGTACGCAATGACGTAATCGCCCGCGACGTCGGGATCGAGTCGGTGAAGGAGTTCGTGGTCCGGCTGGCGCGTCGTATGTACGACCGCGCCGGACAACGGACCACACCCTCACCTAAACGACATTGCGCCCCACCACACAAGGCCCCCCGACGAACCGCAGAAGCGTGCACTGCCCCGCGACATTCTCCCGCAGCAGGACGAGGACCGAGACGAGGGCAGATGAAGGCGCCTCGACGGATCGCCCCAGGAGGGTACGACGACCTACACAGAGCCACCGGTGAGGCACTCAGACCTTACGAGAAGCCCACGGTGGCCTGCCAGTTCCCCGGGGGTAGATGCCCCCGCGAGTTTCAGCTTCGGCAATGGGATCCACCCCGAGGCCCACCCCCCCAGGGGGAGGTGGAAGAACGATCAAGGGAAGCGCCAGAAGATGAATTTTCATTTCGTTAAAACACGTTTTATCTAGTTAGAACTAGTTTTAACTGATATTCATATTAGATCAGTAGTAAATTTTTGTTGTGACAAAGTCATTCAGTAAAAAATATGCGTTAATTCGTTTAAAACTAACATTTACTAACTGTGTTTAGTAAAACGTAGCATTCACCGTATTCTGATGGTAAAAGCCAGGACAATCATCTAAGTTAGTAAAAAATCTTACATTTACCAACTCGTGTTGGTTAATCCGAAGATTTACGAATAAAACCTAGAATTCGCCAATATACGAGCTTTTACAGTAACATATAGAGGTACAGGTAACAGACATTATGTACCTACGTGGAACCTTAGGTACTTAGGTAACAGACATTATGTTACCTAAGCACCTAAGGTTCCTTGGTCACGTAGGTACATATTCTGGCCCTTTAGCATAGAATATATATTATAATAGGTAGTCCTTAAGGGGAACTATGATGATGATTAACACGAAACCCAGACACGAAACAAATGCTTGCGCTTTTTTTGGTGCACAAACATTTGTACTGTCGAAAGGAACCTGCAACAATCAATCTATAATCCATTTTCAGATCAAGTACCCTACAGTACTGCAGTGATCACCGCTGCAGGCGTTCTAGGCAGCGCTTATGTCGGTTACAAAGTTTACCAATGGCAGCAACCCAAGCTTCCGACGGAATGGAAGCACGTTGGCACTCTGAAAGACTTATACGTCTATCCTATCAAGTCAGTCGGACCGGTTGTAATGGAGAAAGCAGAAGTTACGGTGCTGGGATTAAGACAAGGTTGGCTTAGGGACAGGTAAGTAAAAGCGTTTATGGCGCAGAAGGACACAGCGGAGCGGGCCAGGGTGGACAATGCCCTGTCTGACCCGCTCCGGCGCAGACGAAGGGTGGAGGAGACTGTTCGACCGCCTCCTTCACCCTTCGTAGTGGGGTTACTGGTGGAGTCGTAAGACTCTGCCGGCTTGCACGGCCCCACTCGTCTGGGGGGTGGCCTTGGTGAGCAGGGCCACCTCTCCACAGGCGTAATGGCCCGGACAACACCCGGGCCTACTGCCGGGGCGAGATGGTGAATGCTAGCGCGACCTCATCTCGCCCCACCAAGGCAGAGGACTGCTCACGGGGGGGTTTTTAGCGGGTTCGAGCCCCACCCACCCCCTTCTGCCACCCCCGTGGTAGAAGGGCAGTGCAGCGGCATTTTCCCCACTCAAAAAATGGGTACAGGTAAGTAAGAGTAGTTAGTTCTATATGACGGCAGGGCAAAAGCGTCAGACTTACTTAAAATGCCAAACTGCTCATTCATGTAGACCTTAATTGTTTTATGTACCCTTCAGGAGACCTTTGATCTTAGCAAAGGATCTCTTATAAACTGTGGACTAGTGACCTCTCCAATATACTACATACTTACGTCTACGAATTCTAATTACTTCTAAAAATAAATTCTTCATTCGCTTACCGTTTTTATCATTAAGGAGTACCGCTTCTCTTTCACTTGGTTGTTCCTTACTCCAGGGTTTTGATGATCGTGGACGACAAGAACAACTTCATCACGGCGAGGGGATACCCTGAACTCCTGACGGTGCATCCGTCCGTCAAGAGCTCCATTCTTACAATTAAGCAAGCTGACATGGAGCCGTTAGTCGTCAATTTAGCGGAGGTAATAAATTATACATTTTTCCCTCTTGCGCCCACATGAAATCGCATGTAAAAGTCGAGTTTAGGAGATAAAATTAAATCTTAAAAATATTCTACCGTAGATATGTACTTCCCACAGAAAAAAAATTCTGTGGTACTTCCATATCGAGTTATCGACTCACTGAACTTATTCTGTCTGGTAGTGAAATAGGAGTAGCATTGGTTCATAAAATCTTTATTGTACCTACTATGTACATTATTTAATTTATTACAAGGTAGCGGCCATCATGACTCATATAAAGAAGTGCCTATACAATAATCTCAAAATAGCTTGTATTTTTCTTATGAAATTATATTTCAGGTGATCGAGTCGGGAATAGAACCTAAAACCGCGCAAGTTTGGGGTGTCCCGGTTCCGGTGTATGATTGTGGGTATGAGGCGAGCGAGTGGTTTTCGAGGTAAGATATTTATTTTTACTAGCAAGCTTTATCTATTTGTTTACAAAAGATAACGGCTATCTAGAGATCCATACCTACTTGTATTAAAAGAAGGGATCTACTGTAGGTACGAGTATGTAATAGGTACCATTATAATGCAGTTATTTGGTCAACGTTGCGTGCGAAACTTGCATTCGATATTTTGTTTCAAATAGGTATTTAATCGTAATTAAGGGAATCGCATATAAATATCACACCAATATTATAAACGTGAATGTTTATGTGTGTTTATTTTTTTACGCTGCAACGCCTCAACAGATTTGAGCGAAATTCGGAATGAAGAGCAATCTCCATTCCACATAACACATAAGCTACTTTTTATCCCGGGAAACCGCCGGTGAAACCGCGGCGCACAGCTAGTACGTACAACGTACTTGTGACCCTTACTCTTTTTGAACAAAACCTTCGTGACCTGTTTTATCAGTCCTAAGATAAGCTTATTTCTTTTGTGTGGACATTTGCCTATCTTAGTAGGTATGAAACTGGTGCATAACAAATGTTTTAAAACTCGTTATGTGCAACTTCATATAATTCTATAGTATTAATTTGGACTACTTATTACAGAAGTACGTAAATAAAATATGTCATTGACACTATGTTTGAATTCATACTCAGGATTTTATTGATAAATTCATTTATGAGCCAGGGATTTACAGATAGAAACGACTTGATTGTGTGCGATATTTCAACATTTTCAATAGTTATAGTAGGTACAACGCGCGCTATGCCTATCCACTTGAATCTCAAGTAAACTTCGTATTCCTTGATTGGTCAACGAGTGAACCATTTACCTTTGACTTGTTAATGCTTTTATAATTATAAAGAATTTTTATTTGTTTCGATAGATGAATAAACTTTTCAAAAGAAACAAAAGAAAAACTTTTCACGGTACTAAAAGATCCAAATTCTCGTGAATACCTGAAACAAAAATTTCAACTTCTTGGGGACACTCATGACCGACAGCTAAGATCCACAAATAATTTACATCTCGCCACTCCTAAACACTCAACTTGTTTCATGGATAATTCATTTGCTGTCGTGGCTGTGGAATGCATTACCAGATAATATCCAAAAAAGTAATAGTAAAGACATTTTTAAACGTCTCGTCCATGAACAGTTTATTAAGCAAGTTTACCCTAATGAATAACATTATCTTCAATACTGCTGTTTTGATAAGTTCACTCCGCCTTTTCTAACCTATAAGCCTACACATGTGATTCTATCACTTTATAATTTTATATATGTATAAGTATATTGTTATATTATATAATTATATTTATTGTGATGTTGTATATATTTTTCTATTGTTATACAATTTATCATATTAATTTGATGTAATTTATTTAGTATCTCTCAACGTACTTCTGCTCAAAACGTAGCTGCACACCCACTATATTTCTTTCACGACCTGGAAGACTGGTAGATAATGCTAAATAGCATTAAGTCATTCCTTGTACCATTTTTGTGCAAAACTATTAAATAAATAAATAAATAAAATTATTAATTTTAATATGTTGACATGTATGGATTAAATGGTTATATTTAAATGTTTGCACGCTTGCTTGCAGGCTGAATACTGTGACATTAATAATGTAACACCTACAATTAATTGTAAATAATAATGTATTGTCGCAAATAACGACTTGATTTGATTTGTGTTAAGAATAACATAAATATTACGTTACAGGTTCCTCAACCGCTCGCCTAATAACTTCCGGTTGGTCTACTACGCGTCTCACAAACCCAGAACCCTGAAAACACACGGCAGCTTTTATAAGTTCACCAAAAATGATCCGGTAAACTGTATTTTGCTGCTTTTAAAATTTGCTTATGCTACGGTAACGATAGCCGTGTTTGTTAGCATTCCCAAAAAACACACGCCACTTTCCATTACTCTGGAAATATGTAATTCTAAATAATTTCATCACATTGCCCCTATATTCGGCACTGCTGTGACAAACGTCTCATGTGGTGCCGGGTAGACATATATATTGAAATAATTAATTATGAATTAAAATGAATTTTGACTCATTAGTTAAATACATAAAATTATATTTTTGACCATTATAATTTATTGACATTAATTTTTAATTTTATTTTATTTCATTTTTATATATATATATATATATATATATATATATATATATATATATATATATATATATATATTTACATCGCACTAACTATCCGGCTACCGCTGAACACAAAAATGCGTCTAAAGTGGCGACCACCGACATTTGGCGACCGGTATACGGTCGCCAAATTATTTCTCGAAAATTTTTACTGCAATCGATGTTAGATGTCGTTAGTAGTGCCATATTAAATTTTATGTCTGTCGCCAAATTTTTTCGAAAGTGCCTGGTGGTGCATATTTTTGTTCCGCGAGTTGTCAATAGGCGGCGCTACATACAGTGCGATGTATATCAGATTTCATTAGCCCGCCTATATGAATACCACACGTTGCCAGCTCGCTTGCTGTGCTGCGAAACGCAAGTGTGCGACGTTGCCGTGTTTCTTTTATTTTGATTTGGTCTCAGTTTGATTGATTCAAGCTCGCGTCTAAATTTTTGATCCCATATTCGTAGTCGGTCGCCAAAAACGTTCGCGAGAGAACTTTCAGGTATTTTGCCAGTGTGTGTGAAATTTGACGATAAACTGTTACGAACAAGAAATGAAGCGGTCATCATATACAATTAAATTAAGCTCGAAGTTTGAGATAAATTATATTATTTAAGGTTTACTATTGTATGGGCAAAAAACTATCCCAAAATATCACATTTTATCTTATCGCAATTTTTCAATTAGCAAATATCTTTTTTGGCAATTTATTGTTAACAAATAATGGCTTTGGATAATTCTTCTTCTGGCGCTTCGCCAGCCGCTGCCGTGGCACGCTCGCTTCGCTCGCTCGGCTCGCGCGTTGTGGTGCACCAGTAACCTAACACACCTCCTCGCGTCGCTCGTCGTCGTACCTATGTATAACTTTACTCTGAAGTTTCGCTATATAATTATTCGTGGTCTTAATATTTTGTTGTTTTAATTTTATTTTCTTTATTTGGTTCACCAACAGTAGTTACATTGTTTCTTATTCTAAAGACAAAGATTTCTTAAAATTAAATAAGGCTAAATGCACTACCAATAACAGGTTGTTGGTTTACTAAACATTTGCTATTATGAACATTTGACATAATAACATTTGACAAAGTAAAATGATGCCAAATGATAATTTTACCAAGTGAACAAAATTATTTGGGGAATGTAAATAGGGCGATAAGTTTGTTGGGAAGTGAAATTTGACTAAAAATATTTTGCCCAAAGAGAGCAGTACACCATTATTTAATTATATTGTAGAACCAAATGTTTTACAATATAGTTGAACCTTTAAAGTATGATTATAGGTTTGAGATTTGATCATAAAGAGTTAATAAGTTTGGTCTATATTTGATCGAGCAAACTTTGACCGCAACGTTAGAGAAATAAATTAAAAAAATTAAGGTAGTAAGGTCTCCATACAAAATATCTGAAATTATATTAACCGGAATCCTAAGAAGTAGGTACGTACACCTAAAATGTCTTAATATTTTATCATATTGTATTTTACTGATTAAAGTGTTGTCGCGAATCCCAAAATCAAAGATATACCTATCGCATGTGATACAGATATAATTATAAAAAACATCTTAGTTGTACTTTTTAACTTTGTAAGCCAGTAGGTAAAATTTAAGATTGAATAGAGAGAGTTTCTTGCCGCATCACGCCCTTAATTGGTAGATAGAAGTAGTTTGATGACTCTGACTTATTGCAAATCGGTTGGCTGCGACTTTGGTTGTAAATTTAGTTTGTATGTCCGAAATATCAAGATGAATAAGTTTAGAGTTAAATTATTTATTTTAATGAATAGTGTGTAACTTTAAGTATTTTATGTGATAAAATTAGATAAATAAATAATGTTAAGTATATTTTTTAATTGGTGCCATAATTGATGTGTTCATGCTCTCCTTACTCCCAGAAGATTTAGTAATGGAAGACTTTATATTTATTTTTTGTAGTATGATATTGGCGCTACTAAATAAACTTAAAACTAAACTTAACGGCATCCATTCCGTTTTGTTTCATATAGAGCAAAAGATACAGTAACAGAATTGATACCAAATCAATTATACTAAAAATACAATGACAAAAGTATTTAATTCGTGTGAACATTGTCAGTTTTGTAAGATTATTTAAAATCTCTAAAATTGTATTGTCTTATTAAAGTAGCACTAACACTAGCACTAACTGATTCAGACTTTTTGCAACCAGCTTTTGAATCGTAAACAAAAAGCGACTTAGTTATTTAAAATTCTTTATTTGCAAGTCCAAATCATCAAGATAAGATGAGTTTAGATTCGACTTGTTTATCGTGCCATTTAAGATAATTTTTAGTACGTAGGGAATAGTAGGCATTTTTATTTAGTGTTGTATGGAGTTGTGTTGATTTTTCACCGTCAACCATTTGAGCAAATTCTTTTGACATATCTACAAAGTTTTCTGTGTATGCAAATAATTGTGTTGGTACCCTAAAGGAAGAATCTAAGAGTAATAATAAATCGACTGATAGTTCAAGATACGTGGCTGGTAAACATGCAACAAGGGCGATAAGTTTTTAGGGAAGTGAAATATGACCAAAAATATTTTGCCCAAAGGGCGGTACACTCAATATTTAACTTAGATACGTGGCTGGTAAAAATTTACCTCACGTCACAAACCAAGTTACGTGGTGCGTCCTGTACCTGTACGTTAAAAGTTCATCAATTTTTTTTTAATAAGTACAGGTACAGGACACTCCACGTAACTTGGACTGTGCCGTGAGGCAAATTTTTACCAGCCACGTATCTAAGTTAAATATTGGGTGTACCGCCCTTTGGGCAAAATATTTTTGGTCATATTTCACTTCCCTAAAAACTTATCGCCCTTGTTTCATTTCCCAAATAAATCTTTAGCAAATTTACCTACATTTCGCATTTTATTCACTTGGTCAAAATCATTTGGCATCATTTTACTTTGTCAAATTTATTACGTCAAATGTTCATTATAGCAAACTACTAATCTAAGGCAAAGTTATATATAGGTGCAACGACGAGCGAAGCGAGGTGGAGCGTTAGGTAACTTGTGACCACCACATCGCACGAGCCGAGTGAGCGAAGCGAGCGTGCCGCGGCAGCGGCCGGCGAAGCGCCAGAAAAAGATTTTGCATTTTGTTAAAACGCTTTTTTTGTAAAACCATAATAATTTGCCAAAAAAGAGTTGCTAACTGAAAATATGCGATAAATTGATTTGACAAATGTTTTTTTACCAAATGAAAATTTGCGTAAAATCGTTTGCGATCAGATATTTTGGGAAAATTTTTTTGCCCATACATTAGTAAAGCTAATTATTTTCACACTTCTAGTACTTTATCTGAGTAGTCACAACACACTGAATAAACAAATTGTACCTAATACAATTTTTTTTATTGTGTTTTTCATATGGGTTTGGAGAAATTGACTGTACTGGCTAAGGATTTCATATCCAAATATAATGAAAGGTAGCATAGTTATTTTTAGAGTAAATTTAAATATACATCTTTTATATAAAGGCACCAAAAGTACGGTGCATTGGCTAGGATACTGAAAGTGCTAGGATATGAATGAAGTAAATATTAATGAATACGGGGTTGATATAAACGTAGAAAAAAACGGTAGTCATACTGTTGTAAAAGTAAATGGAAATATACGTTTAATATACATGGATGTTAAAAGTATAGCGTAGTAGTTAGGGAGTCAAAAGTTTTGTAAAGTGAGTGCACTGCAGTATAAATCTATTTTATTATTTATTGGAAATAGACAGTTTCTGTTTAATTTACGCTATATCCGGTGTTCAAATGAATGAACATTCGCAACTGTAGCTCTTCTAAAACAAACAGAAGTGGTGGTTACCATTTAGATGCAATATGAAAGGTCGCCAAAAGTGTTCCAGGATTTATATATATATATATATATATATATATATATATATATATATATTTTAGTGTAATTGATAATGAATTGTTATTTTTCTTTGCTCTGTAAATTGATAATTATATGTTATGGGTCGTAAGAAACCCGAAATAAATGCATTTTAATTTTTAATTAAATTAGATAACGCTTTATTGTTACGTACCTTTGGTTTTGTAAAAAAATAAAAATAAATTATTTCTTATAGTTTACTATAACAAATAATTTATTCACCCCATTATTTGGGTAAACAGGGTGCATTTCCCGACGAGATTTCGTTCAACTTGATCAACGAAGCCTCCGTAGAGGATCTTAACACGCGACTCAAGGGCTGCCAGGTGACGCATCGCAACTTCAGGCCCAACTTCGTGCTACGAGGCGCTCAGCCTTACGAGGAGGACAACTGGAAGTTTGTTAGGATTGGAGAAAACGTCTTCGAAATTGTCAAGCCGTGTGGCAGGTGAGATGATTATTGTATTGATTGATTAATCGGTCCGCTCCACCACTTAGATTGCTATACCCTGCCAGGGTCATATGTACTTAAATAATATATTATGTATTTAAATATGCAAGACTAACAGTTTGTTTGACAGCCTCTGTGGTGTAGTGGTTAGGCAGGTTGGCTCAAATTTTATACACCACTGAGGTTGCGGGTTCGATTCCCGCGACGGGACAAATGTTTGTGGACAGAAAAAAAGGTACAAGCATTTGTTTCGTGTCTGGGTGTTGTGGGACCATGGTGCTCATAGTTTCTGGTTCCCTAGATACAGGGAATCTTAGGGGCTAGGATCTCTATTTATGAAATCGTGGGGCGTATTTGTTATTTGTAACATATGAATGCCATAAATGATTTTGTTGTCTATGTGTACAATAGGTTGTCTGAAAGAGATCGCTTTGAGCGATAAGACCGCCCATTGTACTTCCATAGTAAGGAATTTTGTGATTTTTGTAAACTGGTATACAGTAAAGAGTTTTGTTATTGTAATATGAATAAGCTGCTTTTTGCCAATTCTCACTGATACTTCCAATTTAAACTATTAGTTGTTCTTTATGGCCTTAAATTATATTTTATCGTAGATGCATATTGACCACTATCGACCCTGAAACCGGCGCACGCAACGAGAACAGCGAACCATTGGAAACACTGAAAAGGTAGAATCAAATCAAA
The DNA here is from genome assembly GCA_951640565.1 of Petrophora chlorosata. NCBI lineage: Eukaryota > Metazoa > Arthropoda > Insecta > Lepidoptera > Geometridae > Petrophora > Petrophora chlorosata. The sequence continues at coordinate 7,332,082 of OX621207.1, read as the reverse complement.
CCTATTTATACTAAAAAGCATTTCACGTTTTAATAAATTGAAATTAAACCTACTTGCTAGTGATGACATTATAAGTTCTGGATGGCACTACAATTGTTTTTGGGCAGACGTGGCGCTTACCATCAGGCGAACGATATGCTCGTCTCATCACTCAGACAAATATTTAAAAAATTAAGTCAAACTGCTAAAATTACAAACGGTGGCAGTGAACCTAAATGCAAAGATTTTAGCGTTCATGAATAGTCCAACTATGCCCGCTGACCGGCGCACCACGTCACATGCGCACCAAGTCACCTGCGCACCACGTCACTTGCGCACCACGTCACCTGCGCACCACGTCACTTGCGCACCACGTCACCTGCGCACCACGTCACATGCGCACCACGTCACTTGCGCACCAAGTCACCTGCGCAGTAGCGAAAATGGATACAAAATCGTTCGCAGGTCAGCGGCGAAAAAGATTGATGCGAGATTATACTTCTTAACCGCTCCGTCGTACAACCTACATCTCGTCGTACATATGATTAGTCGTGCTTCGTTTGTTTCAGCTACCGTCAAATCACGGACCCAGTAGAGCGCAAGGCCGCCGGCACGGCGCCGCGAATGGGCCTACAAATGGCGCTCCGAAGCGGCCCGGGAGGCATGGTTTCGCTCAACGACCATATCTATGTTGCCTAGTATATAAGAAATTCGACTAGAGTAAAGAGGAGTTCGTTTTTAGTCATATTATAATAGTAGCTTTTTCCCGCCACTGCGTCAGCGCGATCTAAGTTCAAACGACAGAGAAAGCCAATTTCATATTTTTTTCTAAAGCCATCTTAGCAAGACCTCCCCATTATATGAGAGCGCGCTCCCCATTATTTATACAAGAGGTCAAGCTGTATCTTCGTAGTCACCCAACCGTTTTTGATGTAGGTAACTAAGAAAAATTTTACATGGAGCTAATACTACCAAACTTGAAAGCCGCATTACAATCCGTTCAGCAGTTTCAGAGTCTATAAATAACGAACATACAAAAGTTCTAAAAACCGTGGTTTCGTATTCAGTACCCTCTAAATAGTCGAACCCAGTTGGTCTTTCAAAAATATCCTTCAATGTACAGAATTAGCTCAGTTACATTTTTATAATATATATCTACCAGGTTTTAAAACCCCTTTTGTTGTTTTTTTATCTTATTTTTAAATGAAGTTTTGTTATTTGTATTTAACGTTAGGCTAGGAATAAGTGTGCATGTAAATGTTTAAGGACATAGCTGTCATGGGCTAAATGTCGATAATCATTTTTTTATGTGCTAAAATATTTAAAGCATTCGAAATAAATTAAAAATTATATAAGAAAAATTGTGTTTTCATTCGCTACGCGCAGCAAACGTAGGTAAGTACTGGAAATACTACTGGACTATTGGAAACTGCTGGAGTAAAAGAAATAATTGGAGAAAATAATGTTTAATACTTATGTCAAAATTATATGCGTACAATCTGCGCGGCGATTTTCAACCGTTCTTTGTCAGCGGACACCAAAGCCCGTGCGAATGTGCCGCCTCCCATGCCTTTCGTCAGATGTTCGGGATTCACAACCACGCAGCCGTTTACTTCCTGTAACAAAGTTATTTTCTAATTGAAATATTGCCTCAAATATATAGTTTAAGACGATTTCAAGATATGAAAACACGTAGGTACACGAACTAAGTACCTATAGGATTTAAATGTCATACAATTACAGGGATGTAAAAACAGAACGTGTGATATCAGAGCAAATGTTTTATGCTTTGTAGGTGTTCACTAGTTGATTTAAGCCCGCGTTTGCCATTTTAACACTGTTGTTGTAGTAACTTATTTACATAGACCTCATCTACCAATAACTAAACTTTATGGCCATTGGCCACTGACCGGCACCATATGGCCTGCGTCGAACATCGTAACGATTTCTACCACTGGTCACATCACGTGGTGCTCCGGTTAAGATCTTATTTAAAAGTATACCTTGACGAAATATCTGAAGTTGGAGGGCAGCACCAGCACGTGTGGCGTGCAGGAGAGCTGCGCGTGCGCCGCCCACAGCGCCGCGTCGACCGCCAGCCCTGCCCCCGCCCCCGCCCCCGGCGGCCACAGCGGGTAGTACGTCTGCTGAGCGAGCACGTGGCTTGCCAGTCTAGACAGCTTGTCGCCGCCCATGCCCCTGTCAAATTGCCAACATATCTCAATCACCATTCGGTGGTCGCTTTTCAGCTAAAATTTATTCTGCCACCGAGTACAAGCATTAGTTTCGTTTTAACGGGCATTGTAGCCAGTAAAATTAGAAGGCAATATGAGACTTATCTGGTGCCTTGTGCTGCAATGCTTATCATAGTATTAAAGTTCTAGGTGACACGGAAATTGTTATGAGCAAGCGTGGCACTTGCCATCAGGCGAATTACTTGCGTTTCATTACTCATTGAAAAAATAAGGTTCTGTACATTTCACTTAATACCATTGACCATAAGAACTACATATAAGTACATTTAACATTGAAAAAAAAGGCGGGTTCAATAATAATTATAATCATACAAAATAACACAAAATGGAGTAACATCCGGCCACTTTCTAGTACTTGCAATATATCAACTTATGACATTTTCCACACTTATTCATTGTTGACTTTACATATTATAAACATCAAATTATAAAAATAATCACCAGAGAAGAATACTACGAGCTGAAAGTTGAACCAGAAATTGGATCCGTCACCGTGAAACAAAATGGCCGCCGGACCTATTTAGCCTTTCGCCTTTCGGCGGAGCTACGTGACGTCTTCACAAAAAAGTGGCGAATAAACGACGCAAACTTTTTCCTTTATGAATATTATATACTTTTTACCATGTGCAAAAGAGAGACAGTATTTTGGTACTTCAGTGTTGAATTGCATCACATTTGTATAACACAAAATGTATAGACGCATGTTATTACTCCTTTACTTCTTATCTCTTTGCTTCGTACATATACGAACGACATGCACCAGTTACAGAGAATATAGTTTGTTGCTCGCTACATCCCAGCTTTACTTCTTCGCCAGCCGAGAAGCAATAACACGCCTTTTTTAATAATAATAATAAAACTTTATTGCGAACATTTGCTCATAGTGTAATTATTGTTAAAAGCCATGTTAGTTCTTAAAATAAAATTTGGGGAAAATTTATACGCGAGCCCGGCGGTTTTGAGCACTAGGTCGATAGATGTAAGTGTACCCAGTGCTCAACAAATTGATTATCAATTTTTCCTAATAATACTCTCAGAATACTGTTGGGGCTTCCACGCAACCTGCTCATTTTTAAACCGCGACTCGCGTGGGCGTCGATACACGGTCAGACAAATAACAATACTTACATAGATATCTCCTCCTGGCTGACGTGCATAAGCACATCCGTGCTGGTAACTCCGAGCACGACGCCGTTTATATTCAAAGTGCACGGATCCGGCACGAAGTGTACATTGGCGTGCTTCCGTCGGCTGTGGTACGGCGGAGTGGGGTAGATATTCACGTGGAATGCGTCTTTCAGACTTGATACAACATAGATTTTAGTATAAGGGCTGAAACATAATTTTGAAGGTTTTTTTGAAACCCAATTGGTGGCAAACATATATATATATATATAGATATAAACTATCGTACAAATATTATATATGCGAAAGTTGGTGAGGATGGATGAAAGGATGGAAGTTTGCAAAAACAAACATGCAAAAACTACAGAACGGATTTCGATGAAATTTGGTATGTAAGCACCTGAGGTTCTGGAAAAGGACATGGACTACTTTTCATCCCGGAAAACCGCGGGGAGCAATTAGTAAATAATATGGAAACTGATTTTTAGAACCTTAAGTTTAGTTAGCTAATATAAGCAACAGTACTGTTGTTTGCAATATATTTAAAATAACTTTCGTATGTAGGTAGGAAGAAGTAACAAGATTATCACAATAGCATGGAAGGTTGAAACTATAGTCATCACTCACACAATAAAATTATACAGTAGTTTTTTTTATATGATATTTAGACAAACAAGCAGAAGGCCCGCCTGGATGGTAAGCGGTTACCATCGCCTATGGACACCTGCAACACTCAGGGCATTACTGGTGCGTTGCCTACCTTTAAGGACCCTTGTCACCCTTATTTTAAAGTACCCCATGTTATAGCTCCGCGGGAAAACCTCGGGCGGTAGCCCAAGCTGACGACGTAAAGCAGCTGAACTATACTTTACTCTATACTATTTTTTTTATTATTATTTTACTAGTTTAGGTCTCTCGTATGCAGGAGGTAGTCCGGGTAGGTACCACAGCTTTGCCAGCTCTGCCAGCTGGGCATATGAGACTTAATATCTGATGTCACGGGGTGATGAGAGCATTGCAGTGTTATGCCTCTTATAGTATTAAAGTTCTGGGTGGAACTGCAATTGTTATGGGCAAGCGTGGTGCTTACCATCACGCGAACGATTTGCTCATCTCATCACTCAGAACAATAATTATGAAAAAGGTAGCCTAGCATTGAGCGCAATGATCGTTACAGCAATCCCTCCGAAGCAAACATTAACATGTAAAATAAATAAAGACCTACATCTGTATGGTACCCAATATCATACTCACCATATCGTATTCAATTCACCTAAACTATCGACCAACTTGTCAAAGAATGATCTGAAAGTCTCTGCCATAGTATTGTCCTTAACTTTGGAATGTTCACTGTCCATGAAAGGACCAGTCATGATGACCACGTGAGGTTTGTGGGTGCTGATGTACGTGACCAAGTCTTTGAGGGGTTCGTAGGCCATGTTGTCTGAAGTCGTGTAGGGTCCAGCTGCTATAACCATCGACATTGTACCTGGAACAACAACTTTAGTGATTGCGGGATCCCGTACAGTTTTTATTGGTAATATGAACTTATAAAAACCCCCGACTGAGACTATTTTCGCGGATTGTGTTGTGGTGTGCGCTGCTTGCAGTCTTATAAATGGAAAGAACAAAAATGCGTGTGCCTCAGCCGTTCATGGATTTCATCTTCCATCAGATTCATCTCTCATATTTTAATAGCTACATAACCAATTAAAAAACTCCCGACACAAAAATTCTATAAAAAGTAAAAAACGGCTAAACCGATTTTGATAGGCCATGTCTAAGAACCACCGCTAGAAAACCTGCTTTCAAATAAAAATGTTTCGGTGCCACAGACAGACACACATAGTGGTCAAAATTATAACACCCCTCGCTTTTTAGCGTCGGGGGTTAAATTAGTTGGTGTGGTTACGTATCCAAATACTACACTTTACATACATCTTTAACTGTTAGGTACATTAACCATACAAATAGTCGTCCGTACCTGTCAAAGCATTCATCATGTCGGCTGCGTGGTCCGGAGGCGGCTGCGCGGCGTCGTAAAGTACTTCGTGCGCCAGCAACTTGTCGCCGCGGGGGTTCACGCCGCGCATCACCACCACTTGGCCAGGGAACAGGGAATACTGCTTCAGGCTATATAAGGATTATTATTAAGAATATTTATTTAGGTTCTCAGATAAAGGTTTTTTATTATACTTCTATAATAATATATAATTATACAAAAATACTATGAAAAACCCAAACCTAGAGTGCCGCCGGCAGCGGGGCCCAAACTAACGGTGGTTAGGGCTGCAGAGTAAGGAACCTCCTGACTATACGTGACGTGTCAAGGATTACTGCATTTTGCATCTGACCCTTAAACCAACCGTCTAGCGAGAGCCTCTTGAGATGTTGGTCGAGGCTCTTCGCTATAAGGCCGTTCGCCGAAACAACTATCGGGACAATGGTCGTCGATTCAACATCCCACGTGGCGGTTACCTCATGGGACAAGTCAAGGTACTAGGATTATTATTATTATTAGATGGAGCCTAACTCGTCCCACTGCAGGGCAAAGGCCTCCCTTCCATTTTTCTACATTTCACGATAGTTCGTCGTATTCCAGTCTTTTTATACGAGTCCAAGTCGTCCCGCCATCTCCTTCGAGGTCTGCCGCGGGGGCCGTCGGTCGGCTCAACACGAAAACAACAACAGAGTGACGGAAAAATTACAACAGCGTTGTCTCCTTGACCACTCTGTTGTTATTTTGGCCCAAAGTTCTTACGGTATGCGGCAGATGTGTATAAGGATATGAAAGCTTACATATTTGTTTTGTTATCTATTTTTCAATATCTAATAGAGGCGCAGAGGCTCGGTTAGGTTAGCATCTTTCACTTGGAGTGAGACATCAGTTTAACACTTAATATAATATGAAACAAAAGTCTGAAGTCGAAGTGAAAATTCTCCCGAGTGAACAGTCTAGATTCCATCTTTGGCAATTAATTTTTACCGTGCTTTTTGAACTTCTACAAAACTATGGAATCCAGTATATTCTGTCGATCTGTTGAGTTGGTGTACTCCTATGTATTTAACGTAGAAAGGCGTGTGTAATACTTACTTGTCAAGATCAACTGGCACAGCTTGGCTGAGGGACTGCTCCCAAGTACCTTGCAGCACCACGCATTTTGGGTTGAGTCTGGCATCCGCATCGCATTCTATTCGACCCACTACTGACACTTCAGTCTGGAAAACATCGTTATAAAGAAAGATGTAGGTTTGAACATTATAGTTTATGTACATTATATTTATTATAATGTTAATTATTTTTTTTCACACCGTCCATATATATTTTTTCTCTATACTCCTCCACTTGTGGGTTGTCTGGAAGAGATCGCATAAGACCGCCCATTGTGACGCTAGTATTAGAGTTAATTGTTATTTTAGTTTTAATTGTTTCTGTATCATGGTGTTATATTAAAGAGTTATTCTATTCTATTCTATTATACACACTACAAGGAGAACGGGGTTAGAGTCCCGCAGCGGTTCATTTATTCATATTGTCACTGTGATATCGTTCTGTGAGGTGTGAGGTACCTATACGATTATTGCATTATAACAATTTATAACCAGATTATAATAAAAAACTAGGTACCTGTGATTTGTGTCTGACTGAAGTTGATTCTGTGATGCTTGCTTTTTTCATAATACATTGTGATAAATAACGTATGTGGTTGTCAAAAGTACCGGCTTTCTCGTGAAGTAATTCAAATCCGAACCTGAAATATGTAAAGATAATGTAGCCCGACGTCCTTCGACCAGGGCCTGTACTCTGAAAAAGTAATTACGATCTCCGTTCTGTCGGATGAAAGGGACAGCGCTATGCAACAGGCATAAGAGTGTTTCTTTTAATCCGCAAGAACGAACGAAAGCAACTCGGAGTAGGCCCCCAGAACTAGCGATAACCTGCGTAAACGTAGATGTCAACAGGTACTAGACAGGTGGTAGGTAGGTATACCTAGGCCAATGAGATCTTTGTCCTTTTCATGACTCGTAGTAGGTCTCTCGTGTGCCGGGGGCCATCTGTGTAGGTACCACAGCTTTGCCAGTTATTCTGCCGCCAAGCATTACTGTGTTCCGGTTTGAAGGGCATTGCAGCCAGCGAAATTACTGGGCATATGAGACTTAATATCTGATGTCTCGGGGTGATGAGCGCAATGAAGTGCTAAGCAGTGCTTTTTATGGTATTAAAAGCTCTGGGTGGCACTGCAATTGTTATGGGCAGGTATCGGCGATTACCATAAGGCGAACGACATGTTCGTCTCATCACTGCTCCAACTGCTGTGAAGGACAAAGATCTCATTGGTCCACCAATCGATTAAACAGGCATTCAATAAGAATTAAAACATTAGCATTTTTTACTTACATAGCTTTTGTATAAGTGTCACCGTCGTCGTTAGGCACTTGGGTTATTTTAAGGTTCATTCCATTATTCGGCTCGTTGGGTTCAGATATCACTTGCAATAATTTCTCGTCTCCGTAAGAATGTAATACAGTACCAGCGTTGGCTCTCGAGGCGTATTTAGCTGATGCACTGAAATTGTATCAGTTATCTTTTAATTTTTTTAGAGTATAAAGACTAACAGCAAAGCTTTACAGCTTTATACATATATCTCAGTAATAAATACTAATAGAGTAACGTTTTTTCAAATGTTTCTACTGTTTGTTTGTTTTTAAGTCAGGATAGCATATGGCGATAAAGTGGGGATTTAAGGTGTTGTTACCACACTAATCGAACGATTGAATAGAATCAATTATTGCCTATAACAAGGTTTGCTATTCTAAATATTTTCATTTCACGGCATCGATTGATGATCGATGTTATTGATCTATAGTAGAATGGCATTACTCGAAGTCTTCTTAGACGGATCGACAATTCCTGCCCACATTCGTCAATTAACCAAAGCTACTACATCAATCGATCTACTTTAGTCGATAGAATGACATAAGTCGACGACGCCGTCGATCCACAGTTCGTAATGCATCCGTGATCGTCGATCGATCGGTTGGTGTAGTTAGGCTTTTCATCATTTTAAAGCCTGCTTTGTTTGGACTACTTGACTTTGACTCGATAGAATGCAACAAGCATTGTGCTTAAAATAAGTTTGTATAGTATTCAATTCGTGGTGTCGATAGCAGTGGCGAGCGGAGCGACCAGCGGAAGCGGTAGCGCGCGCAAATCTATTCTTGTAATATATCTGTGACTAGGTGAAAACCTGTAAATTATTTACTACACTCGAGAGCAATGAATCCGGGTCACTTAAAGAATGTTAAAAATCTCGGAAACTAAAAATGATAGGTTAATGCAATAAATTGTATTTAATAGACAATGTAATACTCCTTAAATGAAAGTAAAAAAAATATGAGTCACCATACATTTTATTAACACAAAATTACATAAAGAAAAAAACTGCTGATCTCTCCTTAAAACAAAAATAGGAAACATGACATTTTTGAACTTTATTACGATTTTCTTGAATTTTAATACTTCGTATTGCCTCCTCGTGCTTCCATTACTGCGTTTACGCGGTTTGGCATGCTGTACACCAAGTTCCTTATACGATTTTGGGGAATATTCTCCCATTCCTCTGTGAGAGCAATTTTGAGCTCACGAAGCGTGATTGGGGGAGGGTTTCGTTGTTTTACGCATCTGCCTAGCTCGTCCCAAGCATGCTCGATCGGGTTGATATCCGGGCTGCGCGCTGGCCACTCCATACGAGTAATGTTCATCTCTTGAAGGTAGTCATTCACAATCCTACCTGTATGAGGTCGGGCATTGTCATGCATAAATATAGCATCCTCACCTAAATTGACCATAAATGGACCAACGTGATCATTGAGGATTTCTTCCACATATCTTACGCTAGTTAAAGAGCCGTTTTCTATGATCACCAGCTCTGTGCGACTTTCAGAAGAAATTCCGGCCCACACAAGTACAGACCCACCACCGTAGGCTACTTTTTCTTCGATGCATGCTTGCTTGAATCTTTCCCCTGGTCTTCGATACACTCTGTGTCTTCCATCGTGCTTGTAGAGCATAAATTTTGATTCGTCGGAGAACATAACTTTTGACCAATCTTCAATACTCCAATTTACGTGGCTCTGGGCATATCTTAGTCTCGAAATACGATGCCCACGCTCCAGTTTAGGGCCGTTTGCAGGTCTAAGGGGTTTTAAGTTAGATTCAGCAAGCCGACGTCTTACTGTCCATGCACTTGGGTTACTTCCTCCGAGGTGTCGAAACTGATTGGTGAGTTCAGTTCCTGTGAGAAAGCGATTTCGAAGCATGGTGTTCACCAAGTATCGGTCTTCTCGTGCTGTGGTACACCTGGTTCTGCCCGTTCCTGGTCTGCGTAGGTTAGAACCAGTTTCTTCGTAACGTCGGAGAACTCTTTGTAATGTTGACAGCGACACACCGACAGTCCTGGCTGTATCGCGCTGACTCCGGCCGGTTTCCAGCATTGTAAGTATTCTGGTGCATTCTTCAGGCGTAAGCGACATAATTTCAGCTTGAATAATGAATATAGAGCACTATCAACATGGTTTATGTACCCACATAAATGACAGATTACAAACAAAAGCAAAACCAAATGCTGTAATTTCGTAGTTCCATCTTCGAAAGTGGCCCTTTTTCAAATTTGATTTTTTTATGATATAACTTTACAATAACTAAGAAGTTTTAATACCTTCATTTAAGGAGTATTACATTGTCTATTAAATACAATTTATTGCATTAACCTAGCATTTTTAGTTTCCGAGATTTTTAGGATTCTTTAAGTGACCCGGATTCATTGCTCTCGAGTGTATTTAGATTATATACTATTTTATTAATATGTATGTTATGCGATTGGTTAAGAGAGTGTATTAAGATATCGAAAACCACCGTCCATTTATTTTTGCGTTATTACTCTCCTCTGCACTCGTCTGAGAGAGATCGCTTTTAGCGATAAGAGCGGCAATTGTTACACTACAAATAAGCTTTTACTGTTATTTTTTATTTGTTTGTGTTTCAATAAAGAGTTATGTCATTTAATTATTTTTTGAAATATTTAAAAGCTCTTTTTTTACACTTAATAGATCTATGTTTGGCCAGCTATGTTCGCCTGATGTGAAGCGATGATGTGGCCTAAGATGGAGCACATAGATCTAGAGAGAGACGTTAATGCGTTTTTTTAATCTTTTGTCTGTCTGTCTGTCTTTAGTCCATTTACATTTAGAGGCATAATTATTACATAACATTTTCTATGTGACACAAACTAGGTATATAATACGCGTTTGATTTGGTAAGGTCTACTTAAATACAGCAACTCTTGATACCACAAAACTTAAAGGTAGTTTTTTATAGTCACAGTAGTGACCTCTCTACTAAAGTATCAGTTAGGTAATATTGAGCACTGCAAATATGTCTCAGGACCACAATTATGACAGTCACATTAACCTGTGCTGTACTTGTACACCTTCACTAATCTGAGTAACACCAGCACACGACAAAGTCTTTGAAATAAAACTTTCAAAGAGATTCTAATACGTTTTGTGAAGCTTGCGGACTGTATTGTAGTAATGGAACGAAAAAATAACAAAAATACATTTTATGAAAAGCAAAAACGTAAAATAAACACAAGCTTGACTCACGGCATTTGCCTACAAATGACGTCATGCGCTGTGATTGTTGTTTCGTTTGACATGAAGAACAGATTAAAAATGTCAGAATTATTTATTGATTTAAAAATATAAATTATTATTATTTCACAAAAATATTGATTAGATGATCTTTCTGGTTCGACGAACATTCGTTCTAACTACATTTTAGATTTTTTCTCGATTACTGTCCGATCCCCTATTCAATGTATCTACGATTTTACCATTAGTGTTGACTAAACATAGTTTAGACTTATAATACAGAAAGTTAATTATTGACAGTATGTGAATTTTACATACCTATGAACTAGGTACATAACATTGATTTTACAAACTGGCTCAATCTCTAATTGAGATTTAAGAGCATCAAAGCGACCAGTACAGTGCAGTGCCAAGGGGGATTAAAAAAAGTCAATAAGTACTTACACAGTTGGAGAATATGAGGCAGGACATAGTTCATTCTGGTTACTGGGTTCTATTTCTATTTTTACTCTCTGAAATTTATTGATAAGAATTTTATTACCAAGTTACACTCATTATACATATATTATTATGTATCTTATCAAAAGATAAAGCATTATATATTATTTCTTTTTTATTATACATACATACTGCAATACAGTTCAAACCATAATAGCTCTTGTGCTAGATCAATGACTAGAGCCACATAATTAATAACATAGTCACAGGTGATGATACAATTCATTTTTAAGTTGCCTATATGGCTAATACAAAATAAAATATCACAATGAAAGTTATGCAACTAATATTTAATAAGAATTACATGAAGAATCTATGTTCTATGGTGTATTCGTAGTTCTAGTCATGTGATAAAATCAATAACCTATAAGTACACCATCATGAGAGAGGCCTATACCCACCAGTGGGAAGTAAAGGGCTGTGGATGATGAACAACCAATATATATATATATATATATATATGAGCGCCAAATAATTAGCCCCAAAATAAGTTTAAGGTTTTGTTATGTTATTTGATTGACAACACTTTCTTGTACACCAATAATAACAACAACAAATAAAAATAGAACTTAATAATTTGAATAATACAATGGGCGGTCTTATAGTTATACTAGTTGACCCGGCAAATGTTGTATTGCCATATAAATTTTAAAAATATGTTAAGGGTGAACAACCCTTATCACTTAGGGGTATGAAAAATAGATAGTAGCCGATTCTCAGACCTACTGAATATGCATATAAAAATTGGTAAATATCAGTAAAGGCGTTTCGGAGGAGTAAGGTAACTAACATTGTGACACGAGAATTTTATATATATGATTTGGTATGAGGGCGACGGGTATACATGGGCCACTGCACAGGAGCATTCTTCCCCAATATGGGCTCTTTTGCGCGGTGCTGTCACCTGCACTTCATAACTCTCCTTCCCAATCAGACCGAAATATCGACCAATGCTCAACTCGGGTATATGTTACGTGACACGCACTATACATATTTACATTTACAGCAATCTTTATTTACATAATATTTTTAAATGAGTTTAATTATGCCCTACAAGTACAACACCATGTTGTGAGTTATGTAGTTTATCTGATGGTTTCCGGGTTTAGTTGATGGCTGCAGACGAGTATGGATCTAGTCATGAGTGTAATGAACATGCACCAGAAGCATACTCGCCCACAAATATCATCAAGTAAAGAACACACCGCAACTCCAATCTTGTTTTGCTGATTTTTTATATTGTTGTCACCTATAAACCTTGATGATGATTGGATCTTCTTTTAAGTACCATTGAAAACCACTCAAATAGCAAACAGGTCAGCTTTTATCTAAGAAAAGTACTCCAAACTGTTAGTTACAATGACATGATTAACCATAATGAACAGCAACACGATAAACAAGCTTATGTCTATGTGTAATAACAATATTTTCTTAACACAGAACTTTACAATAACAAAAATATAAATATAATAAAACTATGTACATAGTAGTTACTAGTTAGTCATACCAAGCAACATTTTTAATTAATTTAATTTTATACTGATATTCACACTAAAATATGCTATATACCTACCTATATTGTCGTAGCTATTTATTTATGTATTTTGAGATCTGGCACGGATTTCATATGAGCAACAGCAGTTGCTGTTGGTATTGGTAGGTACATAACATACAAAATAAGCTAATATTTAATAAATCCCAACTCTTGACTCACAGGGACAGATACAACTTTTCTGATGTTCCTTAGCCCTTTTATGTGTAATTTATTGCTAGCGATCTGCCCTTACTTTGCAAGGATGCAATTTATTAATGTGATACTTACAAATTGTGTAAAATTTAGACGACTTGATTACAAAACATCGAATTTTCCCTACTATACCAAAACTTTATTAAAATGTATTGTAACCTACTGTAAAAAAAACATTTAAACGACAGTGAAAATGTATCTATCAAAAACAGAATAGCGACTTTGTTTTATACTATTTAGAGATTAGTATCATTTATGTCAAGGTATAAATAAAAAATATAATAATAATTAATAGACTAAGCCTCCTATTCATAAAAATCTTTTGGTTCTTTCTAACACTTTATTTCAACTGAATTGAACTGTGACAAAACATGTTAAACATTGTTTTAAATATTACTAATTGTTTATGAATATGGGGGTAAATTTTGACAGGAAGCTGTTTCTTCAGGGTTGACGACTGATGCAATATCTACAAACAATCAATGAGTGTAGATCTAGTCACAGAATTTTAAAACTGTGCCACTAGACCTATACCCATCAAATGCAAGCAGATTTGTATGTTTTCCCTCTTCATTTCTTCATATTTCTTGAGTTATAATTTGTAAGTACCCATTTAAAAAACAATGATTGTAATTTATTTAAAAATAGTTACGTTTACAAACTGTAAATATATTGGGTATCCAGAAAAATAATAACTATATTATGTAGAATGTACATAAGCCTATTACATCAAATATTAGACAATAATTTCCTTAAAAATCATCCAACTGTTATGGTAAATCTCCATACTTACTCTCCAGCTTTACCATAACAAATGTTTTGATGTGAGACTTGTCTTAAACAATATGTACTTTGATAAGATAACCTTCAATCTAGTTATTTTATGAATAGCTTTACCTACCTATTTTCTTTAAATTATAAGTCATACCTACCTTTGGTGTTGCAGCCATATAATTTGAGAGTACCTCGTTGTCAGATCTGATAATTGCAAATCATTAAGGCCAATTAAAATGTTCTATGGTTAGTAGCTGACTGTGTACAAAATAATTAGATATCAGTGACGCTTCTAACGTTTACAACAACAATAATGTTTTTACATTTTACTGTGATATCGTCAAAACACGTGGGTTTTTAATAGAAAAGGATACTGTTCTGAAACCAGCGCTCCATACACCGTCAGGCCTGCGCCGGCGACGATATCTTTTGCGGGAGCGTTAGGTCGGTTCGCCGCGCGCTTGGAAAATTCCCTTCTTGCAAATAAATCCAAATTCTCTAAATCTGGTGATGCACCATTCAGGTGGTTCAAACTATACGCCATCCATTGTTCAATGAAGGATTCCGCGTCGATATTGTATTCTTCGCACAAACTTACGCCTTTTGAAAGAAATAATGAAACAACCTTGAACATTCATTTCTTAGCGGTACGACTTACAACGGTTTTTCGTAAAGATGGAATAGAGGATGTTTCCATAATTAATTAGCCTGCAATGAATACATGGATTGGTTACTCACATTTGGATAAAACTTCCTTTTGTACTTCAATTCCCAAAAATTGAAATTGCTCAGTCACCAACTCTTCGGAAGCCATTTTCTGTAAATTGAAATGAAATGAAAGAGTGAATCAACGAATGAAATGAAAAGTCAAAAGAGCGCGAACGCGAACAGGGGCGCGTTCAGCACTAAGAACTGTCAGGTGCAAAAAAAGGTTGAAAAATGTGATATTTTATATAGAAAAAAAAATTACATATGTTTATAAAATTGCTCAATTTACGGTTTTCTTTTTAACACAACAAAGTGAAGCAAGCAGGTCGTTCGCTTCACTTTGTTGTGTTAAAAAAAAACCGTAAAATGAGCAATTTTATAAACATATGTAATTTTTGTTTCTTTTACGACCCTTTCACTTAGAGCCATGTTAATGAACGATTTGGTGGCGATCGCATTGCCTTTGTGAACGGCCGGCTCACAGTGCCAAAGAGAATGTAACCACTACGTTTACACAGTGCGATCCGTGCGTCTTGTCGAGCGATGTTACTAAACGCACTCTAGGGATGCGTTTAGTAACATCGTTCAAAGCAAAGCCCGCGCCACAGACTAGGAAGTATGACCCTCGCCATCAGCTCGGGCTCCGTAGAAGTTACGTCATTGAGGTCTTATACTATAGAGCATTGAGGTCTTATCCTCAATGAGTTACGTAGTATACTTCCTAGTCTGTGGTAGAAGTAGTAGGTATGTACTTCGAAGTATTTACCACTTCTATGCAAGTTTTGGTTTTAGTTTTTGTCGGGCGCATACCTGAAAATCGATATTATGATTTTCATACAAATCTGCAATTCGATGATAACTGCCCGGCCCATCGACCGGGCGGCGGCGCGGCGAGGGTGTGACGTCACGACGGTTACCGGACGGCGCGGCGCAGGAAGTTTTTGGGAAGTTCAAAATTGATTTATTTAAAAAATAAACTTTATAAGATATCGACATAACTTTTTCGCAGTTATCATTATTTTTTGATAAAGTTTTTTTCAAGACCAAAACATGCGATGAATTTACATCTTCCTCATCCTATTTCCTCAAAGCTTAGCTCACGTCACAGATTAACTTGGAATAGATCAGTATTATGTTTCTTGGAATAGATTCTTATGGATTTCTATACGTTAGTATCTTAATTCGGTCACAGAATAATGAATATTACAAGCTGTGGTACAAGCACAGTATTACATAATGTATTGTATACTACTGTGGTACAAGTATGGAAAATTTTATTTCGATTTTTCTCAAAAACTTACGATACTATTTGATGGGTTACTTTGGGAGAAACATCCCAAGCTTATGGGAAGTAGTATCGATATATTTATCATGCTTATTTTTGACTAGCTGTTGCCGGCGACTTCGTTCACATGGATTATAGTTTAACGCTGATGTAGTCTTTTTTTATAGAGAGAAATGTCCCTACTTCGTTCGCGTCGACTACTTATATTTTTTAAAATTGGTAAATGGGCACTTGTTTGATGACATCTCGCCTGATGGAAAGCGAAGATGGAGCATGGTTGCCCATGAGATGCCTATTCACTCTAGACTTTGTAGCTATTTGGAAACAAAAAGCTGGTAGAGCGTTCTACTCTTTAAGGCGTCCGCATGATGAAAGAATCTGCAAAACGGTTCGTACCGATCGGTGGGACATCAAGTACGTACGGGGAAACGACTCTCCTCGCCTGGAAGTCCTTAAGTAGAAATGAGAAGAAGGGATCGGTTAGTGCAATTCTGACCGCAGTGCTGTCGATAGAAGAGCGACAAACACCCAAGTTTCCGTCCGTGTTTAAGACTTGTCAGTTTCTTCCCCACCAGCACATTGTTATTTATAAAATTAATTGGGCAACGTTCTAAAGATTCCAGAGCTGCCAGTTGGTATTCGGCTGACCCACCCCATAGATGGCTACAGTACTCCATGCAGGATCGTATTCAAGTTTAACGCTCAAGCAGGTTCCTTTGTAGCGACACTTCCTTTAGCCAAGTTACGTTACAAAATTTCAGAGTGGTTCAATTTTAAAGAAGCATAATTTAACCTGCAATTGTTGTCGATGCGCCAATTTTTACGGGATTCACGCGGTAATGTTAATGAATCGCCACCGATAGCAATGACAACATTTTGTAGCATAGTAAGACAATTTATCTCCCTCTCGTCTGATACGTCCACTTTCTGTTCAAAGTTCCTGAGAGCATATGGGCGGAATATCTTAGGCAAGATGATGTAGACACTTTTCCCACAGTTGCACGAAGCTCGAAAGCCCATAAAACACCAACACCCAGCAACAAATGGCGCATACGTCGTGAAGTATCACGACTGCATTTGCTAGAATTTCATCCCAAATTTGGTCGTCATTCAGGAGGCGCCTTAATCTGCAGGCTGCATGGAACGTACGGCGTTCAACACTATCTACTGTTCTGAGGAACGCAAATGAGGTAGCGCCGCTGACAGAAATCGTGTATTAGCAGCTGTAAATAGTAGCATTCTTTGTTATTGGTATTGACAGGACATATTGACAGTGTATATTGTCCTGCCTAAAGCATGCTTCTTAAAGACACTTGGTGCCCCCACCATATCGCGTCGTCATCTGTTAGATAGATCAATTTGTTTGTCGTTAAACAAAGGCACTTCCTCGTACATTAAAATTTCTGCAGAATTATCCTCTTGACAAAACCTTAAAAACGCCAAAAGCACATTTCTGACACAAATATCTCAGACCACAGTCTGGAGAGGGTTTTAAAAGGCTTTGGACGGTTTGAGCCGGTTTGAGCAGGACGGTCAAAGTTCACCACACCGCTTCAGAGGTACCTACTGATATACCAACCATAAATCAGGTAACGTCGACCTAAGCGAATTGGAAAAGAAAAATATTTTAACATTACTTATTCACTGGTCTGGTGCATTCCATAAAATTACTGTGTGCGAGTTTTAATCTTACCGCCATCTACTTTATATTGCATAAACTAATTTTCAAATGTTGAAAAAAACGCTGAAATTATATTTCTACCATGATATTTTTTCATGTAATTATAATTTTAACGCCATCTACTTTCTATTGCATAAATTAATTTCCAAGTGTTGAAATAATTATAGTTTCTTTCGTGTAAAGACTCCAAGTTATTGTGTAAGATTTCCTTAAAACGCTGAAATTATATTTCTACCATGATATTTTTTATATATACCTATGTATTTCATTCATTTTCACAGCTTTTCAAAGTCAGACTAATTTTATCTATTTTGTTTCGTCGCCGCTAGGGCATGAGAGCCAAAACCGGAGCTCAGCTCCGGTTTTCCCATTGTTGAGTAACAATTAACATTTCGATTTCTATCAACATTGTTTTCGAACACTCTCAAAAAATAATTAATTTTGAGGCATCAAATGTATCCGAACCGACCGAACACAGCCTGCATCCACCCACTTACACCCACTTACGCGGTCAAATCTATAAGAAAATCCCCTCTAAAAGCTGACGCATTACGGGTCTATGTCTTGGAGGAACACAAAAAGACATACAATTGCAACTAGATTGCCGCACACGATGGTCAAGTATGTCAGATATGATCGGAGTGTTTTTAAAAATTAAAAACTCAGTCCTCAAAGCCCTGATAGATTGGAAGACTGAGATATCTTTTTCCGAAGAAGAAATTCGAACTCTGTCTGAAATTTACAACAGCTTGAATGTTGTCAAACTCGCTGTTCTGTCCTTGTGCCGACGTGATGCTACGCCGCACACAGCTGACACAATATTAAAATTTATGTTTAAGAAGCTTGACGAACAAAACAGCGTTTTGAGTCTCAAGCTAGCGACTAATTTGAGAAGTCGCATAAAGCAAAGACGTCTCCTTCTAGCAGGTGGTTTACACTATTTACATGATTGGGAAGACTTCTCCGCCCAAGATGATGATGACACATTTCCGAAACCCAATGGTGCTGAAATAACTGAAACTATCATCAACTTGTTGCAGCAGCTAAAATATAAACCCGAGGACACAGACACCATCACCGCGTTCACCGCAGTTCTCACCGAGCAGTCCATACCTTCGCAATCTCTGACGCTGAAGAGCTAACTCTTCAAGAGCAGCTAGAGAAGGAATTACACAAATGCAAGAGAAAGAGAACCCCCAAATTTCGGTCAGATTTCGACCTGGCTGGGTTCGTAAAAGTAGAGCAAGCCATATATGAAGGCGGAGGGCATCCGGGTGTGTATCTCACCGAAGCATATAATTATTTATTATGTGTTCTACCAACAAGTGTTGAGAGTGAAAGGGTGTTTTCGAGTGCAGGGTATTTCTGTAACAAAATAAGAAGTTCGCTGTCTGATCGAATGTTGGATGCACTTATATTCTTGAGATCACATTATCAAGAACAGCGATCTCTTGAAAAGAAGTGATTTATGCTTTATTTAAATTAGTATACATAGTTGATTATTGATCTCTTTTTTAGTGCAATATGAATCATATTATAATAATGTTATTTTGTAGTTCGTCTTCAAAGTTACAAAAATGTTGATTTTTGTGGGATAATTGTGGGTGGCTGTGTTTAATATTTGAAGATGCTGATTGTGTTTTCTATGTTTAAAATATATTTTTTTATATCAGATTTAGCAGAGATAGCAGACTTAATAGGTACCAAAGATACCAAAAACTTACTTGTTGTTGATTTGATCTCAGTTAATTAATCTTTATACTATTATAAGTTCATTGTTATCTGTACAATTATTATGGTTTGGATTAAAAAGAAATGTATCATACAATTTGTTTTATTTGTAGATTTAGTGGGTATTTAAAAAAAAATGGTGTTTCTTTTTAAATTATACTACATTAGATTTTTTTTTGCTAAAACCGGACCTAGCTCCGGTTTTCGGTTTTGGTCCCAAAAAAACGATGTTCAAAACCGGTTTTGATGACTTTCCGGTTTTGCATGCCCTAGTCACCGCTTAAAAAAGCTGAATATTGAAAAATGCTCGAACCCGTATTTGTTAATTTGTAATTATAAGTATTCAATCTGAGTTTCAAGGTTCTAAGACAATCTAATAACTTTTTGCCATACAAACTTCACCCCTCATTAATCCCCCCCATAAGTAGATTTTTCAAAATTTTAATAGCCTATATTAGAATCAGGGTTTAGTTAAGCATATTCGTGGAAACACCATCAAAATCTCATTTGTGGTTCTTAAGTTATAGAAGTCCAAACAAACAAACAAACAAAAATTTTAAAAACTGTTTTAATATGTTTAGTTACTCATTTTAAGTCACCCTGCTTGATTTTTTTTCGAATATCTTCCATGTACAGATTTTCTGGGTTCTACCATGGAGTCCATGGTTCTACGATTTTATTATATGTATAGATAGATAAATCACGCACTTGCGCCTGACTGTACCCTTATTCAAAAATCCAAAAACGAATTTTTTATTTTCTTAAGATTGATGAATTTACCCGATGTTTCCTAATTGAAAAACTCCTAACTGCAAAGGAAAAGGTCCCAAATTTTTTCCTGGCCTTGTTGTAAAATCATGCTCGCTTATCTCGCGCATCTATACCTCAGAGCAAAGATAAAATTGCCTTAGAGTAATGGGTAGTGTCATTACTCTGAGATCTATCAAATAAAAGGAATTTGGTTTTGCAGTAGTCGGGTAATAAGAGAGCTTTTTTACTGTATAAACTTTAGCACAGAATACCTAATAGTTATAGCATATATTGAATAAAGGATATTATTGGCTTAGCACTTGAGTTTGATTGTTTTTATAGTATTTGAACCATCTGCGAAGTTTGTTTTTAATTTGTAAATGTAAAACTAAGTATACCTAATCAGTGAACAGTTTAAATAAATATATGTATTCATAATAGGTATTACAATTTATTAAGATTGACATAAATTAAGTTCTTTGGACATGAATATGAAATTTACATGATGGCATCGATTGTACTTCAGCTGTTACAACACTGTTGATGCACAGGTTAGCCAGCCCGCCTCTTATCAGACCACATGTATACGCCACATACTGAAACAATAACATTATAATAAATATTTAAAAAACGGTTAGGACTCACGTAGTTTGTCGAATTAGTCGACCTAGGTTTCGTGCCGACATTAGTGCGGTCATCGTCGGCAACACGACAGCGCGCGAGGCGCTCCCCGCAGGCGCCCGCCGCCGACGCCACCTCCCCCCTCGCGGTGTGCGGAGCGGGCGGCATCTCGCCTCGACAACGCCAGTGGTCGCCGCGATCTCGCAGAGTAAACTCGCCCCTGATGAAGAGCATCGGACATGCTCGAAACCTAGGTCGACTAATTCGACAAACTACGTGAGTCCTAGCTGTTTTTTAAATATCTATAATGAATCAAACTCACGAAAACTTTCATACTAAAATAATAATATAATCCAGTTATAAACATATATTGGCTCCTCGTGGAGCCTTCACCTCATGGTCGCTAGTCAATCAGTATCAAGTGCTAATGGGCAACATGGGCATTATTGTCTTGTAATAGGTAAAGATGTGTTATCGAATAAAAAAAACACTTATTGATTTAAAAGTGTGTACAATTTCAATTTTGAAGCTTATGGTCCTCAATGTAGCTCATGTTTCAAACATATATTAATAAAGCAGTTAATTTTAACAATGGAAAAAGTAGGTTGGTATTACTTGGTGAGATAGGATATAAAAACAGCTACTTAAACCAGTGGAGCTACAAGAAAATGTTCTTCTGAGACTGTATATTTTTGAAGTAGTTCCCAACTACAATCACAGATTTCGAAATGTTTTTATCACAGTTGTAGTCACAAATAAGTATGTTGATTCTTTTAACCAGTCAATCATGGTTTGCCACACATAGGTGTGCATAAACTGCACACAATAGGGAATATGCATGTGTTGTCGAAAAATCTGGAAATTACGTTTTACTATAGATTACTCCTGTAACATTAAGTAGTGCTATAATTATTATTTGCGTAGTTTATTTTTATTTCAATGTTTCTTTTTTTATTTTTGGAGAAACGGAACATAATCGCAAAACGCTTGAGTACATGCAACCACTATCTGACGTCATGCGCCTCGCTGCTTCCCAACTAGCAATAATGTCATATAATTCATGGGTTATATGACATTATGTTGAATAACAGTTTTATAATGGTAAAAAGCCAACGACTACGTCCTATACATGTTATCAGTTTTACGTTTTAGTCGTGCGACGATTTTGTTATATATATTAGTCTAGTAAACGTCCACAAAAGCAGATTATACGATGTCTATGTGTGATTATTTAATGGTCTTAGCTAAAACGTTTATTCGACAACGCTTTAGTCATATAAACGTTACAGTGGTATAAACGTTTTCCACTGGCAATAATGGACATTCGGAAAACATTTATGTGATATTTATATAACGTGAAAGTTATATACACGTTGATTCACAGACCTTTATAAAACGATCTTTACTTAGTATTATAGTAGTTTATTTTAGACTTTTAGACGACTAAGTTGTCTACATATGACTTTTTTGAGATATGTCCAATAAATGTCAAGCCCTAATTTAAAACGGAACATAATGTCGGATTTGTGTCGCGCCTTGACCTTAATACAACGTATCATGCTTATTTACCGAAAATTCAATACGAAAAATGGAAGCAAGAAAATCATGGAGAAAAATTAAACGGAGTGGGGCGTTCAAAAGAAAAGTTAATAATTTTTTTTATTCATTGAAAAGTTCGACGCCAACAACTTCGGCATTAACATTACCCAGTAACGGAAAAGAGTGTCTCACACATGGAAAAGAAAAGGGTTCCGTATTATATTATATGTAAATATTAAAAAATAATGAAAAAAAAAATATTGTTTAATTTTTATAGTCTTAGTTTTTTTTGTTTGTTTGTGTGTTTGTCACATCAATCTCTTAAGATGTCTAAAATCTACTCTAGTTAAAAATTTATCCACATCTAAATATTTTAAAGACAAGGTAACTTTAATATACGAAAACAAATATGATATATGATATAATATATGAAAACGTATTTTATTAATGTGTTGTGATTATTAACAAATTTAAATTTATTGACCATTGACAAAGATTTACACATACGATCATGTATAAAAAGAAGAGAAAAGTAGGTACAGGCATGACAAATAAAAAATGTGTAATAGAAGGTTTTTTTGCCGCATGAAGAACCCTAATATGTACTGTGATGGCGGATTTCATAGTCATAAAAAACCTTTAGATGACTGGAAGTCTTTACAACGTTGTATAGAGGTCAGTGTGCAACTAAAACAATATGGCTAACACTTTCAGAAGAAAATATATATTTTATTAATTAAAATATAATACTAAAACCAAAAGTTCCCAGTCAAATTAAACGCTATGTGGGACATATACAGTCGATAAGGAGTACAATAATACTTACCTTTTGTAATTATTTATTTTGTACTCAAAAAATTCAATCAATACAACAGTCCAAAAACAAGCGTGAACAGCAAGAAAAAATATAGTCCTAAAGACGCTGTTGCTTGATGCAAATATGACGTTTTGGTCCTTCAACAACAACTATATGATTTTAATATGACATACCTAGTCATTTTAGAGTTATATTACAACCACCATACGATCAAAATGTGCGGTGTAATAGTTAACTCACGACTTTTATATGATCATTATACAATGATATACTTCGTATAATTGGGGCCCTTTTGGCGTCATAATTACGTTTATGTGACCTATCGTTTGCGACCAATAGTTTATACAAAATGTTTAATAAACTATTACATGACGTTGATTTGTTACTTGGGTTATTGGTCAGTTTTTGACATAGAGCCCACCCTATTGGTAAATTATTGACATACACAAATGTAGCATAGATGGACCAATGAGGAGATCCTAGGTCCCCACGTTAGTGATGTCACATGGAACTGGTGTTTATGTTGATTTAAATTGATTCAAATTTTCATGTAGTTATTTTGTTGACAAATAATGCTGTAATATATATATATATATATATATAGTTTTCATAATATTATTCAAGCATTAATACATATTCTCTATTGGTGTGCTATAAAACAGTGTTAATAATAAAAAGAGAATGTGAGTATTTGTCATTTTCGTGCAAATTGTAACTTAAAAAAATATTATACTGTTAATTGTCACGTTACTGAACCAGTGAAGGAAATAGAATCAGCATACTTATTGTATGAGGCTCGAAATCCACATTTGTGACCCCTCTGGCCGAGCTGGCTTGACATTTATATAAAGTAAATGTACCTTTGCCTCTTTTACCTAATAAACATTTTTTCATTTTCATTTTCATTTTTTCAAATTTGTTGCATGCACTCCCAAATATACAGGGTAGTTAGGAGGTAGCGAATATATAAGCGTGACAAAATTAATTTAAAAAATTTGACAAATCTCACTCAAACCAACAGTTCAAGTAGCTACTCTTCATGTCCTAGCTTAAATTATCTGCCTGTATAGGGTACTCTGTGTAACACCTGGATACAATGGGTTAGTCAGCCAGTTCAAATAGTCTCATTACTTTGGTTCAATTAATAATATTATATATTATGTGAGTGGATAGTCCCTACTATTAGTAAACTTACCCTGGGAGCATACTCCAAATACTGATTGCCATTGGAAAAGTTTGTGAGAAAGCGAAATGCATTATCTTGCAAAACATAGACACCCTGATGATTTGTCCGCAGATTGTCTATTTGTTTCTTGTAAATACATGTCCAGAAGTCAGTGCAAATAAACTTCATTGTGTCCAGCTCATCTTTGAATCTTGGCCATTCCCTGGTAAGTCTTTCCATTATTTTGTAGCCAGCAGCAAAACCAATGTATTCAACGGCAGACAAGTCAACTTCCTGTAGAGAATACTCTTTTATTATTGCGACCTGTAGTTGGTCTAGTGCGCCTATCAAGTCATAGTATTTTAAGGATAAACTTTATTAGTACTATATTGTACCTACCTTTTTATCATTATTAACTGTTGTCTGTTCCAATGCATAATTAATAATTTCAGAATGTAGTAATTCGAACACGATATCATCAGCCATATTCAACAATATTTATTTCTGTGGACTTATGAAGTAACTGTATACCACGACCACTGATTACAAGCACCCAGTGCTATTTACATACAATATACAATAATAATGTACATACAATTGGAAATTATCAATAATATTTTTATAATTATTATTACCTACTTTCCCTTTCACACACAACTTGACAACCAAACCAATGTTGCCAGAATTGCCAGGTCATATTTTTCGTGATACGGGCGGTGAATCAAGAAAAATCGGGAGATGTATAATAACAAAATTCAAATAATCGGGAGACTAGCTGTGCCTAACACAATCTGTAATGAACTGTTTTAACTTTTGACGTATGCCTAATGTAATATTATATAAGCAATAAAATGAATTTAACTAATTATAGTTCAATTCAATGAAATTTTTCGTTGCATTGAACTAATTATATTATAATATCCTATCTTTCTTGGGGAGAGTTTTCTACCCACGTATCACTTTCCGACGAATTTAAAGACTTTTCCCGTCCACCACAAGTCCACAACGCATTCAATTTTAACGATTCAATGTCTTTTCTTTCTCATTAGACAAGAAAATTACAGTAAAAGTATGAAAATCAAATAGACGAAAACTGAGAAGGGTACAAATGCAGAATATGTTTAATTTCAAAATCCTTTTGAAATTACGTTATTTTAAGCTTTTTTACTCCTTAATTTGGTTGCATCTAGCATTAACAATATCAACATGAGCAAAAACCAGTTTAGTCACCATGCACCGTTCTGTGCATGCATTCTATAAAACTAAACAAGTAAATAAGTTTTAAATTAAGCTTTCAGCTTTATATTAGGTATAATTTACGTTGCCTAAGGTATATCACGCAGATTTTATAAATTTTGGAATCCACGACCCCAATAAGCTTGCAATAGAAAAAACGTGAGGTTAGACTTGAAAAACGTGAGGTTAGACTTGAAAATCGGGAGATTTCTGTTAAAATCGGGAGACCTTGCAACAGTGTGACAACACTTATATGACAAAGCTTTGCTTGACAATGACATATTTAGCATGATCGCCTTGCCAACTTCACTTGGAGTGCGTTTTAGGCCGCGTTCAGAAATCACCCAGTTAATGTAATTATTACCCTAACGCCGTTCAGAAATCACTGAACTTTGACATTCACCCTGAGCCGTTCAGAAAACCAATTGGAGAGAGTAAAAGTTCACCTGACAGGTGAAAATATTCACCGATAAAAAAGCGGGTTACGATTCTCACCTGTCAGGTAATAGTTGTCAGTTGTCATTTTCCTTTTCATTGTGCAATATTTTTGCATTAACTTTTTGTACATATAAATAAAATAAGCGATTCGTGTATTTGAAGCAAAATATAAGGTAAAATTCCGATATTAGCCAAAATATCGCAGTTAAATCTGATAAACAAAAGCGCGGGAAATCTCGGTCTTGAAAATGATTGGTTTTGATTGGCTGGCTCATTGTATTACTCGATGCCCGTTCAGAAAGGCGTTAGTTAATTTTTAACTTGGCATATCACTGAGATTAACTGACAAGTATTCACTCGTGAACATTTAACCATTTCTGAACGCGGCCTTAATGCAAGCCGGGCAACTTCACTTCACCTTCACAGACTAAATACCTAAAAGTAGTTCGATAACTATTGCCGAATAAAATGCTAGTGTGGCTCTTTGTGGCCTTATGTGATGAAATACACGTTTGGGCCCTGGGAGTACACAGCCAAACGTAGAGTAGACGGCTGGATATTTTATCTGAGGTGTAGGCATTTGACGGACAATGCCTTGGAGATGCTCAAATACCAAACTTTCCAGCTATTCATTCTTTCGTCTTGATTTTTAGGCGTGCACGTCGTTGTCAGTATCGTATGTGATTCACTGATGTTTTAATGACTATATCAAGCAGTTTTTACCAACAATTCCATTTAAAATAGGTTTTCAGAACTTGTTTACTTCTTATGCTAGTAGCGACCTCTACGATAAGCTTTGTGCTTGTAGTACAAACAGATAAAATATTTGGCTGTCTACTCGAGGAGTACAAAGTATAGGAAATACCCCAATTAAACACATAATATCTAAAATATAATATTAGAAAATACTATTGTACTTGTGAAGAATGGAATAACACCACACTAAAGTGATCCTATTTATAACGAGTCTACGATCAACCTTATTTCGTCTATAGAGTATAGAAAAAAAGACATTGTTGGTGTTGACAAAATGACTCGTCAAGCGTGTAACATTTTAAATATTATTATGTAATTCAAATTAATAAAAATATTAACCTACGCTAAAGTTCTGCGCTCTTTTCACGCACCCTCTAACAGTACTAATACGTTATCTTGTTTATAACTATTTGTTTCCATTTATTTGACACCAATGAGTAAATTTTGATTACAATTTTATTATATCTCTTATGGCTGAATGTTCGTTCATTGCACAACACAATCTGCAACAGTTATAAAAAATATCTTTAAGGTGCGAGATCACCGAGACACAACCGAGACCAAAGAAAAAGTATAGACCGCATTGAGGAATGACACCTCAATGATAGACCGAGACTGTAACACTCAGATAAAATATCCAGCTTTAACATGACAATGTAACGGAAGTGCCACCAAAGACAAAGTATTAAAAGTTTAAGTATAGTTGTATAGTATTATGTATAGTAGGTATTATAAGTATAGTTCAAAAGAATGTCTAATACATTGAGGTCTCTCCTCAATGGTCTAATACTTTATCTTTGAGTAACACAAACATTGAGGAATGACCATTGACCTCAATGGGAATGACACTACCTCAATCAAAGATAAAAATATAATAATTTTTCTTTGACCTCAATGGAAAAACAGAATAAAAAATTAGAGTAAGAAGAATTTTATAGACAGGTCCTGCTGTCACGATAAGCTTGTGGCAAATTCTGAGTTATTAAGCTATTGCATAGCTTCTATCGCGGGCCTTGAGCGTGGAGACCGAATCCAGAAATTCCGTAACGAAAATAACCTAACACCCCCCACTCCGAATGCTATGCAATAGATTTACCGCGGCAGTCTCCGAGTGCCACACGTCCTTTTTTTTTTACCTACGCTCCTCCAGTGTTGCTTAACTTACCAGGTAATAGCGAAGCGAATCAATCAAACTAACTATAGCGTACTATGTGATAAGCACTGCTTAGTGACCAAGAAAAACTCAAAGGTCTAATAAGGGGTAGTCTACCGCCGTTATAGGGAAAGTAGGCAAAAACAATAATTCCTTATGTGTTGTGAAGTAGAGTATAAACTACTTAGTTATAGGTTATAGTGTTATATTTTTGTATATTGTTAGTCTATAAGGTATATACCTGTAAGGTATAGGTATAAGGTATATGGGCCTCTGTTAATTTTACTTTATTGTATATTAATACTGCGTGAAATAAATAATAAATCTTTGAGTTTTCAGCCAGGTCAGCCGAGATCTCCTGATCACTTTTCAACTTATTGCATGGTGCTTATCGAAATAGTTTTTATCTCATATAGGCCAAAAGCTGATTATGAACTATTATTAT
Organism: Petrophora chlorosata; assembly: GCA_951640565.1. Classification (NCBI taxonomy): domain Eukaryota; kingdom Metazoa; phylum Arthropoda; class Insecta; order Lepidoptera; family Geometridae; genus Petrophora; species Petrophora chlorosata. The sequence goes on along the minus strand of OX621207.1, from coordinate 7,303,726 downwards.
CCTTATGATGGTAGTTAGAAATTTTTGCTCGTGTTGAAGTTGTTACATTACACACGCGATTGCTGTGATTGGGTCAGTCAGTACGCACCTTAAGCCTCTATGGAGGTGCGTGTTTATCTCTGTGTATGAATTTATAAAAATAAAGATGGCGGATTTCGTCATTACTGTTGTGCTTGCGAGTTGTTCTTTGTGCGACTAAAGGATTCTTCACGAAATATATTTGTAATCAGAAGCCATACTTAACTGTGAGTTATCATCCAAATATTACGTATTGACCATAGAAGCTTGTTTTTACTCCCAAATGGATGAAAATATTATAAATACAATAAAAGATGGCGACCCGACGACGCGTTTTCAGGGTATTGAAGCGCCATCTAAAGGAGATTTATCGAAACCGAAGTTTGAGGGGACTGTCAGGAAAAAGAGAAGGCGCGGGAAATACAAACGTAAGATAATGAAGCCCTTTGGCAAAGTACCGTGGCAAGAAAGGTGGAAGAATGATAAACCCAAAAGGAACAACCGGTTTCGAAAAATTGTGTTAGCTAAAACACAAGCGCCTTTCAACAATAATCAGTTTTTAATGGAGATACATAAGCCAGAACCTGAGAATACTTTTAATATCATGCGAACTCCGTCAGCCCGGACTCGCGATTCAAGTTTTAGCATTGATTCAGAGGATAATTACTTTTATTCTCTGCCGGAAGACGAGGAAGAGTATTTAACCAAGGAGTTTTCCAGTGTCTATGAAGATGCACAAAGTGAACGTTTGGCAAACATGTCGAAAAATGAACTTATTCAGGAATTTCTTCTTCTTGAGGCTAAATATGACAATCTCGTTAAACGAACTGAACGTTCCAAAGCAAGACCTATTGACGAAGACACTGTCGAAAGTGATAAGGAAACATCAGTTACAGACAAGGACAGTATGATAACAGAAAGAGATACATCAGGAACTTCTGTAGAATCAAGTGTGGTAGAAGATTCAAAGTACTTGGATTTGATACAGCGTATAAAAGAGCAAGAGGAGCAACTGCATCAGCTTCAATTAACCAATGAAAAGCTTAGACTTGAAAATGAACACTTGCATCAGAGGAGTCAGTTGTCGTCTAGTGCGGATTCTGAGAGTGACAGCTCATCATCGTCTGATAGTGAAAGTTCCAGTTCAAGCATCACAGATGCACCAATTCAAAACATAAGTAACAATGACATTGATGAGAATCATGTTCATGTCAATGGCCAAACTGAAGATACTGATGAAATTCTGTCTGTACCCTCAATGGTCAATGGATTCCATAGCCTTGATGAATAATAATTATAATGATCAAAGTTTCATATGCATTGGGCTATAACTTTTAATTAAAATGCAACACAAGCAAATTATAATATAAGACTAGGTAAGGCATTGTGCCTGATGGTGAGTGTCACTATTATTATCCCTTACAATCAAGGACAGTAAGTTTCTCGTCTCTTGGCATGTTACCTGTTACTACTCACCTTGAGACATTATTTTTAGAGCCTATCACACCACAGTAATACAACAAGCAATAAATGTCTTTAAAAGTGAAATATCATAATGAATGCAGAATACAGCTAATGCCGGTTTGCTGGTATAACTGTGTTCCCAGTGCTACATTAAACTTGTTGCCTAATGTGTGAGGCGTTACATTTATACATTTCATAGATCTTGCATAATATATAAATATAATATTATTATTATCTGTAGGTATTAGACCTGACATGTTGACTGACATGGACATGATGGACTTATATTCAAATAGGTACTTGGTTTGAGCACTTTAAAATTTATTTATGCATTTATTTACTTGCCTAGCACTTAAACTGTACAAAATAAACTATGAATAATAACTGTTTCCTGTGAAAATAAATGCGAAATATGTATGTTAAGTTAAAATGATTTCCGATTCTGTCATGGCACCAACACCATTGAGCTAAACAAATATATCAATGACCAACACAAACACATTTTAACATAATGCAATAAACTTCATAAATTGTTCTTCATAGGTACTTTACACTTATTTTTAAGTTAATAATAAAAAAATTCTAGTTGTCACTAAGTTAAGTTTATTTTAAGAGAAAATGTTTTATTGTGATTAGACCTTTTGGATATTATTTTGTAGTTATTGTTGACTTTGTTGAGTGTAATTTTCTGTATGTATTTGAACCAAATTGTATGTGTCAAGAATTAGGCTATTTTATTAGGATTAAGTATAATTTTATGTAGGTTTTTAAAAGGGATAGTAATTTATAAATATGGTGGCTTCATTTACTTTTGATATTCCTGAATATGTAACTCTGATGGCAAGTTTTTGGTCTTTTGCTTTATTTTATTTTAAATAATTCCATGACTAACAGAAAAATAAATACCAATAGTTGGAAATACAGTACTTTTATTTAGAAATCTTAAAACTACATATAATTTTAGTGTAGCAACAATAAAAATCATACCTTATCTTTCTTTATTTTGGAATCGGGGGCATTTGGGTTGACACCTTTATAAAACTTTTTTAGCAATGCCATTGCTTCATCTGCTAAAAAGTTTCCTTTCAAGATATATGTTTTTTCATAAAACTGACCCACATTTAGAACAGTTTTACCTCCAAATCTGTCATTGGCACATCCATAAATTACCTCTTTGACTTGCAAGTTATTGAGTGCAGCAGCACACATAATGCAAGGTTCAACAGTTACGTAAACAATAATGTTTTGAAAGTAACAATGATAGTCTATATTATTCGATTTGCAGTGTTCTAGAACTAAATCGATACAATTAATTTCTGCATGTCGTGTTGGATTGTGACTAGCATTTACACAATTTTTTGATTCAGCAATAATCTCTCCATTTACAGTAAAAACACATCCAACTGGCACTTCTTGAACAGCAAGAGCTTCTGATGCCAATTCAAGAGCTCTTCTCATAAAATCAACCATCTTTATTCCTATTAATAATTAATTAAATCAGTTCAATCAATATCAACTATTTTTAACACAAAAGGGTTATAATAGGAACTTATTTGTAATAATGCATGAGATTTGAGTCTTCCAGGAACTTTATTGCTTTTTGGTCCCAGTTATTATTGTTGACTGTCCTTGGGCTTGGGTGAGGCATGTACATTATCTGAAATAAATATGAATAAACACATTTGATGTCCTTAATAATAATTACTAATGCCTTAAAAGTATTTGCGGAAATTGAAATAATACCTGAATTGATTTTGATGGCATATATTTCTTCACAACTTTTTGTGCTCTGATTTCACAGAATTTTCCAATTGCAATGATTTTTTCTACTTCATACAGTTGTAAAACTTTCGCAAAGTAGGGATCACAAATGCTGTACAGTTGTTCTACTTCACAAGCCTGTAATTTAGAGAACAGTCATTTTTCCATTGCAGGTTCCAATTTATTAATTAAATTAGTAGAGTAGATAATGGATAAATTAGCATCTATATGCATTAGAGCATATTAAAATAAATCTCACCTTTAAATCCCCAGGGGTAACATTACACCCATTGTTTTTCATCCATTGTTGGGGTAAATAGTTGTACACAAAACTTGTTTGAAAGAACTTTTCTGGTGTGCCACACAAGGTTTTGAAAAGTCCCCAAAATCTCTTTCCACTGATCTGAAACAATTATCAAAATGTACTTAAGTAATAAAAAAATATTATCCTTTTAATCATTGTGATAATATTTTGATTAATCTATGATAATATAAAGGTTACCTCGCTCCTAGAACATTCAAATCCTTTGACTGGTCTGGCTGCCACTTCTTTTGGTGGTTTATTTACTACCCCTTGTATACCTAACCAATCTTTTACAGAACTCACTTCTCCAAATGGCACCTGCAATTAGTATTTAATGTTATTATGATACACCATTGTAAGTCGAGTAAAATTAATATTAGTAGATACTAGCTACCTATGCATTTTATTCTTACATGCAGGGATAATAATTAAGTGATTTAAAAGCCTTACACCAGTTTGTGACATCCCCCAGGGTCCAGGATTCATTCCAAAATATAAAATTGGTTTTACAGTGTTGCAATACTTTCTAACATACATCTCAAATGTTTGCCGAGCATAAATAGTAGGATTGTACACACATTGGATGGTTGAGGGCATTGTAAATTGTTCCAGAGAGATATTTAACTCATCAACTAAATGAAGAAAGTCATCGCTTAAGTCTACACCTATATCTACTTCATTCAGTGAATTTGCAAAGAAGGATGAGATAACTTTTGCCTCCATAACATTAAATTTCAATGTTATTTCTTATACTAACAATAGCATAGGTACTTCAGCACTCAGAGGAATAACAACTTTCTTTTGTAATTGTTAGTACCACACACAAGGATGGTCTTTTCTACTTACTATGAATCTGTGAGATTGAAAATCTTTAATTATTATCACGTAAATACTTATCACACTACCGACAAAAATACCGACTTTTCTCTTTGATACCGACAAATCCGACAACGAGATCCTAGATAAAAATTGTATCTACGGAGAACGAGATGCGACTACTTCTTTTTTTCTATTGTTCTTGTTTATTACATTTTGCGAAACCTTCAATTTCCCGGTCCTGTACCATTCCAGAATCCCGATATCTGTGCTGCCGGTAGTCGAACATGAAAAAGTCTGAAACTGAATCACCCATTGGAGTGGAGAGTCCCCGTATTGTGTAATGGAGTTTTCTTTAATAAAATATGTAATAATGTAATACGTAGTTACCTTTTTAGCGTTTTATATAAAATCTAGGTACTGTATGTATACTACACATCTTTTCTGAATTTATTTTCTTTTTACCCAACTACGACCGATTAAAAAGAAGGGTTATAATTTTAGCAGCATCTGTATTGTTAATTGTTACATAGAGCACATACAACATAGAGCACAGAGCCTAAAGTACTCGATCGATAACAATATATTTATTATGAGGTATGTGTCTCGTATGTTATTGCTAGGAGCCGTCTGGGTTGACTTGGTACCGTCACTTTACCAGTTATCCTGCCACCAAACAGTAGTATGCAAGCGGTACTGTGTTCCGGTTTGAAAGGCATTGGAGCTTGTAGCCAGCGAAATTACTGAGCATTATGAGACTTAAGAGCTATTGTCGCGGAGTGACAAGGGCCGTGCTACTGCGGAAAACAACGTTCTGGGTGATGTTGCAACTGTTATGGGCAGGCATAATTGGTCGTCTGTGAAAGGATATTATATTCTTTAAAAAACATATGACGGCCGTGGTATTAAGGCCAAAAAAGTCATTAAGTAATGAGTATAAAATGTACGGATTTAAAAAAAAACACTTAAAATAAATAAAAAATAAGGCAACAAACTATAAAGAAAGAACGATACTATTCAAGAAAGTTCTTTTTGTACGTACTCACTCAGTCGTATTTCATAAAAATGATTTTTAGAACAGATGGATGTCTTATGTCTCTTTAATACCAATAAAAAGTAAATTCATAAACTAACACCAGACTACTGAAAAATCACGCTTTAAAAGCATTTAAAAGAAAATATTCTTATCTGAAATTGTTATGTACAAACATAGTATATAAAATAAATAACTTACACGTAATATATTTTTATGTGTTCAATACATATTCATAGTGATGATGTTAAGAGGACAGTCTCGGTCATATATACAAACATACCGGTCAAACCCACAAACATACCGGTCAAACCCACATTTTGCTTCGCCGTAATCGCGTAAAAATCTTGAAATAAAAAAAACTAGAGTAAGTCGTAGTCTCCAGTCACAGGCTCCTATATAAAGATAGGCTCACGTTTTGTTTGCTCACGATATGATAAATGGAATGTATGTAGTTATTTTTGTCGCGAAATTGCTCTAAGTTACCGCCAGTCATACTTACCTGTCGATTATGACGTATGGCCTAAATTACTCAAAATCGGGTATAAATACCCGCACAGGCAACACTGTACACAAGATAATAATGACTGACAATGACAGATCAAGCAGCTGTCATTGTTAATGTCAAGTCAAGATTTAAATTTTCAATGAATTTGAGTTTTAATGAATTCATATTTCGTACCGTGTCACTCGTGTGATTGGTTTTGAATTTGAAATTTTGAATAACAACAAACAGTACATACAGTGTAGTACTTTCCCTAGATCAAAATCGTATATAAAAGTATTTTCCTCTTATTTGGAGTAATTGGAGTGACACCACTGCTAAGACTATAAAGATCCCACAGAAGTCCTCAGATTATTACCAATAAATTCACCTTCACCAAATGTCTGTTCTTACCGACGAAATTATTCGTTCTATAGCAGCAAAAGCTAGTGTCCCAGTGGTGTTTCGTGGATATGTAAAAAATTGGCCGCTTTGCCAATGGAATGTAGAAAAGTGGTCAAAAATATTTGGAGAAAAAGAATTTCCCTTCCGCTGCATGAACAAGGATTTTCAGTCAGATGAGCCTTGCTGGGAAAGAAGGTGCAAAATGAAAAAAATGTCTTTTAAGAAATTCACAGAGAGAGCATCTACTTCCAATGAGGAATGGATGTATTTTGATTACAAATATCTTCATGAATGGTTTTCAGCTGACAACGAGTTGTCTAAGGTACTCATTTTAATTATGCAGGATTTTTGTGAACCACATTGGGTGATGTAAAAAATATAGCTTGATTTCTTGAATAAGCCACTTATACTACAATATTATAAGTGCAAAAGTTTGTATGTCAGAGTGTCTGTTACTTCTTCACACTAATGGCTCAATGGATTTCATTGATATTTGGAATGGAGATAGCTTGTACTTTGTATTAACAAGACTACTTTTCGGGGAAACTGCAGGTGAAACCGCAGGGTGCATATAATAAATTATGATGTTGTTGGCTTCAATCTAATAGAACCTTCTATATGTGACCCCTGAATCCGAGACAGCTCAAGTCTGATAATGGCCAGTAATTTTGCTGGCCACAAGTATATTTTTAATTTTTATTTGTACTGAGTAATGGGACAAGCAAGTCGTTCGCCTGATGGTGAGCAACACGCTTGCCCATAACTATTGCAGTGGTACCCAGAACTTTTAATACCATAAAAAGCACTGCATTGTGCTTATCACCCAGAGACGTCAGCTGTTAAGTCTCATATGCCCAGTTATTTTGCTGGCTGCAATGCCATTCAAACTGGAATACAGTAATGCTTGCAAAACATATAATTGCTTATGATTAAATTTCAGGCAGTATCATGGGAAAGGTTTGGGTATGCTGATAAGGGGCCAGTGGACACAACATTGTGGGTCGGCAGTGAAGGTGCTCACACCCCTGCCCACCAGGACACATATGGAGTAAATATTGTGACCCAGGTGTATGGAAAGTAAGCAAACACAACTCAATAAACTTCGGAAACTTATTACATTTTAATTATTTATTTAGGAATATTACACTCACTTTGTGGACATTGTTAATGCCTTGAGGTAGGGCTGCTTCATGTTGCCATTTATAAATTCCCTGGGTGGAAGTTAACAATACTTCCCATAACATACTTGTTGTATTTAATTTCTTTAACATTTATCTTCAAAATTCTTTCTTACATACTTGACCTTCGCATTCATATATTTTTATATTATTCCGCCAAACATAGAACTGCAGACCAAATAAAATAGTAAATTATTTGTTTAATTTCAGAAAGAGATGGATTTTGTTTCCTCCTGAAAGTGGGGGTTTGAAGCCAAGTAGAGTGCCATATGAAGAGTCAAGTGTGTATAGTGAATTGAATTTCTACTGCCCAGTTAACATTCAAGAGTTTAATGGTAAGATAAGTTAAATTATTGCTATATTATTATATTAGGTAAGTAGTAAGTAAGTAAGGTGATTAGGTACCTACCTAGTAGTATACTCTAGCATTTAAAATAAATGATATTCATTTTACTAGCTTTTTTCTGCAACTTCGTCTGTAGTTTTTCCAAGAACTCCCTAGAATATGAGACTGCATACTATGAAGAGGTCAAGCTGTATCTTTGTAGTCACTTAACCAATTTTGATGTTACATACCCTATAATCTAAGTTGGGACTTATGTTACAAAAGCCTAAAAACTGCATTTAAATCTGTTGAGCGGTTTTTGAGTCATAACAGGATGATAGTGAGGATAACGATTTGAGTAGTTATTGTCAGTCTGGAATCATTTAAGGGAACCAAGATTATTTTAATTCAGTACATTGCGGTAAGCATTCAGTTATCATCTGCTAATCCCTTCTTTATACCATATGATATTATCTAGATCACTTGTTACATCAAACCAGAATTGTCTCTGAGTTTACGTGTTTTAAAAAACTAACAAATCTACATGGTCAAGGGTTAACTCGAGGAAGTTAACCCTGGTGTCGGAGTAAAAGGTCGCCCGAAGACGTCCGACGTGGCCTAACGACTGTTGTCATAAGACAACAATCGGATCCGATGACCTTCGTGCCCTCCGAAGCACGGTAGCACTCAAATCAAATGTAAATACACAAACGGTCACCCATCCAAGTGGAGACCGCGGCGAGCTTTGTTTAACTGAGCAAAACTATAACGAACGTCTAGGCGAGCTATGCTACGAGCGATACGAATATTGATGCTTGTTTCAGGTCTCACAGGGGCCCGTGTCGTGGACCTTTCTGCTGGTGACTCACTCGTGGTCCCTCACGGCTGGTGGCATTATGTGCAAAATGAAGACCCCATCAACATTTCACTCAACATGTGGCTGCCTCATGTTCGTACTAAGATACAATTTAGATACTATATGATATAACATAGCCTATGTTACCGTTAGTTAGTGAAAGAATTTTCAAAATCGGATCATGGCCCTAATTCACTATGACAACTTGGCGATTCCTTGCTTCGAGGTCACGTCGATTCCTTCATTAATAAACGACATCTGCAAAATTTGTATTCTCTACGACGCGTCATAGAGAATCATATATATGAATGCGTCATAGAGATGTCGTTTATTAATGAAGGAATCGATGTGATTTCGAATCAAGAAATCGCCAAGTTGTCATAGTGAATTGGAGCCCAGTAGTTACAGAGATTACCTTCTACAAACATACATACATACTTAAAATTTTACCTCTTTATAAGATTAGTATAGATAAGTATAGTCTAATATAGCAGATAATAATGAAGTTTGTTATAGTAGTCAACTTGGGTCTCGACTTAAATCACATTATAAACACCATAAATAATATTTTAGTTGATGATAAAAGAAAATAATGTCATACTCAGGTGATTTGGTTGTTTACAGGAAAAAGATAAATCGACTCGGTTTGCCGAAGCTGCGATCAAAATATTCGTCGCCCAAATAACGAAAGACTTGCCGCAGGAAACTATCAAGCTGGTTGTTAACCCCAACGAAGTGAGTATACACAAAAAGAAAACATAATAGTTGTTTATAAGCTTAGCTTGGCGTTTTATTACTCTTGTAAGTTTGTTTACAAGCTTTTATTTAACTTGCAATGTTTGGGTCAAATCTTGCAAGTTGAATCAGAACTACTTTCTCTTAATTCTTATAATATTTTTAAGCATTAACGAATGCCAAACGAAAAACTCAAACAAGGTTTTTCGGGAAGAAAAAATTCGACCACCGGCTGGGACTCGAACCCACAACCCAATATTCCCTCAGCGCGGGACGCTCTACCAATTGAGCTACGGTGGGCACCGGTGGGTCCCGCGCTGAGGGAATATTGGGTTGTGGGTTCGAGTCCCAGCCGGTGGTCGAATTTTTTCTTCCCGAAAAACCTTACTTTCTCTTATCCTAAAGAGTTGAAATTTTGCATACATACTTGTCAAAGTCCGATGACAATGCAATATTATGGTGATAGCCAGCTGATGATGGAGACGGAAGGTGGGCAATGGAACTCTTTGACGGATAATCGTAACCTACTAGTGTTTGGGCTCATTTTAATCTGCTCAATTAATTGTTAATCTGTCTGTCCATTGCCAAATCAGCAATTTTTGTTTATTTTTACTTTTTAATATAATGTACCTATACATTCATCATTATCATCAGCCCATCATATTCCCACTGCTGGGACACGGGCCTTCTCTCATAGAGAGAGTATGGGCCATATCTATAGATTAATAATAATAAACCCATTTATTTCCAACAACCTTAATAACAATTTTACTTATAATAAAGTAAGTTTTATATAAATTAAATGCAGATATTATTTTTGTTATTTGATGCTGGAACCCCAGACTGGGTATGGGCCTCCTATAGATTAATAAATATTAATTTAATACATATTAATAGACGTCTTGAGTGGAAACCGCGGATCGCCAAACGTAGTGTAGGACGCACACCGGCCAGGAACCACGACCTTTGTAATGTGGCTGGCAGGAATTGGACGAGAAGAGTCGAAGACAGGGCTCAGTGGCGCTCATTGGGAGAAGCAGGTTTCTTCAGGTTTCTTCTAGGCGAGCGTGCTACATCTTTGACCGCATCGTCACTTAACAACAGGTGAGATAGCGGTCAAACGCAATCCTATAAAAAAAAAAAGCCTATGTCCAGCAGTGAACGATTAGGGGCTGATGATGATGATGTATGATGATGTAGATAAATAATATTATACCAACAATTTAGTCATTTTACGTCCTAGTAATTGAGTCACCAGTAATAGGAAACATGATGCAGACTGCATATTGAGATGGGATGACATAATAAGACTACCATATATGTATGTGTAGTCTTTTAAGTGTTACGGCATCATGCCAGTTACATTCTTATGTTAAAGGATTTAGAGATCATAACGGTTTGGACGTTTTCTGAATTATTATAGTTTAGTCAATCGACCAAAACTATTCACCTGAACATGATGGTTGTTGGTGATCACAACACTGACTCACTGTTTCAACATTTAATTAATAATTTATTGCCCTAACCACTCTGACCTGATATGATCTCATCTCTCATGTTAGAAGAACGAATGCCATGCATAATTTTGCATAGACACATAAATATTTTTTTCTGATATTGAATGCATTAGCGCATGCTAGGCGAAAATCTTGGATTTTAAATAATTAGAAAGAAGAAAAATAATATTGCTCGGGCAGGAATTGAACCTGCGTCTTCGGAATACCGTCCCGACGCCTTAACTATTGAACCAATGTAAACAATGACGACAGATGACGTAGAATCGTCCCCGTAAGACGATATAAGAAGGATAGAAGAAATTTGGTTGCTCGAGCAGCTGGCTCGGTGGCCCAGTGGTTAAGACATCAGGACGGTATTCCGAAGACGTAGGTCCGATCCCTGCCCGAGCAATATCATTTTTCTTCCTGATTATTTAAAATCTTAATATAAATCTTTATTGTTACACCACATAGTACAGAAATTCAAAAACAGGAACATAACTCGTGGTAGTTCTTTCGTAAGCGGGAGGTCGTTTGGGTAGGTACTACAGCTTTGCCAGTTTTTCTGCCGCCAAGCAGTAGTGCGCAAGCATTACTATGTTCCGGTTTGAAGGGCATTGTAGCTAGCGAAATTATTGGGCATATGAGACTTAACATCAGGTGTCTCGGGGTGCTGAGCGCAATGCAGTGCTACGCATTGCTTTTTATGGTATTAAAATTTCTGGGTGGCACTGCAATTGTTGTGGGCAGGCATGGCGCTTACGATCAGGCGAATGACTTACTCGTCTCATCACTAAGTACCATAAAAAATTTAAAGGGCTAAAAGAGTTTTTATTTTTCAATTTTACAGGATGATTTACCGGATACACCACTTGCAGTGCTGTTCTTACAACTAGAGGCGGCCGCCGACCAGTGCATGGACAACAAGCGCAAGCTGCGGCGGCTGAAGCGACAGAGAACTATTGAAGAAGACAAATCTGCAGCAGAGACATACATAGAATATGATCTCAAGGCTTTGGTAGACAATCCGGCCAATAACATGGCAATAGCGCCTATTATAACCGGCGTCGAACTGGTTAGGTTGATAGAGGAGAATAAAAAGCGATTTGTGAACGTGACAAGGTCGCCTCGAGACGACGAAGTGGACGGCAGCGCCGCGTCTCTTTGTTTAACCAAAACTGTCATTAATTCCTTTTGCCAAAATAATGTTGTGGAACTCTTTAAACAGAATCTGTTATCCCGTATGAGTTAATCGTAAGTATACAACTTTTAAGTGAAGCCCGAATCTTTAGATTTACTATAAAAAGCAGCGTTATTTAAAACTTATACGTATTTAAAATGCACAAACATAATTTTATGTAGGAACATTTTAAATAATGCAAAGTAACTTTATTAATGAAGGATGTCCTCATTAGGCATGTTTAGTATTGCCGTGTAACGATGACAAAGGAAAAATGTTATTGCGATGTCACTTCGCACTCGGTATTACCACAAAATATAGATTAGTACAGAAATCAATCAACATGGTAAGTGCGCTCGAGCAACGCACACATAGACATCGCTCACGGACACGATATCTCGAACCAGTTGAGACCAGTGCGAGCGCGAGTGCCATCCGCTTGAGACACGCGACTGTGAACTTTTTTGTACAAAAATGGAGCAACAAAGCAAAAGTTACTATAACTGCTCATTGGACGGTTGTTTAAATTCAACATTAAACGGTGAATTGTCATTTTTTAGGCTACCAGTTGTTTCAGAGAGGTAAGTAGGTATTTGCTTGTATTTCGATGGTTCGTTTTCACGTAACACAGAACAGTTAGGTAGGTAGGTAAGCGCCCCGGCCCCCGGCCCCGCGCCGATCAAGCGGACATGATTTTGTGGAGTTGTCATATTTTAACAATTTATATTAGATATTTATTGTAGTATAAGCTGTATAAGCTCCGTGTTCAATAATTTAATGAGGAAGATGTAAATGTAATTTATTTGCATTTTTTGTCTTCAAAAAACTATCCAGTTAATCAAACAACTAGATACGAGTGCCACTACTACGATAGTTATTTGTGCATAAGCCAAAGTTGACAACCCTAGCGCAACTGCCGAGCGTAGGTATGAAAAGTGGGACATACATAAGATTGCCTTCTGTACTAGTCTATATTTTGTGGTATTACGCACTCGTGCATTGTTCATTAGGGGTCGTCCATTAATTACGTAATGATTTTTTGGTGACACGTGGTGCAGTTTTAGACAATAAAAAAATCACATGTATTTTTTGGTACAAAGTATATTAAAACGTTTCAGAATATTAACTTTAAATACAGTTATAATCTAATTCTGGATTAAGCACCGTGATAAATGTCCAGATAGGCATTTAAGGTTGCAGGTTTATGAAGCTTTACGGTTGACAAATGAAGCTATCAAAGAAAATTTTTTTTTTTTATATTCTTCCAACGATCACATTCATGGATCCTGGCCCCTAACTAGGATTCACTGTATCTAGGGAACCAGGAAGTATGAGGACCATGGTCCCACAACACCCAGACTCGAAACAAATGCTTGCGCTTTTTTTTTCTTATTGACACAAACATTTGTCCCGTCGCGGAAATCGAACCCGCAACCCCACTGGTGTATGAAATTTGAGCCAACCTGCCCAACCACTACACCAAAGAGGCTGTCACGTGACGTGAAATACACGTGATATCTCACTACCCCCTTTGTAATATTTAGGGTTCTTTTCCGAAACCCCCGCTCCCCTTTCGAGCCTCACGTGATTAATAGACGATCCCTTATCAAGATTTCTTTAAGTATGTATGTAATATATAAAATACTTACTCTAATGTTAAAGTAACTTATATTTATATTAAAATAAACTTAGCTGTGATAAACTTAATTGGCGGATACGTGAAAGCATAAAATAAGATAAGCATAAAAAAAACAAAAGGATGAGTATATAAAGATTTGTATAAGATTGTGTGAAATGGCTTGTAGTCTCATTCAAAAGTAAGATAATATTTTGTTATGTATCGTGAGAGCGAGTGTGGCTCAGTGGAAGAACGTGCGACTTTCGATCCGACGCACCTGAGTTCGAATCCCGCACCACTGACTTTCTTAAGTTATGTGCGGATTTAACACTAGCTCTAAAACGGTGAAGGAAAACGTCGTGAGGAAACCGGGATGTCCAAGAAATTTATCACAAAAATTCAAGGATGTGTGACATCCAGCAACCCGCATTGGGCCAGCTTGGTGGATTATGGCCCATACTATCTCTATGAGAGAAGGCTCGTGTCCCAGCAGTGGGAACGTGATAGGCTGATAATGATGTATCAAAAGGTGCTTAGATAACGTAAGTAATAGATGTCATAATTATAAAAGAGTTTATTGTAAGATATTGTTGGGACTGAAATAAAACAAAGACTTGTAATAATAATACCGTACATGTTGTTTGTTTTCTAACTTAGAACGTCATCTCAAGTAGGTTACTATATTTACCTGTATACTGGTATATGTGAATTATTATAATATTAAATTTATCTACATAGTTCTATCGATAAACTGTCAAGCCTTTTTTGGCTTAATGTAGGAACGGTAGTAGAAATCTAAAAACAGTATGACCATGAATAGATTTTGTGGGATCAGTATGTATGCAGGTTGTCTCGGAAAGCCGCAGTCGTCCGACGATGCCCCTAGTATTATGAAATGTATCAGCAGGATTGTGAATTGTATCTGAAAAAATAATAGTTCATTGTAATTAAATAATTACGTACAATACGGCCGACGTAACTTGGCGAGTCTGAACATAGGCTCTGCGAACTTTAGCGCATGTACACTGATGAAGAAAACTTTTACGCTGACGATTTAAAACACTGTTATGCTTTTGTGGCATATTTGGTTGATTTGGCGAAATAGGTTCCAAATGACACTTGCAAATAACACGAATAAAACTGACTTAACGATTAACACTAAACAAAAAACTTAACACCAATATTAACAATAACAGTCAATACATAATGAAAAGAACTCCGAGAAAAACCCACCGAACATTTTTATAGCCGACAATATGCGTGCCTTTGAGTGATGTTATTCGATAATTATTAAAATCAATGTAGGTAAATCATTTAATAAAAATAATATTTTTATTTGATTGTATAAGAAAATTTCAAACAGTTCTTCATAAAGTAATCGTTAATAGACAACTGTTATTTAAGTAAATGATTTTTTTTCAACCGAGAAAATGTATTTTTATTAGAATCAGTTTTCTTATATAACAAAATCTTTTTTATTAACGACATAATTTACTATATTAGTAAATCTATTTCGTTTAATACATTATTATAAACAAAATTCATGATTTCTAAATAAAAATAATTGATTATGATAATTGATCGATTAAAGGATTGATTGTGTTTACGTAAGGTACATAACTAGCCTAGACCACATCCCCGCGCACTTCACCTCATGCCACCATTTGGTTTCTAAAATATGTTACTGCGCAGCCGTCTGCGCGATGTTCAGACTCGCCAAGTTATGTTGGCCGTACTGTATAGCTTAAGATTTTAACGACAGTACCTAACATTTAAACAGGGGTTTGGTTCTATGGCCACATGCGCAATTTGTAGATTGTCATGCTTGTTCCCATGTGGTTCCATGGTGATTAACAGTCTACAATTCCACGTACCTCCCGCACCAGAATATTCGGCCTTTTCAAGGATACGGTGCTGGGTCTCCTCGTCCATGGAATCCAAAACGGAGGAACAACCAACTCGCATGATAGTTACTGATGATAACTGACGACGACGGCGCGGGTGCAAATCGACGGTGGGTTGTTCACCGCGACCTTTCGTGTTCGTATTTGAATATCACGGCGGACTTGCAGGAGGTACGCGGCTACCTTATCTTATGTCTTTCTTTTTAGGATTTCGTACCCAAAGGGTAAACGGGACCCTATTACTAAGACTCCGCTGTCCGTCCGTCCGTCAGTTACCAGGCTGTATCTCATAAACCGTGATAGATAGACAGTTGAAATTTTCACAGATGATGTATTTCTGTTTTCCGCTTTAACAAAAAATAAACTAAAAAACAGAATAAAATAAATATTTAAGTGAGCTCCCATACAACAAACGTGTTTTTTTTGCCGTTTTTGTAGATAATAGTACGGACCCCTTCGTGCGCGAGTCCGACTCGCACTTGACCGGTTTTTTTTATTATAGCGAGTGTTTTTGTAAAATCACAAAGTGTTCACTCAAAAGGCATTTGGAGGAGAGTTGCACTTACGATTTGCACTTGCGTTACGTATTTCTTCCACCATAAGGATTTCTTGTAAGATTCGTCCCAGACGGTCAGCAGATAATACGCGTACATGATTATGTGCACAAACGAATTTATAGTCACTATCAACGTGCCATGTCCACCTGCGAAATATGAACACCATTAGTTCTGACACCACGTGGCATCAAAAAATGTATACTATAATAAAAAAAAATGGCTCCGACTATACCCACTGATACGATTTTAGAAAGGCATCTTACCTGGAACCCATTTGACTATTCCCCAGGATACGGCCACCATTCCAAAGTGGTGGTAGACGTGCAAGAATGTTACTTGATTTTGCTTCTTCCTCAACAAGAAAAATATCTGCAATTTTAAAATGAAGTTAAAAACAAACAACTTAATATTTTACATAGGTACACACGTATTTCATAGGCCAATATTAAATAATAATTAAAGTGCTTTGCATATGAAATTAATTGAAATTCTTATCTATGTGCAAGTAGATAACTCGGTACCCCAATCTTCAAATTCACATGCCATTGGGTGGAGTGCCTGCCGGCTGCCCTATCGCACGAGTTAATGGCATGCATGGGATGTTACCGTGTCTAATAAATCTGAGAGCTTCAATACGAAGTAGCCGTAGCAAACCCGCCACGCATATTCCACATCATTGGGACCTTCGTTCGTCGGCTGGCATACGAGCTTGTAGTGGCTGAGCCATCCCAGGACGAGACTCTGAAAATATACAAAAATGGCATAAAATTGAACATTTACATTATTAGGTTGAAACATGTCATAGACCCTGAACTAGAACTTACCTGATATACGACATACGCACACCCTAAAATCTGTACCACATTATATACCGCTATAGGCCCTCGTAACGAGTACGCGGGCCTTTTGTCCATAAACGCCGGAAGCCATTTTAACACCGTCATAAGGTACAGCGCCAAGATGCCCAGCCCAGGCCATGGTGTCCGCATTAGGAACCATTCTTGTACTCTGGGATCTGAATAAGATATTATTTATTTAAATTATTATTAAATTAAATTATGTTTCTCGTGATTAACTGAATCCGCAATTGAAAAGAGCCGAAGACTGGGCTCATTACATTCATTATGATGATGATGATGATTATACCTAATAATAATAATCAGAGAGCAAAATAACGAATGCTAAGCCGTGATTCAATTGAGAACATTATTAGTAAGTATTAGTATTCTGCGGACTAGATCATATCGCACTTACCAGCTATCTCATCGTTGAAGTAATAATAAGCTCTCACAAATCCCTTTATGATGACCGACATTAGTGCGAAATAATATTACCCAATGTGGTGTAAAAACATGCTACGAGTACGTCCAATAAATTAAAGATATCGACAAGAATAAGTTCGAAACTGACCAAATCCAATACGATGTCGAACTGTGAAACTACGTAGTATAGGTTCGTAACACTGCGATGCTTGACTCGTTATACCTATAAATAGTTTTTGCTACAAGATAGAATCTAGCACCTCTTGTACTAGTTAGGAATAGGTATTATAAGGTTAACTCCATACTTATTAAATCTATTTAGGTAGGTACATAATAACTGTCGCATTCATTTTTGAAAAATACTTCTTTTACATACAGACAGACAAATACTCAACACTAGAGGCTATATATTATGTTCGAGGAAAGAAATGCAAATCGTCCAGTCAAAGGTGCGTATGTATACTAATGGAAGTTCACGATCAACGTCCATAAGCGTACGTCAGGGAGGGAACATAATAATGAATATTGTCAACAAATTAAAATGTAATTTGTAATGTTCTAGTGTTTTTGTTCGTTGTACAAACTAGCAAAAAAGTAACTTCGCTGGTGCGTACTAATCGTACCAATTACTGAACAAGAGAGCATGAGCATGATTGTCGATAAATTATGTTTATGATGTGCATTATAGGTCTTCAGTCCTCACCTACATAGTAAAATATTTTACCCTTCACTACATAAATAATCCGCGTACAACTCGGGCGGGTTTTTCTGACCTACCTACAATTTCTTCCCTAAGCGTATCGTAAGTATATTCCTTTTCACAGTGATATGGGACATCTAGTGCATGCATAGCAATGCGGGGTGTACGAGGTTTATTCCGTGGTACCGTCAATTTTGCTTTTTCTTTTTCAGCTTTTACCATCTCATTGTTGAGAACAGACCTCTACATCATCTGCCCTTAGTCTGGCGCCATTATCTTCACCAATTTTGCCTCATTCATAGCATATTTTGATGATTGTAGTCTATTCAAGTGATCAGTGATTAAAGTAAAACTTATATTTGAGGTTCCTAATCACCTTAACTTTACGTCGCCTCGATGTGTAAAAGAAAACCAACATTTAGATGTAGTTACGGTATATTTATTTATTTAAAACCATAATATGTGTATAATGAATATATCCATCAAATTAATGTCTAATAATTCAGTCTCTTTTACAAAAAATCCAAAAAGAGATCCATCGGATCAATTGTTCGGAACGATTTGTTATTCAATTTATCGAATCATTGGACATCTTTATTATTTAAGGCAGATAAATAAAGAAAACAATTATTTTTTCAATATCAATAAATAAATTCAAAAAAATTTGAAGTGTTTGGAAAAGAGACAAACCCAAACCAATATGAGTAGGTAATATTTTGGGAACAACCGCGTTCAAAAACCCTTATTTTCAAAAGTTGTAATAGCTTAATAATTTACATAGATTCGGCCTGTTTCTTGAAAGGGAATTCCGGGTGTTTATCGATGCCGATGAAGAATGAGAAGTCACAGATGCGCCCGTCCTCGCCTCGGTCGAGTCCCGCCAGCTCGCCCATCTCTTCTGCGGTCAGCTCGAAGTCCCATATGGATATGTTCTGGAAAATGAAACCAAGATTTAGTGAACAAACGAATTTCAGTAAACTAAAATTTAAAAAAACTTCGACACAAAACAAAAAGTTTTATAAAAAGTAAAAAAACTGCTGAACCCATTTTGATAAAATTTGTCTAAGAACCACCGCTAGAAAACCTGCTTTAGCTACGGTGCCACAGACACATAGTGGTCAAACTTATAACAGAATTTCTTGTTTCGTCGGGGGTTAAAAAATAAATAAAAAATAACTAATTATTTATTTTCAGAAATGTTATCAAGAAATTAGAGCTAACGTGTGAATGTGAACTGTTAGGTACATATAATGCTACAGGTCATAAACACGAAGCTTATGCAAAAGTGGCCGTTGCATCTGTACCAGGCGCAACACCGACCGAGAAAGTAGCCTAATAGGAGACCTCTCAAGACGCTCAAGTCATCTTAGTCCGATTCACGAAGCAGAGTTTCGCCCGACCCTTCTTAGGCCGTAGTTAGCTAAAGCAGTTTGCTACGCTTTCCTTGACTGGCTTGAGTTAGCAATGGGTAGAGATACAAGTGAGGTGAAGCTCGAATATTACCTGTTTGATTCTCTCAGGGTTTGTACTTTTAGGGATCGCAGCTAACCCGCGCTGTACATTGTGTCGCAGCAAGACCTGCGCAGGCGTGCGCGAGTGCGCCTGCGCTATGCGTTTCACGGCTGGCAGCTCGAGCAAGTCAGGGTATTCACGGCTGGAAATGTTACAATTCTAGTCACGAAAGTTATCCTGACAAGAAAATTTACGTGTAAATCATAGTTATTTGCTGCAAGTAAATTTCCTAAGATTTTAAATAATTTGCAACGCCAAAACACGCCTAAGTACAGAACCATTTAACTGTACGGACTATTTTTGTTACATATCTTTACTTTTAAATTTAAAAAACACATCTTCCAAGTGACTGAAACCAACGTGTGCATGTTGGAGTGTAAAAACAGGATTTTACAAAACCCAAAATAAAACATTGCTCATAGTATTAAACTCTAAGTTCAAGTATTAAACTGATCTGATTAAATTCCGTTGGCGTACTGGAGGTGATTTTAAAAATAAACTACAGCTCGCCAAAGCGGTTGGCATTTATTTCGTCAAATCAAACTATTAGAGTATTCTGTGCTATTAGGTAGGTACCTACAGGGTACCTACTATCCTACCTACTGTCATAAAGGGTTCATGTTACACTACATTTATAATAACTAAAACTTAAAACAAAAGGCAAGTTGCAACAACCACATGTAACACATATTTTTGCAATAATAATATTAACCACCGGTAGTTTGGCGTCCTACATGACATTACAGTGTATAAGCGAAATAGTTAGTATTCTTTGGTTATAAGTATATTACCGAGTAGCAGCGCCTTACCCAGTTTTGTCAGCCAGCATGTCGGCGAGCGCCTTGGAGCCGAGCGGCGAGTAGGCGACGAGCGGCACGCGCAGCCGGCGCGCCGCCGCCACCAGCGCTGGCTGCTGGCACCTCGCGTGTATCTCCACCTGAAGACACGCCGGCCGCTCCACCGCGCTCACCCGCGCCAGTTGCTCCGCGTTCAGGTTAGATACCCCCACATGTTTCACTCGCCCCGACTCTTTTAACTTTAGGACGCTCTGGAATGTGAACATCATTCTGCATGTCATCATCATCCACAGCCTTTTACATCCCGCTGGGTATAGGCTTCTCTCATATCATGCCTTTGCCATTTTGCTGCGTAGTAGCGAGACGGGGACGAAGCGTGCATCATACAATTCGTACATAACCGTCTGTGTTCTCGTCACGTACCTATATTTTTTTTCATATAATATTATGGCAGTTGCGTCACACGTCGCGCGTCGCCGACAAAACGAGTCACATAAATATTTTAATTAAAATTGTATGTATGTTAGTTCTAAGGTATGTATATCTTTATATGGGCCGTAGAATAAGTAAATAACAACTGTAGCTTATTTTAATGTTACCTGATATAAAGATTATTTAATCTTTAAAAACGCAAAATATGCTAAATAACGCAGTTAAATTTGATAAACAATAGCGCGGGAAATCTCGGTCTTGAAAATGATTGGTTTTGATTGGCTGGCTTATGGTATTACTTTATGCCCGTTCAGAAAGGCGTTAGTAAATTTTTAACTTGGCATATCTCTGAGATTAACTGACAAGTATTCACTCCTGAACATTTACCCATTTCTGAACGCGGCCTAAGTTCTACTTATCGGTCTTTATCTCAAAAAATTAGTTTCATTCGGTAACTACATGAGATATTTTGTAGGCTAAATGATCGTTACAAAAAAAAACTTTTAATAAAAGTGCCAGATTGCGCCTCGGCAGACCCAACTTATTTTAGGATCACTAAGATTATGGTCTACTTTATCTACAAATTGCTTCTTTCCGGTAAGTCGATCACTTTGAGCGGCCGACTGTAATATTTAATTTTGAAAATTATTTTGATTTGACATCTTTTTACCAATAAATTTATTATTTTCTGAGCTTTAACGTGATTCGGATGACACGTTAAGCCCGGTCCCAGTTTTACTCTTAGGTGAATGGCCGTTTGTCCATGTCAGAAGCCTGGGGTTTCATAACTCCAACACCACACAAGAAAGAGAGAGAGAGAGAGAGAGAGAGAGAGAGAGATGTAATTGCTAATTAGAGTTTCCTTTAGCAAAATGAATTGTGCTTCTATTATTACTTACACTTTATTATTATTGGTTGATAAAGTTTGATCACAGTTTTTTTCAATCATATTTCTCTTTCATTTGCATATATATTTCTCCAGGTCTGCAAATTTTTTTCATATTTGATGTACGATATGGTTCGTCTTTAATTACTAACGGTAAATGATATGTGTTTGGTTTCTTTCGGTGTCGGGACTTCGGTGACGACGCGGTGGTCGAAGTATTACTAAACTGTTTCTGTAGATGAAGTACAACGACCTCGTTCTTCGTTTTGTTTTTCCCGAATGACTTTATTTTTCCCGTTTTAATTTTTCGGGCTAGTGTCATTATCATGACTTGAAGAGCGCAGGGCTCTTTCTTAGTTCGATGGAATCGTTGTCGCCTCTTCAAGCTGAAGTCGCTCCTTCGAGACGAAACCTGTGAGACGGATCCTGACAAAGAATGAGAATTTAACTCCAAGCTGTGGCTGGAGTTCAAGCTGTATTGGCAACCGAAATCGTAAGTATCGCCAGTAACTGGATTGGCTTCATGCGTTTCTCTCTTAATAGAATTTGTTATATTACGGGCTCTACTTTGTGAAGACGTTTCTTTAATAAATTCGTGTAATTTTGAGTGCACTCCTTTCCCTTTTTTATTCCATGAACAACAGAATAAAATATTTGATAGAATTCTATTTTTGATGTTCCTTGTTGGATTCTTAGGAATATCATTTTTCTTAGGAGCCTCATATGTTTGCCCAAAAGTGCGTGTGCTGCACTTACTTTCATAAGACGTATAACAAACGTACGTGTTTTTTAAATCCTCAATGTTTTTCATATTAGAGTTAATAAATAATTGCTCTTCTTTTTCAATTATTTCGTGAAATGTTTTAAAGGTTTTATGATTGCCCATGGAATTAACAGACGACACGTGTATTGTTTCTGTTTGGTGCCCTGTCCATTGAGGTACAAAATTTGTTGTCACTGTAAAGAAGTATGCTTTAGTTTCATTCTCGCTCATTTGTTCCCAGGATGCTTCAGCACTAATATTATTTCTGTGTCTACATGACTTCGGACGATTTTTGACGTAGTCTACATACTCCACTCTACGGGTAATTTTTTTCGGACGTTTTCGAACTCGGTAAGGTTTTCCGGTACAACACCCACAGCACCAAATGTATTTACAGAAGTGTTCACAACTCGCAAACCGCGACCGGCAATTTTTTGAAAAATAATTATTCTGGCATAATGCCGGGGCTACCGTGAAAGCTTGCATAGTTAATTGGTTGATACATTTTACGATATCTTCGAATTAAATCGAAATTCTTGAATTAAATTGCTATAAATTCATTTACTTAAAAATATTGAAATCAAGTATTTACGTTTAAGAACTGCCATTTTTATGACATGACATTTCATTGCTTTGCGCAGTCAAATTTCAAAGTAACTTCCGAGACGTAAATAGTATTTTACTTGAAGTATGTGATTCACTCAATCGATATTTGGAAATTGTACGATAATTTCACTGACCCTTTGGTTGAGCTAAAAGGGAAATAGCATTCTTGTAAGTATTGCGAATAATATTTTTTAGAATACCAGCGTATATTTTCGATGTTCTTTTTGATTTCAAACGTTCATGGAGCTGTAAGATACTCAGTAATGAAGCGTCGAAGTCTGATAAATGTAAATAGGGATTAGAAACAGTTTTGAGATCAATGCTTTCATAGGATTCTGCAGCACTTTGGTACGCTTCCATCTGATCTTCACCTCCTCCGCAACAACAGGGGCAGACAAACCTCGGCATTGCATTTTTATACCAGCTGGTAAACTTGGCAGGTTTAGATTTTACAATGGGTGTCACAGAGGTACCGATAGTATGAGTTATGACTTCATTCGTCTGATGTAGCTCATTTGGTAAATTGACATGATTATAATCATCTAAGTTCTGGTTATGCTGCACCTCGGGCACAACAATACTGCTATCTATTACAATATTACGGTGTTCACTATCATTTTCATTGTATCTTCTACCAGCTGGAGATTTATACACTTTACTCCAGTCGAATTGGTTACCCAAACTTGGTTTTATTGGTTTAGCCTCTGTGTTCTTAGGTTTTTTGTTTTCCTTAGCTATCGAGTTAATATTGGCGGGCTTGTAGGAACATTCCTTGTATATTGCATCGGTGCGAAATGCTGAGTTTTTCTTTATTTCGTTTACTTCTTTGAGTTTAATCTGTTTATCATTGCTTGTAAGGTTTTGCGTGTAAGTAACAACCATTTCTGATTATCGCCTGAGAATAAGATGTCGGTGTGCATAAGGTAATAACGTTAGATTACGAAATACTTTGAATTTATAATTGGTTTGTTTAAATGTTTGCAATTTATCCAGATTTTGTCATTTTGACAATGTTACTTTCTCCATAGATAAATAAATTCATAAACACATAAGAGCGCATAAAAACTTTTTATTGAAGATTTCTGTATAAATGAGGTTGTAGGAATCTCATTACTTAGTTAATGATCGTTTCAGTCAAAGAAAAAGTATTAATAAATCTTTGGTTTCAGTTGTTATCTCAGAGGAATAACACCTCTGAGGTTGTTATATCAAAGATAATTATATACTTCGTCTTTGGTTATAATAATATTTTATAATGTCACAAGATATGTTACCTTCCACACGGCAATCAGGTCCGTAGAGTGGTCGACTCTCATGCTGCCGTCGGAATTCTTGGGGTGGAGGTCGCCGGGCACATGCTCGAACGCGAACGGAGTGTGCATGAGGAACAGGTCGATGTACTCCAGGCCGAGGTCCTTGAAGGACGCCTCGAAGTACTCTGCTACTAGGTCGGGTCGGTTACCTTAGAGATAAAATGACCAAGTGAAAGAGCTGTTGCTAAAATATAAAAATTATGTAGACATAATTTTTGCCGCGAAATGGGGAAATATCATGCAATTTTTACAAACTTTTTAGTAACTTGTCATGTTTCTTTGGGTCAAATCTTGTAAGTTAAATCAGAAACACTCTTATCCTACGGAGTTGAAATTTTGCACACAGGTCAAAGTTCGATGACAATGCAATATTATGGTGATAGCCAGCTGATCTAATGATGGAGACAGAAGGTGGGCAATGGATTTCCTTAACGGATAATTGTAAACTACTAGTGTTTGGGCTCATTTTATCTGCTCGCGGTTCCAATTACGAATTTGTTAAAAGCTTGTCTTGAAAAATATATTTTTAAAATATGCTAACATTTTTCTTCTAGACAGTCCACGAAAAGAAATCGTGGTCTATGAGTCTACAAGGTTAGCTACATCTGTTTATATGATCGCTACGTTGAACGTTAATATGATCACTGATCATATTAAAGAAACAAATTAATGATGAGCATTGACTTACCTCCCGGAGGCAGCTTGGTGACCACAAACAGTTCCTTCCTCTTAGCCGCGTCACCTCCGATCCATCTGTTGAGCGCGCGCCCTAGGGCTGCTTCGTTCTCGTAAGCTCTAGCGGTGTCGAAGTGCCGGTAGCCAGCCTCGAGGGCTGCCTCCACAGACTTCTCGAGCACTTCGTCTGACGCCTGGAAATACTTGCACTTTTATATTGTGAACAACATATTTAAGGTTAAATTTGCAGATTATACCCAATTCTATTTAGGTACGTATCGCATACCTACCTACCAACTTTCAGCCTTATGTATCTCCAATCTCATACATAAAACATGTACTTAGTTACAATGTTTGTCATTTTCACCGACATCAAAAAGGAGGTTTTAGTTTTAGAGTTTTAGAATTTTATGTTTTGCTCACTGATTTCTCCGCCAACTGTAGACCGATTTCAAAAAATTTCATCGATATTTGACCTTGGACTTCGAAGATACATTGAAGTCAGTTTTATGTCAAATGTAAGTATACTTGTATTTTGAATTATTTACATACTAGCTGCGCCTTACATACAAGTCCTAAAGTACCTACATACCAAATTTCATCAAAATCCATTCAGTAGTTTTTGCGTGAAATACATCATACCTTCTTACAAACTTTCACGTTTATAATATTAGTAGGATTACCTACTCATTATTAACAGATAGTTATATTCAGTTGTGCTATAGGCTAGGTCTAGAAACGAGGCGATCGTTAAAATAAAGGCTATAAAAATAAGAGCTATAAAAATAAAGTTTTGGAAATTAATAGAGAAACTTGATATACGAGAATCAACTAAGTTCACGCAGGTATCACATTTTACCCTGGTCAAACCTCCTCTCAGAAGTGCTCTAAAATGTACACTTTGAACGTTCACCTCAGGTTCACCACCCATCTTACATTTTTAAGAAACATTTGAAAGAAACCTCATTTTTTCGTACTTTTCAATGGCTACAATTATGAACTACTTTTCTGTAACCCTTTTATAGATTGACCATGACGTTTAATGTCAGATTTTTGGCTTTTAACCCATTCCATCTTTTATCTTGTCTAGTTAATAAAATGGAACATTTGTTCAACTGCAACGTTTCTCAATGGCTAAAAAGAGAGTGATCGCCGGCAAAACTTCAATCAATTCCTATTGTAGCGATTAGAAGCTCAAAAAGTCCTACGAAGGGACCTGCCGCGCCTCTACTTCCAGAGAAATATCATCACTATCCAGCGGAGACTGCGATACGAGTGACTACTCCTTCTGCAGCAAGAAATGTTCATGCGAAACGTGCCCACTCGCCCAGAGAGACCGTGCTCAATTGCGGATTCTGCGACAACACTCCACAATTCGTCCAAATGGAAATCCTTCAAAAGGTTAATCAAAAATAGCATCAAAGGTAAAAAGAAAGGGGACAAAAACGAAAAGAAAGGCAAAAGTAAACAAATTCGTGAGGAGCCTCTCGTTGAAGTATTTGACAACAATGATAATGGGTTATAAACAATTGCGAATGCATTTTTCTCACGCGTTCTTTAGTTAAGAGAGTTTCTAAAAATTGTCTCTACCATAATTAATGCTGAATTAGTAAGTACACAAATGCTGAAAGAGACGTATACATATTACAATGAAGATACTCACTTGCCAAGTTCCAAATCCGATTCGCGGCATGCGATCCCCTCCATCCAAGACGTAATACTCCGGGATCGGCATTGTTTTCAATAAACAGTCTTCTTATTTAATTTTTATTTTTGTTTACACAGTACCTCACGATAGTACAACCGGCAAAACAATGCAGGAGAAGGGCGCCAAGTGGAGGTTGGTTGCCCGCACCAGCCTTGACGCTAATGGTGCTTGCAATTACATTTAACTACAGATAGGCTCTAGCTGGCTGTAGGTACCGGTTTGCCGGTTCTCACGTAACTGTACGTGCAGCAATACTCTTACTTCTAGTCGTTTGTATGCAAGTGAAGCAGTTTTCGTATGATACGTTGTTTCGGCGTTTTGGAACATTGAGCTTGAAATCTTTCCGTTCACTGGCTTGAAAGGATCAGCTGGTTAATTATTTTCATGTTTATTAATACTACCTAACTAGCAAAGGGAAGGAAACACAAGGTAGTATTATTAGTAGTTTTGCTTATACATATACGAGTCTGCAGTTATGGTGATAATAAAGTTTTTGTAGTGATGTATCAGACTAGAATAACCAGCCACAAAACGGCGTTTAAAATGGGGCCAATTCAACCGCATAATTTTGTCAAAGATACAAAACGAATTAAACATCTGTACAGATCATATCGCTGCGGTAGATCTTCAAAGATAGCCACCGATCAGTTTACAATTTGTTTTCAAGTGGCCACGTTTCTTTACAATTTATGCCTATTGTAAATTTTGCACAACAATAAAGCGATGTGGTACTCTAGTCGGCTCGGGTATTATTAGACAAACCTTATTATCTAATCTACCAACGACACCTAAAAAATAAATAAATAAATAACTGTAGTTATGCGTTTAGTAACAATAATAATGATTTTTTTACTGACTTCAACAAAAGGAGGAGGTTCTCAATTCAATTGTTTTTTTTTCTTTTTTTATGTTTGTTACCTTAGAACTCCGTCATTTATAAACCGATGTGGAAATATTTTTTTGCGTTGGGTTCAGTATAGCTACAAGGTGGTCCCATATAAATATCATCTTAATAGTCATCGATATTCGACCTTAGACTTCGAAGATACATCAGAATTTGAAATTTGAACATAGATTGCAGTCGGTTTTTTTTTGTATGAAATGAATTTTCTATGTCAAACTCAACGACCGTAAGATAGGAGTGGAAACAAAAACATAAACATGAAGAAAAGGCATACAATACTTGAGTTGTCCTATCATTATCCTATATAAATGTATATGTACCTATCGGTACACAGAGTATTGACCAAAGATTGAAAAAAAATAGGACCTAAACATAGTCGAGTATGATTTACTAGACTGTGCTAAGTATACCTAACTAAGGTTATTTGGTTAGCTTTCTGTACCTATAACTCAATTCAGTAATCTAAGTTACTATTGAGTTAGTTACTGTATAATTAATATGCCTTATAATCCCCTTTTAAAGTGCAAAAATAAAACGTACTAACATTATTTTCTGAAATTAAATGGGTAGCTTACATAAACTAATCATACTGCAACACCCTCCCTTTTCATTACAAAACAGGCACAACAATCCATTATAAATTTTTAATTGATTCTTCCACAGCGATATCATATTACATAACTATTAATCCCGAATATCCGCAGCACAATATAACTTACAAATTAATTTTCCCACATACCCTTAAAGTAATAACATCCTTTTGTGTGCAAACAGTATCTTTTTACAAGAGGAACGTATGAATGAACCGACGTCACAACACTTGTGGGCCCATTGGTGCATGATCCCCATTGACCGCGGTATTAGATAAAATCAGAAAAACATCTTTGGGGTTGATTACGTGACTAAGGCGTGGCTCGTGTGGATCCCGCCCCTAAGGGGGCCAATACTTAATAAACGAGGGTTTAAATTTTGGGAAGAGATGTGTCCTATTCTTATTGTAAACATGGACGCTTCACCGGTACAGTCCGGTTCAAAGTGCGGTGGCTTGGACTTCAGCATCGAGCGAATACTTGGCGATAGGAAAGACAGCGGCGAAGAAAGTGTTGAGGCTCCAGACTGGCTGTGCTGCACGCGATATCGTCCGCCTCGGTTACCACGTTAGCATTACCTTTATGTATTTATTTCATATTATTATATCCTATGAGATATCTTCGGATTGTGGTCTGGCTGTTAAAGTTTAATTTGAATTAAAATATGTCTACCAACAATATACGATAGCGTTATGTCAGACTATAAGGAAGTTATCAACAAAAAGTTTCTCCATTTACGAATATTCTTAAAAATACGTGTATTTTACAGCCAATAAACTATTGTATGTATCCGTGTAGCCTTCATCCGCTTGATTAACACTTCCCACCTTCGCTTTTTGCCGCAGGCGCGGCGACCGCGAGCCGCGCGCGGCGCGCCGGCCGGCACGCGCGGGTGCCCTTCACAGCGGCGCAGGCGGCGGCACTCGAGGCGGCCTACGCGAGAGCGCCCTACCTAGCACCGCCGGCGCTGAAGGCGCTGGCTGCCGCCTTGCAACTTCGAGATGATAGGGTC
Source organism: Petrophora chlorosata (assembly GCA_951640565.1). Lineage (NCBI taxonomy): Eukaryota > Metazoa > Arthropoda > Insecta > Lepidoptera > Geometridae > Petrophora > Petrophora chlorosata. Next base: position 7,274,432 of record OX621207.1, on the reverse strand, counting down.
CGTATGTCTGGTACATTATTCCGATAACTAGAGCGGGTTCTCTGTCATTGACAAAAAACGGCCTACCTACCTACTAATAAAACAAAGTCGCGGCATATTATTGCGAATTATTTATATAATTTCTTGATGGAGGTGTAAGTGTCTAAAATACATATTCGCAACTGTGCAAAGCTGAACCGCACTATATTTATGTGGATAGTTGGATACCTAGCAACATAAACTTAACATTTAATAATAGTTAAGATAGACATTAACTTTTTTTTATTGTGAGAATAGCGAGTTTATTATAATGAATTTTCTTAATTGGCTATTGTTTCCTGATGAAATTTCTCTAGAACTCAAATATGTTAAATTTTATTTCAGATTAAAATCTGGTTCCAAAACCGACGAGCACGAGAGAGGAGAGAAAAAAGCACTACTATCGCTCCACCTCAAGGAGTTACTCTTCCACCTTCGACTTTAGCCAGCGTGTTCCCTTCGAGAATCTGGATATCACCACCAAACTTTAACATCACTAGGAGTTCTCAAGCCTTCTTAAATCCACAAAGATTCGACAGCCCTGTGCTTCCAGCAAGCATTATTAAAAATAATTATCATGGTTATGAAAATGTGAAGAGATTTGATTGTACAAAAACATTTGATGATCACAGTTCAACGGTTAGTCATGATTCTAGGGAAGAAGTCGATGAAGATAGACCCTGCTCCCCGTTGGATATTGAAACTTGAATATTGAATTATTTTGTATATTTTGATTGTAGGTAACTAGGTAGATTACCTTTATATATTTAGCTCGTGTGAAAGTTATCTTACTGTGATATAAATACTGATATATTTATTTAATTCTGAAAATTGAAATATAATACTTTAAGCTTGTATATTTTTATTAAAATCATACAAATTGATGCATGTATTCTATTACGTAAAAAAGAAACTACCCATGAGTTCATCTAGCTGCATAATGCTATTGTGTTTGTCCCTATCAAAGTTTGTCTTCACTGGTTTATACTGGTTTAACAAATAATTATTAAATTTAAAGTTTACTGGTCCATTTATGAAGTCAATATTTGTGGTGTGTAGTGTTAAGTAATCCGGAATTAGTTGCTTAGGAATAACATAGATAGATATGAAGAATATAATACGTATGTACGATAAGAACGTTCTAGAAGTATTCCCGGTTTTTAAATAATTTAGTAAATAACTTGAACTTTAATTTCCTGTAATCGACTTTAACCACAGAAGATTTATTATGCCAATTTCGATTAAGTTATTTATATTTTTTCGCATTGATCGATTGTCTTTTCGACACGTGACACACGTGAGAGTACATAGGTATCGTAATGACGATGACGCCTTCGCGATTAATTTGCCTTAATTAACTTTTTAATAAACTTTCCAATATTAATTTCAAATTCTTTCTAATAGTAGATACACTGAATAAGAATCTTTTACATCGTCTTTACAATATTTTATCAAGCAGCGCCGGCGCCGTTCGCGTGAATCCCATTCCGATAACTAACAATCTAGTATTTTATTTATTTTGTGTTACTTTTGGGCGGTCGTCATTGATGATAAGTTGGTAGACAACGAAATGATACTTCAATTTCAAGAAATATTCAAGTATAAGAGACTATCTCAATCAGTCTTCTCTTTGTCTAAAATAGATTAAAGTGAACGATGGTGGTCTCATGAGCCTGAGTTTCGGCTTTGCTTCATCGGCTAGGCTCCTTTTAAACAATTAACAACAGACAACTGAGCAAGCAAACAACCATCAATCAACATACACCTCGTCCTCACGTCGTAGTAGGTAATAGGGTAGAGTAATTGATCAGGAGAACCTGCCCCCCTACTCATATGTCCCTCAAGCGCCAATCGTATATCGTGTGGAGATCGAATTAAGGTATAGCTTCACAGCGCCTAATAAGATACGGTCTAATTATTGTCGATTCAGGCACGAAATCGAATTAATCTCATTCATTTATACCAAAAGGCGATGACTACGAGTTGAGATAAACTTAATGGGACAATATATGGCATCATAAGACATTGTCGCAGTGAATCTACACCATAATCTGAGCTCAACACGATATACGATTGGCGCTTGAGGGGCATATGGGTAGGGAGGCAGATTATGTTTTAGTTGTAAGACCCAAGATAGTTTAGAAACAAATAACATTTATTTATAGTGTAGATACAAATTACAAAAAATGTTTAGTCGTCGTACTAAAGAATAGGGAAGAAGACGGCAACATAATCCCGCTATATAGGGGCACTGGTGCTCGTTGTTATTTTCGTCGTACAAAACAAAAATTAACAAGATATTGCTGGATATACATTAGGGCTAGGTAAGCAACGAGAAACGATTATTTTGTCAAAACAAAGAAGACAAGTCATTGGTTAAAGTTACGTTAAGTAACAGCTTTATTAACACTATGGTTTTATTGTTCTATTACAGTATATCAAAGTCAAAATATGTAATTTATTTTAGCAATCCAAACAGCGTCTTAGCTAATTTATATAAATACAATATTTCTTGTTTATAAGGCCAAAATAGGAGAATAGGATAGGATATTTCAAAATACATTTACCTTGGAGATGCTCAAAACATTCAAAATTTCTTTCTTCCTTACCAGCTATTCTTTCGTCTTGATTTTCAGGCTTGCACCTTCGTTATTAAAATATTGTATTTAATTCACTGATTTTGAATGCCAATTTTTACCAATAATTCCAACAAAAACGATCTACAACCGTTTTTATAACTTTTTTGCAAATTTAGAATTATGTCATTTGTTTGTTTACTGTATATATGCTAGTGGCAACATCCAGGATAAGCGTTGCCTCTTCTTCCCTATAGAAAATGCATTTGAGATAATTTGGCTTACCTAAGTTTATTAAAAAATATTACAATAAACTATCATGTAATTCTTATTATCGGCTATTCGAACCATTTAGTGTGGATAAAGGTACCTACGTACACGTACACGTGGTAGAGTCTCTATATTCTCGGTAAATTTTCTAAGACTTGACTACAATATTGCTATTAGCTTAATTTCAGGCGACTATGTAGTAGTAATAATATTATTTGAGAGAATCATCATGAGTTAAGCGTCTACGGCGAAACTTTAATAACTATTGTAGATACACGACATGCGGTTTTGATTATTCATTAAGGCTAAGGAGATTATCGTAAGCGAGCGTTTTTTTCTGGGCCTGGTTTGTAAATTCCCAGTTAAACTTTACCAGTAGTTTTACAAGTATGTAGTCTTAACACGAGCTTCTCTCTTGAGAGAGACTCTCTTTCTGTGCAAAATTGTAAGGTATATTTTATCTTAATATCTCACATATTATTTAAGGTTTAAGGTAATATCAAATTACATAATAGTCATGATACAATTTGATGATGAAACAAGTTACAATTACTAACGTATTTTTAATATTTAATTTATTTGTAATGTGTACAAGACGATTTAAAAATGCATTTTTGTGCCCAGCCATGTAATGAATATTTTATGACTTGACTTGACTATCACATATACAGCTTAGATATAATCGCTCTAACCCACATTCCTTGGACGAACTCGCAGGTACAAGCTAGTCTTACTAATATTATAAACGCGAAAGTTTGTAAAAATGGATGTATGGATGTACTTTTGTTACTCTTTCACGCAAAAACTGCTGAATGGATTTTGATGAAATTTGGTATGGAGATAGCTGGATTAACACATAGGCTTTTTAACACACTTTTTATTCCGGGAAACCGCGGGTGAAACCGCAGGGTGCAGCTAGTATTTTTATATATTTATACTGATACTTCTATGTATATTGATACTTTTGACAAATTTGATGAATGATATACCTGCCTAATTATTATTTCTTAAAATGTAATATTTATATTCTACTTTTGACATCTCAATATTATACCTAGGTGTGACATTATGACATTATAATCTGATTATTATACTTATAACTACTTTGACATTTGTTTACCTATGTTAATACATTTTAATTGTCATTTTATAATATTGCATTTACTGACTGACATTCATGTTTGTTAATTCATATATTATAATGTCGTTGTATATGTATTATGCTTGCAGAATACGCCGTAATTAATATTGGACAGCCAATTAAAGAAATAAACCGCGCACACCCACGCGTGATGTATACACTTTAATGTATACATTAAATTCATACATAATTCGTTTAAACTGGTTTCAACTGCACTATCAAATATACATTGTACTTACTACAGTTGACTGTAGGCCAAATTCGACGTCTGCTAATAAATTAACACAAAAATCACTTACACAGTTTCACTACTAATTTTTAAAGCACAAAACCTTATGATTGTGTTGCGGTCATTTGTACTGAAGTCAAACCGTCTGTGAGACGGTCCTCGCGATTTCCTTCAGAGTTGCCTTCTGTTGTAGACTTGCTGAGTATCTCGTAGTGAGCTGCTTCTTCTTTGGGTGGACTGGTCTCGTCTAGACTGTATCTGTAAAGAAATAAAGATTAGAACACGGGCGAGATAGTAATAGGATAAAGCAAGTATATCGTCTTTCAATGATAGTACGGCACAGTGTAGCATTGGCAACTATTGGGTAGGCATAGGAACTATTATAAACTAGTTTAGGAAGGAAACTGTGAAGTGTTAAGTAGCAACTCTAACGTTGACTCTACCTGTGAATAGCAATGCATCAAGCACGTAATTCAATTCAATTCAATTCAATTTATTAAGCAAAAAAAAATGCAATACAAATAATGTAATTACAAATTGTAATTATCCGTATTATCATACTGATATTATAAATGCGAAAGTCTCCCTTTCTCTCTCTCTCTCTGTGTGCTGTGTTTGTGACCGCTTATCTCAGTGACGGCTGAACGGATTATGATTGGTATGTACTCTAGGACCTGGAATGACATAGGGTACTTTTCATCCCGAAAAAATTAAGAATTCCTTAGAGAACAGCTATAAAACTAATTCGCGAGAAATCGCGGGTATCAGCTAGTAATAAAATAAATATTGCAAGTACCGAAGACCCATAGATTATAGAAACCGTTAATGTGTCTATCCGTACGCCCCGTAGAACGCCTTTGCAGAAATATTGTGCGCGAGTGCCGCTTCAACAAGAATTCCTTGCGGAGCCTGGGCCCCCTACCACATAGTATTTTAGTACCATGCCACGTAGCGACGACTGACAAGCCCCTAGAGGATACAGAAACCAAGTGGTAAGTACCCGCATGCCCTGAAGAACGCCTGCGCGGACGGGTTGTGAGTGAGCGCAGTGAGCCGCACGCAGCGCATGTTGGTCGCGTGGGCGAGCCGCTCTAGAACGCTAAGCACGCGCTGCCCGAGCCCGCGCCGCCGCCCGCCCGCTTCCACTTGCACTTCGTAGCTGAAACATCAACTCTTGTAGTTTGTGTACTGTTATTAACCGGGTACGGTGGTAATTGATACTTGTATGCCAATGTTCAGCAGCGATCCAGGGTATTCTTTAAAAAAAAGGAAATAGAGCAAAGGCAAATACTGTATTTGTGACATTCAACTACATTATATTAATACATTTTGGCAGATATTGCAGTAAAAAATAATGCCACATGCATTATTTTATCCCAGATGTGTGACAAGGGGGTTAGGCGGTTTTGAGAGCGGTTCGCACACACAATTCTATAGATTACAAATCGAGCGCAGTGCACCACCTACTTACTCTATCATCCTGAACCTGACATTGTATAAAGGTACTCTGTGACCCTTATGGTAACATGCTTCCCTTATATGTATAAAGAAATGAGAAATAATTAAATGATTCTTCATTAAATTATTGGATTACCAAAAATTGTTATTAAATTAGTACATCATACTATGTTTTAGTCGGCAGTAATAATCTCGGCCAATAGGTACTCGGTTGGAAACAAACTAAGTAGGTACTATTGGCAAAAAACAAATCCTTTAGGTCATTGATAGTAATTGACCGAGCGAATCGAGATCTCTGACTCTACAGGGACAAATCAGCTTTTGTATGTTTATAACTTGTATAGCATTGACTGGACCTTTATGTGACTAAAAGTCCTTAATAACAAAAGAACTAGAAGTTCGAATTGCAAGCTAATTAAAACTAATTAACTTGCAGTTCGAACTTCCAACCCCAAACGGGGTTGTTGAGATTTATTAGATTCAAAATGTGGAAATCACGACGCGAGGTCTCAGTTCGAAGCGAACCTCTGGTTAGTAATATTACCGGTATATTAATGTTACGCGATAGAAAGATTGTTGTTATTTGATCTAGATAATGTTTAGGTAATACGTAAAAGCACCTATCACGTATGTAATGACTACTTTTTTTACGCTTAAGCGTATCACACACTACGCAGATACTGTAAGATTTTATCTGCGTATAAAAACTTATCTGAAAGTATCACACACTTCACAGATCGATAATATACGAAATTATACACACACGCGGAATCCTTCAAACTGACTATACTTGTTTTTTGGTGCGGATCGTATATACATGTGTTACAGTGAGTTCGCGTTTATTGCTTCTGGATTTATTAGACAGTTCCTCAGAAGATTCTGATTTAATTTGACGCACGTGTTGCGTTAGAAAGCGAAGAATTTGGATGGAATCTCATATAGAACTTAAAAATGATCGAGGTCACGGATCTGTCAGATAATAAATTTACTATTTCCGAAAACCAAGGGCGACATTTATGAAGATTGATATATATTATATATATTCGACATATACTTAACGAGTAATCTGCTTAGTGTGTGTTGCTCCTTGAGTTTAGTATAAAGAACGATATTGACAGATATGCGCTCCAGATACAGATATCTTACCGTATCGGTATAGTGTGAGACACGCTTTATACGTTATTAGCGTCTAGATAATCTCTATAATTCTTCTTTTACTTTGTTTTCTGACAAGAGGCTCACTTCGCAAAATGTTTCTGATTACTTCTAATGCTTTTCACTCAAATGATTCAATGACGCTTTAATCATCACTCAATGATGCAAGAATTAATGATGAATGTATCGTCAATCGCTCTTCTAGAATATTAATCTAACCTCAATTAGCTCAGCGCATACCTACCTACTTCCAACTTGACTTGTAAGTCATTTTGACCCTTAGACCTTTACCGATAGAGTATCAATGCACTTATTTCCCCGCCAGCAAGTTGTAACGGAACCATCTTAATTAACTGATACCAGACCACGTCATTCTTACATAAGAAATAAAATTGTACTATCCGCGTATCCAGAAAATGAGGATGCTCATTAAATGTTCATTAGCTGACACTTGCCACTGCGTGCGAGTAGAGTTAGCATTAAAACGATTAACAACTGGTAATTTTTTTTAGGACAAAGTAGTCAAAGTACCCTATGTAGTACTAAACTATGTGCTACACCCCGCATCCGCTCACTTAGGCTGGCCGGTCCCTGGCTTGGTGGTGCGTCGGCAGGCGAGATTTTCCCTAAGCTATACATAATAATACATATACACATCCGTGCGAGCACCTTGTATGATCATTTGTGATTAAAGTTTCAGCAGTGAAAACATACTAGTATTATGAAGATCAAACTTAAGTTGAGCCCACGTGCTTAGTAAATTATTGACAGAAACTTCACCTTGACTGTTCCTTTCATATGTATCTCACAGTAACACTGAGCTGACCGCAGGCACGCGCTTTGCACATGCAAGTTCTACGTAATTCTTGCGACTTAATAATTGTTGAGTTCAGTAGGTAATTGGTCGTTTCTCGTATGCGAGAGGCCGTCTGGGTGGGTACTTTGCCAGTTATTCAGCCACCAAGCAGTAGTGCGCAAGCATTACTGTGTTTCGGTTTGAAAGGCATTGTAGCCAGTGAAAGTGTTGGGCATTATGAAATTCAACAGCTTGAATTGTCTTAGGATGACGAGCGCAGTGCATCGCCGCGCAGGATTTTGCAAATCAAAGTTCTGGGTGGTGCTGTCATTGTTATGCGCTGGCGTATTGCTTACCATCAGGCAAACGATCAGCTCGTCTCGTAACTCAGTAGAAAAAAATCTACCAATGCATATTCATGTATTTTCTTTGCTTATTATTAGTTTTTTATTAGAAAACTGTCATTGTTTCAGGTACATTAAGGGATATAGGGATATAGGTTTAAATTAAGGGATATATTCTTCGATCGACCCATGAAACCAGTCGACAAGGGAGTGTAAACAAAGTAAACTATTTATCTCACTTATCGATGATAGCCCGAGATCTCTTTGTTTTTAACTAAAATTCAATTATCAATACCTACTTATAAACTAATACTAATAAACTGTAACGAAGCGACTGTACATTGAAGATATTTTTAAAGATCTATATTTTAAGAGTATTTGGGAGCAACAGAACCCAAAAATACAGTTTTTTTTTGTCTATCTGTCTGTCTGTCTGTCCGGAATAAACTTAGAAACTTATTGAAATGCAGTTTTTTTTAAATATGTTCTATGGAGTCCGGCGCTACACATAGGTTTTGTTTCATCAACATCGGTCCAGGAATATTGAAGTTATGACGCAATTTAGAAAAAAATATATTGTCCACTATAAGTTGAACCCCGGAACATACCGAACCCATAGTGCATAAGGCTCAGTTTAAACTGGTTTTTGCTTACCTTGAGAACTAAAGGATGGGTTGACATGCCGTTTTCTAAAAAATGTTTAGTCCTAGGCTAGAACGAGATAGGACGGGATCGAGATAGGAGCGCAGCGGTTACGGGATACGTGAGGGACGTTAACGGGATTGGTGCGGGTAGGTAACAGGATAGAAGAAGGATGATAACGGGATAGGAGCGGGGCGGTAACGAGATAAGAGTGGAATGTTAACGGAATACGAGAGGGTGATGGTAACGGGATCTGAGGGGGACGGTTCCGGGTAAGGAGGGCGCGGGACGGTAATGGTATAGGAAAAGGACGTGATCTGGATAGGAGAGGGACAAAAGCAGGAGTGGGACAGTGAATGGATAGGACGGGGACGGGATCGCGATTGGAGCGGAGTGGGAGCAGGAGCGGGATTAGAGTGGGATTGAAAATTGTCGGGAATAGGTTAGATTACTTCACTACGCGTACGAAGTTGCGGGCAACAGCTATTTGAGTGACATTCAGAATGGATATATCTTATACCCTGGATAAACATACATATGTTATTATGCTACTTTTTATTCTGGGAATCCGCGGGTAAAACAGCGGGGCGCAGCTAATATAAATAAAACTGTGAATAAGGTACATTTGAATCTTTCAGTGGTATAGATGGTTGGATGGATGGCACCTCCTATATCGAAGTCGATCGTCGAGAATTATATAACTACTACTAATTAGGTATACCTAATTACCTAGTATACTAAGTATAAGGAAGCTAGTCGATAGTTTTTGGAATAAAGCCGATAATTTAGTTTAAGATAAAGCTTTAATTTTGAATAGATGACTCTCCTAATGGAAAATCGACGACAATGAAATCGTCGAAGGCGGTCGAATCGTCGTGGAGTCGTGCTTACTTATATGGTGAAAAATTCGTATCGGAACTACTCGGAGCACGACACTTGACGTAATGATTTTGGGTGGTCGCAAGTAATCGGGCAGTCTACAACTCTATACTAACTTATGTACCGTGTATCCTTTTATCAGCATGTTTTTATTAACTATAGCAGCACATATTTCTAGAAAGCGGGGCGTCAATCGAGGTAATTACTTGCTAATTGGCTCAATAAGACAAATAAACAGAAGGCAAAGCATTAAGTACATAATCAGAAACGACACCAACCCGCATTTACTCAATATATCAATTTCCACCGCATCATTGAAGAATTCATTGAACTACATACGTATCCCAGGTAGAGTTCAAGTGTTGTGAAAATCACTCAAATGGCACAGTATATTGAGTGAAAGCTACTTCCACATGAAAGACGAAATGAAATATCCCAACTGAAAACATCAGCTTGTCATGTCAATTTCACTTCACGGATAATGCACATATTCAAGAATATTTAAGTGAATCAAAATAAGGATATCTGCCACAGCGCCTGCCAGTGACAGTGAGCAATCGATTCACTTCGGACACTTCTCATGAAACGCGTTAGATGCACGCGGCGGTCAACGCCGAGATACTTCACACACAGGAAACTGAACCACACCGAAGAAAATTTTAGCCAAGTACGGCGAGGACAATAGGTGGTATTCGTGTAATCAGCGCGGTGACGTCTCCGGTTATCACAACGCTACTAGGGCCCTGCGGTTCGGGAGTCACACCGAGACGAACAGCAGAGAGATGCAGGCGCTGGCATGGCTGGCGGCGTGGCTCGTGGTGGCGGACGCGGCTCGCCTGCTCGCCGTGTTGCCGACCAACACCAAAAGTCACTACGCAATGTACGGGAAGTTGGTCGACGCACTAGCCAGGAATAACCACAACATCACGCTCATCACGCATTTCCCAATGGTACGTATTTCTGAATACAGATTTATTTTTTGAGAATACATTAACTAAAACGTTAAATCCCATTATTTCGTTTTGAGCACATACTTATTTGATTGTGTGATGGACTTAATTGCTAAGGGTAAGTTTTGCTCACGTATGGGACAAAAAAAAATTGTTACGGTTCGGTCAGTAAAGTAGTGTATTTCAAAATCACAATAAAATACTAATATGAATTATATACTTACTGCACATAAGAAGTTGTGACTGATGCAGTTAACCTATAATCATTAGGTGTACTTACCCGATTTCTTTAATTGATGAGCCCCTTGTTATATAAATATCAATGATTTATTATAGGGCTTTATTGAACTGTATGCTAAGCGGCTAATTGAAGAGCATTCAATTAAGATATATAATATATAACCTGACTTAAAATATTATATCTCTATTGTATTGATGCACCTTTTAAGATGACATTTAGCGTCAATTAGAAAATTCATATTACATCAACTTGAGTGTGTTTTTGTACCAATTAAAATACTGATTCAGAATTTTCTATACCTGTCATATTCAATAGTAGTCATATAAACACATTGATAAAGCGTGCTGCTTTTCTAGCAATGAAACATAATGACTAGCAATGCTTATCCAAAGTACTATAGTATAGCGTGTTAACCCCGTGCAACGTAAATGACAATAAAATAATTATCTATTGCAGTGATCGATTCTCGGGAATATATTTTACATTATACCAATTGCTAATTAAGTTTCGCAACAATAGCAAGTGATATCATAAGTATTATTGTCATATTGAGTGTGCGGATTTTGCCTACTAACTCTAAGGTGAAGAAGCCACCAAGCTGCTATGGACCCACCTGGTGTAAATTCAAAAATTCAATTTCTTTAAGAGAAAGTTCGTGCTGATGATGACGATCCTAGCTGTGCTGATAATGACGATATAAAACAAAAATTGCATAGTGTCGTAAGTTCTGAAATTCTTATTAGAATACAAATAAGTAAGTATGTAAGGCTACTGATACTTGATACAATCAATGTTCTGATTTGCTATATTTATCTCTATATGTATATAGATAGGTAAGATAGGTACTTGGATGATAAATAGGTACTTCCAAAATTAAAGTGAATCAAGTAGTAAGATCTACTTTGACAATGGTTAAATCAGTTTCATATGCAACGTTTTCGTGAAAGAATTTTGGACGACTAAGATAAATCTGTACCATTTGAGTGTGATTCATAGATTCGGAATAATATGTTGCAATAAAACCATTACGGTAAGACTGAATGTTGGAAATGTGAACATTCTAGCAATTCCGGTTAACCGAATATTTAAAGCTAACGGGAATCTAATGGAATCAAGCGTGACGTTGCGGAAATTCTTCTAAATCTGAAACGTAATGAACATTTTATTCCACAAAATTTTTTATTTACACAAAATATTTTCATTACGTTTCAGACTATTAACGGGCCTATGTTATAAACTATGAACAAATATTATGCGATGGATCTTCTTCAGTGGCCATGTATCAAACCGTGTAGAATTTATTATACTGTATGAAGATGTAGATTGATCGCCACCGCAGACCACTAACCAAATTAATTGGATAGACGACTTGGTCAGACGTGATCGAGAATAGACCTGAGAAGGGTGTGACGGAGACAGACTTTTATGTCGTATTGAGCGGTTTGTGTTCCTAGGGACATCTTCTCGTTTCGTGTATAAGTCGGGGTTATTTCGTATAAATTTACAAATTTCTAATATGTATATGCTCGGTAAAGTAAGTATTTTGTAATATTTAAAGTAAGGTTTACAGCTATCTGTTTGTATATTACCAGACTGCACGTATGTAAACTCTTTGGAATATAAAATAATTATTAATATCGTTTCATAAATGACGAAGAAATCAGGTAACACAAAGGTAACACACAGATAAAATACGCGTCAAATTGAGAACCTTCTTCCATTTTTGAAGTCGTTCAAAATTTATAATATAACTCCTCACGACTGATATTTTTTAAAGTGTTTGTTTGACGTAACGAGCAGATCGTCCACCTGATTAGAACGTACTGATTAATTAATCTATGCACCTGCTGGTAAGCAACACGCTTGCCCATAACAGTTGCAGCACCACCCAGAACATTGTTTTGCAAAATCCTGTGCGGCATTGCACTGCGCTCGTCACTATGAGACAATAGCTCATAAATGTAGTATGACTGAAATACTATTATACTATTAATGTAGTAGAAGCTAGTGACTAATCTCAGCGTTTGGTTTGTCAGTTCTCGATAAAAAGATATTATAGTTTCATAACAATACTGTTCAATATTCTAATGTTCCATCACAAAAGAACCCAAGCTCTAACCATTTTCTATACATGCGTTTGATAAACGTGACAAGAGTGAAGGACAAGTCAATGAACTACCGCCTTTACGTGCTATGCCATATCCAAGAACAGCGAAGACATCAGGTCAATTGATTAATTATCACATGTTTACTAATAGTTAAATATTGACCGGTCATTTGTCATTTGTCAGTGAGACTGCGTGGTGTGTGCGTATTGTGTACATAGTACCTACGAATGCAAGCGAAACGAACGCGATGACGTAGGTACTTATTGAAATATTTAGTGAGGTAGGTACTCAGAAAAGCTCCTCGTGAATAGTTATCAGCGCGGTTACCTCATTGCGCGCATTATCTCACGGCACGCGCTGCGCCAGGCGACTACTACTGTCTGACTTTGAGAAATGGCGATGTAACCCTCGTATCGTACTCACCACACAATGTAACTATAATCTTGTCATAATAATCCGTATTGTGCCCGACCTTCTAGGTAGATGTTATTTAAATCGTAGAATATTTTAAATACTCCAACACGCCCTCCATCGACATACACACATAACATATGGTAAATATTATACTCGTATGATTGTATGTCTGTATTATATACTGAATGATTAGTATCTTTATTTCTATGCTTTATTAGATTTTAATTATTTTTTGTTATCTATTCCAGAAAAATCCACCAGCGAATATAAAACAAATGAGTTTAGCAGGAACGATACCAGAAATAACGAACAACCTAACGAAGCAACATTATTCTATTAAACCAGACTTCGTCCGGAACTTGGAACAAATAATGAAAGAATGCGTACACGCGTGCGACACTGTTTCGCAGATGCCGGCGGTCAAAGCGCTCGTCAACTCCGACGAAGAATTCGACTTGGTCATAGTAGAAGTCTTCGGAAGCGATTGCTTCCTTCCACTGGGACGAAGATTCAAGGCACCCGTAGTCGGCTTTCTTTCAAGTGTTCCTTTGCCATGGGTAAATGAGCAACTCGGCAATCCCGAAGCAACTGCGTACGTTTCATCTTATATGATGGGCTACGGTCAGCGGATGACGATGTGGGAAAGATTTACAAACACTTTTGCAGTTATTCTGGCGAAGCTTATGTACAGATACAAGTCCCAAATTCCCTCACAGGTTCGTTACCTAGACTGTGTATTTAATTCAATTTAAGCTGTTATAGCTATTATATGTATTTTACATGAACTATTTATTTATTCAGATAATAGCTGATCGTCTCTTTGGCCCCGGACCAAAGTTGGAATCGTTGGCACAGAACTATAGCTTGGTGCTGTCAAACAGTCATTTTAGTATAAACGAAGTGCGGCCGTTAGTTCCCACACTGGTGGAAGTCGGAGGCTTGCACTTGGATGAATCCCAGAAATTACCTAAAGTAAGTAATTAGACTTCAGTTAACTTATTTACTGATACCTCATTATATTACCGTGCGAGACGTTTGATGATATTATTGATAAATATATACTTAAGGGTTGGTTGAAAGATACTATGTACGGAATTATCCCAAATAATTAATTTTTAGAAAAAATCAAAAACCGACTTCAATGTATCTTCGAAGTCCAAGGTCACATATCGATGAAATTTATATGGGACCACTTCGTAGCTATACTGAACCCGACGCAAAAATAATTTTTCAAATCGGTTCATAAATGACGGAGTTCTGAGGTAACAAACATAATAAAAAATAAAATAAAAATACAATCGAACAGAGAACCTCCTCCTTTTTTGAAGTCGGTTAAAAATGTAGGAGCTTTCTATCAGGATAGTACTAGAAATCGCAGACGTCGCATGGAAAATATTTCCACTCCTCAGTCGTCTTGAAGGCTACTAGACAATAGACATTTCCTTACAGCTGTGATTTTATCGTAGTGCTTGGGTGGTATTAGAGTTTATCGCCATTCATATCGCAAGGCGGCATGCGCGGTGCATATCGTTCTCGAGTCACCGGGTCAAGCAGACTGCGTGTTTTCTCTACCGTTATTTACTACGTAAGCTTGAAACAGACCAAAGTACTCCATCCATCCATTTAAGATTATGTATTCAATTACTTTGAATAATGTAGATAATATATATATATATATATATATATATATATATATATATATATATATATATATATATATATTATATATGTACCTAAATGTCGGGTTCTACTCGTATGTACGAAATAAAATCTATTGTCCAATAATTTTCCATCATTAGTGTCTTTTAATGGCGCCGTGTCTTGTAATTTTATTAAAATTGCATTAAAAAGTACATTATTATTAGCAATTAAGAGATGTGAAGGGCACCAGCTCTTGAGCATAAACAAATCAGAATATAAACAACAATCTTTATTGTTTACAATAGATAGGATGTCCATAGCTACAAGCTTACAAGTACCTAGATCATTAACCTACTTTTCACGCAGCACAATAGGGAAGCATATCGCTGCGACCGGACCCTTTGACTTGTGAGATAGTGTCACATGAATCAAGCTGTTACTGCCAAATTAGTAGACGGGTAACGTGTAATTATTTAGTCGAACGATCCTTGGTGTGCAAAGGGCTCAACAACATCTGACAGTATTTCAGTAACTGAAATTGTTACTGTTGTCCATTATAGATTCAATAAAAGATTTATCAATTAGTTAAGTCAAGAAATCATGGGTTTTACAAGCGTGATTTTAGATAAGGTTCGGATGTTATGGGTGATTCATAACTCAATTCTCATTTCAAAACTTGTTGTCATATCGATAGCCCCGTCCTATATAAGCATTCTGATATTGAACGTGATATTTTTGCAGGAAATGAAACAACTTCTAGACGCGTCGAGCGAGGGCATTATCTACTGGAGCTTCGGTTCAATGTCGCGGATCGAGACGATTCCCCGCGACAGGCTGTCTCAGATATTCGAGGTGATAGCGGATTTGCCGCAGACCGTATTTGTGAAGATGGACCGACGGCTACTGTCGCAGAACCTCACTGTGCCGGACAATGTCTATACCATGGACTGGATACCACAATATGCTACTTTATGTAAGTTTACTGGATTATAGTATATTAAATCGTAAGTACGAGTAGTAAAATCTCTTATAGAATTTAGTCTTGTTCTCAGTCATTTTTGAGATCGCTTCGTAATAGGTAATTTCGGACAGTGAACTAGTAATACTCTACGTTTCTTCAGTCTCGCTCGTGAATTAAAGCCTCAACACTTAACTAACAATTTTTCGAGAGTTATACTAAAACAGTAGTAGGTGGGATATGGAAATACAAAGTTTCGTTAGTCTTAGGGAACCTATGTTATATAACTTCACAAAGTTAGCAGGTTATCAGTAGATTTCACAGTCAATGCATATTGCATATTTTGTCACCGTAACTATTAGAAGTTAGAATATGCACCGATGTGAGCCTTGTTTTCATATTAATAACAAAAATGATTTGATTTACAGGTCATCCTAACGTAAAGCTGTTCATATCTCACGGCGGTCTACTCGGCACGCAAGAGGCAGTGGCCTGTGGAGTTCCCATGCTGATGGTGCCCCTTTACGCCGACCAAGCATTGAACGCTAAAGCCATGTTCGACCGCGGAGTCGCGAAGATCGTTCAGCTCAAAGAGTCTGACAATTGCGAGTGGAGGCAAGCGCTACACGATTTATTACGAGATCCAAAGTTAGTATTTGTGTACCACTTTTAAATCTTGATTTGTACCAATCTACTGGTACCACCGCTTTGCCAGTTATTTTGCCGCCAAGCAGTAGTGCGCAAGCATTACTGTGTTTCGGTTTGAAGGTCATTGTAGCCAGCGAAATTACTGGGTATTATGAGACTTAACAGCTAATTGTCTCAGGGTGACGAGAGCAGTGCAGCACCGCGCACGATATTGCAAAACAAAGTACTGGGTGGTGCTGTTACTCTCATGGCAGGTGTATTGCTTACCATCAGATGAACGACCAGCTCGTCTCGTCACTCAGTAAAAAAAATAATCTACCAATGCATAATCATGTATTCACTTACACCGACAAGGCGACGGTATTCCTAGGTATAGGCATAGACTATAAGATGCAGTGGGGTCCTCATATCGATGCTCTATCAGGAAAATTTAGTTCTGCTGCGTACGCGGTTAGTAAAATTAGGCAATTAACGGATATAGCTACGGCTCGGTTAGTTTACTTTGCATACTTCCACAGCTTCATGTCATATAGCATTTTCTGTGGGGTTCTGCCGCGGATATAGAAGCTATTTTTATTTTACAAAAGCGGGCGGTTTGCGCTATTTATGAGTTGGGTCCTCGGGAATCATTAAGAGAAGTCTTTAAACAAATTAATGTATTAACTTTACCTTCTCTGTATATTTATGAAAATATAATGTATGATCGTAAAAATCTGCACAAATTCAAGGAATAGTGACCATCACAACATAAACACTAGAAATAAGAATAGAATTGCAGTACCTAAGGTTTAGACTGAGTAAAACGAATAAGTCCGTCATGGGCAATTGCTTACGTTTTTACAATAAATGTCCAAAATGTATAATGGAACTCACAGAAAGTAGATTCAAATTGTGTGTGAAATATATTCTAATGAAAAAGCATACTTTAGAGTTAGTAATTACATAGAAGACAAGGATGCATGGAACATTCCGCTTCTGCCAAGTAGCCAACTGGCACATAAAAAACATAATATTGTCAAAAACAAACAAAATATTGTAAAAAAGTTCAAAAAAAAAAATTCCCCTCAGTTTCTTGCCGTATCTTCTGAGTAGTGGTTCTTTTTCCGATACGATGGTAGAGTCATTGTAATAATTGACGTTCATAAGTGCGTCTGTGAGGCCAAAATTGAATTAAGAACTTTGAACTTTGCTTACTATTTAGTTTTTTATTAGAAAACTGTCATTGTTTCAGGTACAAAGAAAACTCTTTAAAATTAAGGGATGTATTCCTCGATCGACCAATGAAACCAGTCGACATGGGAGTGTACTGGATCGAGTATGTGCTGAGACACAAAGGCGCGGCACATTTGCGGTCGCCAGCGCTAGACCTTTCCCTTCCGCAGTACTTATTGCTAGACATAGTGGCTCTAAGTATAGCGGCCACTGTCATGATCACATTCATTCTTCATCTACTCTTCAGATATCTTTGCACAAAGTGTATCATGTGGTGGCCGAAAGAAAAACTCGTGTTTGAAAAAAGACTATTTAGAAAAAACATTAGTTTCATACTGTGCCTCCTGTGGAGGTACAAGTTAAAGCCCAATTGACCAGTGCCTTAGTTAGAGGAGTTAATTGTTGTATTATATTATTATAGGTGTAAATATTATTGTTAAGATATTTATAAAATAAGAGTAATTTCTCATTTGTTTTGACTCCTTGACTGCTTCTAAGAACAAAAAAACAATTTTTGCATGTAACATGAAAACTTTTGTCGAGTCAAGTTTAGGACAAGGATAAGGATACTAGAAATAAAATTAAAATTCTTCAAATACGAATAGATTTTTTGTAATACCATTTTTAACATTTCAGAAATTTTGAATTTTTATGAACAAAAAGAAGTTATTTGGATTTATTGCTACATTAATATGAATTTACTCTCATGATTTTCGTTTGTATTTTGCTTCAGGAACATCTCGTTTTAATGTCCAACAGTAATCTGCTAACATACGTGGGCTCCACTTGCCCTGATATCGTTTTTCTATGGTAGAAATGTCTTGATGGAATCTTTCACCGTGTTCATCGCTGACGGCGCCCAAATTTTCAGGAAAGAAGTCCAAATGTGAATGGAGAAAATGTATTTTCAATGACATATTACAGCCCAAAGCCTTATAAGTGGATAAAAGCTCCACGATAATACATTTATAGTCACTTGATCGGTAATTTCCTAGAAAATTGGTAGTTACTTTCATGAAAGATTCCCAAGCTAACTTTTCTAAATTACTAAGCTTTCCTTTGAATATATCATCTTTCATCAATTGCCTGATTTGGGGGCCAACAAATATGCCTTCTTTAATTTTTGCTTCACTCAGCTTAGGAAATTTTTCTTTTAAATATAAAAAGCCGTCACCACTCCTGTCCATAGCTTTTACGAAGTTCTTCATAAGCCCAAGCTTGATGTGTAAAGGTGGTAAAAATACATTCTCAGGCTGCACCAATGGAAGGTTTTTGATATTTTTTTGTCCTGGAGTAAGAGATTGTCTTTTGGGCCAGTCTTGCCTAACATAATGATTTTTTCGGTCTCTACTATCCCACTCACAAATAAAACAACAGTATTTTGTATACCCAAGTTGTAATCCTAAAATTAGGGCAATCACCTTCAAATCTCCACAAATTTTCCAGTTGTGTTCATTATACTGAATTTTTTCCAAGATAAATTTAATCGTTTCATAAGACTCTTTCATGTTAGAAGCCTCACCTAATGGGATAGAGGGAAGTTTATTGCCGATATGTAAAAGAACAGCCTTTAGACTTACTTTTGAGCCATCAATAAATAAACGCCACTCTTCTGCTTTATATTCTATACCCAAGACAGTCATTACACCATAGACATTATTACAAAATACAAGCTGATCATCTTGTGAAAAGAAACCTTTTAGCTCTCCATCTCGATTGCGAAAGTAACATACTTTTGTTCTAGGTTGTAATAAATTCCATCCCTTTAATCGAGAGCCCAAAAGTTCTGCCTGTTGTTTGGACAAATTTAAGTCACGTACCAAGTCATTGAGATCTCCTTGTGATAGAAGATGTGGCTCATTAGATGTGAATGAGGAAGCTTCTTGGAAGTCAGGATCCAATGTCTCTTTTTCGACTTCTGGCGTAAGGGACAGATCGCTAGTTTGAGGTGGTTCTGGTACCGGTAGATCTTCACTATGAGAAATCGGTCTTTTAGCTGATGGCAGGTCAGGATACTTGATTTTACTTTTTGTTTTAATTGTAATACCTTTTGTATCAGTAAGACAAAAATAACAATCAGATGAGTGGTTCGTTGGTTCTGTCCAAATCATAGGGATTGCAAAAGGCATAGATCGAGATCTTTTCGCCCATCCAGTGAGAAGACCCACACATGTAACACAACAGATGTGTGGAACCCACGCTTTGTCTTGTTGGCCGATGGCAAAACCAAAATACTGTTCATATAACTTAGTTACTAATGGTGTCAAATTCCTTCGCTGAGTTTTGAAAGTAATGTCACCACAAATGTAACAGAACTTGTTAGAATCATTTTTACACTTTCTTGACATTGTTTAAGAATCACTTCACTCTAAAAACAGAACAAACCACTGCGCTCTTCAAATAAACAAATTCTCTAAATGCGAAAGTCGAACAAAAACGGTTAATTTTTAATTTTGTGGGTAGTAGCTGTAACACGAAAACTAGATCTGATGGAATCGAAATAAATACGATTATAAAATGAGGGTATGTGGGAAATTTAGAATTAGCCAGCACCTTTCTTGTTACAAAACTTTGTTGACCAGTGGAATTAATTATTATGCTATCTATAAGGAAAATGGTGATAATTATTAGTCAGCCTCTGTGGTGTAGTGGTCGAGCAAGTTGGCTCAAATCTGATACACCACACCACTGAAGTTGCAGGTTCGATTCTCACGATGGACAAATGTTTGTAATCAGGAAAAAAAACAAGCATTTGTTTCATGACTGGGTGTTGTCAGCCATGGTCTGCATAGTTTCTGGTTCCCTAGATACAATGAATCCTAGTTAGGCGCCAAGATCTATGTATGTATGTGATTGTTGGGCGTATTCACTTTTATATATTTATTTATATCAGAAAAGACAGTAGACAGACAGTAAATAAGCCTATAATTTTAATGAATAATTTAATAATTCTGTTACTTGATACCTTGACCATTATTGTTGTTGATATGTGTTACTTGATACTTGACCGTTGACCATTAATGGATATTGCTGTTCTCATTGAATAATTTAAAAAATATGTATAAAAGATATACTATTTTTTTGTAAATACAACATGTTACTTACAATTTTTGATTTATGTATGTTTGTTTTTATGCCCATTTTTACTTTGGTTTTAGATTACCTACATAAAAAGGCTTTTATAATTTTATCACACCACTGTCTCTGGATAGAAGTAGAACATCTCAAAAATATTGACAACGTAGTATAATAGTATAATAGGATGTGGAATAACATAGGAAGGATTTAGGATGTGTAATTAAAAAAAAAGTGTTACCAGTACAGTACAGGCTCCCCGAAGTCCAAGTCGAATCTAAAATGGGAGAATGCTAGGAGCTTTCCATCTGTCTCCTTAGCTATGAGGTACCAAGCGTCTTGGTCTGTCATTTCCTCCACTTTCCGCTCCTTGTTCCAGCCCCAGGCACAAGTCTCATATCTGGAATTGTTATTTAAAGAATATTACTTCTCCAGAACCAGACAACGGTAGGTGAAATGTAACAAGCTAACTTGGGTTCTGTACAGGAGATTATGAAACTCTCAAGACTTTACAGACTTTTAAGATAGAAAATACTTTCCTTGTTCTCTAATTTAGAATCTTTAAACATTTAAGACTTAAGTTTTTATTTAGAGCTATTGTCTTTCGGTGACTAGTGCCACACTGAGAGTTTTCAAAATAAAGTTCTAGGTGGTGCTACAACTGTTATGGCTTACTTAACATTATTATGAGAGCAATTGCTGAAGACAATATACTATAGTTTGCTGAATTGCAATGCTAATGTCAACAGCTTTTTTTTTTACTATTCCATATTGTTGAGGCAAGAAACTAATTGGCAAGAGGAACTGAACTAGCAAACCACATAAGACTTGACCCCGCAAAGTAATGGGAAGAGGTATTTTTCCTACAGCAGCTATGGAAGCTTTCTATCTAAATTATGCAGCATCTATGTAAGTATCACATGGATGATTATTATATGTATAAGTACTCACAAGGATTTCATATTTCTCTCTGTCAAGTCTATAGCCCACTGCAGCACATTTTTATCAAGTTCAGTGATCTTCTGTATGTACATGTCCACTTCAAGATCTAGATTTCGAAATATGAGCAGTTCGTTACACAGTAAAGCCATGTCTTTAAGTTTGTTGGCTGAAGATACATGAGCCATCCCATCAGCTATACGACGCTGCTCAAGCTTCCTGGCTTGACGTTTCTCTTTATTTTTGTTAGCATTTGCCGTTGTTTTCTTCTGAAAATGATAGAAAATACAACAGAATGTCCATCATACAATTCATAGGTAGTGTCCAAGCAAATTAATAATATATATGCAAGTACAACTTACACCCATTGTAGAATGTACAGCGAAGGTACAAACAAACACGAAATTAACTTAATATTCTTGTATTTATTTACAAATAAATGAAAATGGACGCGCGGGAAATAACCAACAATTACAACAACAAGCAATATTTGACATTGACAATGACAACTTACATATATTGACAAATTATAATTTTCTTATCAAATGACAAGCCTGCATGAACAACACACTGTACTTGACTGTACAATCAGTTTTTGCTTCAGAGATGGACTACGACGACGCGCTTGCTAGTAATAGGGGATCGGACAACTATTCAGAAAGTGTTTTAAATTAACTACAATGAAAATATGTAGCCATGAAAAATACTATTTTCATTAAATAACGCTCTAAAAGTACCTAAAACAATGTTTAAATATTATGTTTCAAATACTGCCGCGCAAAAGGTCACCTCAAAACTTTTGATGTCATATGTAGATAGAAAACGACAAACTCTTCGAAATAAAACTTGCAAATAGATTCTAATACGTTTTGTGAAGTTTGGGGACTATATTGTAGTAATGGAACGAAAAAATTAGCAAAAATACATTTTATGAAAAGCAAAAATGTAAAATAAACACAAGCTTGACTTACGGCATTTGCCTACAAATGACGTCATGCGCTGTGATTGTTGTTTCGTTTGAAATGAAGAACAGATTAAAA
Source organism: Petrophora chlorosata (assembly GCA_951640565.1). Taxonomy (NCBI): domain Eukaryota; kingdom Metazoa; phylum Arthropoda; class Insecta; order Lepidoptera; family Geometridae; genus Petrophora; species Petrophora chlorosata. Next base: position 7,251,698 of record OX621207.1, on the reverse strand, counting down.
ATGTCAGAATTATTTATTGATTTAAAAATATGTCATTATTATTTTACATAAATATTAATTGACTGATCTTTCTGGTTCGACGAGCATTCGTTCTAACTACATTTTAGATTTTTTCTCGATTACTGTCCGATCCCCTAATTTAATTGATAAGGAAAAAAGAAAATCAAACGATACATTGCGCATCAGACATAAACGCTTTGGGTTAGCCTGTAAGTTTACAATTGTAATTTAATATATAAATACATAAATCAGTAGGTAAGACAGATACACAGGGCACAGAAAAGTGCACATGTAACCGGCCTGTGTATGATTGTGCAAGCTTGTAACCTGCATACACATATTCAACCTTTCACAAACGTGGCTCGTTTAAGCCGCATTAAAATATCTATCAGTCTTCATCCCGTTCGCACAAAACTGTTATATAGACAGACGCTAAAACCGTAGTAATATTTAGTTTTCTTTGCTAAAACCATGGGTAGGTACTTAAAACAAAATGATGGTTTATGCAGGCTTGTTATGCTTAATGCCATGCCGCGTAAAGAAACTTCTAACCATCATACAGATGCTGAAGCATGCTTACAAACACAAAATGATGTGATGGTTCATGCAGATTTGTCACGCTTACAGTATGTTATCACCTTTGGATGAATGGAGTGAAGGAGATTTTAGACTATAGAAGTATAGAAGTGACATTAACAATAGTTTTATTCATTGAGGTCTTAGTGTCATTACTCTAAGGTTTAATTGAATTATTCTAAGATAAATTGTCTTTGGAATTATTATTGTCGTCTATGGACGCAAAGTAAAATACAAAAAGATAAACTTTATCTTTGGCAAAATACGACCGCGAAATTTGAAATATTCCAGTACATACGTCACATACAAAATCAATAAATAAACTTCAAAAATCTTGAGTTATGTGATTTTGTAAGAGGATTTTACTGGCAGTATTAAATTAGAAGCTCTGGTTATCTGTCTAGTATCTAGTAAACATTCTGGCTCGTTGCCAACATAAATTTGCGTCTGCATGATTGCTTTCAGCTGATGTACAGTGGAACGCGTGTAAGTTTCATTTTCAGGGCTGGTGTGCGCGGATATTACAGCAATATTAAAACCATGAAAACTGTAAGACTTTCACAAACTGATGCTGTAATGCCTACTGTTGGTTTGGGGACATGGCAGGTATGAATTAATCTTATGTAAACAATTTTACATAGTGCAATCCTCGTCACAATATATAATAAGATTTTTTCTATTAATCCTTTAGGCACCACCAGACGTTATTGAGTGCACCGTCTATAGAGCCCTTGATTTAGGGTACAGACATATCGATACAGCTTTCAATTATAATAATGAGGAAGCTATTGGCAGAGCTATAAAAAAGTGGATCGAAGATGGAAAAGGCACTAGGAACGATTTATTTATTACCACCAAGGTAAGCGTTTATAAGTATAGTTCATGACGCTCATTCGTTCAATATTTAATTATTGTAGATTATGTAGACTTTGTTAGGTCAGATTTCAATACATATCTATATATAAGCAACTTCTAGTTCAAGATCAATTGTAATTCCATTGGACAAATAGACAGTGTTTCAAAAACGCTACCTTATCAATAAATAGCTTACTTGAAGGGTAGTGGTATTTACATAATGGTTCTCCTATCCCCTTTTATGTATACTATAGCCAACATTTGGCAGATTGGTTTTTTAAAGTCCATATATTGTTGCAGCTTCCTCACATCGGAAACCGCGCTGAAGACGTGAAACAATTCGTGAATATCCAACTGGGCCGTTTACAATTAGACTATGTCGATCTTTACCTAATCCATGTTCCTTTCGGATTTGTCTGTGACCCTGAGACGCTGACACCGTGTGTCAACGATCATGGAGAATATGAACTGGATACTCACACCAATCACATTGAAACTTGGAAGGTATCAGTGGACTTTCACTATGTAATAAGTAGTCTTAATATTTTTGAACACTTACAACTAGGTTTTTTCATTTTGAATTCAGTATTGCTTTCTGTAACGAACTTTTGGCTGTTATAGTCATACTTCCTTTCATCTTTGTTTTGTAACCATTGTCTCTATATTTTGCACCACTGTCCTATTTTCAGGTGATGGAAGAATGCCAGAAAGAGGGCCGTATCCGCAACCTGGGTTTGTCCAACTTTAACGAGCAGCAAATCGCAGCGATCATAGAAACCGCCACGATAAAGCCACAGGTTCTTCAGGTGGAATTGCACGCTTATTTCCAGCAATTGGAGCTTCGCAAATTCTGCGCTGAAAATGACATAGTGGTGACAGCGTATGCGCCCCTTGGCAGCCCTGGCGCTAGGGACCACTTCGTCAACAAATATAACTATAGGTGAGGAGTCAATGGCTCGTCGATATTAGGATTCAATTTTCATAGAATCAGCGTATTTTACCTGTCATAAGATCTCGAATAAATAAATATACCATATAGGTACAAATCACGCGGTTCAACATATTTCAGATAGATTTACGACACACACATGTATTCGTGATTTGAAATGTGCCATACATTGTTCCTGTTGCATGATGGTTAAACAAGTTGAGTTATAAAATGCTCTCATTTGATATACCTAACTTTCAGCCCTGATACTTTTCCGGATTTGCTAGGACATCCAGACGTTACGGACATTGCTGAGCGCCACGCGAGGACTCCGGCGCAAATTCTATTGCACTATTTGGTGCAACAGAAGATTGTTGTTATACCAAAGAGTACTAGTGAATATAGATTGAAGGTACCGTACAAATTATAAATTATTTATAAATATAATTTTATTATAATGAATGAATGTTTTAAAAATTTTCTGTACTTATTACCTTTTCCTTTTTAGGAAAATATGAATATTTACGACTTTGAACTGGCTGCTCCAGAATTGGACCGTTTGAAGAAACTGGATAAAGGCGAAAGTGGTCGTATCTTCAACTTTTTGTTTTGGAAAGGTGTCGAGAACCATCCTGAATATCCATTTAACTTGACACTACAATCAATAAAGGATTAATAGTAAACATTTTAACGAATAAACATTCTAGTCAACGCTACCTCTGTACCGTGATTGATGAAGATGATACTTCAATAACTGTCCAAAAATATTATTGCTACAACTTTACGAATTATTTGCTTAGCTGTAACCGATCAGTATAACTGATAAAAAAAATATATATATATTTTCTAGTGCTTTGCAAGCAATTGTGATAATAACATAATAGTTAAATGAATTAAATTCAAAGTGAACATGAAAACGAGTTTTATTTGAATTAGAAAATTATAATTACGATGTTCTTAGAATTAAAGCTTACAAAAATATTAAATTCATTACACTTCTAAAAACAGGAAAATCAAGTTCACGGGCGACGAGATATTTCTACGATCGATCTCGGGCACGAAAAAAAAAATTATTGAAATTACGAGAGCCTGTACAACATTTTCCTCTGGAGCCTGTGCTGCAGCTCCCCTCGCCGAATCATCGTGTGTATGACCTTCAGAATAGCTCTCTCGGGGTACTTCTGCCGCAGGAAGTCCTGGATGATGGTTTGCTCGGAGACCTGCGAGCCGACGGCGAACCGGCGCTTCAACTGCTTCTCGATGCGGGAGAGCATCTCATGGTCTTCTTCGGAGGTGAAACCTTCCGCACCTGTGTATGAGACAAATTAAGACTGCACACTACCTCAAAACAAAGTTGCATATCAATAATAGTATTGAATCAATCGTGTTGAAAAAAATATATAGTATAGTTAAGGATATACTCTGATGTCCATACGTTGTAAAAACACGATTACTAAAAAAAGTCTCGATACAAAAAATTCACAAACTTCCCACTTAAGTTTTGTAAATAAAAAGCAGTATACAGTTAATACTTGACCTATTATAATGAAACTTTTTACACAAATCTGAACTAATATAATACGTGTATCTTATGTATTCAATTTAAAATAATGTTATTTTTTATTTTGTTAGAAATTTAATACCGAAATATTGCGTGGAAAACTACACGTCCGCGACAGCCGCTGTGTTGGTTCAGACGCGCTCCGGCACTCGCTCCCGCTCGGCCGCGCAACGTACCTACTAGGTGCGAGCGAGATAGTTGCGACTGTAGCTACGAGTTGACGGGCCGTCGCGTGGGAGCATTTTGATTTGAGCTGGGGTAGTGTGGGCTCTTAAGAGGCTAAGTTTAAATTAGGGAGGGTCTTCCCCAAAACGAACAAAAGGCAAATAAGTTAAATTAAGTAGTAAATACAATACGTCATAGTCCGTTGGAAGAACTCTGACCATCTCTCCACTTTTTACGATCTTTGGCAAAATAATAGACGACCACTGATTTGACTGCTTTTTCAGTCATGATTTTGAACACATGTGAAAATTAACAAGTTTACTTCTAGGGAGACGAGAGATGACTACTAAAAGGGCCATTATATTATAGGCCAAGCAAAAGTTTTATGATACTCAAATCAGTCAAGTATGTTTTTATGTATGTATGACATTTGAGATTTATAAGATATCGTTGTTTTGTTTTGGATGATGCCAGCAATAACCAATTAATATATTAATACAAGGTTGTCTCAGAAACTGACGATAAAATGGAAACAGGGAAAGGCCTGAAAGAGGCCTATAATACATAGATTTTGGTAAACTCTCAAAAGAGCTGATTAGTTTGTTACCAGCAAGACTGCCCGTCATGGCGGCATCGAGCGTGGACACTTGGAACAGACGCAGCGCCTCCGTCACGTGCGCCTCCGTCGCGAACGGCTGCAGCTGCATCTTGGCGAGGGACTCCGATATACGTACTATGGCTTCTAGCTGCCTGAAATAAGACAAAAAGCATATTGAGTATGTCGAGTAGAGGCAATCTAACATTTCTGGCTTATTTTCATGCCGCCATTTTTAAAAAGGTCGGAATACTACAGCCACTGATCAAACAACAGAGAAAGTCAATATGAACAATTGAACGTGACAACTTAGGGTAGGTACTTTATTTTGTAAATCTTTTGTTCGTGTTTACGTCCTCGCCTTCGTGTGTATTATGTGATCGTAGGGCGTTAAAAGACGTAGCGCTCGTAGCATCGTTCGTTACAGATCTTCGCAGCGGACACCACTTGGATGGGTGACAGTTTGTGTGGTATTCACATCTGAGCGCTACCGTGCTTCGGAGGGCAAGTCAAGCCATCGGTCCCGGTCGTTGTCTTAGGGCAATAGTCGTTAGACCATATCGAAGGCCTTCGGGCGGACTAAAAGTCCGACACCAGGGTTGGTCATCCACACGAGAAATTAAAAAATAACAGAGCTTGATAAGGTAGTTAAAAATTTAAAAGTCGGAACCTTTTCCTGACATCGCGCAACATTTCACTGTATTGTATTTATTTTTTTTGTTTTGTCTTTATTTTAGTATGTTCAGTGTAATGTTGTGTGATGTCCTGAATAAATGTATTTTCTTTCGTTCTTTCGATACCTGACTGTAATAGGAATGGAGAGGCGCTTGTCAGCGTGCCTCTCGTGCGCAAGCGCACCGGTGCGCATGAGCACGTATCTGGCGCGCAGGCGCTCGGCGGCGGGCGGCGCGAGGCGCGGGCCGCAGCGCGCGCGGCAGTACGCGGAGTAGCGCCGCAGCAGCGCCAGCGGCAGCTCGCCCTCGCTCTCGCGCTCCGCGCTGCTCCCGCCCATGTGCACCGACATTATATGCTTGGCTAGAGTCTGGACACAATAATTAATTTAAAAAAAACCGAAGACTATACCTATATTTTTCATACGAAGATTTTTTTAAAAGGGCTGTATCAATTTCGATGAAATTTATATGGGACCACCTCTGACCTACCAAACAAAAAAAGAACTATCAAAATCAATACATACTTGGCGTAGTAATATTATAACAAACATAAAAAAACATAGTCGAATTCTCCTTTTTTTTATGTCGGGGGAGAAAATCCTACTATTCCTACTATTATTCTAAATGCGAAAGTTTGTGAGGACCACTGACCTAGCGTCATGAGGATGGATGGATGTTTATTAACCGTTACGCAAAAACTACTAAACGGATTTTGATACAATTTGGTATGTACTTTATAGGTCCTGGAAAAGAACATATAGGATACTTTTTATCGCGGAAAATTACGGGTGAGACCGCGGGGTGCCGCTGGTTAGTTTTATAGTTATTTTCTACGAACCGTTTGCTTTTCCTTGAAGGAAAATAGTTTGTGATTGAGTAACAAACATCCATCCATTCATCCATCCATCCAACTTCACAAACTTTCGCATTTATAATATTAGAAACCGTTTGAGTTAGTGGAGTGCTAGTGCTAGTGAACTAGTGTAATGTAGCAATTGTTACCCAGAAAGAACACACGAACAAAGTGTCTTCGCCTTAATAGAGGCAATAAGATAAGTGTTAATGGACACATTCTTAGTATTACGCTATGTATCAGTTTGTTCAATTTAAATTACTTATTAGCCTAATTATATGGCTAGATTGTAATAAACATAGGAAGCAGCATCATGTATGATGCTACCTAGAATAAAGAAAAAAAAAATTTGTAGGAATAGTATGATTCTAAATGCGCGAAGTCGCAGGTATCGGTTGATATAAAATATTGTAGATACTCACAATGTCCCGATTCTGATCATGCTCGTCCTTCACGATGAAGATCATGTCGAAACGCGACAGGATGGTCGGCATGAAGTCGATGTTGTCGTCTGCTTTCGTATCGTCCCACCGACCGAACACAGAGTTGGCGGCCGCCAGCACCGAGCAACGCGAGTTTAGAGTTGTCGTAATACCGGCCTGCAAACAAAGTGCTACAACTGAAAAACAGCACAAGCAGCCACAAACATAGTTTGTTGCATCATTATTATTATCATCATATACCTTTGTGAATACGTACAGTATACATGTACGTTCCTAAGAGTTCAAAAAGGCCTAGCGCACTCTGCACTGTAGGTACGAAGCTACAAGTACATAGCCGGACACCGACGGCGGGTCGCGCGTCGTTACACGTGCCGCGTCAGAAGAGATAAGAGCTATGCGATAGAAATAGAGGCGCTCTGTAGGTTAATATGACTGGTAGGTATGCAGCGCTACGCGAGCTGAATTGAATTTTATTGCGTCATAGCAAGAGTCGCTATTTGTTTAAATTTCTTTGCGGGGTGATGCTTCTGTCCCTTAGTATTCTGTGGTTCAAAGAAGATTCAGGGTAAATAAATATTGAGACATTACAAAGACACAGATAGACGACGAAGTCAAGGGAGAAAGCTAGTTAAAACATAATTCATTTTATGACAAAAACCCCGACCTCAATGTATCTTTGAAGTCCAAGCGAATAAGAATGTTTGATGTCGGTTTATAACCGACAGAGTTTTGAGGTAACAAACATAAAAAAGAAATACAATCGAATCGAGAACCTCCTCCTTATTTTAAGTCGGTTATAAAGATCAAACAAGATTATTGTTGATAATCGGCAGATTAAAATGAGCCAAAACACTAGTGGCTTAAGATTATCCATCAAGGATCAAACAAACAAAAAATTCAAGTTAAATAAAAGCTTGTAAAAAGCCTCAATAACCTTGGCAATAGAGATGGTCTGCTGCTCCATGGCCTCGTGTATGGCGACGCGGTCATCCTCGCGCATCTTGTCGAACTCGTCGATACACACCACGCCACCGTCCGCCAGCACCATGGCGCCGCCCTCCATTACGAAGTTACGCTGCAACAACACTTACGATACATTTTTTTTCCCTAACCTATACTGTCCCAATGCTGGGCAAACCTTTCCCCCAATTCCTTCCACCTGTCTCGCTCCTGCGCCACCTCATACCATCTTTTGTTGGTGTGCGTCTAGATCGTCTCGCCATCTTTTTATAGGTCGACCTCGACGACGTTGTGACTTCAGAGATCCATTACTATGAATTTTAAAAACCGCCGACTCAATAAAACATGTCTACCACTAGAAAACCTGCTTTCAAATAAAAAAAAAACGCAATCAAATCGCTACACCCGTTTAAGAGCTACGGTGCCACAGCTGTCTGTGGCACCGTAGCTCGCTAGTGGTAAAACTTATAACACGCAGTCATACGTCAGGGGTAAAAATACTCATGTAGAACACAGCTTATTGCTAAGTTGGGCTTACTATGTCTTTGAAATACAAAAGTCTTGCAACTCTTTACTTTTCGCGTTCGTTGGCTACAGGCCATACTGTTTCATACTTTTCAAACATTTATAATTAACTTCTCTAATTAGTAAAAAACGAAGTTGCTATCCGCGACCTCGTTTCTGTTTCACCGCTTGCTTCTTCTAAACCACGCAACGGATTTTGATATGATCTTCACTGTCATTAAGAGAGAAGAGGTACAATACATTTTAATTATTTTTTTGTATAGTAGAGTAAATTCAATGTTTTGTAATCAAGTCGACAAAATATTACATCACGTTAATAAATTGTATCCGTGCGAAGCCAGGGCGGGATACTAATCACTACATAGTATAAAACAAAGTCGCTTTCTCTGTCCCTATATCCCTATGTATGCTTAAATCTTTAAAACTACGCAACGGATTTTGATGCGGTTTTTTTTTTATAGATAGTGATTGATGAGGAAGGTTTATATGTATAATAACCGTGCGAAGCCGGGGCGGGTCGCTAGTATCAAATAAAGAAAAGCCAGCTTTTGAAACCTTTACAAGAAGTGCATGAAAGGATTGATGAGTATTGCTGGTGGAGGAGTAAGCCTCATGAAGTAGCATTTCTGTCTCTGCCTATCACAATAGTTCTTTGTTATTATGATAATTATTACTCATAAGATACTTACGCTGCCCGGATCCCTAATAACGGACGCGGTGAGACCGGCAGCACTCGATCCTTTGCCAGACGTGTACACTCCAATTGGCGAGACTTTCTCCACGAATTTGAGCAGCTGAGACTTGGCGGTACCCGGGTCGCCCAGTAAGAGGATGTTGATGTCTCCGCGCCGCGTCAGCCCATCTGGCAGTCTCTTCCGGGATCCTGGGAGAAGATAAAGAGATAGTAATAAAAGCTGTAGATTAATCTCTTATCTCTAACCGTGTGTCTGAATGAAATCTGGTATGGTTATCATTTTCCATACATATCGCTCATCTGCATAGATCTGTATTCAGACTGGTACAGAACGGGAGTGAAAGGCGTATGATGGGGGAGGCTTATTACATTGGGCGGAATCGAGAGCTGATGATGATTTGATGATTATAAATAATATGAAGAGACAAGATTACTTGGAAGAATTTTGATGTGAATTTGACCATCCTTTAGAGAAATTGTTCTCTGCAATTATTAAGGGCTTTTAAATAACGCAGCCGTCATCAAATGTGATAATGCATTAGTATATACTTGGGCGACGGCGCCGACGGAAGCCGCTAGACGCCGACGGAAGAGAAAACGCTGGCGAGATGATCTTGTTGCATTCCAAGAGGAACGGCTCGACATAGCAGGGGATCGGGATCCGTGGAAAGAGATGGGGGAGATCTTTGCCCAGCAGTGGAACAGTAAAGGTTAGTAAAATAAATATATATATACCAAGTGAAAATCTTAGATTATAATTCTTCAAAAAAGTAGAAAAGAACTAGCAAAGTAAACTCTCATTCATACTTTCAACCACTTACCTCCAAACAGCAAACAAGCGATAGCCTTCTTCATATCGACAGCTCCGAAGATGCTGGGCGCTATCGACCTGCCGATCCGCTCGTATATGTCGGGCGAGGCCGCTAGCCGGCGGAACTGCTCCTCCTCGTCGGCGGTGAAGGGGCGCAGGCCGCCCGGCACGCCCTCCTCGGCCGCCAGCCCCACTGCGCGCAGGTACGACGAGCGCACGCCCACTGAGCCTTTGTCGCGCCCTTCTCTCTGGCGTCGTATTGTAGCTTTAGTTAGTTTAGTGTCATATTGGAATGCTCCTTATAGGATAGAATGGGATAGGATTAGTACGATAATTATATTTATCGTTTTAGGTTTGGATGATAATCCTAAATCCTATTCTATCCTAAATACGAAAGATTCTGTGTGTGTTGATACACACACAGCTAGGTAATTAACACTGATGTGTTAGTTTACGATTTATCATCATAACAGCTGAAAGGATTTAAATAAAATTTGGTACATGTGCTTTAGGTCCTGATATAGGATATAGGGTACCTACTTTTAATCCCGGGGAAACGAACAACCTCTCTAGGGAAGAACTATCAACCGAATTCATTGCAGACAGATAATGAAGGTTGTCTAGGGAAGATCTACCAACCGAATTCTTTGCGGACAGACAATGAAGGTTGCATACTAACCCCAATTTTGGAAATCTTTTTAATAGAGTAGATGCCGAGGACTGTTACTCTAGCGCCCGGCGACACTCGCTCGCATAGCACGCGCTCACAGTAGACGGTCAGGTGACGCGGCATCTCACCTTGAGGAATGCTTTCTGGTGCTTCTTGCAGTTTTAATACCTGTTACAGAGAGATTGTAAGAAATATGTAATTCTATTATCATTATAGATATTTGTCTGATGAAGTAGAAAACATTAAAAATAGGTAACCTGGTAATCAATACATTTGCATTTGTCTGGAACAATGAAGTAAGGGTCTAGAGGGCATTTTGGTCGACCAGCTTGCTCCCTGAAAGTAATATTAATAATTCATTTATTTCAGGCAATAACACAGTTATAAAAGTAAGTACATATAGCCCATAAAAATATTTATTTATTTATGTATAAAGACACATTTATAACATCCTGACAGGACACCGGAATATGATGCTATAAGTAAAGTATATAATACAATTATTTTTAATAGACTTTACTGCTATTTCTATGAATTTTGGCTGGGTACAATGATAAATATCAATATGATATTATATTAATCAATCGTGAGGCACGTGACAAGGGGGCGAATATATACCTTATATACAGACTAACATAGTTCATAGTAGTTATACATCCTCAACTTACGTGTTACACTTTCTGGGCATTACATAGCCCTCCAATCCTGGCTTGACATGTAGATTTGGAATGATGTTCCGGCATGAACGACACTGAATTGATATCTTTGTAGCTTTAGCTTTGATCCCCGATGCTGATATGACGATGCCTGGTATCTTGACAAGACGGGATACTATTTCTGACTGAAAACAAATTAGTGAGATTGGTACTTTGCATTTATGTTTTGCCAACATTTTATGGGTCATCATATATTATGGTTTTAGATATAGTGAAAAGTTCATTAAAACATATCTCACTTTCAGTTCTCTCAAGTTAGCAGCGTGAGCATCTGATGAGAGCAACACTTGTATGTCTTCCACCTTCTCTTCGCCTTCTGGCCTCGGGGCCGTTAGCTCATCTGCCAACTGTCAAATAAAACCAGTTTATTAAATAGAATAGACGAAAGTACCCTTCACCCATTGAAATACTTGCCATATGTGTTTATCAGAAGGAATTAAAAAAGCCATTAGAACACGATTGAAATGTCATTGTTTTTTTTTGAGAATACACTGACTATACCTCTTTACAAAAATCCAAATAATGCAGTTTTATTTTCTCCAACATTTCCTAAGAACGAAACTTCTCTGAAGATCCCATAATATTGCATTCATTTTAGTGATAAACCATTTTTTCTTCATTACAATGCTTAACTTATTGAAAGTTTTTAAAAATTCACCAAAGAGTGAAGTGCTCATTTAGCTAAGAAAACCAGATCAACAATGCAAACAGATAAATCATTTATTTATATCTATTAACATTTACCCAACAAGGAGATATAAACCTATAGGCATAGCCATTGAATTCCTTACGATAACACACATGGTGCTCAATTCTGAGTAGGTACCACAACTTTGCCAGTTATTTTGCCGCCAAGTAGTAGTGCGCAAGCATTACTGTGTTCCGGTTTGAAGGGCTTTGTAGCCAGTAAAATTACTAGGCATTTAAGACTTACTGATGAGATGCTTCGGGATGATGAGCACAATGCAGTGCTACGCAGTGCTTTTTATGGTATTAAAAGTTCTGGGTGGCACTGCAATTTTTATGGGCTGGCGTGGCGCTAACCATCAGGCAAACGACTTGCTCGCCTCATCACATAGTTCCTTAAAATAAGTTGTTTACAAAACTGTGAACATTTCAAAGCCATTACCTTACAGCCAAGTGGAAGGGGGGGAATAAATACTACCAAAGGAATGCAATGGAATCAGGCGTGACGTTGCGGAAAATCATCTCAAAACTGAAACGCAATGAAAATATATAGTATAATCCCGCTGAATATTATGTAGGTTGTTGTTAGAATAATATGTATGGGGGTTGATTGCAAATGTAAAATGAATTAAAATTATAATATATATATGAAACCCCTCGGATATTTTTTTTTAATATATTTGTATATTTAATAATGAATATGTTATTGAGTTTAATATTGTATTTATGAAAAGGTAAATAATGTGTTAATGAAGTATTTAATAAATAATGTTAAATAAAGAAAGCCCTAACAACAACCCTCCTACCTAATATGACACGTGTTTCGTTGCCTGCACGAGGCATTATCAGGTGTCGACTCACCAAACGGTGAAACGAGAGTCGTCTTTCTATATTTAACATTTATTATTTACTTAAATGATACATTATTCACCTTTTCTTATATACAATATTAAACTCATTACTATATTTATTATTAAATATCCATATATATTAAAAAATAAAAGCAAAGGGATTTCTTATATGTGTATTTTAATTCATTTTACATTTGCAATCAACCCCCATACTTATTATATTATTCTAACAACAACCTACATAATATTCAGCGGGATAACACTACATATTTTCATTGCGTTTCAGTTTTAAATACTACCAAGATTTGGTTGAAAGAAAAAAATGTTTAAGTAATAAAAAACATAATAAACCTCTTTGGCTGCTTCTTCTAAAATTGGTAAATGTTCAGTGGGTTTTTTGTATAGTTTCTCTGCTAGAACCTCATCAAAGCTGGATAAGTCTTCAATGTTAATTTCCACCCAGTACTGTCCCAAATTGTAGTTTCGTTTAAGAGCATCTCTGAAAACGTCGAGAGAAAGTTGAAAATAAATAAATTGACCTGAGAAATGAAGTAAGTAGGTGCCAACCAAAGGATCAATTCTTCGTCATTAAAATAACTCATGGTAGTCGTAACAGAAGGAATTCGACTATACCTTTGTTGTCGTACCTGTATTTATAATTAAAATTCCCCGTGTGGAACTGTCTGATAAATTCTTTGAACTTTTTCTTCACAGCTTGGAGGTTAACTTGATCTTGAGACTCATTTTCTTCTACACCAAAGTTATCAGAGAAGAATACTCCGGGATCATCAAAGCCTTCCATTATTTGTCAAACTGTGGTAGGTATTTTCGAGAATATACAAATAATACTAAGAAAAATGTTTTTCTTTATCTAACTCTACCGGTTTACGCGCGTAATTTTTGGTTTGGTTGGTTTGTAGTGTTGCCGGCAGTCAAACATGTAAAAGTCCGAACCCGATTCAGAAATTACTCGAAATTAGCCGTTTTATGAAAATTGGTTTTTATGTAAAAAAAATGAGTTATGTAATTACTAGCATTCCAAGGGGAATGGCTTGACATAGCGGAGGATTGGGATGCGTGGAAAGAAACGGGGGAGACCTTTGCCCAGCTGTGGGACGGTATAGGTTAGATTAAAAAATAACTTTTTATAACGTTTTATATGAAATATCTACTGACTGCATGTATACTGCACAATTCTTCTGAATTTCTTCTCTTTATACCCACTACGGCGTAGCAAAAAGAAGGGTTATGATTTTAGCAGCGTATGTATGTTTGCTGGCGTAGACGTGTTCTAGAGTGGAGATCGCGAATCGGCAAACGTAGTGTAGGACGCCCTGCGACTAGATAAAGCGACGATATACGCAGGGTTGCTGGTAGCGACGTCGACCAACCGCGACGTTTTGCCACAAGATATGTACACAAAATGGTTGTACCCAGCTCAAAACTAAATATACACAGTTCTGGTCCAAACACAATGGCCGTTAAAATTTTTAATAAAATACCTGATATAATAAAAAAGGAAAGTATGGAGACAACTTTTATAAAAAAATTAAAGAACTTCCTAATTTCTAAATGTTATTACAGCCTTCAAGAATTTTTCGACGACAAATTATTAATTAATTGATTATTATTACTCATGGTACTGCATTATTATTAATTAATTGAATAATTTTGTAATTAATTAATGTTGAAATATTAATATAACTATTTAATTTATATACATCTAATTTTGATTACATTTTATCATAATATTTTGAATACTGACATTTTTATTGACGACATTTTGACATTAATTAAAATCAACTTATAATAATCTGACAATCTGAATTTAATTTGATTATGTTATTTGAAATTATATTAATATTGCACACCATTGTCATGGTAGAATGTTAGGAATTATTTTTATTTGTCATCTTTGTATTATACAACATTCTAGTAATAAACAATTTGAATTTGAATTTGAATTAAGCGACTGGAGAAAGAAAGCCGAAGATCGCGCTCAGTGGCGTGCTGTGTGAGAAGCCTATGTTCAGCAGTGGACTGATGTAGGCTGATGACGATGATGTATGAGAGCTATTGTCTCAGGGTAACGAGTGCAGTACAGTGCCACCCAACACAAAGCCCTGGGTAATGCTGCAACTATTACGGACAGGCTTAATTAGCCGCGTGTTAAGGATATTATATTCTTAAAAAAAAAATATATGGTGGCTATGAACAAAAATCCGTAAAAGATTAAAAAAATATTTAAAACCACGTTTTCCTGGATTTAGAATGCATTGTCATCATGTTGTGAGCTACCCTGAAAATTTCAGCCGGATAGTTAATCAGGAAGTGCTTAAAATGTAAGTTGATTCTATCTGGAACGACAGACAGACAAACATCCAGACGAACAAGAAAGTGACTTAATAAGAACGTGGTAAAATCATACCACGGTATAGTAAAAAATATAGGAAAATATGCTTATTGAGAAGTTTTACATAAGAGTAAGTCGTAGTCAGAGGCTCCCATATAAGGATAGGATCACGTTCCGTTCGTTCACGATAAATGATGGTATTGTGTATGTATATATGAATGGTATTTTTTCTCAAGATTACTCGAAAATACCAGTCATCGATGACCCGCTTATGGCCTAAATTACCCGAAATCGGGTAAAAATACCCGCACCGGTAACACTGTTGGTTTGTTTGGTTCAAAGATAAAATAGTAGTACCATTGAGGAATGACACTATAGAGTCCTCGACAGCGTAACACTTTTGGAAAGCAATAGTTTTTTGACAGTAATTTTGGAGTGTTTACCATACCTATGAAAAATTCTCCCATTCGCTTGAATGAAAATATAACGTGTTCTGCGTTGCATTGCAGCCACTATAACTTCAGAAGTTCGTGGTTGGTCTGTAAAAGTTAGGACATCTGTACTATTCTGTACCCCAGAGTGAAGAATAGGGAAATAGGGAATATGCATATGTTGTCGAAAAATCTAGAAATTACTTTTTATGATAGACTCCTGTAAACAGATCAAAAGGTGAAGGTCTCTTTTAGGTGGCCGAGTAATGAATACATTCTAGCGTGGCCACAGAATAATAGTATAGATTTCCTACCTTTTACAGACCAACTACCTACGACTTTCTGAAGCTATAGTGGCGGTGATACAACTCAGAGCTCGAATGACATTGCGGTAACTACATTTCCTTACGGTATGCTTCTTATGCAATCATTAATATTTTGTTGTTAACCAGGTTTTATCTAGGATTAAACCAGTCAGGTAAATAAAATAATCAAATAAAATATATGACACATTTATACAATATACATACATTCATTATTTCCATACAGGTAAAATTTACAATAGAAGAACTAGTATTTTGACATAATTTACAAGACTGCAGCACAACTGATACTTAGGATATAGGTAGATAGATAAACACAATGTTAAAAAAAAACACTTGAAGTATTCTAAATAGCATAGTGTCTCAGTTAAATGTCATACTGTCGGAGTAGATCACAGACGTACTTATGAAAGTCAATTATTACATTGACCATACCACCGTATTGGATAGCACTTACTATACATAACTGTCAATTCACTACACTAACCCGAAACGGTTTGTCCTTTTGTGTCCTGAACAGCCTTGACGTTCACATGATGATGAAGTCTACGTTCATGAACTCGTTCTCACTATGTGGCGTTAATTAGGATTAGAAATCCGAGATTCGTTGCTTACATTTTTATTGTAGGATTGTGATCCATCAATGGAATTGGATGATTGGCCATAGTAATCGACAGCAAGGACCTGTAAGATAAATTAATTCACAAAATAAGAACTTATTTACAACATATGTTCTTACATAAGAGGCGAATGCCTTTACTATTAAAACAATTCTACTCTCTTCTTACTAAACTTTAACTTTATAATTTCAAATTAAATAAAAACTATAATCATTAACTACTTTTATTACCTATATCTTAATTAAATGGTTTAAGAATGCACAATTTTAATACATTTAACATTTTACACAAATATGCAATTTGTTACCCGACGTAATGGGAACTGAAATGTTTATACGATGGCCACACTGACACACGAAACTGGTCAATGTTGTTTTAACAAAATAACACCGAAAACTGAATATATCAAGCCAAATGCAGGTTCTAATTGTCGAACCCGATGTATAGTTACATCCACATAAATTATAGTTACCGAAAAACATCAATAAACACAAGAAAAACACAAACGTTTGAAAACTTAATCTTTCAGTACAATTTTCACTTCACCATGAATGGAACACCCGAATATTTTTTCACATTTAATTCTAAATTGTTTCTAGTACACATTCACAAAGATTCACTTAAAAATAATAAAAAATACCACAACACAAATTAAAAAACCACAAGCCGACCCTGCCGGGCCACTATTTTGACTTAACATGTCATGGCCAATGTTAAGAAAATGGGTTACGCGATAGAGACAATATGATAATAGTTCTACCTCGTTCTGTATAAGAGCCTGTTGTATAGCGCTATCCTTTTTTAGGTCGGAAAACTTCGTAATTATCCCTCTATAGTGTAAGACCTCAATGAGTAGTACTTTGTCTTTGGTTTGGTTTGAGTTCTTTGACCACGGTTTGACACTTTGACAATTGACAGTGATAATGTATGAAGCAAAGACAATGTATAGTACGAAGTTCGAATGAAGAAAAATTAGGCCGCGTTCAGAAAACACTCAGTGAATATAATATTTACAACCCATAATAGGTAATAATAGCATATAATAAGTAATAGGGCATTAAACTGCAACTTCATCCTGTTAGGGGCGCGCTAGCAAAATCAGTGAACAAAAGCTTAAGTTATTATTACATCGTACAATTAAAGCCTAAAACAAGACATTGCTGAATAAACTTCCTTGCGCTACCTATTAGACTTGGCTGGCACCGACTTCATATATGAGTGGGTAGCGCTTATGATAATTGTATTAATTTATTTTTCACTTTTGAGTGCCCATTTGTGGTTTTGAAGTCTGTTTAGTTTTTTTGAAAAATAATTTATTTTACCCTTTTTAGTGAAAAACAAGTTTTAATTAAATTAATTAAAAAATAATTTAAAGACAAGGTTTTATGATCTAGAAGCCACATCATGACGAAGTTTAAAACGGGCTATCACAATTAAATGCATGTACAAAAAAATATCATGTCTGTCCTATTCTCTGTTGAGGAGTTCCCTCGCCGGAAGTCAATCCTGGGTGTATCAGCCATGGAATTTAGAACAGGCTATTATGGTTAAATCTTAGAGTAAATATAACTATAGAGCGCGCGTATCGTACTTCTCGCGCAATGCACAGCGTAGGCAAGTAAACTATAGCTAGCTATATTGATAGATATGTGGCAAATAGTGCTGGGCAATAATTGTGCGCCGCGCCGCGCCGTGACACGGTTCCTATTGTTGTGTATGTATGTTATGTCTTGTGTAACTACACGTGTATTTTTAGTAAGAGAAAATTATTTATTTTAACGTATGAATGTATAAGATGCATGTGTAGTACCTATGTGAAATATCTTTTGGAAATCTAAAAAAGGGGTAAATAGTTACTCATATTGTGTGGTGTAAAATCATGTCGTAAGATAAATGTAATACCAACTTTTTAAATTCACGATCAAAATCAACTTTCCATAAAAATCATCATCAGCTAATATTTTTTGTGAAATTCAAACATTGGTAAAAAATGTGTTTTTCATTTGAGATATACATAGATACATAGAAAAGTGATTCCTTCATACATCCTTATAACATTGCATAATCTGTACAACTGTAGGTAGGTAGTTACTTTTTATAAAAATGAATTAAACACTCAAATCTAAATCATTAACATAATCATTTTATTTTATTTATTACTAGCTAACGCGACAGACGTTGTCCTGCGTAGGTAGGTATATCCAATCGTGAGTTATGGTCTTGAGTTCATACAAAACCCCAAAACAAAAAAAGCGCTTTCAGTTATTCCCGACTTTCCCAATTTTCCCGACAAGCTTTCCAATGTTTCTTTCAATAAAACCTAATTTGGCATATCATGAACATTAAATAAATTGCCGGATCAGTTTAGTCGTTCTCAACTCAAGTGAATTAATTTAATTTTTATTAATATAGATTTCTAGAATTTTAAACCGCAAGCGCAGATAAATTGCCGGTGTAAACTATTGCTCGCCATACTCAAAACTCATAACAAACATCATTATCGAATAGGCCGAACGCGTTACATCACTATTTGAGTCGGCAATCTTAGCGGGGTTGCGGGGCAGTGCGCGCGGTACGTGTAGCCCCGCGTCTCACGTCTTGTTCACCCCCGCGAAACGAAACGAACTTTGAACTTAAAAGTATTAAAAATTGGCTTACCGGTGAAATGTGATGTTAGAATTCTGTTTAGTGTATTTCCGAGTATCGTTTTTACAAGGTTTTATTGCACATTAAACCAATTTTTTAAGATAAATAGAGCTAAGAACTCGCAACGGGCGCTCACGCGCTAGTACTCGTAAGACTACTAGCGCTAGCGGACAGACGGACAGGACGATGCTATCATCATACCCGTGCATACTGTTCACACTTAGGAACACGCGCTCTATATCTAGTAATGTTAACTCTATGGGTTAAATCCATTTACGAAATGTTGTGTCTGTACCATTGAGGAATGACACGACCTCAATGGTCTGTACTATTCACCGTTGAGGAGTTCCCTCGCCAGAAGTCAACCCTGGGTGAAGCAGGTGAAGCAGTCGAATACAAACCTCCACCTTTAGAAAGTTGGTTACGAAAAAACAAGAACCGACTTGAAGATTAAACTTATATTTTTTGTTTTTCAAATTTTTTCAAAGAGTACTAAATGAATTTCGATAAAATTTATATTGTACCACCTCTGAAATATGACCTACCAATAAAAAAAAAACATCAAATCAATGCATAATTGGCGGAGTAATCGCGTAACAAACACACAAAAAAAAACATTCCGTCGAATTGTAAACCTCCTCCTTTTTGAAGTCGGTTAAAAAGTCCGATCGCTTGGCGGCGCGGCGGCGGCTGCTTTTATACTGGTTGGAGGGTGACCTCACAAGTTGCATTAAATCGTCACAGATTGTGCTAATAATATATATCAATGTACATATCATATTATATTTAAATATTTCAGTCAGCCTTTGTGGTGTAGTGGTTGGGCAGGTTGGCTCAAATCTCATACACCAATTAGGTTTCGGGTTCGATTGCCGCGACGGGACAAATGTTTGTGCACAGAAAAAAAAGCGCAAGCATTTGTTTCGTGTCTGGGTGTTGTGGGACCGTGGTCCTCATAGTTCCTGAAGATAGATACAGGGAATCCTAGTTAGGGGTCAGGATCTATGTATGTGATCGTTGGGCGTAATTTAATATTTATTATTCGTAGATCATGCTTGAATATTGAACAGGGGAAGTTTTCGTTTTTGCTTTTGTCTTTGATTGTCCTTGATATATTATAATTTGATTGTTCTTTTCATGAATTTTCGTGTATGATATTATCAAAGATATAGCTTTGGATATTATTATATTATATTTTCACCGGAAATCAATCTACTTTTACCTTCGAGTGGATACTTTATCTGAGACTTTTACTGAAAAACAGTAAGGGAAAGTTCTAAATTTAAAAATGGGACTTCTACTCCTTTCTTTGTCAATGTCAACGTGTCAACGTTGTCATAGCAACGACGACATTGCTTACAAATACGAAGTGTATAAGTTTTGCACTTTTGCAGTTTTTCAGTAAAGCATATTGATTTTCAGTGAAAATATAATTTTATAGTTCAAGAGAATATAGTGATGTCTATGTATAATTTTTCGTTAGAAATGATCATTTGTTAATTAAGTCGCGAAAAAGTGGAATATTTACTGAGCCACAATGGGTGATGTAAGTAACGTTATTCGTTTATCTTCCTTTATTATTAATTAAGAGAGAATACATTTGTTGCTTAGGAGCTCTATCTCTTGAAGGAGCCCTAAGGTGTACCTATCATCACCCCTTAGCCCACCGCGTTATAAAGAGGAGAGGTACCTGTAATACCTATACCCGAAGCTCTATCTCCCAAAGAGGTACTTACTTCAAGTTCGTACAATCGTTTCAGAAAGAGGAAGTGGATGTCCGCTTGGAATTCATGATGGACTACCTACTGAAGTCATTAAAGCAGAAAATTGATAAGTGGACCAAGTTCATCACAGGAGATGAAAGAGTAAGAATGAAATCATAACCATTTCTATTTTATCTTATTACTTAACTAATGTATAGCCCTGAGATGCTCTATAGTTTTGGGGTGTATCCCACTATTTCCATGGAAATACAAAATAGAAAAAGTGGGACTAGCGTTTTTTCCAAATTATATACCATTATTTCTATTGCGGCAAAAAAAACACAGTTGTATTATTTGAAAATCTGTTTCCACTTTAATATTTATGACTGCTTGATAAATAAAATTCTAAAGAGTTCGAGAATTTAATTAAGGATAATTTTTAACCGTTCACCAAAAATACTGATTGTGCACTATATTTGGTCTGTTTTTAGCACTCAAACGTAGAAGGCCCTTGGCCACCCCAATGGTATAAGGGGCAGCCCTTGGTAGGTTAGGGTGCAGCGGGGGTGGCCCTTGAGCCACCCCAACTCCGCGAACATGTAATATTCATAAAATAGGTGCTCATTATGAAATATTTTAATGTACATATCTTGGTGCATAATCAGTATATTTGGCGGAAAAATGGGACAAAATTGAGGTACAGCTAAATACAATCCTTTAATCAATAGACTAAAATAAAAACAATGAATTAATAGTTTCTATGTGCACGCCGTCATAAGAGGTGTTGCAGTGTTTTATTTGGGACTTGAGTCCCAGTATTTCTATCAATGGAAATAGTGGGATACACCCTAGTTTTGTGGGGTAATTATAATGAAACTTGATAATGGTTGACAATTTGTCACAAGAATAATAAATATTTTTTTTTTTTTTAAAAGCGACTTCTTCATACTGATGTATTTTTTAAGTCCAAGGTAAAAAATCGATGAAATATAAGTGGAACTCCCTCGAAGCTTAACCCAATGCAAATATAATTTTCCAAATCTATATCCATCTATACTTATAATAAAACTGTAACGAGGCGGCTACTGTACATTGAAGATATTATTGAAAGTCTATTTTTTAAGAGTATTTGGGAGCAACAGAACCCAAAAATGCAGTTTTTAAAATTTTTGTCTGTCTGTCTGTCTGTCCGGGATAAACTCGGAAACCAAGGCATAAATTGAAACGCAGTTTTTTAATATATCTTCTATGGAATCCGGCGCTACTCATAGGCTTTGTT
This sequence comes from Petrophora chlorosata, assembly GCA_951640565.1. Lineage (NCBI taxonomy): Eukaryota > Metazoa > Arthropoda > Insecta > Lepidoptera > Geometridae > Petrophora > Petrophora chlorosata. Next base: position 7,229,779 of record OX621207.1, on the reverse strand, counting down.
TCATCAAAATCGGTCCAGGAATACTGAAGTCATGACGCAATTTATCCTAATTAATATTATAAATGCAAAAGTTTGCAACAGCTAGTCAATAATAAAATTAAAGTCGTCTGAAATACCGTAAACACTGAGACCGGTCATACTAAGGGGAGGGATTCTGAATGTAAGCAGGCCTAGCGCACTCCGCAATCCGAAGCTACGAAGCTTACATAGGCGGACACCGACGGCGGGTCGCACGTCGTTACACGTGCCGCGTCAGAAGAGGTAAGAGCTATGCGATAGAAAGAGAGGCGCTCTGTAAGTTAATATGACTATTAGGTATGCAGCGCTACGCGAGCTGAATTGAATATTATTGCGTCATGGCAAGTCAAAGTCAAAGTCAAAGTCAAATATCATTTATTAAATAGGCACAAAAGTGCACTTTTAAAGGTCATAAACACATGATACAAATAAAAAATGTTAAAAATTGTAACTTATGTTAACATGACTTTGAAAAAAAGGTAAGTATGTTTACCCATTTCTTTCCTATACTCAAATTGAAGTCTGAGTGCTGAAAAGAAATGCGAAAACTGACTCTACCAGTGCTTCGGAAATACGCCCGCTAGAGAAGATAGCACCAAGAAACTCTGCGGGGATGTCTTTTTTCAGCACAATTACGTATAAATTAGAATTAACAGAATGTAAAACAAGAAGTGCGAGTGAGATGTCCCATAGTCATAGTATCAGTAACAGAAAAGTGTAAATAAAATATAAGTAGGTATGACAGTAGCAGTAGGAGTGACTAGAACAGACCAGTCCCCGCAAGCAGCACCCGTTCACGAGTATGACTTGTGGACCAGCCATCACCCCCCTCAACCATATTGGAGGGAAGGGAGTGACCCGACACACAGAGCCGCCGCAAGCAAAGACATTTGAGTGAGCATGACTGTAAAACCTAGTCACTTCCAACTCAAATACAATTTTTATAGCTTTATTTGAATGACTAACACGAGACACTATTTGTTTAAATTTCTTTGCGGAGTGATGCTTCTGTCCCTTAGTATTCTGTATGTGATGTAATAGTTGATAATCAACAAGTCTAGTCTAAAATGTGTAGCCAACACCTTTGAAATTTTATTTATTTATTTATAGATGTCACAAAAATTCTTAATTTTAGTCCTAATGTAGCAGAGGCTCTCCTGAAAGATAACTTCCTATATCCATTCAAATGCCTTAATGTTAAAGCTACGCAAGATTGGCTCTCCGTAAAAATGTTACAGAAACAAAAAATAGAATACATTATTAAAAAAAAACCGACTTCAAATCCACAAATAGGCACTCAAAAGTGAAAAATAAATTTAAAAAATTATTAGATTAGATACTACTTACAAGTATCTACCTACTTACTACATATACGTGATCTAGGAGTATTGTTAGACCAAAAACTGAGTATGACGGAACATATAGATACGATAGTAGACAAGGCTAATAAAAATCTAGGATTTGTACTACGCACCAGCAAACCCTTTTCTAACCTATCATGCAATAAAGCTCTGTACTTCGCATATGTACGCAGTATCCTAGAATATGCGAGCAGTACTTGGTCTCTCCACTACATAATCCATAAACAGCGTATCGAGAAAATCCAGGCGAAATTCATAAAACACCTTAACTACAGAACCTTTACACGCTCCGACTATATCACCGGTTGTACCCGACACAAAATAATGCCACTCGAAGACAGATGTACCCTGTTGGATTGTATGTTGCTATATAAAATAGTGAATGGTCATCTGGACGCCCCGGCCCTACTCGCATCAATTAACTTTAGAGTCCCCGAAAAGCGCCCGCGCCACACTGCCCTCTTCGCACCTCCGATCCAAAACACTAATTACGCGCATAACGCACCCTTATCTAGAAGAATCACATTAACCTATAATAAAAGATTCTCTGATCTCGACATATTCAATTTGTCTAAAAGTACTTAGTACTTACTTATTGTATTATTTGTTATTAATTATAATGTATATACATATATAAAAATAAATTTATTATTTATTATACATGTTTAATTATAAATTTATTAATATTATACCTAGTCAGGTCATAAATTCTGTCACATGTTTAATATAAAGTAATTGAAACAAGTTTATTCATTATGTAACCATTTATATACCAAAATGAACTTAACAAAACATAGATTCTTATGACAATAAAGTTTATTCAAAATAACCTCCGTGATTTTGAATACAGGCCTTCAATCTGCGCGGCCAGTCGTCTATCGCAGCACGAACGAGGTCCATGTCAATATCGGCGGCTGCCTTAATGAAGGATGTCTTGAGTGACTCCAAATTGGGATTAGGCTTTGAGCACGCCTTTTCCTCCAAGTGTTGCCATACCTTGTAATGTAACGAACTCAAATCTGGACTGGAGGAGGGCCAGTCTTCGTGCCGGATGAAGTCGATTTCACGCTCCGCCAGCCAGTCTTGTGTGCTCTTCGCTCTATGAGCTGGCGCTGAATCTTGTTGGAATACTCAGTGCCTGTTATTGAACATGGTATGAGAAACAGGTTCCACAAGGTTCGTCAGGACTGTATTTTGATACACAACCGCATTCGTTTTTACACCTTTCTCACAAAAATTTACCTCTGTTAAGCCCCAATAAGAAACTCCCAACCATACCATGAGCGAGGATGGAAAATGACCTCGTTGGACACGCGGAATACGGTTGCTCGCTTCTTCACTACTGTGTGCGTACACCTTATCATTTTGTTTGTTGTAGCTCTCTTCTACGGTAAAAATTTTTTCATCCGAAAAAAGAATTTCCCGATTTTTTTTTCCCGCGTACCGCTTCAACAAAGCGCGGCATCTCTTCAGTCTCAGGTCCATTAGACGAGCATTTAAACGATGTCCTGTTTTTCTTCGATATGCCCGAAGCCCTAAGTCTTCATTTAACACCCTTTTCGCCGTGGTTCTGCTTAACCCCATCTGAAGGGCCAACAGTTTCTGCTTACGTTTGGGATTTCTTTGAATTCGCGCCTTCACAGCTTTTATCACTGCTGGAGTCCTAACAGACCGAGGGCGACCACTTCTTGACCTGTCATCTACACTAGAGTCTTCATTTTATCGTTTGATGGTACGATAAACGAATCTTTTGGTTATATTCAAATTTTTCAGTATGTAAAAAATTTGAATTGGCGCATAACCGTAACGATGCAACGCAATAACTGCAACATGGTCTTCTTTAAGCGTCCACTCCATATTTAAAAATGAGTAAAATTCTAAAAAGTATACATTTTTATTTTCATGAACAATTCGAAATTCGATTTCAATAAACTGTTTTTGTGGCTAGCATTCTAAAAGAAAAGTTTTTACTGTGTGACAGTACTTATGACCTGACTGTGTATATAAAACACCATACATACACCTACACACACAGTCATCCATACTTCACATTCCAGTCCTACACTCACATACATACACACATAAACACTATACTACCCGTATTATCGTATACTTATTGTCCTTTTATGTCTCACTACTCTCATAGTTAATCATTAGCTATGTCAACAAAGTTGTATGTAGGAAATAACTTTTGTATTGATATAATTGGCTGTATTAGTGTAACCCTTTAATATTAGTACTATTTTTTATCATTATGCTGTTGGTCTTCTAAATAAATAACTAAATATACATAGTATCTATCTACTACCTATTAGACTTGGCTGGCACCGACTTTAAATAGATGAGTGGGTAGCGCTTATAATAATTATATTAATTTATTTTTCACTTTTGGGTGCCTATTTGTGAATTTGAAGTCGGTTTAATTATAAAAATATATATTTTACCCTTTTTTCGTGCAAAACAAGTTTTAATTAAATTAATTTAAAAAGGTTTTTAAAGACAAGCTTTTATGATCTAGCAGCCACGTCATGACGAAATTTAAAACGCGCTAACACAATTAAATGCACATACAAAAAAAAACATGTCTGTCCTAATTCTGTTGAGGAGTTCACTCGCCGGAAGTCAACCCTGGGTGTATCAGCCATGTCATGATGGAATTAAGAACAGGCTATTATGGTTAAATCCATTTACAAAATGTTGTGTCTGTACTATTCACAGTTGAGGAGTTCTCTCGCCGGAAGTCAACCTAGGGTGAAGCAGCCATGTCGAATACAAACCTCCTACTTTTAGGAAGTCGGTTAAAATAAAAACAAGAACCGACTTGAAGATTAAACTTATATATTATGTTTTTGTTTTTTTTTCAAAAAGTGTTGAATCAATTTCGATAAAATTTATATGCGACCACTTCTGAAGTATGTCGAATTGAGAACCTCATCCTTTTTTTGAAGTCGGTTAATAAGTAGAAATAAGAAATAGAGCCAATAATAGAAATTACCGCACACACATTCATGGCTATATTTAATTTGTGTATTGATACAGGTTCATTTCCCGATTTGCATTGTCATTGACAGGATGCCATTGGCGTTTTTTGTGACTTCTCCAAGGCTTTTTATTGTGTAGAGCAAAGTACACTGATTCGAAAACTCCACCGCTATGGAATTCGTGGAACCGCTCTGGATCTTGTAGAGTACTTAACTGACACAGCAAAAAGTTGATATAAATGGCGTCATTTCATCCGGATATTTAGTCAAAAGGGTGTACCACAGACATACATTTTAGGGCCTTTCTTGTTCTGAGTATACGTAAGTGACTTACTTTTTAACCGACTTCAAAAAGGAGGAGGTTTACAATTCGACGGTATGTTTTTTTTTTTTTATTTTTTTTTTGTGTGTTTGTTACGCGATTACTCCGCCAATTATGAATGGATTTCGATGATTCTTTTTTTGATTGGTAGGTCATACTTCAGAGGTGGTCCCATATACATTTTATCGAAATTCATTCAGCACTTTTTGAAAAAAATAGCGAAAACAAAAAAAAATATAAGTTTAATCTTCAAGTCGGTTCTTGTTTTTTTTGTAACCGACTTTCTAAAGGTGGAGGTTTGTATTCGACTGCTTCACCTGCTTCACCCAGGGTTGACTTCCGGCGAGAGAACTCCTCAACGGTGAATGGTACAGACACAACATTTTGTAAATGGATTTAACCATAATAGGCTGTTCTAAATTCCATCATGACATGGCTGATACACCCAGGGTTGACTTCCAGCGAGGGAACTCCTCAACAGGGAATAGGAGACATGACTTTTTTTGTACATGCATTTAATTGTGATAGCCTGTTTTAAACTTCGTCATGATGTGGCTGCTAGATCATAAAAGCTTGTCTTTAAAAACTTTTTAAATTAATCTTTTAATTAAATCTTGTTTTGCACTAAAAAGGGTAAAATAAATTATTTTTCAAAAAAAACTAAACCGACTTCAAAACCACAAATAGGCACTCAAAAGTGAAAAATAAATTAATATAATTATCATAAGCGCTACCCACTCATATATTTGAAGTCGGTGCCTATGTAAATACTATGTATATAGTAAGTACTATATGTGTACTTTAAGTATTTATCTACTACCTTTTAGACTTGGCTGGCACCGACTTCAAATATATGAGTGGGTAGCGCTTATGATAATTATATTAATTTATTTTTCACTTTTGAGTGCCTATTTGTGGTTTTGAAGTCGGTTTAGTTTTTTTTGAAAAATAATTTATTATGGTGAAAGACCTTGCAGATTTTGTTCTTTTTGCTGATGACACATCGATAATTTCCAAAGTAGATAGAAAGGATAGTGAACTAGTCATAGAGTTAACATTACGTTTACTCTAAGGAACTAGTACACGTAAATAATGTATGAGTAATTGTTTCAAATTGGTGCGCTGCCGACTTGTTACTAAATGCGAATAAGTCAAAATATAATCAAAGAGAACTTTAAGTTCTCTTTGAAATATGCCTCTGGGGTACCAAAGTGCGACTATTTTGGTCCACTTCTGTGTAAATATTATATTATAATTATATACATATTTTCATTTTGCAGCATATACTTTATAGATTTTTTGATACGCCAAAGTATGACATCATTGTGTTCCGCATGAATACTGCAGGGCTATTGACTTGTTCCCTTAGCTTTCCACCAGTAAGCCGGGGCAAAATGGTTTACTTCCTAAGGAATGTTGAAGAGAAAATCACAGCGGCTAACTTTCGTAAGGTAAATGCTTTTATAACATAAACATGGATATGAAATGTGCTCCTTGCAACATCTCTCAAAAACACAATCATTTTATACAGGATATAACAATTGGTGAAATGTCAGGCAATGTGCTAATGGATATTAGTGTAATGGCTGATGAGGTCATTGGCCCCATGCTTTGCAACCCAGAGAACCAGAAGGGGTGGCCCAAGATTGTACAGAATGATATGCAGAGACATGTTAGTGACTTGAGAAACTTGATGACCCAGGTATGTTTCTATAGCTCCCTTATTTTTATTAAATAATTGATTTCAGATTAAAATCCATATGAAACATGTCAAATAATTAAATTAATCTACAATATAATACATTAAATAAATCAAATCAAAATTAAAAACAGTCAAATCAAATAAAATTACAATAATAAACCAACTCAGATTTAATTAAATCAATTTAAATTACATAATACTTAAATTAAAATTAAATGTCTTCACTACATAACAAATGGCAGAACACTATGTTGGATTACCCATCATAATGTTCATCCATCTGTTCTGAATGGCAGGCAGTCTTGTCGGGCAACAACCATTCTTAGGATGCCGTTGCGACTGCCTCGCGCTCGCTGTCGTAGGGAAGCGACTTTCTTGCGAATAATAGCATGAAAGCCGTCCGTGTGTGCCTCAGCGAACATCTTAGATGCGCTGCAAAAGCGAGGCAGCCGCATCAGTACCCTGAAAATGTCATTATACTGGACACGTAGATCGCTAGCAGCCCGACGAGTATGGTTTACCCAGAGGCTGCTCGAGTAGAAGGACTGGCAATATGCCTTGAAAAGAGTGACCTTGACTTCTCTGGAGCATCGACCCCACTTAAGGGCCCAGCAGCACCATGTCATCACCGTAACCATGGACCAAATATACAAGGACTGTCAATCCTATACAAAAAATCGTAACCCCTGAAAACGCTCAAAATGCAGGCAATATCCAGATGGCGCCGACCTTTAGCCTGAAAATAGTCGAATCGGCAATTAACGCCGATAAATTTCAATTATTTCTTCGGTAATATAGACCAAAAGTTGCATAGTTATTTTTAATAATAGATATTGTTTGAATGAACTGCTTTTACGATATTGCTTCAAATAAGATAATGACCAGCGTTGATTATGCAAGACGATAGATGGCGTTATGGTACCAATCGATAAAAAGGAAGGTAACATTCCAAGTTACGCTTGTTAGCATGCCTAGATGGCGCAAATATGAAGAATAAGTTGTTATAATGCATGTTTGAACTAGGTACGTGAATTGAGTACGTGTGATGAATGATGAAAAGTAAATATTTTTATTATTAGAAAGATACTTCTGATATAACTGCGAAAGTAACTTTGTCTGTTATTGTTACCTTAAACATAATATTATGTAGAAACGAACCACAGATAACATTATATATGTAGAGCAGTGTAGTCGTACGAAGTGGGCAGTTTTGCCAAAAAGTCGTACGTTTGTAAAACTAATTATTTTTCGGAGTTTTTAATACTACTGAGTGACGAGATGAGCACAGTTCGCTTGCTGCTAAGCAAAAGATTCCTTTTCAGACTCAATTTGGAGAAGGTACTTTACGATTTTAATCTATGTAGGTAGGTGCCTGAGTTCCCGTTTTTTATTTATTTAATGTAATATATTTAATAAATGTTTTAGTAAAAAAATTAAACGCATTCAAACCAAAGGCAGGCACTAAGATGGCCGCACTGGCAAATACGCATTACAAAAACTATACTAACTACTCTCTGTAAAAGAATTTTTGTTGTTATTACCTTTTGGTACTATTAAGTATTCTGTGTTATTACTTAAAGATAAATAAATATTCTTCTAATAGAACATAGACCACTGACTCAAGCAATAAAAATGTTTAATTAGTCACTGCTAAAATATTTTTTTTAACCTCTGTACTACTTACGACTTACTCAAAATTTAAAGTATTGTGCGAGTGTGTTTTCTGCGTGCACATTCGTTTCAATGTGTTGAAATACTGTAAATTAATGAAAATAAGAGTATTTCTATTCATTGCTAAAAGTCGTACGTTTTGCGTAAGATCGCCAGAATTAGGTCGTACAGAGACAAAACCATAAAAAATCGTACAAATACGATTAAAATCGTTCGTATGACAGCTCAATTATTTTAGTATATAATAAAAACAAAATTACAAGGGATAAAGAAAACTACTTTCTACTCCTACTAATATTATAAACGCGAAAGTTTGTAAGATGAATGTATGGATGTATATTTGTTACTCTTTCACGCAAAAACTACAGAACCGATTTTGATGAAATTTGGTATGTAGGTACTTAGGAATAACACATAGGTTACTTTTATCCCGGGAAACCGTGTGTGGAACCGCGGGGCGCAACTAGTAATAAGATAAGTTATGCCACTGTGTGTAACTCGGCGCTTCGAGGCGAGTTCAAGACGCGCCGCGCGCGGCGAATATAAGTCTGAATATTGCTATCTCGGTTTGGCTACGCGCCTGCCACGCGCGCGCGCATCCTCCCATTATCACGCTTAGCGTGAGTCCATTCATAGCAAAATGGGCAAGTTACTATTTAGTAATCTGTGTCGAAGGCACATCAAAGCATTTCTATTTAAAGATGTTTATTATTTGTATTACTTTTTTGCGAATCGATAGTGAATGTACAGTTTAGTAATGCGTTGTTTCGAAATTTCTCTACAAGGTCAATATTCAATCATCTCAATATTTTATCAGTCTAATAAATATAAAACCGTCCGACGAAAACGTCTCTCTAGACAACTAGACAGGGCAATCGTTTGAACTAGGGTCACTTTTTTCGGGACACGGCTTTCAGGGCTAACGTGTGTTTGTAAAATTTTTATAGTAAATAAATATTTATTTATAGGTGTTATAGGTCATGTTTATGATATTGACACACTAGCTTTTTTCTTTGACTTCGATTGCTTGGACGACAAGACGTCTATTTTAAAAGACCACATAAAGAAGATGTCACATACATAAGTTCAGACTTATGTACCTACATAATTAGTATGTATTATATTATTTTTAGATAGTTAGCGCAGTGGGGATTTCGGGAAAACTGCAAAAGTAGGTACTAAATAATTTACAATAATGAGTATGCATATCATTTGAAACATTTATGTGAAAATGTACCTACACAAGAAGTAGGTAATACACTCGAGAGCAATGAATCCGGGTCACTTAAAGAATGTTAAAAATCTCGGAAACTAAAAATGATAGGTTAATGCAATAAATTGTATTTAATAGACAATGTAATACTCCTTAAATGAAAGTAAAAAAAATATGAGTCACCATACATTTTATTAACACAAAATTACATAAAGAAAAAAACTGCTGATCTCTCCTTAAAACAAAAATAGGAAACATGACATTGTTGAACTTTATTACGATTTTCTTGAATTTTAATACTTCGTATTGCCTCCTCGTGCTTCCATTACTGCGTTTACGCGGTTTGGCATGCTGTACACCAAGTTCCTTATACGATTTTGGGGAATATTCTCCCATTCCTCTGTGAGAGCAATTTTGAGCTCACGAAGCGTGATTGGGGGAGGGTTTCGTTGTTTTACGCATCTGCCTAGCTCGTCCCAAGCATGCTCGATCGGGTTGATATCCGGGCTGCGCGCTGGCCACTCCATACGAGTAATGTTCATCTCTTGAAGGTAGTCATTCACAATCCTACCTGTATGAGGTCGGGCATTGTCATGCATAAATATAGCATCCTCACCTAAATTGACCATAAATGGACCAACGTGATCATTGAGGATTTCTTCCACATATCTTACGCTAGTTAAAGAGCCGTTTTCTATGATCACCAGCTCTGTGCGACTTTCAGAAGAAATTCCGCCCACACAAGTACAGGCCCACCACCGTAGGCTACTTTTTCTTCGATGCATGCTTGCTTGAATCTTTCCCCTGGTCTTCGATACACTCTGTGTCTTCCATCGTGCTTGTAGAGCATAAATTTTGATTCGTCGGAGAACATAACTAGAAGAAAAAGTAGCCTACGGTGGTGGGTCTGTACTTGTGTGGGCCGGAATTTCTTCTGAAAGTCGCACAGAGCTGGTGATCATAGAAAACGGCTCTTTAACTAGCGTAAGATATGTGGAAGAAATCCTCAATGATCACGTTGGTCCATTTATGGTCAATTTAGGTGAGGATGCTATATTTATGCATGACAATGCCCGACCTCATACAGGTAGGATTGTGAATGACTACCTTCAAGAGATGAACATTACTCGTATGGAGTGGCCAGCGCGCAGCCCGGATATCAACCCGATCGAGCATGCTTGGGACGAGCTAGGCAGATGCGTAAAACAACGAAACCCTCCCCCAATCACGCTTCGTGAGCTCAAAATTGCTCTCACAGAGGAATGGGAGAATATTCCCCAAAATCGTATAAGGAACTTGGTGTACAGCATGCCAAACCGCGTAAACGCAGTAATGGAAGCACGAGGAGGCAATACGAAGTATTAAAATTCAAGAAAATCGTAATAAAGTTCAACAATTTCATGTTTCCTATTTTTGTTTTAAGGAGAGATCAGCAGTTTTTTTCTTTATGTAATTTTGTGTTAATAAAATGTATGGTGACTCATATTTTTTTTACTTTCATTTAAGGAGTATTACATTGTCTATTAAATACAATTTATTGCATTAACCTATCATTTTTAGTTTCCGAGATTTTTAACATTCTTTAAGTGACCCGGATTCATTGCTCTCGAGTGTATAATATTATTTTAAGTAGTTAGAAGGGTCAATTTTTTCCGAAATCAATTTCGGGGATTTCGGGACATTTTTCCCCGAAAAGTGTAAGGGAGTTTTAAAGTTTGTATGGTTTTTTTTTTTATTTTTGTTCGATTCACTCAAATCTCGGTACAAATAAACTTTAAAATAAATTATAAAACACATATTTTTATTTTTCCAAGACTACCATTAGGAGGGGTGAAAAGGAGTACTACTGTTATAAAATACATACGTATTTTACTCAAAACTCGGTTCAAATATGTAATAAAATACATAATGTAATATATAATACCTATATAAAAAAGTTTTCGCCGCTCGCCTGACCATGCAAGCACAACGCCTGACCACAACAAACAAAATGTATACCATTAAAATTACTGCTTAGCGCTGCACCACGGGACATCATATATTAAGTCTCATATGCCCAGTTATTTTGCTGGCCACAATGTTTTTCAAACCGGACCACAGTAATGCTTGCGCACTACTACTTGGCGGCAGAATAACTGGCAAAGCTGTGGTACCTACCCAGACGGCCTGCCGCATATGAGAGACCTAACTCGGTTTAAATCCTAATCTCAATAATATTATAAATGCGAAAGTTTGTGTGTTTGTGTGCTTTTAAAATTCCTGTCCATCCAAAGGTTGCCTGTAAGAAATTGCGCATAGCGATAAGGCCGCCCATTGTACCCACTGTTTATTAACTTTGTTAACTATTGTTTTTCCCGTGTTTGGTATTCAATAAAGCATTATTGTATTGTATTGTATTGTATATTTTCATTCACTCAAATCTCGGTAAAAATAAACTACGAAATAAATAGTAAAAATCTTTTTTTTCTAAACTACCTCGTTAAGGGTCGCAAGTGAGTTCTAAAGTTTTTATGAAAAAAAATTATTTCTTGATTCGATTAACTAAAAGTTCGGTTTAAATAAACAATAAAATAAATAATTAATTATGTATGTTTTATTATTACAAAATTACCACTAGAGGGTTTGCAATAGAGTTCTAAACTTTATATGGAAAATTGTATTCCATGGTTTGAAAAAAATAGACAGTTTCGACGTGAATTACGTAGGTAATAGTGCAATATACCGTCGTCGTTTCCATAATGATCGGTGATGGGGCATGCCTGTTTAAGCAATTTCGTATTTTTTATACGGCATCCCATGTTTGGCACGGGAAATACGAGAACAAATCGTCGAACACGTGCTTAACAATTGAAGCGAGTTCGCAAATACAGAATCATGATAAATTCGGAAATAATTATCACAGCGCAGCCGAGCAGCCGACTACTTTTCTTACCTACTTGCGACACACCAATCTCCACGCGGGCGAAGCCGCGCGGCGCAGCTTGTACAATATAATTTAGCAACCAAATACCTAGGTTACCTAGTTAAACACGCACAGCAATAAAGAACCGTCTTTAAAACAAGTAGGTATACATATTAACAAAAAAAAACAATGTATCTTTGAAGACCAATGTCAAAAATCGATGAAATTTATATAGGACCAACTCTTAGCTCTGTACGACTATTGTTTGTGTTGATTCGTCAGGCAGATAGTCATGGCACAAACACACTTATAACATGCCTTAACATTTTGCAAACATGCTTCTAGATTAACTATTAGAGAAGGTACCATACATAATAGATTATAAACATTATTTTTACAGCTAAAAGGGGAAATGTCCAGTCAAATAATGTTACCAATGCCAGCTGGAGTAGAAGATATCTACCATGCTGAATCTAAGCTTAAAGAAAGGTATTATTGAATAATAATACATAATTTCAAAAAAAATATATAAGTTGGACTTATTTTTTTCATACATTTTATTTATTTATAGATTGTATATTTTTTAAAGATTTTAATTTCAATATCTATTGCTATAATTTAGCTTTACTAAAGACTTAATACCTATCGTTTTCTTTTGCAGTGATGGTGAAGATGTTAATCTTCAACTGAAATCAAACATAGAAGGTGCTATCATAAAATGGGCGCAGCAAGTTCACGACTTATTGAAGGAAGACTCTTACCTTCGTAATTTCTCTTACAAATATATTTTATTTATTCTCGTGTTTGATAAGAAATATGTTTATTGAGTAATTACATTTCAGGCAGACAGCACCCTTTTAAAAATAATTCAACTTTTTAATCTTTTATTCTCCTAAATTCTACTGATGTTAAAGAAGTATCCTAAATTGTCGCATTTCTGAGATATTCGAGGCATACTGATAGAAGACATCAATACAAATAAATGTTATACAGGGTGTAGCAAAATTTTGCGACCTTCACTGTAGGTATCTTGGTCCTTTATAGTGAGGAAGTTTGGTTCTTAGGAAACATCGGATTTTTGTGTACCTAAATAAAACCTACATATTTGGATATTTCAGCAGTCTTTTAAAAACATTGATGCAGAAGCAACATACAATGGTACTCGTAGTAAAAAGTGCTATCTATAATTGCTTTTAGCTTTCAAACGTACAAAGTTCCCGCTGCCATTAGCAGACGTGAATTTCTACACGCAACGGCTGCGCAACCTTGAAGGGATCTACTCACAGCTGCGCGACCCGCGAGTCAAACGTATGGCGCACTATCTAGAAGACACGAAGAGCGTCTACCTAAGCTGCTTCAAGACGATGCTCACTAATGTAGTGGCTGGTGAGTCTGCTAGACATTTGCTCCTCAGTCGACTAAAGGCTTGCTGTACCGTGACAGTCGCGCGTGTTAAGCGCATGGTGCACTATTTGGAGGACACAAGAAGCGTCTACCTGAGCTGCTTCAAGTCGATGCTGTCTGATGTGGTAGCTGGTGATGGTTTATGTGGTAGCTGGTGAGGGTTTATGCGGCACCGCGCATGTGAGTTGGATTATAGTCCAGAATACACTCTTTCTGAGAGAAGGCCCGTGTCCCACCAATGTGAACATAATGGGCTGTAAGTAGCTGATCTTAGGTTTTCTCTCCTCTGACGGCCTGAAGCTCCGCATCCAGTCCATTGCTACATCCACTAGATCCAATTTTTTTTAAGGAATTCCGAATGGATACACAACCCAAGCAGTTGTGTCAGTTCCAGCAAGATGGTATGTTATTTATAAGTTTGACTAATTTTTCAGCTATCGTCGAATGTCGCGACATCTACATATACCAGAAACCGCTGTCATACCACTTCGAGACGTTTGAAGCTACCGACTTCGCAGACGCTAAGGTTCTGATCAGACCGATGTTCCATTGCATTGGGTTGCTGTGGGGAAATTCCAGATACTATTGCAATGTAGAGAAACTCATCCGTAAGTGCCTACTTAAACTGGCAATAGAATTTTGAATTAAAATATTTGTAATTGTGGATTAGACACGTTATCACATTGACAGACTCCATTGGCGTAGTGACTGGGCAAGTTTGAAAGCACTCATAGTTTCTGAATAACTGGGGAATAATTGGTAAAGGTCATGAGGCATGTTTATTTCTATTATAATTTTTCTAAGATTCAAACAAAATGTACTTATTTTGCAGCTCTTCTCCGCGAAGTGTGCAATTTAGTGATACTGCAGTGCGTAAACTCGGCCGACCCGGCGTCCATATTCCAAGGCGACCCAGACGAACAGCTGATCAAGATACGGAAGGCGATCAGCATATTGAATCATTTTATGTAAGCATACCTGATATCTTTAGATTCTGAGTTCTCTACGAAGAGATGAGGGCCTTGTTTTGTGACATGTTCGAAACACATCTCGACCAATGACTTTTCTGTAATGTTGATCTTAGACGTTTTACATTCATTTTACACTCAGAGTAATGACACTATAGAGTACTTGAGAGCGTAACACTTTTGGAAAGCAATAGTTTTTTGACAGTATTTTTGGAGTGTTTACCATACCTATGAAAAATTCTCCCATTCGCTTGAAACACTTTAAATTTTCACAACGTGTTTTGCGTTGTATTGCAGCCACTATAACTTCAGAAGTTCGTAGTTGGTCTGTAAAAGGTAGGACATCTGTACTATTCTGTACCCCAGAGTGTAAGATAAGTACCACGATAATTTACGAATTACAGCAATATGCATATGTTGTCGAAAAATCTAGAAATTACTTTTTATGATAGATTACTCCTGTAAACAGAACAAAAGGTGAACGTCTCTTTTAGGTGGCCGAGTAACGAATACGTTCTAGCGTGGCCACAGTATAATAGTACAGATTTCGTAACTTTTACAGACCAACTACCTACGACTTTCTGAAGTTATAGTGGCGGCGCTACAACGCAGATCACACATATATACATTTTTTTACGGCACGCTTCTTATGCAATCATTAATATTTTGTTGTTAACCAGGTTAACTAGGATTAAATCAGTCAGGTAAATAAAATACATGATACATTTATAAAGGGTTTTTCAATAAGGGCGGGTAGATGTTGAAATGAAATAAAACAAGCTGTGTGTGAGGTATTAACAAAATTATTTTTTTATTTGAAAGGCCCATATGTGCCATTAAGTGTGAAATATGCCATCGTTCAAATGCCCGCCTCGGCTTCTTACGGTGGCACGGATCCGAGTGGTCCAATTTCAATTACTCTCCCGCATAGATCCTGCTGAATTTGAGCGATGGATGGCCTGTTATGTTCACCTTTAGGGTATCGGTCGATTGTGGTTTATTTGCATAGACCTGCGACTTCAAGAAACCCCACAAGAAAAAGTCTAGGGGGGTCAAATCGCATGACCTTGGTGCTGACGGGTGTAGGTCTAAGTCCGTTGATGTCTGCGAAAGGCACTTACTTGTGCACGGCGAGGAATCGACTGCCTCGTGTTCTGCTGTACACTTTGACGGACAGCGGCGATTTTCTCGCCCGATCTTGCGTTCCTTGAACGTACGGGTGTTGCCTGATGGATTACCGTATCGGTCGTCTCAAATTTGGCCACCAAACGTTGAAGAGTTGACTGTGAAGGGCCACCACGTCTACCGTAAAATAGGCGCAAAGCGTGCAACGTTTGTACTAACGAAGACTCATTTTGATAATAAAATTTTATGCACGTGCTGTTCAAATGTGTAACTTGCCATGGTGATTTGGCATAACTAACTAAATAATAAACAAAAGATTTGACAGATATCACGAAAACATAATGGCCGCCACAGACCGCCAAAATCTACCCGCGCCAATTGAAAAACCCTTTACAATAGACATACATTCATTATTTCCATACAAGTAGAATTTACAATAGAAGAACTAGTATTTTGACATAATTTACAAGACAACAGCACAACTGATACTTAGGATATAGGTAGATAGATAAACACAATGTTAAAAAAACCACTTGAAGTATTCTAAATAGCATAGTGTCTCAGTTAAATGTTATATTGTCGGAGCAGATCACAGACGTACTTATGAACGTCAATTATTACATTGACCATACCACCGTATTGGATAGCACTACCTATACATAACTGTCAATTCACTACACTAACCCGAAACGGTTTGTCCTTTTGTGTCCTGAACAGCTTTGACGTTCACATGATGATGAAGTCTACGTTCATGAACTCGTTCTCACTATGTGGCGTTAATTAGGATTAGAAATCCGAGATTCGTTGCTTACATTTATATTGTAGGATTGTGATCCATCAATGGAATTGAATGATTGGCCATAGTAATCGACAGCAGGGACCTGTAAGATAAATTTATTACACAAAATAAGGACGTATTTACAACATATGTTCTTACATAAGAGGCGAATGCCTTTACTATTAAAACAATTCTACTCTCTTCTTACTAAACTTTAACTTAAGTTAAGTTAACTTAAATTAAATAAAAACTATAATCATTAACTACTTTTATTACCTATATTTTAATTAAATGGTTTAAGAATGCACAACACACACAAAGATGCAATTTGTTACCCGACGTAATGGGAACTGAAATGCTTATACGATGGCCACACTGACCCACGAAACTGCTCAATGTTATTTTACACAAAATAATACCGAAAACTGAATATATCAAGCCAAATGCAGGTTCTAATAGTCGAACCCGATGTATAGTTACATCCACATAAATTATAGTTACCGAAAAACATCAATAAACACAAGAAAAACACATACGTTTGGAAACTTAATCTTTCAGTACAATTTTCACTTCACCATGAATGGAACACCCGAACATTTTATCACATTCAATTCTAAATTGTTTCTAGTACACATTCACAAAGATTCACTTAAAAATAATAAGAAATACCACAACACTAATGAAAAATCCACAAACCGACCCTGTCCGACACAAATTTATGACCCAATTTACGAAAATGGGTTACGCGACAGGGACAATATGTCAATAGTTGTATCTTTTTCTTTATAAGAGCCTGTTGTATAGAGCTATCCTTTTTTAGGTTGGAAAACTTCGTAATTATCTCTCTATAGTGTTCTTCCTCTGAGATTTTACATAGCCGGTATGTCATTAATCGCTCAAGACATGTGACATACGCCAAACTAAACGGAGCCCGCATAGTGTTACCAAATGTTACTCTTTCTGTGAGAAAAGTCCTAAGACGAGATCCAACTACCTTGTGGGACTTGTGTCAACCAAGGTTAAAAGGATTAATAATATAACTCTGCAGTTAAAGGGTTAACAACGTATCATTAGGTAGGTACAAAGTTGTCAATCCTGACAGGGGTCAGGATTGACAACTTTGTACCTACCTAATGATAGATATGAAGATGTCAATAGGTAGGTACTAAAAAAATATCGATTTAATCTCTAACCCTGGTCCCTGGTTGATGCAGGTGGGTCTTAGATTGTAAAAAGCTGATGACGATGACGACTAATATACATACACATTTCCTTCCTCAGCGACACGTACGCAATGAACCGCGACAAAGTACACACGTTCTTCCCCGGCGGCGTGATGCCGGTTCGCTGGTCTTTCGACTTCGACCGCGTGTTCATGCGCTTTAATGTATTTACCAAGCGACTTGCGATGATCGAGCACATTCTAGAAGCCACCACGGAGATACTCAAGCTGGAGAAGGTTGAGTTTTGCGGACTGCGAGGGAAGATACTCAGTACTGGATGCATGAAGGCTAGTTATACCTACTGTATCTAGGCATATTAACATAATAGTCAATTGTGGACCATACTTTGCTTTGCTTCGGTTTGAATGACACTGTCACCGCGGCATCACACTGTCACTAGCTGATATATTAGGGCGACGAGCACATTGATGATGATGATGAAGAATAAGTGATGAATGATGATGAGCCTTTGCAATGGACTTTGCAATACAAAGTTCTCGTAGGCTATACATCTGCTTTGGGCTGGCGTGACGTCAGGCATCAGGCACATCACTTAAAACTTGAAAACGTTGTTTTCCAGGTGTTGGAAGAATACACACACATTTACCAGGAATTGGGTAACATCATGTACGACCCATCTGATCCCGAAGACGACTCGTTCCTCCCAGACTACGATCACCACATGGGCGTTTTAGAGGATGTGGATAGAAGACTCGCGTCGCTGTTCTCGCAAGGACTAGACGAGTGCCATAACTTGGAGCATTTCTTCAAGGTATTCTTAGGCGAATACCTTATCATTTATATAGCAGAACTAAGGTAACATAGTGAACGATCCGTCCGAGGACAACTCGTTCCTCCTCGACTACAGTAGCACAATGGTATTGTAGAAAATGTGGCGAGAATTCTCCTGTCGCTACTCTATGGCCTGGACGAGTGACATAACTTGGAGCATTTCGTCAAGGTAAGTATAATTACTTGTGCAAAGGTTACGATTCGTCAGACCCTGAGGTCAACTCGTTCCTCGCCTACTACAATAAGCACATGGACGGGTTAGAATAGGTACGCGGACAGAAAGCTGTTTTCGGAGAAAGTGGACGAGTGCAAACGTTGGAAACACTGAGCCGGATCAAAAATTGTAAAACAGATCAGGTGAAAGTAAGACGGATGGGGCTTTATGGCAGAGTAAGCTCAGTATGTCTGCTGTGCTCCAAATACTGTCGTACTTGATGCTATACCCGCGTATGAATAACCTGCCTAACTACATGAGATCTTAACGACCTGAAGCAACAGATGGGGCGGTAGCGGTAACAGCACCCTAATCTCAACATAGAACATTACACTAACATGGACCATTTATTCAAGGCATAGAATAGATACACAGTGATGATAATCTTCCCATAACTAAATATAAGGTATTGTTTAGTTCTGCCATTCAGTGAATTTTACCATTTCGAATACACAGTGCCACTTGTTATTTTCTCTTTCCAGTTCTTCCAAATCATTGGTGATTTGTTTCACCGCCCTATAATAAAGAAGGAATTAAAGCCCATGTTATCAAGATTGCTAGACCTCATGCACTCTAACTTGGATGCTGTTAAAGAAATATTCGACGAAGAAATGGCTGTAAGTCTTTTTATATTTGTATAAACCTTTATGTTATAGATTTAGCATGAAGTACCTGAGTACATATTACTTATAAGAGTAGCATTATTTTTTTAAATAGAATGAGTTATTATCGTTATATAGTTTGATATATGTGCTGGGTGGTACTGATACTTATCCTATAAACTAACTATGCTGGCGCACCGACCCAAAGTGTGTCTTAGGCCCCGATACCTACAGAACGGCACTTCTCTCGATCCAGTGCAAGTTCCTGGCAACATCAACTTGTAGCTCCCGTAGGTCTTGGTCAACTGTCGGTTGGTCATACAGATGCAAAAGACCTACGGGGACTACTATTCCTTTTTCTTAGTTATTATTAGTGTTGAAGAGTACCTGTCGAAATTGGCCTGTGATGTCTACATCATGGCAAACTTACAGGGAAAAGTTCTAGAACTTTTCTATTGGATAATCTAATTTTTTTCTTATACTCCTATAAGTATTATTTTTTTAGAAACTAACAAAAGGCCCGGAGAGACCAATGGTGGACCCGTATCTCCCACCAGTGGCCGGCATGCTTTGGTGGATCTATAAGCTACGGAGAAGGATTCAGGCACCGATGGAAGATTTCATTGTGTTTGAGGATCCGTGAGTTACAATAATATTTATATAGATAAGATTATTTTATTGCTAAAATAATTTACAAATTTTCTTACAAATAGTTCAGAATGCAACTTAAAAGAAAATTTGTATTATAATTAATACTTTGTTTAGATAATCTAAACAAAAAATTATTTTTCAAAAAAAACTAAACCGACTTCAAAACCACAAATGGCACTCAAAAGTAAAAAATAAATTAATATAATTATCATAAGCGCTACCCACTCATATATTTGAAGTCGGTGCCAGCCAAGTCTAGTAGGTAGTAGATAAATACTATGTATATAGTAAGTACTACTTCTAGGTATGGCACCGACTTCAAATATATGAGTGGGTAGCGCTTATGATAATTATATTAATTTATTTTTTACTTTTGAGTGCCATTTGTGGTTTTGAAGTCGGTTTAGTTTTTTTTGAAAAATAATTTATTTTAACCTTTTTAGTGAAAAACAAGTTTTAATTAAATTAATTCAAAAAGTTTAAAAGACAAGCTTTTATGATCTAGAAGCCACATCATGACGAAGTTTAAAACGGGCTATCACAATTAAATGCATGTGCAAAAAAATTTCATGTCTGTCCTATTCTCTGTTGAGGAGTTCCCTCGCCGGAAGTCAATCCTGGGTGTATCTGCCATGTCATGATGGAATTTAGAACAGGCTATTATGGTTAAATCCATTTACGAAATGTTGTGTCTGTACTATTCACCGTTGAGGAGTTCCCTCACCGGAAGCCAACCCTGGGTGAAGCAGGTGAAGCAGTCGAACACAAACCTCCACCTTTAGAAAGTTGGTTACGAAAAAAACAAGAACCGACTTGAAGATTAAACTTATATTTTTTTGTTTTTGCTATTTTTTTCAAAAACTACTGAATGAATTTCGATAAAATTTATATGGGACCACCTTTGAAGTATAACCTACCAATCAAAAAAAGAATCATCGAAATCAATGCATAATTGGCGGAGAAATCGCGTAACAAACACACAAAAAAAAAATAAAAAAAAAAAAAAAAAAACATACCGTCGAATTGTAAACCTCCTCCTTTTTGAAGTCGGTTAAAAAGAGAATTATCGGTGATCCCCAAACTAAGCACGAGGCCTGTGTCTTGCGTCTGGGTCAAGAGCAATTTTGCCAAATTAAATTTAAAATATTGTGACCAAATTGATTTAAAAAGTTGACAAATGGCAATGTAGGATAGGTATAATAACTATGGTAGCTATATATTTATTATTAATGTAATAGGTAATGTAACATTTGATAGAGATTGAGTTAGTGTGAGGGTGTGAGTCTGAGTGTCATGAAATGTGAGTGTGGTGAGGATGAGTGAGTGTGAGTGAGTGTGTGTAAGTGAGGCGTGTGAGCGCGCGCTAGGCAGATATTAGATCTTCAGTCTCGGCATAGGTTAGTTTGAGTAGCCATTCTTTGAGCGATTTTTTACATGTGTACTTGGAACGGGTGTTAAATTCGAACTGTTTGCTAACCTTGTTGTACGTGCTTGGGTAGGAATAAAACGGACTACGTCTTCCTAAAAGAGATTTTGCCTGTGGAAGAGGAATCCTGAAGGCTCTTCTGC
Source organism: Petrophora chlorosata (assembly GCA_951640565.1). NCBI lineage: Eukaryota > Metazoa > Arthropoda > Insecta > Lepidoptera > Geometridae > Petrophora > Petrophora chlorosata. The sequence goes on along the minus strand of OX621207.1, from coordinate 7,208,283 downwards.
TCATTATTTCTTCGTAGTCAGTGCGGCTTTTCAAGTGAATTTTCAGGACGGCGTTATAAACGTAAAGTTGTCTTACACGTAGTACCTTAAACTCGTCATAGAGTAAGTTAGTTGAGAAGCGAATAGGTTTTCGTAGTAAAACCTTTAATAGAGCTTTTTGTGCTCTTTCAATATTAATGAAGCAGGACTTGCCTGTACTGCCCCATATGGTGATACAGTACGCAATTATGGATTGACATAGCGCAGTCTCAATAAAGGTGCAATCTCTAAAATTTATCATGACAAATGTCAGTCTCCGTACTCGGGCGGATAGATCAGTTATGTGTTGCTTATAAGTCATATTCTCGTCAAGCCTAAGCATTTTATGCAAATAGTCCTGTCTATGGAAACGCATAAGCAATCCTGAATTGGAAGGTTCTCAGTGCAATAATGAATCTTTAGAGCTTTAGTAATGACCGAAAGACCGTCCTCTGCCCCAGGCCAAATACTCTGCCCCAAGTGTCTCTGTGAAATAAGATCGCAGTGTCGTCCGCGTAGATTATAATGTCTGCGTTTTTTAATTGAATTTTTTTCGTTGCTAATAAGAATATCGTTAATGTACAAAACAAATAGCGTCCGACCGAGTACACTGCCTTGCGGGACACCGTACTTGATTAGCAGTTTTCCACTAGAGTAGCTACCTATTTTAACGTACTGTTTGCGATTAGACAAGTAATTTGTATACCACTCAAGGGCCACTCCTCTAATTCCAATCGATTCTAATTTCCTCAGTAACAGCCCCACCCAGACCGTGTCGAACGCTTTCACCAGATCCAGAAACACTCTTATACAGTTTTCGTCATTATCAACGTAGGAATATATACCAGATCGACTAGAGTCGTTGCAGCGTCCTCGGTGGATCTGCCTCTGTGAAAACCGTATTGTCTGTCAGACAGAATTTTGTGTTTTTCTGCGTAGTTAGTAGGTCTTATATTGACTAGATTTTCGAGTATTTTAGAATTACACTTAGCAGGGCAATAGAACTGTAATTGTCTGGGGTATTTTTGGGACCATTCTTGTGTATGGGAGACACGGCTGCGACCTTTCAACATTCCGGAAATATGCCAGACTCTTGATTCGGCTGAGATTGAAAATGTTAGTTAAAGGTATGAGGATAGCATGAAGTGATTTTTTGATTATTGAGACAATTATTGTGTCAGGGCCAGGAACACTATCATTTTCGAGGTTAGAAATAATTTTAAAGACTTACCTTTCTTCTTCATATTAATTTAAAATTTCACATATGCCTTGGTGATGAAGCCTAAAATAGCCTTATTTTTCTAGGATTATCGAAACTGAATACGCTCAGTACATGAAACAGAAGCACAACGAGATGCTGTCCTATTTGAACGCGCTAGAGGACCGTCAGTTCAAGACGTGGTGTGCGACCGTCACGCCTACCTGTAAAGTGCACTTGGCCAAGAACCTCATTTATAGGGACCCGCCGTTTGTTAGGAACAACTTTAGCCCAGAGGTGAGATCGTATTTCGGCTTAGTCTAACGACACGGTGATTAAAGCCGCGGACGGTGTATATTATAACATCTCTCTCACATCAGACCTAGCGCACTCCACACTGTACGTGCGAAGCTACAAGTACATAGCCGGACACCGACGGCGGGTCGCGCGTCGTTACACGTGCCGCGTCAAAAGAGATAAGAGCTATGCGATAGAAAGAGAGGCGCTCTGTAGGTTAATATGACTGGTAGCTGTCGTAGCAAGAGTCGCTATTTGTTTAAATTTATTTCCGGAGTGATGCTTCTGTCCCTTAGTATTCTGTGCTCCCATATCAATCCTTTTACCATGATATCGTCGGCTACGTGAGGATGATTCTGGAGGAAGGTGGCTCTTTTAAGGATCATAAAACATACTAGATAGGAATATACGAACCAGTGCACGAGAATGATACCTGAGAAGATGAACCTAAAGTAAATTTTTGTGTAATATTGACAGTTGGTAATGTTGCTGCGTGAAATACGCTACATGAAATACTTGGACAAGCAAGGCATTCCGCAGGACGGGCTAGACCTCTACGCACGCAATGAAAAGTTACAGGTGAGTCTAATGAGACGTTCAGAATTCACAAGAATGTTGATATTTAAATAAATAAATAAATAACTGTATATATTATTTAATATAGTAAAGATTTCAGTAAAAAATATGAAAAATCTCGTTCACTTGCCGCACTATCCCTTCCTTTCTGCCTCGCTTATTTTCTTCCTTCTCTCCTTCAGTGGTTGTCAGGCCGTTGATCCGAACCTAGTGCAAATGTTTCAGTACGACATGAACCGCCTGAACCGCGCCATAGCGTGGTACAATGCGATCCGCGAGGGGAGCCACGAGACAGAAGTAGCGCTCATCGAGAAGGAAATATCCGCTATCGACATGTTGCTCGGCCGCGGCGTTGAGGAGCTCACGTGGAACGACGACTGTAAGTCTTCTTTTATTTCAGCTTTTTCTGCATCTTCTTCTGCTTAGCACAAGCATTTGTTCTGTCTGGCTGTTGAGGGAGCATGGTCCTTGTAGTTCATAGATATCCTAGAAATATATATTTTTTGTGTTTATCCCGGTGCCAGTTCTAGCGACCCTTTTACAGACGACACAGTCACTACCGTAAATTTTTTGAAGACATAAACATTTTTTGATGCTGATAAAAATTTACCTCTTGATCTTGACAACGCATGAAGTCGCGCTCGTATCGTGAATCATGTATGTCAGCAGCAGTAGTATGAACTGTTTCTGTCAGAAGCTCCTTTCTGACTAAATTGAGCGAGCGACTCTCTATGAAGCAGACGACTGTCATAGAAACCTATTCAATTATAGCCAGTTTCAAGTGATTTTATCGAATATTTTAGTTACTTACGGTTTTATTTTCCTTTCTCTCTTTTTCTCGCTCTCCCACATGACGATAACAGTCACAGACTGGATGGCCGAGGTGTACGCGGCTATCAACACCCTTCAAGAGCGAGTCCTCACGGCTCAAAACAACGTGAAGCGCGGGCTCGCCAATATCGCTGCGTGGGGTGACGTGCCGCTCCACAATCGCAAGGAGAATCCAGAGAAGCTGGAGCTGCTCGCTGTCAACGAGAGGCACCGGAGGTTCGTCCATAGAAGGAACAGGATTCTGGATAGCCACAAGGAGTTTGAAGAAATATTGAAGGACAATTACAAGCTGTTCTTTAATATTCAAGATGAAGTGGAGGTGAATGTCTATATTTTTTTGTATAATATAGATACGTGAACAACTTTAACGTTAAAACTCATTATAGTTTTGCATTATCTTCTTCACTTAAGGCCATAGAAATCTACATCTGTCAACAAAGCGGAAGATATCTACTGAATGGCACTAATATTCCTAAATGCTCATATCCTGTCCCTGCCCTATAGTATCCTATTCATCCCCTCCACTCCTCCTTATCTCAAAGAACGCTTTGAGTTTCTTCATGCCTCCCACTCCCGATCCTTACGCTCATCTGAAATCCGTCTGTGGGATGCTCTTCCAATTGACATCGGACGTGCCAAGTCCTTGACTATTTTTAAACATATGGTAAAACTATCCTATCCATAACACATATCTATAATTATCCTACCCCTAACCCTCTGCAACTTATTATCTTTATGTAATTATGTAAAAGTATATGGTATGTAGGTATTAGTATAATGATAAATATTAGTTTATATATGTATTAATATGTATGTATTGGAATGTATGTTTAAGTATACATATGTTATTTATTATTGTAATTTAATTGCACACCGCCGTCTACTCCTTCTTTCGATACTGTCCATCCAAAGGTTTTCTGGAAGAGATCGCTTTAAGCGATAAGACCGCCCATTGTACTACCGTTGTAAGGAATTTTTTGTTAATATTGATGTTGTGTTGTAACTGGTATGCAATAAAGAGTTTTGTAATTGTAATTCCTCTACTTCCACTCAGGAGTAGTCCACGGTTAATCCCTACTTTTCTTTTAGTCCGATGACGGTATAGAAGAATTAGAACCGGTTGACGAAGAAACTCTCGATGACGAAGAGAGAGCAGCACGTGAGGCCAAATTAGCCATCATAATGGAGCTGAAAGAACAAAAGAGAATAGAGAGAGAAGAACGCGAAGCGATCAAAGCGGAGGAAATTCGGATTAAAACTGAGAGGAGAGAAGCTAGAAGGCTAAAGAGGGAACAAAAAGAGGCAGAGAAGAAAGAACGGCAGGAGAGGAGAGAGGCTGGTAAGATAAGCTTTCTTAATAAGATTATTTGGAAAAATCAGGGCGTAGAAATAACGATGACATGGAAAAACTAGTCGCAGTTAAACTTTGAGAGAAGAGTAGCTAAGTGAGTTGGAGTGAATAAGTACCTATACCTTTTCGCAAACTTGACGCTACGTCACTTGTGTGTGGTCTCTCCGGCTATATTTTTTTAAATCGCTCGTCAAGCGCTACTCAATCACATTTTGACATTGACTGGTTCACGAACATTGACTGGGTTACTCGCTATTAATTCGCAATCGGATTCGGATCGCATTTAGACATCAATAAAAAATACAAAATAGCACGTGTGCGTTAAATAAAAAAAAAGTACGCCCTTCGATTACATGTTATTCATCCATTAAACTTCTCAGTCCATTAAACTTTTTTAGGCGAAGAAGTAGAGTCGCCGGCCGAGGAAGAAGAAGTAATTGAAGATCCGGAAGAACTCGCGGACATCGAAGCGGAACGTTTAGAGTTGGAGGAGGAAGCTTTTAGGGCCGCGCGGTGGCCGGCGTACGTCGAGTACGTCGACTCCCTTGTAAGTACTTCTAGTAATGGAAACTATTGCTATTCCCATTAATTTGATTAGCATGCGAAATATTGTTCGTTAGCATGATATGTGCTATTGCGATGCTAATTGCTAATATGAAGTGTCGCCGTTGTGAGTTCACAATTTCGTGCGAATTTTCATTATTACATAACGTGTATTGTGAAATTATTGAAAAATCGAAACTATTCGTCATAGATCCTTCGTGTTTGGCCTCAAGTGAAAGAAGCTCGATGGGTTACTTACTTCATACGAAAGAACGTCACACAATTTTAATTTAAAAATCTGCTTTAAAAATCGCGCAAACGAGGCCCGCGGGGGAACGGGTGTGAATTCGCAGTCGCAACATAATTAGTAGCAGACAAACGCCGCAGTTCACATTCGTGCGGGAGTGATGGTGCTCGCATGCTGCCGTACGACGCATGCTAAGTGGAGAATTTTAGCATTCATCGAATTTCGCAAATACAATTACTTTGATTGATGCTACTAGGCATGCCTTTTAAGTTCTGTCATTTCCATATTTCCCGGCAATTTTGAATTTGGAACTGTTTTATATTCGAATGTGTTTAATTTTGAATCTCAAAACAGTTGAAAGTATTAGGATTAATGCTATTGTTTAGTCACAGCGTCGATTGGAATATGTCAGGTTACGTACGAAAATAAATCTTTCTAAGGAAAATGTTCGTGCAATAATTTTCTACAACTTTAGAAGAGGCTTGACACGGCTTCAGTGTTTTGAAGAGCTAACATCTGTGTTCAGTGATGAAGCCCCATGTCTGTGGACTGTCGAACGCTGGTATTTAGAATTCCAGCGTGGACATACTAGTGTTAGTGACAAATCTCGCGAAGGACGCCCAAAATCCACCTTCACTGAAGATAACATCATTGCTGTGAGACAACTAATTCTCGAAGATCGTCATGTGACGTATCGAGAGATAGAGGCTCTATTAGGCATCTCAGGGACAACCATTCAGAAGATCTTGCATGAAGCGCTTGGTGTGAGAAAGCTAGTTTGCCGCTGGATACCGCATCTGCTTTCCGACGATCACAAGGCGGCCCGCGTCAGATGGTGTAAGAAAACTCTGCAAAGGTTCAACCGAGGAGAGTCAAATCACGTTTACGACGTTCACGTTTTATCAGTGGTGACGAATCTTGGATCTATGCCTACGATCCTGATTCCAAACAACAATCTACAATCTGGGTCTTTCAAGACGAGCCAAAGCCGACTAAAGTTGTTCGTTCTCGAAGCACTTCAAAGAAGATGGTGACCACGTTCGTTGGAAAAACCGGCCATGTTGCGACTATTGCATTTGAAGATCGTAGAACGGTTAACGCAGAGTGGTATACCACAGTTTGTTTACCACAAGTCATCGCCGAATTTTGAAAATCTAACTCAAAGCGATGCATCATGCAACGCAAGCTCACACAGCGCTCGTCAAACGATTGAGTATTTGAAGCAGGAAAAAGTATAAATTCTTAACCATCCTTCATACAGTCCTGACCTAAGCCTTAACGATTTCTTTACATTTTCTAAAATAAGAAAAGTCTTCGTGGTCAAAGGTTCCAGTCCGGTGAAGAAGCAGTTGACGCTTTCAAGCCAGCCATTTTGAACACCCCCTCTTTTAGAGTGGAATAAATGTTATAATAACTGGTTTGAGCGAATGGAAAAGTGTATTAGCTACGTGGTGAATACTTAGAAAAACAATAAAAGTACTATAAGGTTCTAGTTGTGTTTTTTCTTCAAACGACAAAACTTAAAAGGCATGCCTCGTAATAAAAATTTTTCAGTTTATTAGTGCTGCGAATGCTTATTAATCCACAACATTTTTTTTTGTACTGAGTGATGAGACGACCAAGACTTTCACCTGATGGTAAGCGCCACCGAGACTTTGTAATAGGTACCATAAAAAGCACTGCTTAACACTGGATTGCGCTCACAACCGAGACATCAGTTAATAAGTCTCATATGCCCAGTAATTTCGCTGGCTACAAAGCCCTTCAAACCGGCAATGCTTGCGCATTACCGATTGGCGGCAGAATAACTGGAAAGTAAAACACGAGTAAAACATTAAATGTTCATCATCATCATCATCAGCCCATTTCGTTCCCACTGCTGGGACGCGGGCCTTTCCTCAAAGAGAGAGTATGGGCCATATCCCACAACGACATCAACAGCACTGGGCCAGCCAGTGCGGGTTGGTGGATGTCACATGTCCTTGAATTTTTGTGAGAAATTCTTGGACATGCCGGTTTCCTCACGATGTTTTCGTTTACCGTTTTTAGAGCGAGTGTTAATCCGCACATAACTTAAGCAAGTCAGTGGTGCGTGGCCAGCGGGATTCGAGCTCGAGTGCGTCGGATCGAAAGTCGCACGTACTCCCACTGAACCACACTCGCTCTCATTAACTGTTATAATCACACTAATAGTGGGACAACTCGGTGAACCCTCAAGGAAACGGGTTTGAGTATTCCCTCAATTGCCGTGTTTCTCTATATCTATGTGCTCTATCTTCGGCCACTTTGACGCTTAAAGTCAAGCGAGATAGTGGCCAAACAATTGAGGAATGACCCTATAGAGTCCTTGACAGCGTAACACTTTTGGAAAGCAATAGTTTTTTGACAGTATTTTTGGAGTGTTTACCATACCTATGAAAAATTCTCCCATTCGCTTGAATGAAAATATAACGTGTCAGCCACTATAACTTCAGAAGTTCGTAGTTGGTCTGTAATAGGTAGGACATCTGTACTATTCTGTACCCTAGAGTGAAAGATAAGTACCACGATAATTTACGAATTACAGCAATAGGAAATATGCATATGTTTTCGAAAAATCTAGAAATTACTTTTTATGATAGATTACTCCTGTAAACAGAGCAAAAGGTGAAGGTCTCTTTTAGGTGGCCGAGTAACGAATACGTTCTAGCGTGGCCACAGTATAATAGTACAGATTTCGTAACTTTTACAGACCAACTACCTACGACTTTCTGAAGTTATAGTGGCGGCGTTACAACGCAGAGCACGAATGAAATTGCGGTAACTACATTTCCTTACGGCATGCTTCTTATGCTATCATTAATATTTTGTTGTTAACCAGGATTATTTAACTAGTTACTAGTTAATATTTAACTAGGATTAAACTAGTCAGGTAAATAAAATAATCAAATAAAATACATTTATACAATAGACATACATTCATTATTTCCATACAGGTAAAATTTACAATAGAAGAACTAGTTTTTTGACATATATTGCAAGACAACAGCACAACTGATACTTAGGATATAGGTAGATAGATAAACACAATGTTAAAAAAAAACCACTTGAAGTATTCTAAATAGCATAGTGTCTCAGTTAAATGTCATACTGTCGGAGTAGATCACAGACGTACTTATGAACGTCAATTATTACATTGACCATACCACCGTATTGGATAGCACTAACTATACATAACTGTGAATTCACTACAATAACCCGAAACGGTTTCTCCTTTTGTGTCCTGAACAGCCTTGACGTTCACATGATGATGAAGTCTACGTTCATGAACTCGTTCTCACTATGTGGTGTTAGTTAGGATTAGAAATCCGAGATTCGTTGCTTACATTTTTACTGTAGGATTGTGATCCATCAATGGAATTGGATGATTGGCCATAGTAATCGACAGCAGGGACCTGTAAGATAAATTTATTACACAAAATAAGAACTTATTTACTTACATATGTTCTTACATAAAAGGCGAATGCCTTTACTATTAAAACAATTCTACTCTCTTCTTACTAAACTTTAACTTAAGTTAAGTTAACTTAAATTAAATAAAAACTATAATCATTAACTACTTTTATTACCTATATTTTAATTAAATGGTTTAAGAATGCACAACACACACAAAGATGCAATTTGTTACCCGACGTAATGGGAACTGAAATGCTTATACGATGGCCACACTGACACACGAAACTGCTCAATGTTGTTTTGACATAAATTATTTTTCAAAAAAAACTAAACCGACTTCAAAACCACAATTGGCACTCAAAAGTGAAAAATAAATTAATATAATTATCATAAGCGCTACCCACTCATATATTTGAAGTCGGTGCCAGCCAAGTCTAAGAGGTAGTAGATAGATACTACCTACAAGTAGTACTTACTATATACATAGTATTTATTTTGCCATTTGTGGTTTTGAAGTCGGTTTTGTTTTTTTTGAAAAATAATTTATTTTACCCTTTTTAGTGAAAAACAAGTTTTAATTAAATTAATTTAAAAAGTTTTTAAAGACAAGCTTTTATAATCTAGAAGCCACATACAAAGTCGAATACAAACCTCCACCTTTAGAAAGTTGGTTACGAAAAAAACAAGAACCGACTTGAAGATTAAACTTATATTTTTTGTTTTTGCTATTTTTTTCAAAAAGTACTGAATGAATTTTGATAAAATGTATATGGGACCACTTTTGAAGTATGACCTACCAATCAAAAAAAGAATCATCGAAATCAATGCATAATTGGCGGAGTTGTTACTCCGCCAATTATGCATTGATTGACACACAAAAAAATAAAAAATAAAAAAAAAACCTACCGTTGAATTGTAAACCTCCTCCTTTTTGAAGTCGGTTAAAAATAACACCGATAACTGAATATATCAAGCCAAATGCAGGTTCTGATATTCGAACCCGATGTATAGTTACATCCACATAAATTATAGTTACCGAAAAACATCAATAAACACAAGAAAAACACATACGTTTGAAAACTTAATCTTTCAGTACAATTTTCACTTCACCATGAATGGAACACCCGAACATTTTTTCACATTCAATTCTAAATTGTTTCTAGTACACATTCACAAAGATTCACTAATAATAATAAGAAATACCACAACACATATGAAAAAACCACAAGCCCACCCTACCTGACCAAAATTTTGACTTAACACGTCATGACCAAATTTAAGAACATGAGTTACGCGATAGAGACAGTATGATAATAGTTGTACCTCGTTCTTTATAAGAGCCTATTGTATAGCGCTATCCTTTTTTAGGTCGGAAAACTTCGTAATTATCCCTCTATAGCGTGAGACCTCAATGGGCCAAACATATCGATAAAAACGCTATAAGAAAAGGAAAGAAAGAAATAGATACATCTGAGTTGATATTATCTGTATAAAGAGTTTTTAACTAAGGGCATTTTTCGGAGTTGTTTAACTGGTTGCTTTATGTTTAGGTTTCCAAACAAGTTATGAAAGCAGTGCAGTCTAGCTTGGATCTGTTCGAAACGCAAACTAATTTGGAGAAAGGGCCCAATGTAGCTTTCATGGAAATTATTACAGAATTGAGAGACCCAGGTAATTATTAATTAGTAATATTTTATCTAGATTTTTATTTGGATTCTTAGTTTGAGAGTTCTTAGAAATGTCTTATCTCAGTGAGAGAGTCAGAGTATAATCCGACACGCTGCAGCTTTGTAGGTCCTCTAAGTTTGGTTGTCCGGAAAAAAAATGCTTTAAACGATAAGACCTCCCGTTATTGGCGTATGTTGTGTGTGATATATTAAATAACAAATTTCTTGCATAATTTTATTTAACTTCAGGTTTACAAATGAAAGTTTTGCTGTCTATAGGGGTCCGTCTGTCCCTTAGAGTATACTTAGTCTGGCCATAAATACTGTGACAATTAAAAATAAACAAAATATTACATTTGAATTTGGAGTCTGTAATTTTTTTATGATTCATTGAGTTTCCTCATTTTGGCGCAATACATTGTACAATAATTTGCGATATTAAAATGGAGTGGGGTGATAAAGAGAACCAAATCGCTGTGATTGCATTACACAAAGTAGGTATGGAGCCAAATGCAATTTTTAAAACTCTCCATACGCTTGATATTAGTAAAATGTTTGTGTACCGGGCTATTAATAGGTACAATGATAACTCCTCTGTTTGTGACAGAAAAAGATCTGGCCGTCCACGTAGTGTTCGTACGAAAAAGGTGGTCAAAGCAATAAGGGAAAGAATTCGAAGAAATCCTGTCCGAAAGCAAAAGATTTTATCTCGGGAGGTCTATCTTCATAGCACCTAGAACCATGTCGCGTATTTAAAAGATGACCTAGGACTTGCAGCCTATAAGATACGTACTGGTCATTTCTTAACTGATAACTTAAAAAAGAGGGTGGTAAAATCGAAACAACTACTGAAGCGGTAAGCAAAGGGAGGTCACAGAAAAATTTTGTTTACGGATGAAATTTTTTTTACAATTGAGCAACATTTTAACAAACAAAATGACCGTATTTATGCTCAAAGCTCTAAGGAAGTTTCCCAATTAGTCGACAGAGTGCAACGTGGGCACTATCCGACTTCAGTGATGTTTTGGTGGGGTATTAGCTATGAAGGAGTGACTGAGCCATACTTTTGTGAAAAAGGTATCAAAACATCGGCACAAGTGTATCAAGATACCATTCTTGAGAAGGTAGTGAAGCCCCTTAACAACACCATGTTCAATAACCTAGAATGGTCCTTCCAGCAAGACTCGGCGCCGGGTCATAAAGCTGGGTCTACGCAGTCTTGGTTGGAAACGAACGTTTACTTCATCAGAGCTAAAGACTGGCCGTCGTCTAGTCCCGATCTTAATCCACTGGATTATGTTTTATGGTCAGTTTTAGAGAGTACGGCTTGCTCTAAACGCCATGATAATTTGTAAGTCCCTAAAACCACCTCACCTCACCGCCTCACCTTATATTCATTTTGTGTTCCCAGATATATTCTTCTCTCCGTCGTTGGACTTGAAAGATGAAGGCGGTCTGTACGACACCATGTGCGAAATGATGAAGGATATGTTCTTGCAAGCCACGCTGTTTCCCAGGATCGATCCACTAATCCCGATCGCTTCTTATGAAGGTATATGTTAAACTCGCCGCGCTCCGCGGTTTCATTCGCAATTTCAGGGATAAAAAGTAACCTGTGTACTTTTCTTGGACCTAAAGTACAAACAAACTAAATTTTATCAAAAACCCGTTCAGTAGTTTTTGCGTGATTGAGTAAAAAACATCCATCCTCACAAAGTTTTTGAAACCTTAATTCGTTCACAGATGATTTAGTGCAAGAAGACGCTATGATAGACTTGTATCATGAATTGAGCGGCAGGGTAGAGAACAGCATTAACGATGTCACCGCATACGCTTCGGTGAGTTTAGTTTTTAGATAGCTTACTGTTGTGAGTAGACGTGTCTTTGAGTGGAGACCGCGATACCGGCAAGCGCATTATAGGACGCCCACCGGCTAGATTAAGCGACGATCTGCAAAAGGCGGCCGGAAGAAACTGGTTGACAAGAGCTGAAGACCGGTCTCAGTGGCGTTCAAAGGGAGGGCCTATGTCCAGCAGTGGACGACTACGGGCTGATAATGATAAGATACTGTATGTGTCACGTGGAAATTAATTGACTAGCTCCTGAATTCGCAGCCTCTATTAATTTTGAATCTACTATACGAGCCAGTACATAAGTGAGGAAGGTCGTATTCCTGAAAGACTACACAAGCCGTTCCCAAAATTTTCAGAAATATGAAAAATACATGCCTCTATGGTTGGAGGACCGGCAGGAGGTTCTGAACGCGTTCCTAAAGTACGGGCGCTTCATCACGCCTGAGGACTTCGACAAGTACCGGTTCGAGAACGGCTGCGAGCCGCCAGAGTGCAAGCCCACGCTCGAGCAGTACCAGCAGGAGGTCAGCTCTAGTGTAGGACGCTTCTTATAGAGGCCGCCTTGAGATCTACCACACATCGTTGACAGATATTCAACTCAACTAAGCACAAACATTTGTCTTGTAGCGGGAATCGAAGCCGCAATATAGGATAAGCTCAGCGATATAAGAGATTTGACCTACCTAACCACTAGATACATTACACAGAGGCTGTCGTTTGGAAGTCTCTCTTTTTAACCGACTTCAAAAAGGAGTTCAATTCGACGGTATGTTTTTTTTGTATGTATGTTATGCGATTACTCCGTCAGTTATGAATTGATTTTGATGATTCTTTTTTTTTTGGTATGTCATACTTCAGAGGTAGTCCCATATAAATTTTAATGAAATTGGTTTAGCACTTTGTGAAAAAATTACAAAAAGAAAATAAAGTTTAATCTTGAAGTTCGGTTCTTGTTTTTTTTAACCGACTTCCAAAAAGGAGGAGGTTCTATATATTGAGCTGATCTGATGATGCAGTCAGGAGGCGGATAGTGGAACTCCTCAACGGCGAACAGCAAAGACACGAAATTTTGTAAATGGATTAAACTATAATATAGCCTGTTCTAAACTCCATCATGACATGGCTGCTGCACTCAGGTTTGACTTCCGGCGAGGGAACTCCTCAACGGTGAATAGGACAGACATGACATTTTTTGAAATAGCCCGTTTTAAACTTGTCATGACGTGGCTGCTAGATCATAAAAGCTTGTCTTTAAAAAGTTTTTTAAATTAATTTAATTGCAACTTGTTTTGCACTAAAAAGGGTAAAAATTATTTAAAAGAAGCCGGCTTCAAAACCAAAAATAGGCACTCAAAAGTGAAAAATAAATTAATATAATTAATTGATTATTGCGCTACCCACTCATATACATATTTGAATTCGGTGCCAGCCAAGTCTATTAGGTAGTAGATACTACCTACAAGTATCTATCTAATTACTACATACATAGTATTTATCTACTACCTATTAGATTTGGCTGGCACCGACTTCAAATATATGAGTGGTTAGCGCTTATAAAAATTATATTTATTTTTCACTTTTGAGTGCCTGTTTGTGGTTTTGAAGTCGGTATAATTTTTGTTGAAAAATAATTTATTATGCTTCGTAATGGTGGTCTTGCGCGTTGGTTTTAATATTGCTGTACTATTTATTATTATGTGGTACTACCCTCTACATATACTGCAAATAGTATTACTAGGTGTTAGGTCTCTCGCACGCGGGAGGCCGGTAGGTCCCATCTTTTTGTGAGTTATTCTACCGCCAAGCAGTAGCGCGCAAGCGTTACTGTGTTCCAGTTTGTAAGGTTTGTAGCCAGCGAAATTACTGGGCATATGAGACTAAAAATCTAATGTCTTGAGTTGATGAGCGCAATGTAGCGCTACGCAGTATATTTCATGTTATTGAAAGTTCTGGGTGGTTTTGCAATTGTTATGGGCAAGCGTGGCGCTTAACACCAAGCGAAAGATTTGCTAGTCACATTGTTTAATTTCATAAAAAATATGAACAGATCGATAAATACAACGCACTGTACGACGAAGTGGCTGCGCTGCCGAGCGAGTACCTCTGCAACGGCTGGCTGAAACTGGACCTCAAGCGGCTCAACCACGCCATCATGAACATCATCTGTAAGTGGAGCAACCTCTACAAGCAAAACTTGAAGGATCATGTCATTAAGAGGTAAGTGTTCTGGTTCACGGTAACGTGTAATGATGATGTACTGAATGTCTACTTTCAAAGTTTTAACTTTTTGGGTCATTTTTGAGAGAAACTAGTAGAAGTTTTGGTAAAAATGTCAAATTAAGTACATAGTAGTTTTCGAAGCTGACTTTAGTTGACACATGAAAATATATTATTTGCTGAGGTAGTTTCATTATGAGCGTCATAATGCTATCATTTTGGTATAGAAAATCATTGTCATAGTGCAAATAATATTGTATATTAATATATTGAAAAATATAGATATTTAATTGGAGCGCCACTGTCAACATCGAGCTAAACGTTTCAGGTCGTCCGTTTTAGTGCGAAGTCGTGTAACGCCTTGCCGTCGTCTGTGCTTCCACATAAATACAATCTAGGTGTGTTCAAATCAAGAGTGAACAAGTATACTTACTGAGTCAACGTGCTACATCTTCGATTACAATTTTCGATGCTTATTCAGATTCTATGTCACACAATACATTCTTGCATATTAAGGTTATCGTCATTAGCATCATTATTTGATAAGCATAAAAAATAAGGTACTTTTTCAGCGAAATTAAATAAATTAAAATTAATGGTGAATTGCGAAAACAGAATCAAAATTTGTTAAAAATAAAAGAATTACAGACATTTAAAATTCAGACGTCATAGTCTGGTATCGGTATTCAAGACGGCACAAGCTGCGCACAAAAGACGTTTTACTAGAAAGGGACAGAGCCTCCCCCACTCTCACCTTATTTATTAAATACCTTTGGTGTTAGTGGAGGACTAATTTCATATCAATTTTTCAGGATGTTGATGTGGATATCAGTTCACATAATCAATCATGACATAATATTTTTCTTTACCAAATGTCTCCACAGTCTCAACGACCTCGAGAAGTTTATCGCTTACGCCGTCAAAGAACTGTCAGTGGAACTCGCAGAAGATGATTACGAAGGTCTCCTGCAAGTGATGAGGGTACTCAACGAGGTGAAAGCCAAGGTGGATGCCGGCACCGATACTATGTTCGAACCACTGAGGGATATAATAGATGTGTTGAAAGAGTACGGAGTGGACTTCCCTGAAGAGGTGTATGAACAGGTGAGGATTACGTTATGTAAACATTTCTATAAGAAACTCGATTCTTAATGAACTAACAATAAGTTGATCATTTGTATTTTATTCAATAAAATCGGTTGCTATCGTATACTTCGGGTTTAATGTAAGGTACATTTTCTGTGTTGTTCTTTCTATGAAATGTCAATGATTATATTTGTGTATTTTCTACGCTTACTTTGAATTTGGACAAGGATGAGCCAGTGGATCAACATCGCTATTCTGTCCATACCTTGGTAAGAAATGAAGTGGCTGTACGTAATGCACAAAACATTTTTGTACTTCATTTTGCTTTCTAGTGTCACTTACTGATTTACAATAATAACAAGTAAGTAGCAGCGGGATGGTCATATATATGCGCAGAAACGATGACCGTTGCGTTGGGGTAAAAGTGTTCTAGAGCGAAGACCGCGAATTGGTAAACGTAGTGTTAGGACGTCCTGCGACTAGACGGAGCGACAACATATGCAGAGCAACTAGTAGAGTCAGAGGCGTGCTTTGGGAAAGGGCTAGAGGCCAGTACCTAGACATTTTCCATTTATCTGTCGATGATGATAATGATAGAATACAATAACTTTTAACAATATTCGACACAATTAATAAACGAGTAGTTCAATGATAGACTAAACGGACCAATGGCGTCTAATTTTATACTGAGTATCGAGGGTGTTTGTCGGTTTAGTTGGACGTGCTACCGGAGAAGTGGCGCAACCTGGTGAAACTGGCGACGGTGATGAAGAACAACGTGGCACCGCTGCAGGCCGCGCAGGCTGCACTCATCGCCAAACGGGTCGCGCTCATCAACCTGCGGCTCACCATGTACCGGGAGCAGTTCAAGGACAAGGAGGTAACTTGTTTAGAATGGTGGCGTAATCTGCTGGTGTAGCTGATAAAGGTGACCATCAAGCTTCGCCTTATTACCGTGTATGTATACTGTATAGAGAGCAGCTCAAAGACGAGGAGGTATAGTTGACGCTAAACTTAGTCTAGATGACATCGTATATATTATAACATATATATTTATAACATCGTGCGTTTTGCTGAGAACAAAAATGTTAGGTACCGCTGTTCAGATGGGTCTAGATTTTGTGCAGTACACAGATGTGATAGGGAAGAGTAGCTTTGTTGCAGGTTTTACTTTATAAAAATTATTTTTCAAAAAAAACTAAACCGACTTCAAAACCACAAATAGGCACTCAAAAGTGAAAAATAAATTAATATAATTATCATAAGCGCTGCCCACTCATATATTTGAAGTCGGTGCCAGCCAAGTCTATTAGGTAGCAGATAAATACTATGTATATAGTAACTATTGTACTACTGTATTGTACTGTATTGTATTGTACTACTTGTAGGTAAGTATCTATCTACTACCTTTTAGACTTGGCTGGCACCGACTTCAAATATATGAGTGGGCAGCGCTTATGATAATTATATTAATTTATTTTTCACTTTTGAGTGCCTATTTGTGGTTTTGAAGTCGGTTTAGTTTTTTTTGAAAAATAATTTATTTTAACCTTTTTAGTGCAAAACAAGTTTTAATTAAATTAATTTAAAAAGTTTTTAAATACAAGCATTTATGATCTAGCAGCCACATCATGACGAAGTTTAAAACGGGCTATCATAATTAAATTTATGTACAAAAAAAAATCATGACTCTCCTATTCTCTGTTGAGGAGTTCCCTCGCCGGAAGTCATTCCTGGGTGTATCAGCCATGTTATGGTGGAATTTAGAACAGGCTATTATGGTTAAATCCATTTACAAAATTTTGTGTCTGTACTATTCACCGTTGAGGAGTTCCCTCGCCGGAAGTCAACCCTGGGTGAAGCATGTGAAGCAGTCGAATACAAACCTCCACCTTTAGAAAGTCGGTTACAACAAAAACAAGAACCGACTTGAAGATTAAACTTATATTTTTTTTTGTTTTCGCTATTTTTTTCAATAAGTGCTGAATGAATTTCGATAAAATTTATATGGGACCACCTCTGAAGTATGACCTACCAATCAAAAAAAGAATCATCGAAATCCATTCATAATTGGCGGAGTAATCGCGTAACAAACACACAAAAAAAAAATAAAAAAAAAATAAAAAAAAAACATACCGTCGAATTGTAAACCTCCTCCTTTTTGAAGTCGGTTAAAAATAGTAAAATGTAAAAAAAATAGTAGAGAGTACTCGGTTCCTAATAGTTCCCCGTGCAGCGAAACCCCAGTTGTTGTGTTACGCTAAGAAGAAAACAAGTTTTAAAGAGAATCCTCGTTCTATAAATTCGTAGAGAACTAGTCCACGATTGATTTGAAAATTCAGTACATATTTTCAGGTGTTCTTGGAATCATGCAAAGAGCCATACAGACAAATCGATAAAGTTCATCTTGAGCTCAAGGGTTTTGAAGATATTATTGATACTTTGAAGAAATCGTGTGCGCTGTTTGATATACAACCACCTGATGAAAAGAACCTGAAGCAATGTCGACGCGAATTAAAGCTTGTCAAAGTGAGTATATAATCATCAGTTTCGTACCTACTACTAAATGCTTCTAAATACACATGAATATATTAAATAGCTTAAAGTAGCTTCTCCCTCCATATAGCCAAGGCGAGGAAATAGCCTTATGATCATCCGGGCGTTATAAAAGGTTCATGCCGACTGCACGTTGACTTCATGTTGACTACTTGC
Organism: Petrophora chlorosata; assembly: GCA_951640565.1. NCBI lineage: Eukaryota > Metazoa > Arthropoda > Insecta > Lepidoptera > Geometridae > Petrophora > Petrophora chlorosata. Next base: position 7,190,252 of record OX621207.1, on the reverse strand, counting down.
TAGATTTGTAATGACAGCAGTCGAGATGAAAGTTAAAGATCTTATTTTTTCTCTCACTTCCATGCTTTTTTTGTTATAAGCTGCTGGTGAGAACCACGCACAGGGCTTCAAATAAGGTGAAACGTACTAGCGGTGGTTTAAACTTGTCTTTCTCGAGTCGGTGGTGAATATAGTGTACTTTTGAATGAATATAGTGCACGGGGAACATAGTGTACTTTGGACATCAGAAATTAAAGGCATAAGTAACACTTCCAGCAACTATGGGACTACTACTACCTCGTGATGGGCACCATAGAGTTCTGGAAGAAGTCTCCGTGGAAGAAGATCGATGCCGACGGCATGGATCAGGAGTGCAAGCGGTTCACTAAAGACCTGCGACAGCTTGACAAGGATATGAGAGTATGGTGAGTTACAATTTTGGATGCTTTAGGCCTACTTTCACCCCAGTAAGAATATGTTCACAGTAAATCTTTGTTTGAATTATTATATTATTATTATATTCAGCCTATATCGTCCCACTGCAGGGCAAAGGCCTCCCTAATTTCCCTCCATTTCTCGCGGTCTTGAGATAGAATGGGTCAATCTAACAGGAATGTATCCAGCTATACTTGAATATTGAATTTTATTACAGTTTATATAATAAAAAAATATGGAAAATGTGAGTCGTGCGATATGCGAATGAATGAATGAAGAGCAAGAGGATATTGCTTTAGGTGAAGAAACGTTTATTTCATTTCAGTTTTTCAAATCAGAAACGTTTGTACGTTTAGGAAGACTCCTAAAATGTATGTAATATGGACGTTATGGCCCCGTCCGTTATCCCCCCTTATAACTTAGATCTACTTTAATGTAATTGAAACTAATGTATTTTATTTTAGGGAACCGTATGTTGCCATCGAAAGCACTATTAAAAACTTGATGACTTCATTGCGTGCCGTGACTGACCTACAGAATCCAGCCATCAAGGACAGACACTGGGTGGAACTGATGATGGCCACAAAGGTTCCGATCTTTAAAAGTGCTCACATTTTTAAAATTCAATTCGGCTTCATGTGTTGTTTTGATTACCATATGTATTTTTGTAATTAGCCATAATTTAGATGTTATTTTAGACTCATTTATTTTACCAATATTTTCTTTTTCCATATAGCAATCAGTTCACACGCACATCACATCCATCGAAACAAAACAGTTCACCCCATCATTACATAAACCATCCAGTCGAGTATCTTTCGAAGAAATATTAGAAGATTTCAAATCATTAGAAACTCTCGCTGCTACCATACAAACATTGAACACTGAGAACATAGCGGAGACACAATACAAACAGTATCTACAGTTGCAAGACTATAGAAGACCAAAGTACCAAGAGCGGTGCAGTGGAAACAAGTTCAGAAAACTGAACAGATCGTATACTCTACAAGAGATGAAAGAGAGAGGATTGGAACTGAAGTCTATAGATAGAGGAATGTCTCAGCAGAAGTTTTCAGAACGAGCGTTACTTTTGTCAGAGTTCATACTGTAGATAAGAGTTAGTAATTGTAAAAATAAGTTGATTGTAAATAGTTTGACTAATGTAGGTACATAGCTTTCATCCGGATCAAGAGTCAACGTAAGTTCAAAGTAGGTAAGTCACACTAGTTTGCAAAAATTGGAATTTGTTAACCTTCTCCTTTATATTTTAACACCTTGACTTGACAACACTTGACTTGAGTTTTGAGTTTTGATGGAATGGCTGTTTCGCCTTATACAACGCCATAGTTTATGTGGGTACATTTGAACTCGTGAAAAGAACTATTGTGAATGTAAAACATTGTGGAATAAGACTGTTGATCACAGGCTTGGCTAATTACGTTTTCAGGTCAAATTCAGTATTGATGACGATACCACGCTGGCTGATTTGTTAGCACTGAACCTACACAAGTATGAAGAAGAGGTCAAAACGATCGTCGACAAATCCGTCAAAGAAGCTGCAATGGAGAAGACTCTCAAGTAAGCATCTTTTGACATGATCAATGCCAGCGACTGGTCAATGTCACTGGGTGTGATTGGGAACCATTAATATAAACATTAAAAAAAGAACAAAATTATACTTGTAACACCTACTTTACTTTAAATATGTGCGTTTTCAGGGAATTGGAAACTACTTGGTCAGTTATGGAGTTCGATTACACGATACACGATAGAACTGGCATCAAGTTGCCGAAAGCAAGTGAGGAGCTTGTGGAGACACTTGAGGATAACCAGGTTTGTATTCAAAAACATCCATCGACAACTGATGATTATGAAGGGTAGCTACTTGAACCATTGCAGATACAGGATACAGATAGGTCTTACGAGACCATATTTTTTTGGGGTTATTTTTAATTGGAGTCACAGATTTTGACAAAATTATACACTTAGCAAGAAATTAAACAGTTCTTGCGTTTTCTTTTTGATGCAAAACGCTCCGGTTCCTTATAAAGATCTAAAGACTCTTTGAGGCCAACTGAGGTTTCAGTACAAGAAAAGTCAGATCGCAAAAAATAAGTTTACACCCAGTATACATAAGCAGATTGTTATAAAAAGTTTCCCCTTTCAGAACCAAGTCCAAAACATGATGTCGTCGAAGTTCATCGGCTTCTTCGAGGAAGAGGTGACCGAGTGGCAGAGAAAGCTCGGCACTGCAGATGCGGTCATAGCGCTCTGGTTCGAGGTGCAGAGGAAGTGGCAGTACTTGGAAAGCATCTTCGTGGGTTCCGACGATATCAGATCGCAGCTGCCTGAGGATTCCAAGAGATTCGACAATATTGACAAGAATTTCAAGGTCAGATCCTACTTGTAGAGACACTTGGTTTAATTAAACAAACTTGATTTTTAATGTAGTGTCTTTTCCGTACAATCTATTGTGCGCGTTGTTATAAACGCGTGCGTTATAATTATTAAAAGGCCCACGAAGACATAATATGTCGTTTTCATGAACTCTGCCTCAGATCTACGATTTTTCCAAACCAGGGAAGAAACTTGATAGTAGCACTCCTCTCCTTCAGCGTTTGAGAAAAAATATTTGAAAAACATTTTTTCCTTCTTAAACATATGAATTTGGCGCCCCCTGAAATTTGTACCCGGTGTGCACAGCCCTAGATCCCGGGCTGCATGAACTTATTTGTGTGTGATACATTGGTAATTTTTCGTTTTATAATCATCATTAAAACTTGCCTTACACGAAGATTTCGCATCTCTCTATTACTTCAGGAATTGCTAAAAGACATAGGCACCACGCCAAACGTAGTGGTCGCAACGAACAAGCCGGGGCTGCTCGAAAATCTCGAGGCGCTGATGAAAGATCTGAACCTCTGCGAAAAGGCTCTCAACGACTACCTAGAGACCAAGAGGCTCGCGTATCCTCGGTTCTACTTCGTCTCTTCGGCTGACTTGCTCGGTAACAATGATCATAATTTAAAAAAAGGCCGTATCCGTTAGCGATTTATCTGTATCCTACCCTAAGTCACGTGTTTGGTTTTTCTTAGATATCCTATCGAACGGTAACAACCCGCCGGCCGTGTGTCGTCACCTGACCAAGCTGTACGACAACCTGGCCAAGCTGGTGTTCCCCAAGGAGGGTAGCAAGCAAGCCTTCGAGATGATCTCTAAGGAGAACGAAGAGCACGTGCCCTTCAAGGCACCCTGCTGCGACTGCTCCGGTAAGGTAAGCGACAACTCAACGGAGCGCCACCTGCTCGATTTAACTATTATAAATCCATGAGAGCATCTCGAATATTACGGGGTGACTTTAGCCGACTTTAGAGCTCGTACCAGACCTATCGCACTCCGCACTGTAGGTACGAAGCTACAAGTACATAGCTACAAGTACATACACCAGCAACGGGTCGTGCGGAGTTCAGTGGGTTGCCGCGCGCCGCCCGTGACGCACGTTTTTCACTTGTGCGCCCGCCGCCGCCCGCGCCGCTTTACGTCTAGTATTACTGTCTAACGTCTAACACAAATATGAAAACAAGCAAATACTGCATCGTATTTGGCTGCCTACCAACAAGGACCGGAATCGCTCTTTTTTTGTACTTCCGAAGGACATCGAAAGGCAACTAAATGTACCTACACCATTTTAAGAAAGTTATATTATATCTATTTTTAAATTCTGTGTTCTTGTAACAAAGAATTACCTACCTACTCAAAACTTTTATACTGATATAAATGATGAATTTTATTAGTAGGTATTAGGTATTATTATATAGTCTGTGCTTTTTATTATCATTATCTCTCGTATCGTATTTGTCTGAGTAGGTTATGACAAGATCTGTTTAAACAAGTGATGATAGGGTTTACTAGGTCGGGTATAGCTTTGTTATGTGTTTATTATCTAAATATTTTTACTTGAGACCTAACAGGTACTTTTTTATTCGCCAACTACTATTAATAGAAACGGAGACTAAATCAAACTAAAGTATATATAGTGTATACCTAGTTATCTACTTAGAAAATAAAAATATGCACACTTGTAGAATAGTTGTAGTTAATACCTAATACTACTTGTATTATTAGGTATTAACTACAACTATTATTACTAGGTAGGTATACCGTTTGAAAAGTTATTGTTCACAGAATGAGAATAATAGTACCTAATAGATTGTAGAGAGATACATTACTTGAACTATTCAAATTGATATTTCATCACAACACAAGTATCAACCCTAACGTTACACGTGCCGCGTCAGAAGGGATAAGAGCTATGCGATAAAAAGAGAGACGCTCTGTAGGCAGTGGCGTAGCTACCGGTGGGCTAGACGGGGCAGTGCCCCCAAGCTCAGGGGGCCACTCGGACTCGTGAACTAGTGAAAGTTTCTCCAACATTCGGAATATAAATAAACCAGATTCCAGGAACGCACCTTTAATAATGGCAACTTATTTGAAAAAATACAGGGGTATTCCAAACAAGTCTCGAACATTTTTGTTTCAAATTTGCGGGGAGTTCCCCGCAATTTTCTAATGACGAATCTGGAGTACGAACTGGAGTAGAACAAACGATTTTAAATAGTTTAGTTAGGGCTCTTGTTTATTTTTTGCCCCAGGGCCTTTGGTTAACTAGCTACGCCACTGTCTGTAGGTTAATATGTCTGGTAGGTATGCTCTGGTAGGTATGCAGCGCTACGCGAGCTGAATTGAATTTTATTGCGTCATAGCAAGAGTCGCTATTTGTTTAAATTTCTTTGCGGAGTGATGCTTCTGTTCCTTTAGTATTCTGTGCTCGTACTAAGGTTTTAGACTAGGTTAGGCTAGGTTTTATCTTAAGTGGTAGGTTTTTCGTATGCGAGATGCCGTCTGGGTTGGGTACTTATTGGGTATTATAAAACTTAGGTATGATTTATTGTCTCAGGGTGATGAGCGCAGTGCAGTGCCAGGACTTTGCAAAACAAAGTTAGTGGTGGTCCTGCTATTTTTATGGGCAGGCGTGTTGTTTACTATTGACTTGCTCATCTCTACTCATCTACATAAAGAATCTTCACAAACGTAGCTAGAGTACCTATAGTGCGACAAGAAGCTAACTGAACACGCATGCATCCTAGCTAGGGGCCAGGATCTATGTTCGTTCTATGTATCCTGTGATCGACGATCAACAATCACAGGATACATAGAACGAACATATGAAATGAAATGAAATGAAATGAAATGAAATGAAATGAAATGAAATGAAATGAAATGAAATGAAATGAAATGAAATGAAATGAAATGAAGCAAATAAATTTCATTTCATTTCATTTCATATGTTCGTTCTATGTATCCTGTGATCGTTGGGCATTAAACAATTACTCCCTATGTGTATTATACTAGACAGTTGAGCGCCACAGTCAACGCCAAGCCTGAGTTCTAATTTTAGCCGTATTCACATAATAAATTATTACCATAATTTATTGGTGCATCCAGGTGGAAACGTGGCTGAACCGAGTAACGGACTGCATGCGCTACACACTGCGCGATATCTTCGAGCACAGCGTCAAGTCGTATGAAGACAAGCCTCGAGACGAGTGGGTGTTCGACTGGCCCGCACAACCCGCCCTGGTCGGGACACAGATCTGGTGGACTACTGAGACCAACCAGGCGTTTGAGAAGCTTGAAGAAGGTACGTGAATTGACATTTTAGAGCCATTTCAAACGCATAAGTCTTGTCGATTTGGTTTACCAATTAAGAGGTCTAGATTTTGTGGATTGGTATTATCCAATCTTTTCTAATTAATAGGTTATGAGGGCGCTCTAAAAGACTACCAAAAGAAACAGATCTCCCAGTTGAGCGCATTAATCATGCTTCTGCTTGGCGACTTGACGGTTGGCGACCGACAGAAGATCATGACCATCTGTACCATAGACGTGCACTCGAGAGACGTGGTCGCCAAGCTCATCACGGCTAAAGTCGACAACTCTAACGCCTTCCAGTGGCAGAGTCAGCTGAGGTAAATAACTGTATCTACTCAGCTACCTCTCTCTGTCTTTGATTTGTCGAAGTTTTTGGTTACACTTGTCGCGACGGCGCACATATTCGCCATACCCTGATTTTGGTCGAAGTATTAGCATATATATATTAGTATATATATTAGTATATATATATATATAAATATATATATAGTATATATTGCGAGAACAATAACTTAAGCAAAAGGAAGCGAGAAAAAAGAGACAATTGCACGTCGTAGTATATTTTTTTCGAAGAGCTGTAGCTTTTGAGTCGGTAGGTACTGCTTTATTTTACGCTCTTGTTTTTCTTTAGGCATCGCTGGGACATGAATTTGAACAATTGTTTTGCCAATATTTGTGACGCGCAGTTTCTATACGACTACGAGTATTTGGGCAACACGCCTCGACTTGTAATCACGCCTCTCACGGATCGATGCTACATCACATTGACGCAGGCAAGTTTTCTCCTTAATTATTGGGTAGAACATTCAGAACGATTAATAGTGAGGTCATATCAACGAAATTTATTTTGGGTTCGTTAGGATATAATTCGATGGAAGTCAGACGGGATAGGCAACGTAGAGCAGTATGTCAAAACGTCTTCGTTATTTTAGGTAAAAGTGTAGGGTACACTTAGATGAAGTAGATCAAAAAATTACATTAAAAAGTTTTAAAATGGGTGACTCCAGCCTGTAAAACCTTATTAATATTTATGTTAGATATAGCTAAGTTTATAGCGCTGCGTTGTATAATGTTCATTTTGTAATAAAGAATTTAATAAAACAACAAACAAGAAAAAAATCACAAGTTAAGCTGACGTCGTTTGCTTAGAGCCTCCACTTGATAATGGGCGGCGCGCCGGCCGGGCCGGCGGGCACGGGCAAGACGGAGACCACGAAGGACCTCGGCCGCGCGCTCGGCATCATGGTCTACGTGTTCAACTGCTCCGAGCAGATGGACTACAAGTCTTGCGGGAACATCTATAAAGGTGCTGGAAAACATTTTGTAACTGTAGCCCTTGCTCCGCCCCCGTAACGGAATATCCTGTGACGTCTAATAAGCTTGTCTGACAAAGAAGCGAGGGAGGGAAGCACATAATTAATAATATGAAAGGAAGAAAAATACTGTATTATTCTTAGTCCAGTTAAAACTGTGAAAAAAGGTTTACTTTGCAAAGGGTTGGTTATGCGTCATATGTAATACGGGTAGAGAATAGTCCAAGTTTTTAACCTGTTGTACAGGTAAAGGCCCTTTTTAAAATTCTAAGTTTTCGATCTTGTGCTGACGCGGGCTTTGCCATATCCATATCATCCTTATTTCGTAATATCTTCCTTCTCCCCTCCCTCCTTCCCCTCTTCCCTCCTTATCTCCTACGTTTCTTTCTTCCTTCTTTGAGCGCGGTGGTTCTAACAGGATGCGAGTTTTGCTCACACTTGTCCTTATTTTTATCTGTGTAGCACCATCGAAATTCTCGGGACTATGTCAACCTCCAAAGGAAAACTTCCAAACTCCTTTTGTTGAGGTATACCAGCGCGGCTTACTATCCAGCCATCAATTCTTCCTCAGGTCTTGCTCAAACTGGTGCATGGGGCTGCTTCGACGAGTTCAATCGAATCTCAGTAGAAGTACTGTCCGTAGTGTCGGTACAAGTGAAGAGTGTACTCGACGCCATCAAGGCCAAGAAGAAGAAGTTTGACTTCATGGGCGAGTTCATCGTGTTGATACCGACCATCGGCATGTTTATCACAATGAACCCTGGCTATGCCGGGAGGACTGAGCTGCCTGAAAACTTGAAGGCGTTGTTTAGGTAATTTTTTGACTAAAGCTGATGTAAGCACAAAAGTTTGATCATTAACTAAACGTAACTGAAAGGCTCTCGACCGATCCGTAACTACAACCTAAAGGTTCAGATGGAATTAGTTCAAGAACCCGGTTAGAAGTATGATGAGTATATTACACATTTTTTCCCATGATCTAAATGTAACTGCGCTACAGCTGTTTCATTTATGTGTTCATCATCATTACCATCGGCCTCTATTAGTCTCACAATAGTCTCAATAGTCTAATAGACAATGGTCTCTCCCGCCGCTGTAACTAAAAACCTCTGCTCTTCTCCTGTCACAAGTCTTGCAACCAAATGCCAACCACAAGCATAAAGTCTCGTTGTACCATATCTAATACTAGCGACCCGTCCCGGCTTCGTACGGATGCAAGTTACAAATGTAGTATTATTTTTTTACAACTTGATTACAAAACATTGAATTTGCTCTACTTAATTAGAATGTATTGTACATATTAACCTTCTTTAAAAATATCTCTAAATGGCTGGAAGCCGTATCAAAATCCGTTGTGTGGTTTAGAAGAAGTAAGCGGTAAAACAGAAAGGATGTCGTGGATTGCGACTTTATGTTATACTATTTAGAGATTGTCTTTACTTAGGCCATGCGCCATGGTGGTGCCAGACTTCGAGCTGATCTGCGAGATCATGCTGGTGGCAGAGGGGTTCCAGGAGGCGCGGCTGCTAGCGCGCAAGTTCATCACCCTGTACACGCTGTGCCGCGAGCTGCTCTCCAAGCAGGACCACTATGACTGGGGGCTGCGCGCCATCAAGTCGGTGCTCGTCGTTGCTGGTTCGCTCAAGGTGCCTTTGCAAATTTGCAGTGCTGCAACAACTGCAACAGACAACTGTAACATGTAACATGGACGCTCGCGTGTTCATGGCGACTAGAGTTGCCAAGCGATTACTTCAATTTTAGACTCTATGCTCATCGTTAATCGCCGGCTCGCTTAAGGTAGGTTTACAAACTGCAACAATTATTACGGGCACTGTGACATGAACACTCGTGTGATTATGGCAATTGCAGTTGTTAAGAGAAAACGTTAGTTGTCAAATTTAGGTTAGCGATGTCATAGACGAATAATGTCATATGGCATTTTACTGTGGGGTTCTGCTGCGGATATAGATACTATTTTTATATTACAAAAGCGTGCAGTTCGCGCGATTTACGAGCTGGGTCCACGTGACTTGTTAAGGGATTTTTTAAGCAAATTAATATATAAACTTTACCTTATTTATATATTTATGAAAATATAATGCAAGCTCGTAGAAACTTACACAAATTCAAAGTAAATGGTGACCATCATATCATAAACACTAGAAATAAGGATAGGATTGTTGTACCTAGGTATAGACTGACTAAAACGAATATAAGTCCTTTATGGGCAACTGCGTACGTTTTTATAATAGAATTCCAAAATATATAACGGAGCTCACAGAAAGTAAATTTAATGAAGTAAATGTAATTACGCGTTAAGAATGTTCTAATGAGAAAAGCATACTATACTGTTCGTAATTACATAGAAGACAAAGATGTTTGGAACATTCCACTTCTGCAAAGTAGCCAACTGGCACATAAGAAACATAACATTGTAGAAACCCAATAAATTATAACAAAATCTCAAATAAAATGCCCCTCAGTTTCTTGCTGTATCTTCTGAGTTCTTTTTCCGGTACGGTGGTAGAGTCATTGTGATAATTTGACGTTCATAGTGCGTCTGTGATGCCAGAATGATTAAAGAGATTTTGTTTTTTTTTTATGATAGATAAATTAAACGATAATGCGGCTGAGGATAGAACAGAATTAGAAAATACCTTTCTTCACCCTGAGGATATTATAATTCAGCAAGTATGTAAAACATCTAAGAGTACATCCGTAGCAGTTAAATATTAGTTTTAAAATTTCAGCGAGGTGATCGCCTCCGACCGGAAGATCAGGTCCTAATGCGAGCGTTGCGTGACTTCAATATTCCCAAGATCGTGACAGACGACACTCCTGTGTTCATGGGGCTGATCGGCGACCTGTTCCCGGCGCTCGACGTGCCGAGGAAAAGGGATTTCGATTTCGAGAAAAATCTTATCGATGCAGCTCTCTCAATGAAGTTGCAGCCTGAAGCAGGGTTTATATTGAAGGTATCCTTTAAATAAAACTACTGCATTTTTCCATTATTTTATGTGTATTTTCTAATGACATTGAAAAGCAGTTATTTTTGGGCACTTTTCAAATACCGTATGATGTGCTATCCAGATGGTCCAGCTAGTGGAGTTGTTCGCGGTGCGGCACTCGGTATTCATTAACGGATTCGCCGGTACCGGCAAGTCGATGGTGTGGCAGTGCCTGCACAAAACGTACCACATGCTTAAGTTGAAGCCTTTCTACAACGACCTGGACCCTAAGGCTGTCACCAACGACGAGTTGTTCGGTATATTTTTGAAACAATTTTTGTGCGAGTGTGATTTTCACAAATTTTATTTTAATTGATTATAACCAATGACTTTATTACCAGTAGTGGTCTCAATAAAGGCTGAAGAGATAATAAAAGCCTACCAAACAGGTAAGATACTACAAAAGAAGCGTCATAAAGTTTTACCCCATGACTATCTATATAATAAAAGAGCAGGGTTTTTTCTACAACCATCGCACATGCATAACCGCTTAATATAGAAACCTGAAATTTGGACCACTTATTCTACAAGTAGTGAAGGTGTCATTTAAGAACGGATTTTTTCGAAATTTGACCTTTAAGTGGGTCAAATGGGGTCATAAAGGCTGTATGGGGAAAAATTCTTTTGTCGCACGGTCACGAAACTTTGGCAGGATACTATTCAAAAGAAATAAAAGAACACGTGTATCACAGTTTTTTGAAAATTGACCCTTAAAGGGGGTTTAGTGCGGTTTATTTAGATTGGAATGCGGAAACTATAACGTATGCTACGGTTATTGTTTTTTGACCAGTAGTTATCAAATTGTGTGAGCATAAAGCATGTGATTGCTAGGAACTTGTTTTCGGCATTTTTCGAAGTTCAACCCCTAAGATCATTTATTGGGGGTTACAAAGTTTCTATGGTGTAGGCTTTTTTAAGTAAAGTTATGAAACTTAGTGAATTGACTAAACATAAGAATATAAAAATACATTTTCAGCAACTTTTCAAAAATCAACCCCTAAGGTCATTAAATAGGGCCGCGATGTTTGTATGGAGTAATCTTTCTTATTAATGCGACACTATAGCTACAGTTAAGAAACAGGGCAAATAAATTAAGTTTGATCAAGTTAAAAAATAAGTTTTCAGCATTTTTCTAAAATCAACCCCGAACAGGGTTAAACGAGGTGGTAAAGTTTACATAAAAGATCTTTATTTATAGCGATGAAACTTGATACACACCCCTAACAAAACATTATTAGAATGAGATTTACAATGTTTGAAAATCATCCCTTAATAGGGTTAAACAGGGTGGAAAGTGAAGATTATTATTGTAAGCTACAACGATGAAATTTGGTATACGTGCTTAGCCAATGAAATTATAGATATATATTGAACCATTTTTTTAAATCATCTCCCAACAAGCCTAAACGGGGTGAAGTTTGTATAGAAAATCTTTTTTATTTATGAAGTTTGTGGTTATGATGAAACTTGGTACACAAACTAAGAAAAAGAAGATAACTTAAACGTAATTCATATTTTTTTGAAAATCTACCCTAAATCAGGTTAGATAAGGGTGAAATGTAATTATATTTTTTGAAGCTACGACGATGAAATTCGGTTTATATACTCAGATAGATAGACTTTAAGCGTGTTTCAGCATTTTGCTGGAATCATCCCTAAACCGGTTCAAACGGGGTGGTTAAGTTTATATGAAGAATCTTTGTTCATGAAGTTATGGCAATTAAATTTGGTACAAAGAGTAAGCAAAAGAAATAAACAAACGTAATTCGCCATTTTTGAAATTTACCCTCTAACAAGGTTAAACAGGGTGGAAAGTATCAAATATTTTTTAATGCTACGATGTTGAAATTTCTTACAAATACTCAGCCAATAAAATTATAAACTTATTATGAATATATATTAGTTTATAGTTATATTATTATTCATTTATTAGGATTTATATTTATATAAGTATCTAATGGTATAATAGTATTATTTATTTATGAATTATTGTACACCACCGTCTACTTCTTTTCTTCCGATACTGTCCATCCAAGACCGCCCATTGTACTACCCTAGTTATAAGGTTTATCTGTAATTATTTTTTTTATGTTACTGGTATACAATAAAGAGTATTTGTATTTGTATAAACACGTATTCCACCATGTTTTGAAATCATCCCCTAATAGGGTTATACAGGGTGGTACAGTTTGTGTGGAGAATTTTTGTTTATGAAGTTGTAGCAATGAAATTTCGTATACAGACCAAACAAAAGTAATAAATTAAACGGAAACTCACTTTATTAATTAACCTCTAAAAACGTTAAACGAGGTGGAATATACAATTTTTCTAGACGGTGAAATTTTGTATATATATATACTTCGAATATACTATACGCACATGTTTCACCACTTATTAAACATCTTAAAAGGTCTAAACGGGATGGCAAATATTTGTGTGGAAAACCTTTGCTTATAAGGTGAAAGCGAAACTTGGTATATTATAGACTAAATAAATGGCCTAAATGGCCTAATGGCCAGAAAATTTGGTAATTATATCGGGACCAGAGTGGGACGATAATGGGATAGGAAGGGGATGGTAACGGTACAGGAGGGAAACAATAACACGATAGGAGGTTCGCTAGGGAGGACGATAGAGGGTCGGATCGGAATAGGATCGGGAGCAGAGCGGGGCGGTAACGGAATAAGAGTGGAACTGTAACAGGATAGGAGCAGGACGGAACCAGGATCAGAGCAGTACGGTAACGGGATGGGAGCGCGATGATATCAAGATAGGAGTGGGAACAGAAGCGGTACGGTACGGTAACGAGAAAGGAACTGGACGGGAACTGGAACGGGACGATGGTGGGACGAAAAGTGGTCGGAAGCAGGATCAATACTTCACTACGCGTACGAAGTCGCGGGCATCAGCTAGTCATTATAAAACATGATCCTTCAATGTGTTTCAATTTCAACTGTCATCCATCCAGGAATCATCAACCCTGCGACTCGCGAGTGGAAAGATGGGCTGTTCTCAACCATAATGCGCGACATGGCCAACATGCCGGGCGACGGGCCCAAGTGGATCGTACTCGATGGGGACATCGACCCCATGTGGATCGAGAGCTTGAACACGCTCATGGACGATAATAAGGTACAATATTGGTACTTACTGTTGTTTTTAGGGTAACCCGTGCCATTAAAGTGTAAGTAATTTGTAAAATAATCTAAAATGGCGGCGCTAATCATGTCCTCTCACTCACACAGGACGTGATTAATGGCACGAGTTATATAATATTTCAAGAATTGGTCTTTATTTGACTTTATAGATATCGACCTCGTGTGGATAGAGATTTTGAACGCTCATGGATTGTATTAAGGCGCAATATACCTCATTGTTACTAGTTAGTATTATTATTTATTGTAAGATTTGATCATTATTTACGACGATAAATTGGAGTAGGTAATGAATGTTTCTGCAAAATATATTTACCTACTTTAACCGCCTTAGTATTTTTTTAATTCTTTACTTTGTTCGTAATCCAACCTTGGGAGTCCTCCGCACCGCTCTGGCTTTTACAAATATGGCGACCTCGTCCGAGGATAATCTATTTGCTACCTAGTTACACAATCGTAATCAATCGTTATATTGTTGCAGGTGCTAACGCTGGCCAGTAACGAGCGGATCGCTTTGACAAAATGCATGCGTTTGTTATTCGAAATCTCCAACTTGCGAACAGCAACTCCGGCTACCGTATCGCGCGCCGGTATCCTGTACATCAACCCTCAAGATTTGGGCTGGAATCCGTGAGTCTAGTAGATTTTAAGTTGAGATCGTGAAGGCCTAATAATTTGTTGATTAAAAGTTATGCTATCGTGAGTAAATAACACATGATCAATAACTATAACATGGGGCACTTTAAAAGAAGGGTGAAAAGACCCCTTAAAGGTAGGCAACGCACCAGTAATGCCACGAGTGTTGCAGGTGTCCATAGGCGACGGTAACCGCTTACCATAAAGGCGGGCCGTCTGCTTGTATATATATATATATATATATATATATATATATATATATATATATATATATATATATACAACGTGTAACATAAATGTGTAGTAATAATTAAACCACGCATATAGAAGCTTATTAATAATTCAAGTCCAAGTGCAAATCACCAGAAACTTTTTAAAATCACAAGATATGATAATTTAAACATTTCTGGTAATCAAGTTCATTTCAACCCTAACAATCAGCTGATAAAGAGCAATGAACTTGTGACAAAGAATATTAGTGCACCGCGTGTACAGATCTGACAAACAAATTTTATCTTCAGTTAGCAAAGCCAGCTGTCCTACCAACCTTACTTTACAACTAACTTTCAAGCAAACTGCTTTTTACGCGACTCCCCAAAAAAGGAATATAATGTTTTCGGGGTTAATGTATGTGCGTTTTTTTATTACAAAATGCCTCAACAGATTTGGATGTATGGGGTATCCTCGGAATCCTTAAATCATCCCAAGTGATAATGTTTTTGGCAGGGTATTTTTTTATTTTTATTAATGCTTACTTATTAATTACAGCATTAAACATCATCGCTCCAATTAACATTCAGGAATAAGGATCTAATCAGTGTAAACGCCTAATAAGAGCGAGCATGGCTGATGTTCTTAAAAAATACGTGAGGTCACCAACCACCGTAGGAATAGGATGTAAAAAACATCATGCATGGATTTCAACAGTAGGAATGTAATAGGCTGATAATGATGATTAAGACATTTCCAACATTTGATTTCATTGCATAGTAAAAGAGTGTTCGTAAGTCAGTAATCAATAAAGCGTCTTTACTTAGTCAGTTTTCAGAAATAAACCTGTTTAATCTTTGACAAAACGCGGCAAACACTAAAGCTATCAAACATTCGCCGCCGCTTCATGATTCGCTAGCCTTGTTTCGTATTGCACCAATCATAAAGATGTAATCCTAATAAATAATAGCCGCTGCTCCTCATTGGTCGAGCGGCACAAACAAAGTTACCTTCTAACGCCGCCCCATAAAACTCCACCGAAGAGGACCGTTTTCGTTTCGGAAATTCTTTTTAGGTTATTTCTGAATATGAATTCTAAGACGTCAAGTTGGATAAAAATTTGAAACTAATCAAGGCAAGGCTAAGTCGGGTACGTTCGCGGAGATTTTTTTGTATACCGGTTCCGGAACATGCAAAAAAACTATGGTAAAAAAACTTATACCTATGTTTTTATTATGGTTTTAATGCATTCAAATCTGTCCAGGCAATAAGAAGTAATGGTGGAATAAATAAATACATACATACGTAAACCCTGAAATACTCCTTTTTGGGCAGTCGTGTAAAAATGTGGAAATACCCTTTTTTACGAGAGTTCCGGAACGGAAACGACCGAGTCCGAAGATCCGTTCAGTATGAAATTCCGGTATTTGAGACTCGAAATCAAGCCCTTGTAAAATGTTCGGCGTTTTCAAAGACAGAGCGCCTAGGCCACAAAACAGATAAATACAGAAGTTAATCTCATGTATGTACTTTTCATACATTTCATACCGGACGGCGCAGGAAGTTTTTGGGAGGAAAATTGATTGATTTAAAAATATAACTGTACACGATATCGACATAATTTTTTCGCAGTTACTATTATAACTGAATAAAGTTGTTTTGAAGACAAAACAAATGCGATTAGTTTACATTAACATCTTCCTCATTAGATTATTGAACACAAGGCTAACACAGCTTATACTACAATAAATATCTAATTTTAAATTGTAAAAATATGACAAGGCTAAAAACTTATGTTCGCTTGTTCGGCGCAGGGCTGGGGGCTGGGGCGCTTACCTACCTACCTAACTATTTTGTGTTACGTGAAAACAAACCATCAAAATACAAGCAAATACCTACTTACCTCTCTGAAACAACTGGTAGCTTAAAAAACGACAATTCACCGTTTAATGTTGAATTTAAACAACCGTCCACCAAACAGTTATAATAACCTATTTTTCGTTGCTCCATTTTTGCACAAAAAAGTTCACAGACGCGTGTCTCAAGCGGATGGCACTCGCATCCCAACTGTGCCCAGATATCGTGTCTGTGAGCGGTGTCTATGTGTGCGTTGCTCGAGCGCACTTTGTATGTATGTAGATTTCTGTACTAATCTGTTTTGTGCCTAGGCACAAAGTAGCTCGGTCAATGACCCGTACTACCGCGACTAGGCCACAGCTTGTTAGGATTGTCCAAAATAATTCAAATAAATAATTTTTAAACTTTGTATGGAAAATATAATAGTGTTTTTTTGGTTGTATATTCTGCCCAATGATTCATGACTAGATACCCATACACACCTTTCAGTATTACTACACATTAATGTTATTCCCTGTATATATATACATATACACGGTGGATCTGTTATTCCCGTGTCGGCCTTCTGAGTCATGAGGGGTAGTGCGGATTATATATATATATATATATATATATATATATATATATATATATATATACAGGGAATAACATTAATGTGTAGTAATACTGAAAGGTGTGTATGGGTATCTAGTCATGAATCATCGGGCAGAATATACAACCAAAAAAACACTATTATATTTTCCATACAAAGTTTAAAAATTATTTATTTGAATTATTTTGGACAATCCCAACAAGCTGTGGCCTAGTCGCGGTAGTACGGGTCATTGACCGAGCTACTTTGTGCCTAGGCACAAAACAGATTAGTGCAGAAATCTACATACATACAAAGTGCGCTCGAGCAACGCACACATAGACACCGCTCACAGACACGATATCTGGGCACAGTTGGAATGCGAGTGCCATTCGCTTGAGACACGCGTCTGTGAACTTTTTTGTGCAAAAATGGAGCAACGAAAAATAGGTTATTATAACTGTTTGGTGGACGGTTGTTTAAATTCAACATTAAACGGTGAATTGTCGTTTTTTAAGCTACCAGTTGTTTCAGAGAGGTAAGTAGGTATTTGCTTGTATTTTGATGGTTCGTTTTCACGTAACACAAAATAGTTAGGTAGGTAGGTAAGCGCCCCAGCCCCCGGCCCTGCGCCGAACAAGCGAACATGAGTTTGTGGCCTTGTCATATTTTTACAATTTAAAATTAGATATTTATTGTAGTATAAGCTGTATTAGCCTTGTGTTCAATAATCTAATGAGGAAAATGTTAATGTAAACTAATCGCATTTGTTTTGTCTTCAAAAAAACTTTATTCAGTTATAATAGTAACTGCGAAAAAATTATGTCGATATCGTGTACAGTTATATTTTTAAATCAATCAATTTTCCTCCCGAAAACTTCCTGCGCCGTCCGGTATGAAATGTATGAAAAGTACATACATGAGATTAACTTCTGTATTTATCTGTTTTGTGGCCTAGGCGCTCTGTCTTTGAAAACGCCGAACATTTTACCAGGGCTTGATTTCGAGTCTCAAATACCGGAATTTCATACTGAACGGATCTTCGGACTCGGTCGGTTCCGTTCCGGAACCCACTCGTAAAAAAGGGTATTTCCACATTTTTACACGATGCCCAAAAAGGAGTATTTCAGGGTTTACGTATGTATGTATTTATTTATTCCACTATTACTTCTTATTGCCTGGACAGATTTGAATGCATTAAAACCATAATAAACACATAGGTTTAAGTTTTTTTTACCATAGTTTTTTTGCATGTTCCGGAACCGGTATACAAAAAAATCTCCGCGAACGTACCCGACTTAGCCTTGCCTTGATTAGTTTCAAATTGTTGTCCAACTTGACGTCTTAGAATTCATATTCAGAAATAACCTAAAAAGAATTTCCGAAACGAAAACGGTCCTTTTCGGTGGAGTTTTATGGGGCGGCGTTAGAAGGTAACTTTGTTTGTGCCGCTCGACCAATGAGGAGCAGCGGCTATTATTTATTAGGATTACATCTTTATGATTGGTGCAATACGAAACAAGGCTAGCGAATCATGAAGTGGCGGCGAATGTTTGATAGCTTTAGTGTTTGCCGCGTTTTGTCAAAGATTAAACAGGTTTATTTCTGAAAACTGACTAAGTAAAGACGCTTTATTGATTACTGACTTACGAACACTCTTTTACTATGCAATGAAATCAAATGTTGGAAATGTCTTAATCATCATTATCAGCCTATTACATTCCTACTGTTGAAATTCATGCATGATGTTTTTTACATTCTATTCCTACGGTGGTTGGTGACCTCACGTATTTTTTAAGAACATCAGCCATGCTCGCTCTTATTAGGCGTTTACACTGATTAGATCCTTATTCCTGAATGTTAATTGGAGCGATGATGTTTAATGCTGTAATTAATAAGTAAGCATTAATAAAAATAAAAAAATACCCTGCCAAAAACATTATAGCCTATGTCACTTGGGATGATTTAAGGATTCCGAGGATACCCCATACATCCAAATCTGTTGAGGCATTTTGTAATAAAAAAACGCACATACATTAACCCCGAAAACATTATATTCCTTTTTTGGGGAGTCGCGTAAAAAGCAGTTTGCTTGAAAGTTAGTTGTAAAGTAAGGTTGGTAGGACAGCTGGCTTTGCTAACTGAAGATAAAATTTGTTTGTCAGATCTGTACACGCGGCGCACTAATATTCTTTGTCACAAGTTCATTGCTCTTTATCAGCTGATTGTTAGGGTTGAAATGAACTTGATTACCAGAAATGTTTAAATTATCATATCTTGTGATTTTAAAAAGTTTCTGGTGATTTGCACTTGGACTTGAATTATTAATAAGCTTCTATATGCGTGGTTTAATTAATATATATACAACGTGTAACATAAATGTGTAGTAATAATTAAACCACGCATATAGAAGCTTATTAATAATTCAAGTCCAAGTGCAAATCACCAGAAACTTTTTAAAATCACAAGATATGATAATTTAAACATTTCTGGTAATCAAGTTCATTTCAACCCTAACAATCAGCTGATAAAGAGCAATGAACTTGTGACAAAGAATATTAGTGCGCCGCGTGTACAGATCTGACAAACAAATTTTATCTTCAGTTAGCAAAGCCAGCTGTCCTACCAACCTTACTTTACAACTAACTTTCAAGCAAACTGCTTTTTACGCGACTCCCCAAAAAAGGAATATAATGTTTTCGGGGTTAATGTATGTGCGTTTTTTTATTACAAAATGCCTCAACAGATTTGGATGTATGGGGTATCCTCGGAATCCTTAAATCATCCCAAGTGATAATGTTTTTGGCAGGGTATTTTTTATTTTTATTAATGCTTACTTATTAATTACAGCATTAAACATCATCGCTCCAATTAACATTCAGGAATAAGGATCTAATCAGTGTAAACGCCTAATAAGAGCGAGCATGGCTGATGTTCTTAAAAAATACGTGAGGTCACCAACCACCGTAGGAATAGGATGTAAAAAACATCATGCATGAATTTCAACAGTAGGAATGTAATAGGCTGATAATGATGATTAAGACATTTCCAACATTTGATTTCATTGCATAGTAAAAGAGTGTTCGTAAGTCAGTAATCAATAAAGCGTCTTTACTTAGTCAGTTTTCAGAAATAAACCTGTTTAATCTTTGACAAAACGCGGCAAACACTAAAGCTATCAAACATTCGCCGCCGCTTCATGATTCGCTAGCCTTGTTTCGTATTGCACCAATCATAAAGATGTAATCCTAATAAATAATAGCCGCTGCTCCTCATTGGTCGAGCGGCACAAGCAAAGTTACCTTCTAACGCCGCCCCATAAAACTCCACCGAAGAGGACCGTTTTCGTTTCGGAAATTCTTTTTAGGTTATTTCTGAATATGAATTCTAAGACGTCAAGTTGGATAAAAATTTGAAACTAATCAAGGCAAGGCTAAGTCGGGTACGTTCGCGGAGATTTTTTTGTATACCGGTTCCGGAACATGCAAAATAACTATGGTAAAAAAAACTTAAACCTATGTTTTTATTATGGTTTTAATGCATTCAAATCTGTCCAGGCAATAAGAAGTAATGGTGGAATAAATAAATACATACATACGTAAACCCTGAAATACTCCTTTTTGGGCAGTCGTGTAAAAATGTGGAAATACCCTTTTTTACGAGAGTTCCGGAACGGAAACGACCGAGTCCGAAGATCCGTTCAGTATGAAATTCCGGTATTTGAGACTCGAAATCAAGCCCTTGTAAAATGTTCGGCGTTTTCAAAGACAGAGCGCCTAGGCCACAAAACAGATAAATACAGAAGTTAATCTCATGTATGTACTTTTCATACATTTCATACCGGACGGCGCAGGAAGTTTTTGGGAGGAACATTGATTGATTTAAAAATATAACTGTACACGATATCGACATAATTTTTTCGCAGTTACTATTATAACTGAATAAAGTTGTTTTGAAGACAAAACAAATGCGATTAGTTTACATTAACATCTTCCTCATTAGATTATTGAACACAAGGCTAACACAGCTTATACTACAATAAATATCTAATTTTAAATTGTAAAAATATGACAAGGCTAAAAACTTATGTTCGCTTGTTCGGCGCAGGGCTGGGGGCTGGGGCGCTTACCTACCTACCTAACTATTTTGTGTTACGTGAAAACAAACCATCAAAATACAAGCAAATACCTACTTACCTCTCTGAAACAACTGGTAGCTTAAAAAACGACAATTCACCGTTTAATGTTGAATTTAAACAACCGTCCACCAAACAGTTATAATAACCTATTTTTCGTTGCTCCATTTTTGCACAAAAAAGTTCACAGACGCGTGTCTCAAGCGGATGGCACTCGCATCCCAACTGTGCCCAGATATCGTGTCTGTGAGCGGTGTCTATGTGTGCGTTGCTCGAGCGCACTTTGTATGTATGTAGATTTCTGTACTAATCTGTTTTGTACCTAGGCACAAAGTAGCTCGGTCAATGACCCGTACTACCGCGACTAGGCCACAGCTTGTTAGGATTGTCCAAAATAATTCAAATAAATAATTTTTAAACTTTGTATGGAAAATATAATAGTGTTTTTTTGGTTGTATATTCTGCCCAATGATTCATGACTAGATACCCATACACACCTTTCAGTATTACTACACATTAATGTTATTCCCTGTATATATATATAACGGAGGCGGTGGGTTATCCTCGTCGTTATCGGTCATGGTTGACTAATTTCATGTAGGCGTAATAATTATAACGTAATACTATAATCACACTATAGCGGGTTACAAAGTTACACGGAACGCGTGACAGTTTCTAGGCGTGTTCACCAGCCGACCGCCGCCGCCAGAAGAAAGTGAATCACTCCGGTCGACCACCGCGCCATAGACTCCGTTAAGTGCCGCTAGATGGCACTGGCGTCCCAATTATTTGAATAATCGATGAAAATGATGGCTCGTTCCGACATATATATATATATATAAAACTATCAGAAACTTGCAATCCATTTCCTTAACTTTGTAGGTGCAGTAATAATTGCTGAAAAGTCTAGGTTTAACCATATTTAAGCCAATACTCTTGTTCTTAAAGTCTGACTTACAGTATATTGCACCCATGACCGACATGATACCAACAACCTATTCAAAAATGAATATATGTTTAATAAAAGTATGATTATACCAGCTTCGTAGCCTCATGGATAGACACAACGCGCGACGACGAGTCGGAAAAAGCGATGCTTACAGTGATGTTCGACAAATATATCCCATCCTTACTCGAGTCCTGTAAGAAGTACAAGCGTATCACGCCGCTCACCGAGCTGCAGCAAATACAGCTCACTTGCTATCTGTTGGAGTGCTTCTTGAACAAGAATTTGCTGCCGAGCGACTGTCCTAAGGAATGGTAAGTTGATCTGATAGTTATTTTCCAAACTGTGAAATACCCCCTGTTTTTGTTATGGGACAGGCAAACTCAGTACCGGTGATGGAAAGCGTAACACCTGCCAATAGCAGTGGCAGTGTCACCCAGACCTTAAAATTCAAGAGCACAAAGTGTGGCAGTTACCATCGGGCGAACGACATGATAGACTCATTGCTCACTTCCTTAAAAAAATGAACGTGTATCGACAAATGTTGTTCATGAATATGTAAAAGGCCATTAATTTCGCTGGCTACGATGCCAAGTACAAACTAATCCGTCCATAACATTATAGGTACGAAATATACTTCGTATTCTCCATCGTATGGGGTTTCGGGTCCGGTCTCTTCCAAGACCAGCTGGTCGACTGGCGCAACGAGTTCAGCAAGTGGTTCTGCAACGAGTTCAAGCAGATAAAGTTCCCTTCCACTGGCACGGTGTTCAGCTTCTTTATTGATCCGGAGACGAAGAAGATGTTGCCTTGGTCGGAGAAGGTGGAGAGTTTCGAGCTGGACCCTGATTTACCGTTACAGGTGATTTAAGATTTGACTAAAACGCGTTGATTGGTGCAGGATGATCTGCTTACTACTCACTCCCCTTTCCATACCAAAATATTTCCCACCTTACGGCATAGGTAATATACACATTGGCAATGCTTTTGGTGTGGCATACGAGTATGTTGTAGACAACCGGTGACATCTATACATCAGGAAAGTCGTTTGCTTATTTGCAACTACAAAGTCTACTTAGACATGCGGCCCTTGGCATAGTTTCCTGAAAAAATCGATTGACGGCAATCTTGAAAAATAAAATTTACCTTTTCATCATTATTTTTTTGGTTTTTTTTATTAATGAAGTTTACAAATCTATTAGAGTTCTGCGTGTCTTACCATTTCTGACATAGGTACAAATTTTCATTATTTAAATTAATTAAAATAAACTGTCCCATGCATGTAATTAGTACAGAAAATGTCAAAGATTAATTAAAAAACACATAACCAATAAAGGTCAAATTAATTAATTATTCACACGCACAATATGTGAATATTACCAGGCCTAGCGCATTACGGTTAGTTAAAAATGTAGTGTAATTTAGTTTTCCATAATATATAGAGAATTGTAAAATTCAACCTCCAGTTTTTCTCTCCATCACTGTTGTCGGAAAAACGGCCCATGGTGATACTTATAATTAAGTTGACCAATTGTTACTATTTGTGTATTGTGGATTAACAATAAAAACTTGATTGATTAATTTATTGATATTGTAACGTTACAGTCGTGCCTAGTATCAACCGCGGAGACCACCCGCATTCGTTTCTTCATGGACTTGCTGATCACGAAGCAGAAGCCGGTGATGCTGGTCGGCAGCGCCGGCAGCGGCAAGACGGTCAGCGTGGCCGCCAAACTCAACTCGCTGCCCGACTCGTACGCCATCACCAATGTGCCTTTCAACTTCTATACCACATCAGGTAATAGAGCTTGAGTAGGTATTTCTAATTTATTTGACGTACTACCCAAGAAGGAATAGGTACCTAAGATTGAAATGTTATAGTCTTATAATATTCAGTATCTTTATACGTTTTTAAACTCATGGTTACTAACAATAGGGGATCGGACAACTTTTCAGAAAGTGTTTTAAGTTAACTATAATGAATATATATAGCCATGAAAAATAGTATTTTAATGCTCTAAAAGTAGTGTTTAAATATTATGTTTTAAATATTGCCGCGCCTCAAAACTTGTGACGTCATATGAAGGTAGAAAACTACAAACTGTTCGAAATAAAACTTGCAAAGAGATTTAAATACGTTTTGTGAAGTTTAGACGATAATGTAGTAATGGAACGAAAAATTTAGCAAAAATACATTTTATGAAAAGCAAAAGCGTAAAATAAACACAAGCTTGACTCACGGTATTTGCCTTCAAATGACGTCATGCGCTGTGATTGTTGTATCTCAGATACTGACACAAAAACCTCAATGCAAATCTAATATTCATTGAGATTTTCAAAGAAGCTCACGATTAAAATTTCAAAGAGTTCATCACTAATCTCTTAAAAACGTTATCATCACTCTTACACAATTTTGATCAAGTACATAGTCATAATGAAATAGCCACTGTACTCGTTTGGATCTGAATGTGAATGAAATCGGACGAAGGTGCCACTCACATCGCAACCAATAATACTAATAAGGTATCATACAAAAACTTTTTTATCTAGAAATGATGCAGAAAGTGCTAGAGAAGCCCCTCGAGAAGAAGTCTGGGCGTAACTTCGGTCCCCCGGGGAGCAAGTTTATGATTTACTTCGTGGACGACCTCAACATGCCTGAAGTCGACACCTACGGCACTGTGCAGCCGCACACGCTCATCCGCCAGTTCATGAACTACAGGCACTGGTAAATCTATTTTCATGTTACAGTAAACACTGTGATTTTAGTTGCAAATAAATTATAGCGATTACATTTCAAAAGCTTCATGTCGTCGTGTGATAAAATTGTTCTAGCCACTAGAATTAGGCCAAAAAGTTAATAGATGGTTGTTGCGCAACCCAAGTCAATGCATGGACAACAAGTCTCTTTACGAGTTAGCATCGCGCAAGCGAAATTAACATTATCATTAGACACGTAGAACTTGCAAAAGAACTCCCAAAGACAGGTCTTTGGGCTAACAACACGCAGCACGATCGGTCGATTTTCCCCATAATTACCTCCATAATCAATTATCTGCTATAAATCAAAAATATTTTTGTTGGACACCGTTTCATTGTAGCATTTATCTCGCAGGTACGACAGGCAGAAGCTGTCTCTCAAAGACATATCGAACTGCATGTTCGTGGCGTGCATGAACCCGACGGCCGGCTCTTTCACCATCGACCCGCGCCTGCAGAGGCAATTCTGCACTTTTGCTGTCAGGTAATCTTCAGAATGTGTCTACTTTGGATATTGCTAGTGCAAATTGCGTAAGTTTTTATAATCGCATCCTTAGAGAAAATGCTATGGATTGAATCAGATTTTTGTAAAAGGTTCTTAGGCAGAAATTCAAACACAGAGCATTTCACCTCTATAATTGTGTACCAGTTGAGTGTTACAATTAAGTTAAAAAAAAAAACGTAAAAAATAGGGGAAATAACGAGTATTAGAAAATGTTCATAACACCGTCCCAGTCCATGAAAACATTCCATAGACAAAGCAGATCGGTTGCTACCGACCGCGTCATAGACATCCTTATTACTCTGAAACATGTCACCCCACAGTTTCCCAGCTCTAGACGCGTGCCACCACATCTACAAGCAGATCCTAACCCAGCACGTGCACAACCCGTTGAACAAGTTCAGCATACTCGTACAGCGCTACGCCGAGACGGTCGTGACCGCGGCGCTCGCGCTGCACAGCAAGCTCTCCTCCACCTTCCTGCCGACCGCAATCAAGTTCCACTACATATTCAATCTCAGGGACCTCTCTAACATCTTTCAGGTAATAGAATATCGTCTAGGTATAATAAACGAACATCAACCAGATTATAAAAACTGATTTTTTCAGGTGTAAAAATTCTAACAGGTAATTTTTTTTAATTATTTATTTGTAATTGCTCTTAGCGATAAGGCGGCCCATTGTTCTACCACTATTTATTTGTAACTGTAAATGATAGAATAACCTCAACTCTGATCCATGCCGCACCAAAGTTTAGAAATCTCAATTTTGGTGCACAGGCCCGTTCGCTACTGTGCACTAAGATTGTACAGTAGGCAGTGCAGAAGTGCAGTCATAAAATCTCGAAAAATCTCTTGTCCAACATCTAAATTTTCTTAATGATTTCTCTGAACTTATTGTTTTCAGGGCATATTATTCACGACCGGCGATGCCATCAAGACTCCGTCAGAGTTAGTAAGGCTATGGATGCACGAGGCGACGCGTGTCTATTCAGACAAGCTTGTCGACTCCGTTGACAACGATACTTTCTCCAAACTCATCATAGAGATCATGAAGAAGAATTGCGAGGTATGTGGGACACGGTTTTTTTTAAAAGGGTTTGGAAGTTATGGGTGAGGGAGTTATGGGTAAAGATTTCCTATGACGGCGGTGCCGCAATATAGCGGCCACAACACTACGTAGTACGTTGGACGCAAGCTATTTCTATACATTTCTATTTGAAGTTACGGTGTCAAATGCCTCTCTTTAGGCAACGACGCCATTTTGGTTGTGTAATACATTTTGATTGGCAACAGCTAGCTAAAGGTACAAA
Organism: Petrophora chlorosata; assembly: GCA_951640565.1. Taxonomy (NCBI): domain Eukaryota; kingdom Metazoa; phylum Arthropoda; class Insecta; order Lepidoptera; family Geometridae; genus Petrophora; species Petrophora chlorosata. The sequence continues at coordinate 7,163,721 of OX621207.1, read as the reverse complement.
TTATAGCTTCTCTCTATTTATGGCTTACAGGATTATGACGAGAACGTTGTATTCGAGAAACCGTTGATCTACTGTCACTTCGCGGAAGGCGTGGGTGACCCCAAGTACTTCCCCATCAAAGACTGGCCGCAGATTAAGAAGCTGCTCGACGAATCTCTCTCCGGGTACAACGACCTCGTTGCCACTATGAACTTGGTGCTCTTCGATGATGCCATGTACCATATTTGCAGGTGAGATGCTTATTTGTTTTGCACCACGAGAGGAGGTGGTAGGAGCGAAGAATTGACGGTTATATACTTAATAACTCGTGTCGTCTTTTTGGTTCGGAAATGTCGTATTTGGTTTTGTGCCACACGTGTTCGTTTTGCTATTCCGGCCTGAGTGCCCTTTGAGATTTCTAGATGTTATGCTATATGCTATACTTCATATTCCACAGAATAAACCGAATCCTAGAAGCACCACGAGGCAATGCGTTGTTGGTTGGAGTTGGCGGTTCTGGCAAGCAGTCTCTGTCCAGACTCAGTGCATTTATATCTTCGTTGGAAGTGTTCCAGATCCAGCTAAGGAAGGGATACAGTATCAACGACTTGAAGGTTGATTTGGGTAGGTATTCTTATTAAAAGTAGGTAATTTGACTAACATTTGCTACAAATTATGACGCAACCATAATACTGGTCCGATAATTGTGCTTCCATTTCAATAAGGCTATGCGTTCAATTCAGCTCATGAGAGACGACAAACATTCAAAAGCTTTGTCAAGTATAAGCGCTCAATTTAAATATCTCTTATTTTAGCCGGGCTCTACATAAAGGCGGGAGTAAAGAACATCGGCAACGTTTTCCTAATGACAGACGCGCAGGTGGCTGAGGAGCGATTCCTCGTGCTTATAAACGATTTGCTCGCGTCCGGAGAAATACCGGAGTTGTTGGCTGATGAAGAGATAGAGAACGTCATCAACGGAGTTAGAGGAGAGGTTCGATTTTTATACCTTTTCAAAGATACATATGGCGGTTATATCTGTCTCTCATATAATATGTAGGCTAGTATGTTTGTGCCACAATTCTATGAAACATCTACTTGAAGTGATATAATCTATTTGTTTTTACAGACTAAAGCATCTGGTGTGCCTGATACTCGAGAGAACTGTTGGAGATTCTTCATCAATCGAGTGAGGACAATGTTGAAGGTAATAATATAAAGTGTAATATAGGTACATAACATTATACTCATTTACATCCTTATACAAGTTAAAGGGCGCGGTAATTAATCTCTACCGTTTTCTATACGCATGTTTATTTTTTGTATTTGGTAGGTTTGGTCTTTGACGGATACCTACTTCTCACCGAATATTAATCGTCTATGGTCGACGATGCCTAGATATACGGTACTGTATTTGAATATACTAAGGTATATTTCTAGTTGACCAACGATCGTAAGAAGAGATAAAAGATTAAAGCCGGGAGCTGAGGCTTATGCGTCGCAACGTTATCGTATTCGAATAAGATTGGTTCTTCAGTATGTGCAGGCAAAGTAGGTCTTTTCTCCAAAAGACTTGAATAAGTGCGAGCAAAGTAGGTCTTACATCAAAAAAACTTTTATAGAGGGCAGTATAATGAGATTGTATTAGAAACATGAATATTGTTCCTATGTTACGCGACCAAAGAAATCAAACAAGAAAAATTGTTTGAATAGAGTAAGTGGCCGTAAAATATTATTTTGCTGCCACGTAATCTATTTCTTCTCTTCTATTTGTTTATATCACAATGTATCTATACCAGGTGGTGTTATGTTTCTCCCCCGTGGGCGACACGCTGCGTATCCGCGCGCGTAAGTTCCCGTCGCTAGTCAACTGCACCGCTATCAACTGGTTCCACGAGTGGCCGCAGGAGGCGCTGCGCTCCGTCTCTAAGAGGTTCATTTCCGAGGTGGAGTCTTTGCCGGTACGTTAGCGAATACAATATCATTGTTTTCGTCATCAGCCTACATATTATACAGGCTGTGGCAAAATTTTGGGATCTTCAGGTTAGCCGCCTTTTTCCTTGCAGTTTTGTTCTTAACTTTGTAGAAAATAAGAACGGTTGCTTTGGATTTTTGAATAAAGTAGAAATAAACATGTACTTAATCGACCTTGTTTCACAATAGGAATGTTTCACCCAAAGTACCACGTCAAATTTTCGAAAAATCTTTTCCTATTGGTCGCTAAATTTTGCCACACCGTTTTTTTCCCAAAGCACACCACACCTAATTGCCTGATCTTTGGCTGTTTTTAACCCCCGACACAAAAGGAGGGGTGTTATAAGTTTGACCGCTATGTGTATCTGTCTGTGGCACCGTAGCTCTTAAACGGCGGTGAACCGATTTGATTGCGTTTTTTTATTTGAAAGCAGGTTTTCTAGCGGGGTTCTTAGACATGTTTTTCAATACGTGACAGTTTGTAATTTATTTTATTTAATTTTAGTTATGTCTATTAGAATCCAATCTAGGTTCTTACATAAATAAAACTTTGATGAGGATTCACCTTACTTATCTCATCTATGTGGATTCCGACCCGATCTAAATATCGGTCTTCTATTATTCTAGAATTTTGCGAGTTTTTAATATTGAATTCCTAAAACTCGTTTATTTTATCGTTTAAACCATGGACCAAATATACTTGTATATGTTTAAACTAAGGCACAGAGCTCGAGGTTTCATCTTTCGATTGCACTATCAAAATAATTATTCAGTCTTAATAAATATTAATATAATTCAGGAGGAGTTAGTAGAGCCGGTGTCGGCGTTCATGTCCCACGTCCATCAAAGCGTGAACCACATGTCGTCGATCTACTTCCAAAACGAGCGCCGCTACAACTACACGACGCCGAAGACCTTCCTCGAACAGATCGCTCTCTACAGCAAGCTGCTCAATGAGAAGACCAGCAACTTGAAGATGATGATATTGAGGCTGGAGAATGGACTGGAGAAACTGGCCTCGTGTGCTGGAGACGTGGCTGTTTTAAAGGTATAACAACGTATGAATAATACTTCTATCACATGCTAAGATTCGTCGATAGAATGCAATTTCAGTGCCTGTAATAATAATTATAATAACGCCTAACGATCACATACATAGTTTCTGGCCCCTAACTACGATTCTCTATATTTAGGGAAGCAGGAACTACGTGGACTATGGTCCCACAACACCCAGTATGAGTGGTCGTCGTGATTTCGCAGCGTAATCTCGGTCCTGATGAAGAGTATCGGATATAATATGTATATGCTAGAAATGTAGATTAACAAATTTGATAAGCTACATAAGTCCTAGCAGTTTCAATGATTTTTTAACCGACTTCAAAAAAGGAGGAGGTTCTCTGTTCGATTGTATCTTTTTATTTTTTTTTATTTTTTATGTTTGTTACCTCAGAACTTCGTTATTTATGAACCGATTTGAAAAATTCTTTGTAAAAATTTTTGCGTCGGGTTCAGTATAGCTACGAAGTGGTCCCATATAAATTTCATCGATATGTGACCTTGGACTTCGAAGATACATTGAAGTCGGTTTTTGTTTTTTTCTAAAAAATAATTATTTTAATTCCATTGTGTTCTATTTATTTACCACCCGTGGTTTCCCGGGATAAAACGACCTACCTACATACCAAAAACTTAAAGTACCTACATACCAAATTTCATCAAAATCCATTTAGTAGTTTTTGCGTGAAAGAGTAACAAACATACATCCATACATTCTTACTAACTTTCGCTTTTATAATATTAGTAGGATCAACATTATTGACGACATTCGACGTCCCCACTGCAGGACACAAACTGTATCTCAAATTGGTATTGAAACATTTTTTGGGCTTTGTTGGTAATATTTTTGTCCAGGTCCTTGGCTAGATATTAAAACGTGTTTATAGGTAACGCTAGCTGACCAAGAGATAATCCTGAAAGAGAAGAACAAAGCGGCTGAGGCGTTGATCGATGTGGTCGGTGCTGAGAGCGACAAAGTATCCAAAGAAAAAGCATTCGGTATGTCGCACACAAACAACATGAGCACTTTAGCACTTATCTATATCGATGGCATTATATTATTTTTTTACCTACGTTCAACTTGTATTAGTCACTCCTGTACAAAAAACTTAGCTGAGTTCCTCAGATAAAATATCCAGCTCAGTTCTTATATTCTTATCTTATTTGTAAATTGCCACACCCTAACAGGGTCACTAACACCTAACAGGCCAGGGTTAATAAATAAATACAAAACATTTTACACTATAGTACAGTATTAGTGGTTACCTGAGTAATGTTTAGTAGGTATTAATTAACGTGTGATGAATGAAAAGCCGAGTCCGTGACACAACTAGTTTATTGAGACGTAATATGAAAGTACCCTACACATAGTTTAACTACCCACACTACTAATATACCACACGTCCCCCCTTAAAAGAAAGAAAATCAAAAACAATAAAATATGAGTAGTAACACTTATTGATCATCGACGTAAGCAAGCACGCACAGTACACATAGTAAATATGCAAGTGAGCAGTACCAGCACAAAACAAGTTAAACAGCTACCAAATTATTTAATTCTTATTGAATACAAAAGAAAAAAAAATTGCTTAATTTTACGTGTGTGTTTTGCCTGCCGTCTTAAGTCTTCACATAAGGCTTAGGTATAGGTAATGGGGTACGTAGGTATACTACCAATAAATGTAAACAATAAAAAAAACGAAAATAATAAAACATAAAAACATAATGGCAATAACCAGCCCCCTTACCCATATGTCCCTCAAGCGCCAATCGTATATCGTGTTGAGCTCAGATTAAGGTGTAGATTCACTGCGACAATGTCTAATGATGCCATATATTGTCCCATTAAGTTTATCTTAACTCGTAGTCATCGCTTTTTGGTATAAATGAATGTGATTAATTCGATTTCTTGCCTGAATCGACAATAATTAGACCGTATCTCATTAGTCGCAGTGACGCTATACCTTAGTTCGATCTCAACACGATATACAATTACGCTTGAGTGACACATGTGTAGGGGGGCAGTTACTTCCCACAATATTTTCCTTGGAAACGACAACTGCGCTTCAATGGTTAATGGTTCATCAACATCAACTATTGGACTGTTGTTATCCTTTGTCATAGATTGAGCCGGTTTCGGTGCGCATTTGTCAATTGCCACCGCGGAAGTACGAGCGCAGCAAAGTGTACTCCAACACGTGCGTTGCGTTGAACTTTGCGGCGCTCGTAAAATAAGTCGTAAAGGAGGTATTGTCAAAAAACTGCTTTCAGGCGCCAATTTTCCAATATGGCGGCGCGAGCGACAAAAATACGAGGTGGCAAAGTTGAAATTCGGAAAGAGCACATCAAAATCTATAAAATTACCATTTTTCAAAACTCCCGGAAAGCTTTCCAGGTAAAACTACCAAGTGACTGGACTACTATACCTGGAGTGCTTTCGATTTTACGGTACTCCTAACATCGCACCATTTAATTCCACCGCAACCGAGGAAAAACTTACGCTCACCTTACACTCAGTGTACTGCACAAAACCTCGCTCATTTTTTTATATTTACACTACATCGATTCCTTCCGCCATGATTCCGTGGTACTCCTAACATCGTGTTAACCTCACCTCAGCCACGTAAAAACCTACGTTAACCTTACACTCGGTGTACTGCACAAAACCTCGCTCATTTTTTAAATTTACACAACAACGATTCCTCCCGCCGCGATTCCGTGGTACTCCTAACATAGTTTAAACCTCACCTCAGCTACGTAAAAACCTACGTTCACCTTACACTCAGTGTACTGCACAAAATCTCGCTCATTTTTTTATATTTACACTACATCGATTCCTTCCGCCGCGATTCCGTGGTACTCCTAACATTGCTTAAACCTCACATCAGCCACGTAAAAACCTACGTTCACCTTAAACTCAGTGTACTGCATAAAAACCTAACTTAATTCTGAAATTTTACATTACATGTTTTTTTTATGGAACTGAGTGATGAGACGGGCATGTCGTTCGCCTGATCGCTTGGTAAGCGCCACGGCTGCCCATAACAATTGCAGTGACCAAATTAAATACCATTATTAAATACCATATAAAGTACTGCGTAGAACTGCATTGCATTCATGCCTCATCACCCCGAGACATCAGATATTAAGTTTCATATGCCCAGTAATTTCGCATGCTACAATGCCCTTCAAACCGGAACACAGTAATGCTTGCGCACTACTGCTTAATGGCAGAATAACTGGCAAATCGGTGGTACCTACCCAGACTGCCTCCCGCCGTAAGAGAGACCTACCACGAGTAAACGATTGATTGATTTAGCGGTACTCCTAACATCGTTAATGAATACCACAGCCGCGGAAGAAGAGAAAAAAGTGAAAGTGATAGAAGAGGATGTAACGATAAAGGCTAAGATCTGCGCGGACGACCTCGCCAAGGCCGAGCCTGCGCTGATGGCGGCGCAAGAGGCGCTCAACACGCTCAACAAGAACAACCTCACGGAGCTCAAGTCGTTCGGCTCGCCGCCCGACGCCGTCGTCAACGTCGTCGCCGCCGTGCTCATACTCTTCTCCAAGAAGGGGAAGATACCCAAGGACAGGTCCTGGAAGGCCAGCAAGGTAATGTTTTCCAATATCAGATACTAGTCGGCCCGCCCCGCAGTATCGCCCGCGGTTTTCTTGTTTTTCCGTGGGAGTTTAAAAATAATTTCTTAGTGACCCTCGAGACCCTATGGGGAACATAATATATATTCCAAATTTCATGTTTCTGTCTTCAGTGGTATAGGCTGTGCGTGTGTTGTCTGTCAGTCAGTCACGGAACTGATTTACGTTGTAATGAAGTAGTCCCAAAACGATAACATTTTTTGATTGCAGATGTTGAGTCTCATGCACAGAAACAAGCACTTTTTTCTGAAAACTTCTCTTATTTGTTTCGAAATGTATCGTTAGGTTCTTGATCTTGAGGCTACCCTGGAGGCACCTACATGGATATCCTTCAGAATAAGGAATGGTTTAAATATTTTCTATAACAACTATTCGTAAAGAAATACACTTACCTATAACTGAAACTGATATAATATACACGTTTGGAATAGATAGCCTCAACCTCAATGTCTAATCTCTATCAATATTTTTCTATTTTATAATAGTACAGTCATTTAGTTTGAAAACTAGTGGTTACCTTGAAAGTTTTCCGGGAGTTTTGAAAATTGGTAATTTTATTTTAAATCAAACTACTTACCTATAATATAAGTTCCTATTTTCATTTACAGCTAATGATGGCCAAAGTTGATCAGTTCCTGTACGATTTGGTGTACTACGATAAGGAGAACATTCATCCCGATATCATCAAGGTAATTGGTAGGAATCTTACTTACCTTGTTTTTCTCTTTCTTCTTTAAAATTAAATATTTCAAATGACTGGTTCAGAGAAAATGTTTGAAGTCCTAGTAAGGTTTAAAGGAACATAAAAAATTTGACTAAGTCGCGTGCATGCTTTAGTTCACATAATTACGTCAGTTAAAACTTATTATTATTATTAACAAACGTCATCAAGCACTAATTGCGTAACTTCAAGCGATAAGTCCGCCAAGTGTATAACCCCAGATAAGTTTTTTTTCTTAATGTTTTATATGTATGTGGTATATACAATACAGGGTATTTCTATTCTATTCTTTTTTCATGGAACTAAGTATTGAGCAAGTCGTGTGCCTGATGGTAAGCGCCACGCCATAACAATTGCAGTGCCACGCCATAACAATCTTTAATACCGTAAAAAGTACTGTGTACTCCGAGACATCAGATATGAAGTCTCATATGCCCAGTATTTTCGCTGTAAATGTAAATGTAAATGTTCATCTTCGTTAATAAATGTTCTGTACATGTCAGGCAGTCCAGCCTTACATCAAGAACCCGGAATTCAACGCGGAGTTCATAATGTCGAAGTCAGCCGCCGCGGCCGGCCTGTGCGCGTGGGTCATCAACATCTGCAAGTTCTACGACGTGTACGTGGTGGTAGAACCGAAGAGAAGGGCGCTCAACGCAGCCAACGCGGAACTGCAGGCGGCTAGAGACAAGCTGTCCTTCCTTACTGATCAGATACACGTATGTCACACTCCTTTAATTCTTTACAATGATATGTACTTACTTCTGCGAGTTGTACGATGTGTTAGTGGAAACAAAACAAGAACGCAGCCGACGCGAAGCTCCAGCCTGTGAGGAACAAACTGGCCTTCCGTAATGATCATTTTCATGTATGGCACTTTGATATTTTTTATCTAAACCGTCAAACCACTGAGGATGCCATTGTGGCAGCCTCAGTGGTTTGGCAGTTTAGTCCACTACAGAAGTTGTTAAAACGATTGGCGGCTACGGAAATTATATTCGTTACTATAAAAATGCAAGTATGTGTTCCGTGCCGTCGCGATATTTTTAATTTTAATATATTTTACATTTACTATCTATCCCCATACATATATTATTCAACAACGACCTACATAATAATCAGCGGAGTTACAATAAATATTTTCATTGCATTTCAGATTTGAGATAAATTTCCGCAACGTCACGCCTGATTCCATTAGATTGCGTAGTTCTTGATTTCTTATATTGGCAGTATTTCTAGGTTGTATCCTGTTACTGGCTCGTAGATGTATAATATCATTTTGACAGGAACTCGAGGAAAAATTGGAAGTGTTGTTGAAAGCTTTCCAAGAGGCCGTCAATGAGAAGATGAAATGCCAGGCGGAAGCCGACGCTACAAACGCTACCATAGACTTGGCTAACAGGCTGGTCAACGGATTGGCGTCTGAGAAAATACGGTAAGTCGAAGGCAAGAGGAAATTTAATGAAAAATGGGGCGTCGCTTGCCAACTAATAGCAGTTGGTAAAGTTCTATATGGAGAGTGATAGATAGATAGATAAACACTAATTTTTTTAATCTTAAACATAGAAATTAAGTACAAGTTAAATGTTTACAATGGTGTAACAATAGGTGGTCTTATCGCTTAAAGCGATCTCTTCCAGAAAACCTTTGGATGGAGAGAAATAACGAAACATAAACGGACGGCGGTGATAGAAATTATAATAGATGTACCTACTACGAATGAACTTATCTTTGGAGAATGTACTTATTTATAGTCGATTCTGGTTTTCCTGATAAGTTAACGTAGGTATTTGCTTCAGATGGTCAGCGACGGTGGTGAATCTCAAGGAGTCTGGTATCCTGCTGCCCGGCGACGTTCTTGTGGTGACGGCATTTATTTCCTACGTGGGTTGCTTCACGCGCAAGTATCGCCAGCAGCTCATGTACGACGACTGGCTGCCCACGCTTGCGAAAACTAATGTAACTGAACTATGTTAACTTACAGAATAGATAATATTGTACTATGTACAGAAGTGCTATAAACAGGATGTATTTTTTGTTCGTCACCAGCAGCAAAATTCACTTCCGTGAAAAACATGTTTAGACATTTTTATCAATTTTAGGCGGAACAATCAATTTTTCTACAAAATAAAAATGTAGTTTTATTAAGGTGAAAATTTTTAGATGGTTTTCTAACAACAAATCATTCTATTTTTATGTTTAGGGTAGTCGCCATAGGAATCCCTGTTCAAAAACTCACCCGTATAGTAATATGTACAATTATTACAGCCTAAAATCGATACCACCGAAGATCTAGACCCGCTATCAATGTTGACCGACGACGCGCAGGTAGCGGGTTGGAACAACGAGGGTCTGCCTACCGACACCATGAGTACTGAGAACGCGACCATCCTCACTAACTCGGCGCGCTGGCCACTCATGATCGACCCGCAGCTGTGAGTACTGTCCGCCCGCGCACGGCTCTACACCCGCTGGTGACGTTATCGACACCATGAGTACCGAGAACGCGACCATCCTCAGCAACTCGGCGCGTTGGCCGCTCATGATCGACCCGCAGCTGTGAGTACTGTCCGCCCGCGCACGGCTCTACACCCGCTGGTGACGTTACCGACACCATGAGTACCGAGAACGTAACTATCCTCATCAACTCGGCGCGCTGGCCGCTCATGATCGACCCGCAGCTGTGAGTACTGTCCGCCCGCGCACGGCTCTACACCCGCTGGTGACGTTACCGACACCATGAGTACCGAGAACGTAACTATCCTCATCAACTCGGCGCGCTGGCCGCTCATGATCGACCCGCAGCTGTGAGTACTGTCCGCCAGCGCACGGCTCTACAACCGCTGGTGACGTTACCGACACCATGAGTACCGAGAACGTGACCATCCTCACCAACTCGGCGCGCTGGCCGCTCATGATCGACCCGCACCTGTGAGTACTGTCCGCCCGCGCACGGCTGGTGATGTTACCGACGTCATGAGTACCAGTCGAGAACGCGATCATACTTAACAACCGATGTTAACCAACTACAGTTCTTCTTGTGGTGTCTCTCCAGTACCTACTGGAAGTTGGCCATCTGCTCAGCGAACTTTTCTTTATCTTTTGGCAAGCGAAATAGATGTCCTACGCTCCTCCATTCGCGGATGTTGCTCAGCCAAGGCGGAGCCTCCAACCACCACTTTACCATTAAATATCTTTATCCTTAATTCATATACCGAAAAACGAATTTCAGATTAATTTACAGGATGTACATATGAGTTGATTGATATAACAAAAAATATTTGAGAAATACCATTAAAAATCATCATCATCCATCATCGACAGACTTTCATATCCTACAACTGGGCATAGGCGTCTCTCATATCATGTCACTCGCCTCGGCTCTGTGCCATCCTCGTCCAGGTTCGACCCGCGATTTTCGTGATACCGGCGACCCATCTTTCTTCTGGACGTCGTCCTACGCTACACTTATAAATTTTTGAAAATTATTTTTTCTCAGCCAAGGCATAAAGTGGATCAAGTCTCGGTACGGCGAGGCGTTGATCGCGATCAGGCTCACGCAGCGCAACTACCTGGACCGCATCGAGCGCGCCGTCTCCAACGGGAACATTGTGCTGCTGGAGAACATCGGCGAGACCGTGGACGCCGTGCTCGAGCCGCTGCTCGGCCGCGTGCTCATACGCAAGGGCCGCGTGCTCAAGGTTAACAAGATTTATATATTTTTACTATTTAAATATTTAAGTAGGTATATATTTTATAATTAGGCAATATAGGTATATATTAAGTTTATGTGGTAATAGTAGTATATATTTTTACATACTATAGGTAATGTAATTTTTTTTAGGCAATAATTATGAGTTTTTAAAATTTCCTGTCATGCACTTTACTTCACCGCTACCATTTTTTTTGCACGTCCTGGATAACTGGCAGAAAATGCTATCTAGCATTAAGTCCTCCATGTACAAAAGTATAAATAAATAAATAAATTATGCTTTTACAAATAAAAATTAATTTTTATAGTTATTGCATCTATTAAGCATTAACTTACATATAAGTTAAATTAAAGCAGAGGTATTAAAATATGCTATTCTAGTAGGTATGTACATTGACCCTGTAAGGGCGTTTGTAATTGAGTGTTATTTTTTATGTTACTATTAAAACAAAAATTAAATAAATTTAATCCAGGTTACAAAAATTTAAATGAAATGAAATAAAATTGTTTATTGTAATAATACACACACAAATCAAATATTAAATAATTGAAATACACAATCAATTAAATTGTATAGAATTACAGATAGATATTAGATATTGAATTACATTAAACAAAGAATTATGCATGTCAAAAATTACAATAATTACAGTGATAAAAATGTCAGAAATTATAATTATCCCTTTACACCCGAAAGAAAAAAGTTGCAAACATTTAGGAAAAAGTTATTTGGGGGGATTTCTAGGAGTATAAGGTCATTAAATCATTATCATATCAAAACATAAACATTAATGAGTATTACAATTCGTCAGGAACACAAAAAATAAGTATGTAAGAAGTCAACATTCATCAAATTATACATTTTCACAATATGTATAATGTATAATAGAAATAATAGTTTTCCATTTATCACTCAATATGTCAATATCAGGATTGGCAGCCAGGAGTGCATTAAGATGGAAAAGGGAACGACACAGGGGGGATTCTGCTTGAGCCACAGTGTGGCAGCCGGGCACGGCAAACAGCCTGTGTCTCCTACTAGGCCTGTGGCGCAAATAATTGTCAGGGACGTCCAACCTGCATAATCTGTTGTGCAAATCCAGAGAGTCAACCGATCCTCTCAGGACTTTGCAGCATATGGCCAATTGGTCAAATAACCGTCTCACTTCCAGTGAATTAAAACCAAGTGTACCTAGTAAGAAGTTGGTTGGGTAATGAAATGCGTAGTACCCGTAAAGTTTCTTGTAATGAGACCGTAAAAAGGCTTTTTGTACTTTCTCCAACATTAGTGTGTAGGTAACATGATCCGGGTTCCACACGCATGCGCTTGATTCGAGCTTGCTCCTCACAAGGGTATTGTACAAGGTTCGTGTAACCTGAGGATCGCGAAAATCTTTGGCGTTACGTAGCACAAAGCCCAAGCGACGGAAAGATTCTTTGGCAAGATTGGATATGTGGTCATGAAAAGTGAGAGAACGGTCAAAAGTTACTCCTAAGTCTTTAATGTTAATTACTCTATTGATAAGAAAATTATTTATTTTATAATCAAAATTAATTGGATTGCGTTTCCGGTCAAAAGTCATTACATTGCATTTATTTGAATTAAATAACATATTAGTCACACTCCACTTGAATATAGAGTTAATGTCACTTTGCAAACAAAGAGTCACTTTGCGATTTAATCTCTAAAACAAGCTTTAAATTATCAGCGTACAGGAGGCACTTGGCAAAGTTTACCACTTTCGCCAGGTCATGGATCATAAAGAGGAGGGGCACTGATCCCTGACTTACTCCTGACCGAGTGTTCTAAGATTCAGATACGAACGTGCCGTGGCTGACAAATTGTGTTGACGGTCTCTCATATAATCTAAGAAGAAATTAAGGAGGCGGGGTGCAAAACCTATGGCACACAGCTTACGCAATAAGATATCATTATCGATTTTATCAAAGGCTTTCTGAAAATCAAAATATACCACGTCTACCTGTGTCCCGCGGTCCATGGCATCGGATATGCAGTCAACCAAACTTAGGAGATTAGTATTCACAGACCTTCCCGGTCTGAAACCGTGCTGCTCATCACCCAGGTACTGCTTTATTTGCTTATATATTTCAGTATGTAGGATATACTCAAACACCTTAGCGGGTGTGCATAGAATAGCTATAGGACGATATTCATTTATAACCGTTTTGTTGCTACTCTTGGGTATAGGAGTCACTCTGGATAATTTCCACTGAGAGGGATATATACCCACTCTCAATGAAAATATGATAAAGGGGCAGAGTGACGTATTCCTTAGCTGACTTAACTACTAACCCAGGTAGGTTGTCCGGTCCCGAAGAGCTACCCGGCTTCAGTTTACCAAGTCCACGTTCAACGTCTTTGGGTGATACCGATGGTATATTTACATAACCGCCACACAATGCGTGCTCATGAGATGCTTGTGGATCCAACAGTGGCATTTTGTTTTGAAAAACGCTAGAGAAATAGTTAGCGAAGGCTTCGGCAGCATCAACACCAGTATAAGATTTTCCGTCGTGGGAAACACAGGGCTCGAAGCCACCTTTGGATCTCAAACAGTTCACATGGCGCCAAAATTGTTGGGGCCGAAGCTTAAGGTTTTCCTCAATGCGAGACATGTGCGCCTGGGAAATACGCGTTTTCAAGTCGGTACGTAAATCAGAAAACACTTTATAAGTTGAAGTACATTTCGATTTCTTCCAGTCCCCGTGCAATCGCAACTTACGACGTAAAAGACCCATCCATTTACAAATACTATTATTGAGTGACGAGACGAGCTGGTGGTTCATTTGATGGTAAGCCACACGCCTGCCCATAACAGTTGCAGCACCACCCGGAATTGAAGACGACATTGTTGTGCAAAATCATCTGCGCCGTCACTGCACTGCGCTCGTCACCCTGAGAATGCCCAGTCATTTCGCTGGCTAGAATAATAATAATAGAATGAATAGATGAAATAGGTTTACTGTGGCAAAAAAAAGAAAGAAACTTGAATAAATCCTAATGTAACTAAAAAATAATATTATAATTATTCTAGCCAGCATTAGATCAAAAAATATTTTTGTAATTTATTAGCATATCAGAGAATAAAACAGGCTGCAAAATTGATGCGTTCTTTTCCAACGCAGTTTTCCATTTTGTTGTAGCTGTTATTACATAAAATCAACTAAATATTTTGGCCGTTAATCATTAGTTATTTAGGTACAGATATGACCTCCAAATCAACGCAATTTTTTTGTTTTTAACCTTTGACGCAAAAAGGAGGGGTGTTATAAGTTTCACCGCTATGTGTGTTTGGTACCGTAGCTCTTAAACGGGTGAACCGATTTGGATGTGGTTTTTTATCTGAAAGCAGATTTTCTAGCGGTGGTTCATGTTTTACCAAAATCGGCTCAGCCCTTTTTTATTTTTTATAGGTTTTTTTTGTGTCGGGGGTTTATTAAATATTAGTTTACTGATTATCTAAGTTTTACAGTAAGCAATATTTTAACTCCATGAACGTACGAGAATTTACAAGTTTGCTACCTTGTAACACAATCTAGTATTTCAGATCGGCGACCGCGAGATAGACTACCACCCGAACTTCCGCTTCATGCTGCAAACTAAGCTCGCCAACCCGCACTACCAGCCCGAGATGCAGGCGCAGTGCACGCTCATCAACTTCACCGTCACTAGAGACGGGTAATAATAATAATACGCACTAATCTTACTTCCCACTAATTCTACTAAACCTACATATATTATCTTGTTATGTGTAATATAAGTATCATAAATGCGAAAGTCTGTATGTGTTTGTTACCGCATAACTCCATAACGAAAAATGTCCTTTTTTTTCATAGTCATCAGCCCAATGCGTTCGAACACAAGTTTACTCTCACAAAGAGTATGGGAAATTATCCACCACACTGGCCCAGTGCGCAGTTGAAGTTTGGTTATTGAATATGCCGGTTTCCTCACGATGTTTTCCTTTACCGTTTTTACAGTATTTACCTTCTATTCTATTCGCAAATTCAGGAATTCCAAATTTTATCCACTTTACATCGAACGAATTTTTTTATCATTTTTAGACTCGAAGATAGTGAAAACGCCGAGACGACAAGTGAAACATTTTGAACTTTTCTCGCATGTTGAATGCTGCGTAAGCGCATCTCGTTTGCACAGTTCGGAGTGAAGTTATCCAGCTATATCTGTCCACTTGTCCAAATTGTCTGTGTAAAATGGCCGTCTATTGCTCTCCTCGATAGTAAACTTCATTGTAACTTACAGTCTAGAAGAACAGCTCCTAGGCGAAGTAGTGAAAGCCGAGCGGCCCGACTTGGAAAGCTTACGCGCAGGCCTCACCAAGCAGCAGAATGACTTCAAGATCACGCTCAAGACTCTCGAAGATGATCTCCTCAAACGGCTGTCATCCGCTGGACCTGACATCCTCAGCGATTCTGCTCTCGTCATCAACTTGGAGACTACGAAGAAAACCGCGGGGGATATCGAGATCAAGGTCGAGGAGGGCAAGATTACGGCGGTGAAGATTGACGAGGCGAGAGAAAGATACCGGTAATAATACTTCTTACTCGATCGCAAAGATCGCCGGGTTCTCGCTGCGTTTCTAAGGAATATCAGCTGACTCTTAGGATGGTTTATTTAATTAATGCGGCCCCTTTGATGTAAGGGAGTAATCAACACAAGTCTTATTAGAAAGGTTTTTTATAGAAGTGAATGATGAGACAAATGATTAAGTCGTTCGCTTAATGGTAAGCGCCACGTCTGCCCATAACAATTTCAGTGCCACCCAGTACTTTAATACCATAAAAAGCACTGCGTAGCATTGCGCTCATCATCCCGAGACATCAGATATGTTACAATAACCTCACACACTTGATTCGCAAACTTCTGACAATACCTAATTGGTCTTTATCAGGACCGCAGCGACCCGAGCCTCCCTCCTGTACTTCATACTAAACGACCTGTACAAGATAAACCCGATGTACCAGTTCTCACTCAAGGCTTACAGCGTCGTGTTTAGAGATGCGCTCGGCAGCGCCGACCATGCCGATGAGCTCGATGCCAGGGTGAAGAACCTGCTCGATAGCATCACCTTCGCCGTGTTTGTGTACACCAGCCGGGGACTGTTTGAGAAGGACAAGCTGGTGTTCTTGTTCTTGATTACGCTTCAGGTTTGTAGATTCAGATTCAGATTCATAATTGCTTCCATAGGTAGGTTCCAAGGTGTAATTTGGTAAACGTACAAAGTCTTTTATGGACACCGTCGAGCACAGTAACATTAGAAGAGAGGAGGACTCAACGATTGGCATTTCAAAGACAATAATTCATTATTAGCAATTTTTTTTCATTAGTGTCAGCCAAATTTTTGTAGTTTTCTTTTTAAGCAGTAAATAATGTTTGTGTATAGATTGCACGGTATTTCTAGGCCTTTAGCGACGTGTTGAAAGTCGAATAGCTCGAGTTCGATGCCAAGATTTAGTCATAAGTTTGGTGACATTACGAGGTATGAGTCAGTTTAGTTAGTCGTGTTCAAAGACGCTCTTGCGAATAAAGATGTGTGGTGACCCGCTAAAAGTAAGGGCGAATTATGTTTCATCAACTCTGACATTCAGACAACACCTGTAGGCCATATTTTACTACAGGCCATATTTTACTACTTGTAGGATAAGAAGGCTTACGTCTACTTTAACATAAATTCAAACTTATTTCACATTATACGTGTGTAAATTTAAGAATAATGATGATTAATTAAGGTTAAATCAAAATGAGAAAAATAACTGGCTCGTCTAGCATCCATTTGGGCATTGAAAAGCGATATGTGAAGAAGGTGGATAATAAGGCCTATAAGAAATAATATTTTACACCATGAAAATATAACAAATTGTTACACACTAACTTCGTAGTAACCTAAACTAAGTTATAGAATAAACAAAAGTGATTTTTCAAGTACGAGGATAATAAAGCCTAAGAGAAAATTACATCACACTCGAAACAAGAGTGCAATAAGGCCAATAGGCATTTTTGTAGGATATAATAACCACCAATCACGTTTATAAACAAAAAATAATAAAAAATAATTGGATCACATCACATTGATCATATATTCAGCCTTTAGAAGAGTTTAGTAAGAAAGAAAATAAACGTCAATTGACATTGCCAAATGTAATAGTACAAAAGATACTTAAAATTCTTTTGGGTCTATTTTTGTTATACGTACCACGCGGCCACTTTTCAAAATGAATGACGCAAGACCCGCGGCGGGGAGCGGAACAGCGCGCCGAACGAACTTGTAGTTTCTTGAATGTCCGCTAGGTGTTACTTACCGCGGCCTTGAGCGTAAGCAAGCATTTTAAATAAAATTTTCGCTACTTAGGCCTTACTACCCGACAGGCTTTATTACCTTACTTATTTTATTATTATACATATCTTTCTTTGAAATGGTGTTGGTATTAATCCAGCGCTGATCGAATAATAATTATAAATTAAATTTCACTAATATCTCGATGGTCCCATTTTTAAATAATCTTTGTTATAGAAATAACGTTAATACTACCCATATTATAAACGCGAAATTTTATGAGGATGGCTGTATGGATGTTTGTTACTCTATTACTTTTGTAATTGAGTAACAAACATCCATACAGCCATCTTAGCCGTCATAACTACTAAACGGATTTCAGAATACCAAACTTGTCATACAAAATTGTACACCATACTAGCCAACCGCCGAACTTAGTAACAAGTAACTATGCATCCGATTATCCGATCACTAATGATGACTCAAATGCTGGATAATGTCTCTAGGTCCTGACCGTCGAAGGTAAGATCGACCCGCGCGAGCTGGATTTCCTGCTAAAGTACGCCGTAGCGCCCGAGTCGTCTCCGTACACGTGGCTGTCCAATAACTCGTTCGGAGGGATCGTGGCGCTCTCCAAGATGGATGCCTTCGAGAACTTGGATAAAGACATTGAGGGCGCCAGTAAAAGGTAAGGCGTTACTTTATGGTTCCAAGTGAATGGAACAAATCCCGTGAGCTTAGTATGCTCGTATGAGCACTTGTACCATTAATTGTTCTGTGGTCTGAGTTAGATTTTTGTGTTTTATCTATCGCATTTATATGTATGTAATGTGTGAATGGGTATTTGACATGCATAAAAAACAAATAACGGATATTAAGTAATGATAAATGTGAAAACAGAACCAGAATTTGTTGATAAACAAAACATAGCCATTTATATTTTTGTAGCCATATATATGATTGTTCATTGAGTTTTCTCATTTTGGCGCCAATACATTGTACAATATTTTGCGATATTTAAATGGAGTGGGGTGATAAAGAGAACCGAATCGCTGTGATTGCATTACACAAAGTAGACATGAAGCCAAATGCAATTTTTAAAACTCTCCATACGCATGGTATTAGTAAAATGTTTGTGTACCGGGCTATTAATAGGTACAATAAGACCTTCTCTTTTTTTATTTTTCCTCCTCGTCCTTTGTGACAGAAAAAGATCTGGCCGTCCACGTAGTGTTCTTACGAAAAAGGTGGTCAAAGCAGTAAGGGAAAGAATTCGAAGAAATCCTAAGAATTCGAAGAAATCCTGTCCGAAAGCAAAAGAAATAGATAATCGATAGAGAGTGTTTTTTTTTCTCGGGAGATGAAGATAGCACCTAGAACCATGTCGCGTATTTTAAAAGATGGCTTAGGACTTGCAGCCTATAAGAGACGTACTGGTCATTTCTTAACTGATAATTACTGAAAACACTGCGAAGAAGCTTTTTATATTTTAAATTGTTTTATATCCTAATTCCTAATAATATTATAAATGCGAAAGTTTGTGTGTGTGATGTTTGTTACCAGGTATCACCGTAACTACTGAATGGATTTTGATGAAATTTGGAATAAAGATAGTTTAAATACTGAATTGAAACATAGGCTATGTTAATTTTTAAAAATCGACCTCCAAGGGGGTGAAAGAGGGTGGTAAAGTTTGTATAGAGCATTTTTATTCCTTGGTTCAATTCGCTCAAAACTCGGTAAAAATAAACTTTAAACTAAATAATGAAACACGTATTTTTTATTTTTTCAAAACTACCCCTAGGAAGGGTGCATGAGAGATTTAAAGTTTGTACGGTTTTTTTTCAGTTTATGCTTTATTCCATGGTTCGATTCACTCACAACTCAGAACAAATAAACTTTAACATAAATTTTAAAACACGTGTTTCTTTACTTTTTCGAAACTACCCCTAGGGGTTGTGCAATAAAGTTCTAAACTTTGTACGGAAAATTTTATTGCTTGGTTCAATTCACTCAAAACTTGGTTTAAATCCTAATCATAATATAGTACCATATAATATAGAACGTATTATATAATATATATATATAATACATAATGTACCTAATATATATAATACAAAAAATTTTTTTCGCCGCTCGCTTGATGGCTAGCACAACACTTCACTAAAACAATGATTGCAGTGCCACCCAGAACCTGAATACCATAAAAAGCAATGCGTAGCGTAGAGACATCAGATATTGAGTCTCATATGCCCAGTGATTTAACTGGCTACAATGTCCTTCAAACTGGAACATAGTAACGCTTGCGCACTATTGCTTGGCGACAGAATAATTGGCAAAGCTGTGGTAAAGTTTGTATGATATATTTTTATTTTAGGTTGATTCAATCAAAACTTGGTACAAATAAACTTTAAAATAAGTAATAAAACATACTTTTTATACCTACCTACCTTTAGGAAGTGTGCAAAGGAGTTATAAAGTTTGTATGTATTTCATTTTAGTTCGATTTACTCAAAACTCGGTTCCAAAATGTAATATAATACATAATGTAAAAAATAATGTAATATATGATATAATACATAATGTAATATATAAAAAAAAATTCGCCGCTCGCCTGATGGCAAGCACAACGCCTGACCACAATTAACAAACTTAATACCATTAAAATCACTGCGGAGAGCTGCACCCCGAGACATCATATATTAAGTCTCATATACCCAGTAATTTTGCTGGCCACAATGCCTTTCAAACCGGAACACAGTTATGCTTGCGCACTACTGCTTGGTGGCAGAATAACTGGCAAAGCTGTGGTACCTACCCAGACGGCCTGCCGCACACGAGAGACCTAACTCAGTTTAAATATCCTAGTCCTAATAATATTATAAATGCAAAAGTTTATGTGTATGATGTTTTCATTTACTCAAATCTCGGTACAAATAAACTACAAAATAAATAGCAAAATACTTTTTTTTCTAAACTACCTCTGTAAGGGGTGCAAATGAGTTCTAAAGTTTTTATGGAAAATTGTATTTCTTGGTTCGATTTAATTTTATTTCACTTAATCCTTGGCTTAAATAAACTATAAAGTAAATAATGAATTATGTATTTTATATTTAACAAAATTACCATTAGGTAGGGGGTGTGCAATAGAGTTCCAAACTTTATATGGAAAATTGTATTCCATGGTTCGAAAAAATAGACAATCGGTGATGGGGCATGCCTGTTTAGGCAATTTTGTATATTTTATACGGCAACCCATGCTTGGCACGGGAAATACGAGAACAAATCGTCGAACACGTGCTTAACAATTGAAGCGAGTTCGCAAATACAGAATCATGATAGATTCGGAAATAATCATACGCAGCGCAGCCGAGCAGCCGACTACTTTTCTTACTTGCGACACATCAATTTCCACGCGGGCGAAGCCGCGGGGCGCAGCTAGTTTATGTATAAACTAACACACTGTAAAAGTAATAAATGTTTTTTGCAATACATTTTTTTTCTTTGTATCAGTATTTATGGCAAGACTAGGTATATATGTTATTGCGCGCGCGATCAGTTGCAAAATAGACCAAGCCCATGGTTGAATTTGTAACCTGTTAGTACGTGATACGAAATTATCGAATTTATAGGTACCTCATAAAGTTGTTGATTGTTTTTGCCAGATGGCAGAAGTACACAGATGGTGAAGCTCCTGAAAGAGACAAACTGCCAGGAGAATGGAAGAACAAGTCTTCACTCCAGAGATTGTGCATTATGCGTGCGTTACGGCCGGACAGGATGTCGTATGCTTCAAGGTGCGTATTTATTACCTACGCAAAATGTGTCAATTATACGACTGGTGACAGAGTTATTAGAGACTTACCTAGCTGTAGGTTTAATCCCCGTCTTATGTCAGATAAACCATTAGGAGCTGAGAAATAGACGTATCTTATCATAGACAATAGAAGAAAGTTATTTACTTGATTAAATGGCTTATAAACTATTCATTTACTCTCATAAGACAAGCAGACATTAAAAACTGAAACTACGTACAACAACTATTTATCTTGTAACATTTGCTAGCGCGTTTTGCGAAGAGAATCTCGGTACGAAATACGTTGAAGCCCGAACTCCGCCGCTCGAGAAGTCCTACCTCGAGAGTAACAGCACCACGCCGATGTTCTTTATTCTATCGCCCGGAGTCGATCCTCTCAAGGTAAAACATAAACGGCAAACGTAGCAGCATTTGTAAATACCACCCGTATGTAAATACTCATTACCAACACAGTTAAGAGTGTCAGTGGTATTTATTTATTTATTGCACTATTTCAAGTGAAGTACAAAAAGAGAACTTAATACTAACGCATTCACTATCAGTATTGACACCAAAGAAAAAAATTGGTAGCGTCTATCAAAACGTAAAAAAAGTTAAAAGAAGTAGAACAAAATATGTTCATATAAGATACATAACATATTAGTCTGAGTGTAGCGCGTTCAGGTTATATTTCCATTCAGTGTTTAGATTTTAGACCATTCATTACACTTATTTCATCTTGTACAATATTCACAAATTCAGGTATTTACACATTAATGAATAGTCCCGCATTGGTAGCCCAAGTAACCCTGCACCTTGACAAATTCTGGTAGCGTTAGCATAACATGTCACATGATGAGATACTGGTAATATCGATTATAACGGAGCCACCATCGCTAAATCATCATCATCAGCCTGCAGTCGTCCAATGCATAGGCCTCTCCCATTCAGTGAGCCCGGTCTTATGCTCTTGTCGTCCAGTTTATTCTGGTCTCCTTGCGCAGGCAGTCGCTCCATCTAGCCCGAGGGCGTCCTATACCACGCTTGCCGATTCGCGGTCTCCACTCAAGGACACGTCTACTCCAACGGTTGTCTGTTCTTCGAGAGATGTGACCAGCCCATTGTCATTTCGGCTTGCTAATCATATGGGCCATGTCGGTTACATTGGTTCTCTGTCGGATCTGTCGGTCCATCGCTAAATGCGTATCCCATATTAATCCTCCTTTTTCATGTATCTCTTTCCTTAAAACATTACGGGTGTGTGCCTGTAAAGAGGAGTCATGTTTTTGGTATTACAGAATGTCTTATAGGCGACGGTGACCGATTTGCATAATTTTCTTGCTTGATAGCGTTTTTTTTAATCTTGTGATGCAGTTCTTGTTGCAGTTGTGGTGTAGTTCAGTGTTGTAATCTTTTTGCAGGATTTAGAAAAGCTCGGTCGCAAAATCGGCTTCGCACCCGACAAGAAAAACTTCCACATCGTGTCGCTCGGCCAGGGCCAAGAGGTGGTGGCAGAGGAGGCGATGGGCATCGCCTCCGCGAACGGACACTGGGTCATTCTCCAGAACATACATCTCGTCGCCAAGTGGCTTGCCACGCTTGAGAAGAAGATGGAGGAGACCTTTGATAATCCGTTACCAGATTATAGGTACGTTTCCTAGTTCCTCCCTTCCTTCTTCCGAGGTTGATGGGATTCGGCACGAAGAAAGATTTGATAGCATGTGTGAAAAATCTTTGGGATTTTTATATTCCCATTTAATTAGCCAGTAGTTTTTTCATATAATATTTACGTAGTTTTCGTTTGATCTCTTACGCGTCTCGTTCGTTTCGCGGTCGCGATTGGAACAATATTCTAATTCAAACTCATTTCTGCCTTCTATGATAAATCTAATGAAGGAAAACGTACCAATCATCGTTTTCCGTATAGATGGGATGAAAAATAACATTGACATAAATAGTGCACTCACCGGAAAGTATTATTTTGACTCGTTGTAATAAATTTGCTATTCTTCTTCTTCTACTATTACATTTCACGTGTACTATTAATAATACAAAAAGTGTAATAATTAATAATACAAATCTACTAATAAGTTATTACTTATTAGTAGATTTGTATTATTAATTATTCTGTGCTGAAGTGTAGGATTTATTTCAAACGTTGTACCTATTTATTTTGTTGCACAGATTATACCTAAGCGCTGAGCCTGCAGCGGACGCGGCTTACCACATCATACCTCAGGGGATCCTGGAGTCTGCCATCAAAATCACCAACGAGCCGCCTATCGGCATGTGGGCTAACTTGCATAAGGTACCCAATAGCCATGGAAATAAATATCATGTACCATATATCAATATCGAATTCCGGTGACACCACCAAACGCAAACTTATACAGCACAGCTCGTCGCTTGATTCGTTTTATATTTGATTTCCCATTTTTAGTCTTTGGACAACTTCAGCCAGGAAACATTGGAAATGTGCAGCAAGGAGGCTGAATTCAAATCGGTTCTCTTTGCTCTTTGTTACTTCCACGCCGTCGTGGCTGAGAGACGTAAATTCGGCCCTCAGGGCTGGAACAGGTGAGATAATAATAACAACAGCTTACAATAACGTAAGGTTTAACTTAAATGAGTGTAGAATGGCTCGTTATTGAATATAGAGCAGAACTAAAGATACGCTTCTTTTTTCCCTCCCTACACTTTTTCTGTTGTAAAATTATGTCAAATCTGTCTCTATCGCCTCTCCTTTTTAGTAGAGCACCTTCGCCAAATAAGTTAGTAAACATCACTATTGTAGCGAAGTGAGCTGGGAGTTGAATAAATGAGGAACACCACGTAGATCTTTGCTTCAGTAGTTTTAATTACTATTACAATTGCGAAGTACAAAAGTGCAATGAAATTACAAAATGCAAGTAACGCCTACAGTACACTGTTCTCTATGACGCGATCAGGAAGCGCGCTGTGATTGGCTGCCGATGACGTGTGGCTTGTATTTAATGCATGAAGATTGTTGGTGTGGCACTGCAGCGCCCTCTGGTGTATGTACATCGGTACTACGGCGTCAACAATCACCTAAAACAAACTTGCAATCTTTCACAGAGTATACCCATTTAACTTCGGCGATCTAACCATCTGCGTATACGTACTGTTTAACTACTTGGAAGCGAATCCACGCGTGCCGTGGGAAGACTTGCGCTACTTGTTCGGGGAGATCATGTACGGAGGACACATTACCGACGACTGGGACCGGAGGCTGTGTAGGACGTTCTTGTTAGAGTATATGATTCCGGAGTTGGTAAGTTGTTTCTCGGGATTGAGCGTGCGATTTGGTACACAGGTGAATATTGGTGATTTCACCTGTGTACCAAATTGTTTCGACGTTGGGGGTTTCGACGGTCATATCAAAGACAGAGAAGAGAGAATAGTCAAAGGATCTCTATACTGACGAAAACTAAAACTGAAGCATTAAATAGGGGTTCGGACAGTAATCGAAAAAAAACTAAAATGTAGCTTGAACGAATGATTGTTGAATCCAAAAGATCATTCAATCAATATTTTGTAAAATAATAGTAATTTATATTTTTAAATAAATTAATAAAGTCTACTAATTCTGATATTTTTTATCTGTTCCGAAACACCAACACAGTGCATGACGTCATTTCAAAGTAAAGACCGTGTGCGAAGCTTGTGTTTATTTTATATGTGTGCTTTTTATCTAAATCAAAACGATATGTTTCTCATGCCATGACGACCCTAAATTCCTTTAACTTCACAAAATAGCACATAATTATAAATCACTTTGCAAGTTTGCTTTCGTAAAGCTTGTCATATCGTTAGCCAGCGTGTGACGTCATACGTCTGAGGTGAACTTTTGCGCGGCAATATTTGAAACATAAAATGTAAACAGTTTTAGGTACTTATATCACTTTATTTAAATAAAATATTATTTTTCATGAGTATATATATACATTATGGTTAATTTTAGACACTTTTTGAAAAGTTGTCCGATCCCCTATTGTTTAAATATTAGGTCTTTACCTATGAATTTGCCGTTTATATGAAAAAAATCAAACTACTTTTTTGTGTCTATTATATATATATAGTAGTAGTATTATATATAGTATTTTTTATGTCTATTGATCAAAGTTATTACCCATGCAATCGATGCATTTTTGACAACGCAGTGGCAGCTTATTAATGCTCTTCTTGAAGATATCAGCTGGACGGGAGGTAACAAAATCTTCAAAGGCATTTTGTACTGCCTCTCGGGTATTTAATTTAATTCCCGCCGAGAAGTTATCCAAATTCTGGAAAAAGTAGAAGTCTGGAGGCGCAAGGTCTGGTGAGTACGGCGGATGACGGAGAGCTTCTAACTCTAGCTCTTGCAACTTGGAGACCGTCTCCTGTGCAGTATGAGGTCGCGCGTTCTCGCGAAGGAGCAGCGGTGGCGAACGATTGACAAAAGCTGGTTGGCCATGTGCGAGCTTCTACATCATTGTGTTCAGTTCTTCATAGTACACATCTGCAGTAATGCTCATCACGTTTGGTAAGAAGCTGTGATGAATTACACCGGCGCTAGACCACCAAACAGTGACTATCACTTTTCTAGGGGTAAGTTTTCGTTTAGGACCAGGATCCAGCCAACTTGCTGACCGCTTGCGATTGTCAAACAGAATCCACGTCTCGACGCGTACTTCGCACTGGCGATCATTGAGTTCGTGGGGCACCCATTTGTCAAGCTTTTTTACCTTGCCAATTTGACGCAAATGGACCAATACTGGTTTGACGCTAACGTGGAAAGCTGCTGCTTATTCAGACGTAGATTAAGTATCATCAGCTTCCACAATCGCCTTTAATTCGTCATTGTTGACCAAAGTTTTCGGAGACTACGAGGTTCATTTTTCAGGGCAAAATTTCGGAATGGAAGCGGGTAAACCAATAACAGGCGGTGCCTTGGTTTGTAGTGTTAGCTCCGTGAACGTCGTTGATGTTGTGTGCCGCTTGTGCCGCGTTGCTGCCACGATGGTACTCATATTCCATAATTACTCGAATTTTTAACATACCTATCCATGATGATGAAAAAGATTTAAATGCTATGAAAACAAAACACTAATCAATAAACAAATGACTACTTTTGGAAAAAAATACATGTTTTTAAAATAAAATTAATTTCAAATTAGAATTCTAGGCCAAAAAAAAATTTTGATTTGTAATTATGGTCCGGGTAACATAGGGTAATTTTTTGGTCAATCCCTGGCAGGTAGTAGGCTTTTATAATTTAATTATTTATTGTTACATTTGAATTAGCTATTCAATTTAATTGAGTGATGTTTACAGGTGGACGGCGAGGCGGTGCTAGCCCCGGGGTTCATATCTCCCCCCAACTCGGACTACCCGGGCTACCACCAGTACATCGATGATTTCCTGCCCGACGAGACGCCCTACCTGTACGGGTTGCATCCCAACGCAGAGATCGGATACTTGACCACTGTGTCTGAGAGATTGTTCAAGGTAAGCATAATAAGCATATTTTATGGGCCTCTGGTACTTTTAATTTGTTAACTGTATTATTGCCTGAAATAAATGAATTTATTTATTTATAATACTTGCCCATACAATGTTTTGTTCCTTACAAGCAGCAGATTTCATTTTGATGATAATATGACATTTGATTTTTATCAGTTTTAGCAGGCCTAGCGCACTCCGCACTGTAGGTTAGGTACGAAGCTACAAGTACATAACCGGACACCAACAACGCGTCGTGCAGAGTGCAGTGGGTTGCCGCGCGCCGCCCGTGACGCACGTTTTTCACTGCTACTTATGCGCCCGCAGCCCGTGCCGCTTTACAACTAGTATTACGTAGTATTACTGTCTAACACAAATATCAAAACTAAAATGAAAACAAGCAAATACTGCATCGTATTTGGCTGCCTAAACACCAATAAGGACAGGAATCTCTCTTTTTTTTCACTTCCAAAGAACATTTTAAGAAAGTTATATATCTATTTTTAAATTAATTTAAGTGCAATAAAGAGTGTTCTATCTATCATATATGTATATACGAGGGTCAAACTGAGAGTTCTTAGAAAATCAAAAACTGATTAAACTAGCTAGTTATTACTATTATTATATCTTTTCAATATAGTGTCCGTTCACGTCAATACATCGCTGCATCCGATGGAACCACTGAGAAAAGCACTTTGCCCACTCGTCCTTCGACGGCCTTTTGAAACGCTGCCATAGCTTCCTCAGCGTCCATAAAACGTTTTCCTTTATGTTTTTGTTTTATTTTTGGGAATAAATAAAAATCACAAGGTGCGAGGTCGGGACTATACGGCGGATGACCCAGTAATTCCACGTTTGACGTCGCCAAATAGTCGAACGTTCGCCTGGCGGTGTGCGACGAGGCGTTGTCGTGGTGAAGAAGGATTCTACTGCGGGTCGTTTCTCCCGAACTTTTTCCAAGACAAGTGGCAAACAATTGTTAGTGTACCACTCCGCAGAAACTGGTTTTCGATCATCTAAATCAATTGTCGCGAAATGACCTGTCCTTCCGAAGACCGACGCTACCATCTTTTTTTCCACGCTTCGACCTCTCTTCACTTTAGTTGGCAACTCCTCGGAAGGAAACACCCACTGAGCAGACTGTATTTTGGTTTCGGGATCATAACAGTAAATCCAGCTTTCGTCACCCGTAAGTACGTCGAACACAGCATTTGAGTCACCTCCGTTAAATCTTTCAAGCATTTCACGGGACCAATCAACACGACGGAGTTTTTGGGCCACGGTCAAAATATGAGGTATCCACCGGGCACAAAGCTTCCTGACCGCTAAATGTTCATGGAGTATTTTGTACACTTGACTCATACCGTGGCCTTAAAATTTTCTCGCGTTAAATTCATGCTGACGTGACACAGACAATTTTCAATTTGCCGCCAAATCTTAAAACAAATGACAATTGAATGAAATTCATACTCAAAAATACTGGCAAAGAGATCCATTTTCAAAATTTAAAATATTTTTTTATTTTCTTTACAAGTGGCCAGTTCTAAAAACTTTCAGTTTGACCCTCGTATAACGAAAGAATTAGTTAGGTACCCACTTTTTTATTACCTACTCAAAACTTTTATTCAATCCGACGCCTACTGATAGGTATTATTATTTACTAACCGGCTACACTCACGAGAATAAGTCTAGACACTCGACGGGTACAGACGCTCATCCTCACGGACTACGTGCGGTCGCGCCAAGCGCTCGCCGCGGCCCGGCCCGGCCATTTTATCGATTTTAAGCAGATAAATCTGAATATCTATTTTTTATACGTTTGGAAAACTAGATGGATTTCTAACAACGCCCTATTCTATCTCTTAACGGTTAGAATAGTTGTCATAAGGATCCTTATCCTTGAGGCTTCAAAAACTCACCCTGTATTGTCTGCCAGAGTCCATAGTAGAATGCTACATCCGATTTAAATAAGTTTGATAAGTGATACATTTTAGTTGGCGCGGTCACAATATTGGCTTTGGGGCATTCATTATACGGTCATATATGATACTGATGCTTTATTAGCTGATATTTGGTAAAAATTCCAGGTGGTATTCGAAATGCAACCGCGCGACGCGGGGGCTGCGGCTGGCGGCGGCGCGAGTAAGGAAGAAACAGTATGTGGATTTCTACTAAAATGTCATTCCTTACGACTATTACAGCCGGTTTTTCATATTCCTCAATCTCTAATAGACAAGCAGATTCAGTGAAACAGTTTAATGAAATAATCAACCTCAAGCAAAACCTATTGTCCTTTTCTCGCATGGTTCATACTGCATAAGTGCTTCTCACGTGCACATTCTTTATAGGTTTTATTTTTTTTATTGGTCTCGTCATGTAATGAACGATTAATGTATCGGCTGTAACTTACCCAGGTAAGGTTAATCCTCGATGACATCCTGGACCGCGTGCCGGAGCCGTTCAACCTGGCGGAGCTGATGGGCAAGGTGGAGGAACTTACGCCCTTCATCATCGTCGCCTTCCAGGAGTGTGAGCGTATGAACCACCTCATGGGCGAGATCCGGCGCTCGCTTAAGGAGACGGAGTTGGGACTCAAGGTACGACCGGGGACAGAACTACATGGATCCTTTACTGGGCTGACACGCGATTTTATGGACTGAATCGACGAAGGCAGAGAGGCAGAGGCCTCGTGTGTTGCCGCCGCTCTTCTGTGTGGAAGTAGGCCTCATAATATGCCAAGTAATACCGCAGGCGACATGACAGTGCCTTCAACCGGAACACAGTTTTAAGCTTACGCACTACCACCTAGTAGGTACTTGCGTTCTTTCATCAATTTACGATAATACGCATACATACCTAACCTATTAGGTAGCGTTCGGTCAAATTCGCGTTCGGTCAAGTGACCGAAAAACTGTCAGTCTCATAAATAATGAACAAATAAATTGGTATTGTACCAACTTACAATTACCTATAGTAAGTAGCCTTAACTTTAACCTTAAATTTTAAATTAAAATTAAAAAAACAGCCGAATAATACACACACAAAACATTCGAGATAGACACTGGGTTTCACAACACATATGTATAAGTGAAAGTAATTTCTAGTTGAGAAAATAAAGATTGTATAAGTCGATGTTCGATGGCAGTACACGTGGTGTGACCGCAGGGCGAGCTGACCATCAGCAGCGACATGGAGAAGCTGATGGAGGGTCTGTTCATGGACAAGGTGCCGGACGCGTGGACCAAGCTCGCGTACCCGAGCCTGCTGGGGCTCGCGGCCTGGTTCTCCGACCTGTGCATGCGGCTCACCGAGCTCGAGAACTGGTCCGGGGACTTCAGTGTAAGTATTATATGTATACATACCTATGTTAATACATACCCATGTTCACTTTTTGTTTGTCGACTTTAAAACGTAGCCCAGTATCATATTAATTTATTGAATTTAATTTGGTTACCATAAATAAATAAAGCCTTTATTCCCAAATACACATAACTTACAGGTTAGCAATTATTATTATTCAAAATTAAAAGATTTTGTTTTGCATTGGGCACCCAAATTTGAGCGTAGGCCTACCCCATGCGTTTCCAATTACGTCGTTCTCAAGCAGATCTCGTCTTCCCGCCGTTCTGGCCACCAAACGCAATTAACTTATTATCAATCCACGGTTTAGTGTGCATTGTATTCTGCAAGAGATTTATGAGAGATGTATATTGCAATTTAAGAGTATTTACATCTTACCGAAGGAATGTACATAAAGTACATATAACTACTTGTACTTACCTATTAAATTTTTATTTAATTGCGGGTTTCAAGCCAAAAGGACGGCTATAGAGTTTTTAACAGTCTTTGTATATACATATTAGTATGTATGTATGATGCACTGATTCTATGTATGTGAGCAAACATTTGTTGCACTGTATGTAGCTCCTGAACTACATACACTACACTACATAGCGCATTTCGATAAATAAGTATTAAAAGATGCGTTTTAACAGTCGCAAGTGTAAGGGTATAATTGCGTCACATATATTCCAATATCCAATATTTTGTAAGCACATCTCAAAAAATAATTGTAGTTAAATGTATCGTGATTGGTATCGAATTAAAGGTCTTGATAAGCACATTCCGTATAATTTGAGCAAGTCGGGTTTCAGTTTTTAACTTAACCTATTATTATAGGAGGGAAGGGAGGGAGAGATTTGTCCTGCGTGGAACTCTGAGTAGGACTATCACGGTTGATTATAATAATTATTATTATGTCGCTCTTTCTCACAGGATATACACCTAGTCCTTTGGGCGCGGGGACATGAGTCCAACACGTAGAGGCCTCTTAGAGCATTTAGTTTAGATATGTAATGTACAACAATTATCGGGGACTGCCTCTAAGTGCATCATTAAGAAGATGCAATGAAAGACAGTCCCCGATAAGTGCGAGGACTATTATTGGAGACTAGCTGATGCCCGCGACTTCGGACGCGTAGTGAAGTATTCATCCTGCTTCCGACCATTTTCCGTCCCGCCATATTTCCGTTCCAGTTCCCGTCCCGCTCCTATCTTGTTACCGTACCGTACCGCTTCTGTTCCGTTACTTTCCCACTCCTATCCTGTTACAGTCTCTTTCTTATTCCGTTATCGGCCCGCTCTGCTCCCGATCTTATTCCGATCCTAACCGGTTCCGGTTTTTGATCATTTACATGTCTCTGCGGTGCGGCGGCAGCGCAAAGTCATGTAAATGATCAAAACCGCGATCTGGCTCCGGTATGTGTCTGGCGCCATGTACAAATGTAGATACATGAAACCTGAGTAAAAGAAATCTTCGAAACCTAAATCTCCTATTTACATTTACAAAGCTGTTGCCAGCGACTTTGTACGCTTAGTGAAATAATTAATTTTGCTCCCGGCTATTTCCGGCAGCTCTCGCTTCTATGCTCGTCATCCCTTCGCTCCACTCGCGCATTCGACCATCACTCCACTCGGGAGGTCGCCGGCTCGCTACGCTCGCCACCTCTCCCCCTCGCTTCGTCCTGGCCTTGCGCACTCGTTTTGCTCAGGAACTCCTCGCGAGCTTCTGGCTCCGCGCTTTCTATATACACTCTAGGGGTAAAAGCTAGTCGGACTGCGGAGAAGTGGTCCTTCCCATACACGATTATAACATGACTTCGTAGTATCGCTAGGAATTTCGCGAAATCTCAGATATCCTCATTTCCCTGCGACACGTACGGTCAACTACAAAAGTTGCTGAATATTTGTGAATCTTCGATTGTCTTCACTTTTAGTATTTCTTATTTTTCTGAATGTTGCATTTAAAAGTCAATTAAAGTCCTGTACAAATAAGAAAATTGTAAAAAATTACATTACGTTAGGATTTTTTTTTTTGCCTAGTCTATATACCAAGTTTCGCTTTTAACTTATAAACAAAAGTTTTCCACACAAATATTTGCCATCCCGTTAAGATGCTTTAAGATGTTTAAAAAGTGGTGAAACATGTGCGTATAGTATCTTCGATTAGTATATGTATTAATATATATATTTCACCGTCACAAGTTCAGAAAAAATGTTATATTCCACCTTGTTTAACGTTTTTAGAGGTTAATTTACAAAGTGAATTTCGTTTAAATTTATTACTTTTGTTTGGTCTGTATACCAAATTTCATTGCTACAACTTCATTAAACAAAAATTCTCCACACAAACTTTACCACCCTGTATAATTCTATTAGGGGTGATTTCAAGACATGGTGGAATACGTGTTTATAATTTTGATTAGCTGAGTATTTGTAACAAATTTCAACATTAAAAAATATTTGATACTTTCCACCCTGTTTAACCTTATTAGAGGGTGAATTTAAAAAAATAGCGGATTACGTTTAAATTTATTTCTTTTGCTTACTCTGTGTACCAAATTTAATTGCCATAACTTCATGAACAAAGATTCTCCATATAAACTTACCACCCCGTTTGAACCGGTTTAGGGATGCACCCAGCAAAATGGTGAAAGACGTGCTTAAAGTTTATCTGTCTGAGTAAATGAACCGAACTTCATCGTCGTAGCTTCAAATAATATAATTACATTTCACCCTTATTTAACTTGGTTAAGGGTAGATTTTCAAAATAATTGTTATTCACGTTTTAATTAACTTCTTTTTCTTAGTTTATGTACCTAGTTTCATCAAAACCACAAACTTCATAAATAAAAAAGATTTTCTATACAAACTTTACCACCCCGCTTAGGCTTGTCGGAGGATGATTTAAAAAAATGTGAAATACATATCTTTAATTTCATTGATTAAGCACTTATACCACATTTCATCGTTGTAGCTTAAAAATAATAATCTTCACTTTCCACCCTGTTTAACCCTGTTAAGGGTGATTTTCAAAAATTGTAAATGACGTTTTTATTATCTTCTTTTACCAAGTTTTATCATAGCCATGAAACTTCATAAAAAAAGATTTTCTATACAAACTTTACCACCTCGCTTAGGCTTGTTAAGGGATGATTTTCAAAAAATGGTTAAATACATATTTATAATTTCATTAGCTTACCACGTACACTACATTTCATCGTTGTAGCTTAAAAATAATAATCTTCACTTTCCACTCTGTTTAACCCTTTTAAGGGATGATTTTCCAAAATTGTAAATCACGTTCTAATAATGTTCGTTAGGTGTGTGTACCTATAAACAAACTATAAACAAATATTTTTTACTTTACCACCTCGTTTAACCCTGTTAAGGGTTGATTTTTGAAAAATGCTGAAAACTTATTTTAAAACTTGATCAAACTTAATTTATTTACCCTGTTTCTTTACTGTAGCAACAGTGTCGCATTAATAAAAAATCATACTCCATACAAACTTTGCGGCCCTAATTAATTACCTTAGAGGTTGATTTTTGAAAAGTTACTGAAATTATATTTTTATATGCTTATGTTTAGTCAATTTACTTTGCGACCCCTATATATGACCTTAGGGGATGAACTTCGCAAAATGCCGAAAACAAGTTCCTATTATTTACATGCTTAATGCTCACACAAAATTTGATTACTACTGGTCAAGAAATAATCACTGTAGCATACATTATAGTTTCTAAAAAACCACATTTAACCCCCCTTAATTGTTGATTTTCAAAAAACTGTGATATACGTATTCTTTTATTTCTTTTGCATAGTATACTGCCAAAGTTTCGTGACCGTGCGACAAAATTTTTTTCCCCATACATCCTTTATGACCCCATTTGACCCACTTAAAGGTCAAATTTCGAAAAATCCGTTCTTAAATGACGCCTTCACTACTTGTAAAATACGTGGTTCAAATTTCAGGTTTCTATGTTAACCGGTTTCGGCTGTGCGATGATTGTAGAAAAAAACCCTGTTCTTTTATTATATAGATATGGAAATTACTTATGATTTGGCTATTAATATTTTTATTATTAACAACAATATACGTGTGTAGTTGCCGCCCGCGGTGTGGCTGGCCGGGTTCTTCAACCCGCAGTCTTTCCTGACGGCCATCATGCAGCAGACGGCACGCAAGAACGAGTGGCCGCTCGACAAGATGTGCCTCAACTGTGACGTCACCAAGAAGCACAGGGGTGACTTCAAGTAAGAAACCTTGGAATACAGTACCTTCTGTTGACTCATTTGTATACAGGCTGTGGCAAATTTTTGGGACCTCCAGGGCTGGTACCTTTTCCCTTGTAGTGAGGAAGTTTTATTCAAACATCGGTTGTATTGTGGGGAAAATATTTTTTTTTTTCGGATTTTTGCTAACTTGTAGTCAGCCTCTAATTAAAAAAAACATGATCTCAATCGACCCTATTTCCCACCAAGAATGTTTCCTTAAAAGTAATCTATCAAATAAAATCGTAATATTTTCTCTGAAGATCTAGCTTTAAGGTCAGTCGGCTCCTTAGGTAGCTGCGCGGTACGGGAGAGGTGTGGTACTATTACGTGAGCGACGTGACTATAATCTTGTATTTTTAGTCAATGCTATAATGTTCAAATCTTTGAGCGAAACTTCAGTCGCGCGGTCGCTTTAGGCGATTCGTCATCTGTCACCACAAGGCAGTAATAGACCTATGTACCTATTCGACGCCCCTAGGTCACACCACATATTCAATTCCGTTTGAGAGAAAAAATCCTGTCCTTGTAGTACCAATTAATAATGTTACCTACTTCATTTTGTGTTCTGTAATTATTTTCAAGTTTTCTAATAAAAAAGGGTAAATTGTCAGAGCTAACAAAACAGACTTGGATTAATAGTTATCTAACCGCAAAGGTCAAACAACATCAGTAATTTTAATAATGGTAAATTGTTTGAGAGTGGCTGCAGACAACAGATGGTTTCTTCTAAAGACCTATGTGGTTCTTTTTAGAAGTAAATATTGATTTGTGCAAATTAAACATGCCAATTTACGTTTTTGAACGCACTCAAATGTGACGTCTCTCGTGTCATCGAATGCATGGCATCCGCTTCCGCCTGATGGCTACACCAGTCTGCGAATTCATCTCATAGAAATAGGCCGCGTATCGGCCGATTTTCTCTCCGAACGGAGATTTCAAGGACTCTAAAAAAAGGTAAAGGTAAAGGTTAGAGTAGTTTGCCATACGGATCCCTGTTCAAAAACTCACCATGTACCTATAGCAAATTTGTAAACACAAGTAAAAATTATAAATAATAAAAACAAAGGAAAAACATATATAAAAACATGTATAAATTATAGAAAATTTATATATATATATTTATAAATTTATAGATCCCCAGTCATTGGAATAATTTATGTTCGTGTGTCTGTGATGCCAAAACTTAATAAAGGACTTTGATTAAAAAAAAAATTAAGTACTAAAGGCCCAGTTGTGTCAACCAGAGTTACTGCGCCTCGCAGTTTCACCCGCGGTTTCCCGGGATAAAAATGTAGCCTATTTGTTATCCAGGCTATGAGCTATCTCCATTCTGAATTTCACTCAAATTCGTTGAGCCGTTACAGCGTGAAGAAGTAACAAACACTTACACACTAACATACAAACTTTCCCATTTATAGTACAAGCTGCGCCCCGCGGTTTCCTGGGATATAAAGTAGTAAATGTGTTAATCTAGGGCAGTCTTTCCCAAAGTGGGCGATAACGCCCCCTTGTGGGCGCTGCAGGTCTCAAGGGGGGCGGTAAGAGACCCAGAAAGAAAATGGGGGCGTTGTGTAGAGGCGGGGGGGGGGGGTGATTTGTAATTTTATTTAGCTAGGAGGCCTCTTAAACAACGACTGCAAGAGCTCTCGACTCTCAACAACAACTTGTGAACATCAACTAATACGAATTAAAAGATTGCTCAAACTCGGTTCTATATTTCTCTCCGCGTAGTTCATATATCTGTCCTATTTTATTGAATATAGAAAAAATGAAAATCATGTCAATCGGTCGCTCCGTTTCGTAATGAAAGTAGACACAAACAAACAAATAAAAAGGCAACAGACACACTTTCGCATTTTAATAGTTATTAGTACTCGTAGATATCTATCATGTTTTAACAAGTTTTTGTAAAATAACCCGAATTGTGCATTCCTGTATCAGTCAGCTGGTTCATTGAATACATGTTCGGACTTGTTGAGTACGATTGAGCGTCGAATGAGATAAACGAGTTTATGCATGTTCGTTTTATTCCTGTCGGTGCGTGCTGCTTAAGCATTCCTATATAAACAATGTAATATTTATTTTATTTTCATTTGTGGTCTCGCGCGCAATAGATGAGCAGTACTTACGCCTCCTCTACACTACTCGCGAAGTTGAACGTATTTCTCAAAGCAAAACAATGTCGGAAGTAAAAAAGAAGAGACGGCAATACTGTGCGGAATATATTAAATTCGGATTTATTGAAAATCCCACAAACCCATCGTCGCCTTTGTGTCTTCTATGTCTAAAAACATTTTCGAATGAAGCAATGAAGCCTTCAAGGCTGCAAGATCATTTGAATAAAATGCATGCAGATAAGAAAGACAAGATTGTAGCATATTTTCAAGACCTAGAGAAGAAGCATAATACTCAGCCAAGTGTAGCAAAACTATTTTCGGCGGCTGCTAAGCAAGATGACGACGGACTTCGAGCTTCGTACAATATCTCTTTGTTAATTGCTCAAAAAGGCAAACCACATAACATCGGAGAAGAGTTAATATTGCCAGCAATAAATGAAGTAATAACTACTGTGCTTCATAAACCGGCCGCAGATATTATCCGAAAAATTCCTTTGAGTAATAATTCTGTGCAAAGACGAATTGATGAAATGGCTGAAAACATTGAAGAATCATTGTGCGATCACCTGAGGACAAGTCAATTCTCAATTCAGCTCGATGAGTCCACTTTACCAACTAATGAAGCATTGTTGTTGTCTTACGTGAGGTTTATTAAAGATGAGAAAATATGTGAAGAACTATTATTTGCTAGAAATTTAGAGACCGATACAAAAGGTGAAACCATATTCAATACATTGGAAAAGTTTTGCGATGAGAAAGAGATTCCTTTGAAAAATATTATTTCAGTTGCTACGGATGGCGCTCCGGCTATGACAGGGTGCCATAAAGGCTTCATAGCGTACTTAAAAAATAAAATTCCAGATGTCCTTGGTGTACATTGCGTTATTCATAGACAACATTTAGTTGCTAGAAACTTAAGTGAAAAACTATTTCAATCACTGCAATATGTCATCAAAGCAGTCAATAAAATCCGCAACAGCTCTTTGAATGATAGATTATTTCATTAGCTTTGTGTTACTAATGACGAGGATTTCAACCGTTTGTTGTGTCATACTAAAGTTCGTTGGCTATCAAGAGGCAATTGTCTGACTCGATTTTACAACCTGTTTGACTCTGTTATAGAGTTCTTGGAAACTAAAGATACAGAATTGCACGACAAGCTCATAACATCAAAGAATGATATAGCTTACATGACAGACCTGTATAAATTGTTCAACGACATGAATCTCCAACTGCAAGGCGATAAACTAAATTTAATTAAAACAAAAAACGTCGTTGCTGCTTTCGCAGCCAAACTGCTTCTACACAAAAAGAATCTGGGCAGACGTGAGTTTCACAATTTTCCAAATTTATCAGTATCATGCAGTAACGACGAATTGTTTGCCTACTGCCAACATTTGGAAAACCTCCACATTGACTTCACCGAACGATACCAGGACATTTTGAACTTGGAAATACCAGACTGGGTGTTGGATCCGTTTTCAAATGTCAACACAGCAATGTCACCTCAGCTGGAAGAAGAACTTATAGAATTGACAACAAACGAGGAAATAAAAATCAAGTTCAAAAATGGTTACCAAGAATTTTGGCTACAAAAACCGATCCCGCAATTGTACCCTGGATTGTGGTCAATCGTTCAACGATTCTTGATAGCATTCCCATCGTCATATTTGTGTGAACGTGGATTTAGTGCTGTGACAACACTGCTTACTAAAAAAAGAAATCGTTTGCTGGTTACCGAACGTGGCGACTTGCGACTGTTCTTGAGTAAATTGGAACCTGATATCAACAAACTTATTAAACAGCATCAGATTCATCCTTCACATTAGTTTTTATATAAGGATTGATTATTTTAGTTAAAGTTGCGTTTCAATAATCATTCTTATTGGCAGGTGGAGCCTGTAAGAGTTAACTTGAGACCTAAACGCCGTTGTATGTTACCTACTGCGCTCAGGTTTCAAGTTGCGGGTTATAGTAAAAGTTTCGTTTAGAATTCTCCGTTAATATACATAAAATACATATATAGGTCACAATAATTAATTAATTTAATTTGAAGTTATAGTGGTTTTTAAATAAGTAAAAAAATGGGGGCGCTAAAAAAATATTTATTCTCAAAGTGGGCAGTAGACAAAATAAGTTTGGGAACCACTGATCTAGGGTATAAGCTAATTCAATTCCGAATTTCAATCAAATCCGTTGAGCCGTTGCAGCGTGAAAAAGTAACAAACACACTTACACACTAACATACAAACTTTCCCATTTATAGTACAAGCTGCGCCCTGCGGTTAGCTGGGATATAAAGTAGTAAATGTGTTAATCTAGGGTATAAGCTAATTCAATTCCGAATTTCAATCAAATCCGTTGAGCCGTTACAGCGTGAAAAAGTAACAAACACACGTACACACTAACATACAAACTTTCTCTACTCTTACTCATTTATAATATTAGTATGATGCATATAAGTACCTAAGTACGTATTTGTTTGTAACACCTTAGCGTAGCTGAGTCGGAACTTTTTCCTGACATCGCGCAACATGTCACTGTGTTGTATTTATTGTCTTTGTTTTGTTCTTATTTTAGTATCTATGTTCAGTGTAATATTGTGTGATGTCATGAATAAATTTAGATAGATAAATAGATAGAAAACACTTTATTGCGCTTAAAAAGGAATTACATTATAAACATACTTTCTTATGATAAGTACAATAACGGGTCTTATCGGTAAGCAGCGATCTCTTCTAGACAACCGTATGTATTTTGTTTGTTTGTTAGTGCGCCGCCGCGCGAGGGCGCCAACATCCACGGGCTGTACATGGAGGGCGCGCGCTGGGACACGACGACCGGCGGCATCGTGGAGTCCCACATGATGGAGCTGTTCCCCGTCATGCCCGTCATCTACGTGAGGGCCGTCACACAAGACAAGCAGGACACGCGCAACGTGTACGAGTGCCCCGTCTACAAGATACGGTAACTTACACACGACACACTTGTGACCAGCAGGACACGCGCCACGTGTACGAGTGCCCCGTCTACAAGATACGGCAACTTACACACGACACACTTGTGACCAGCAGGACACGCGCAACGTGTACGAGTGCCCCGTCTACAAGATACGGTAACTTACACACGACACACTTGTGACCAGCAGGACACGCGCCACGTGTACGAGTGCCCCGTCTACAAGATACGGCAACTTACACACGACATATTTCTGACCAGCAGGACACGCGCAACGTGTACGAATACTCTGTCTACAAGATACGGTAACTTACACACGACACACTTGTGACCAGCAGGACACGCGCAACGTGTACGAGTGCCCTGTCTACAAGATACGGGAACTTACACACGACACACTTGTGACCAGCAGGACACGCGCAATGTGTACGAGTGCCCCATCTACAAGATATGGTAACTTACACACGACACACTTGAGACCAGCAGAACACGCGCAACGTGTACGGTTGCCCCGTCTACAAGATACGGTAACTTACACACGACGCACTTGTGACCAGCAGGACGCGCAACGTGTACGAGTGCCCCGTCTACAAGATATGGTAACTTACACACGACACACTTGTGACCAGCAGGACACGTGCAACGTGCACGAGTGCCCCGTCTACAAGATGTGGTAACTTACACACGACACACTTGTAACCAGCAGGACACGCGCAACCTGTACGATTGCCCCGTCTACAAGATACGGTAACTTACACACGACACACTTGTGACCAACAGGACACGTGCAACGTGTACGAGTGCCCCGTCTACAAGATACCGTAACTTACACACGACACACTTGTGACCAGCAGGACACGCGCAACGTGTACGAGTGCCCCGTCTACAAGATATGGTAACTAACACACGACACACTTGTGACCAGCAGGACACGCGCAACGTGTACGAGTGCCCCGTCTACAAGATACGCTAACTTACACACGACACACTTGTGACCAGCAGAACACGCGCCACGTGTTGTACGAGTGCCCCGTCTACAAGATACGGTAACTTACACACGACACACTTGTGACCAGCAGGACACGCGCAATGTGTACGAGTGCCCCGTCTACAAGATACGGTAACTTACACACGACACACTTGTGACCAGCAGGACACGCGCAAAGTGTACGAGTGCCCCGTCTACAAGATACGGTAACATACACACGACACAGTTGTGACTGTTTTGTAACTGTTCCCCGTAACGAAAGGGTCGTTACGTTTATCTATTTATTTTGTTCTAAAATTGCTTTTAAAAGTACACAAGCATTTATAAAAAAAGCCTTTTGGAGCCTTCTATCGCTCGGAGAAGGTACGTGCTTTTCTCTTTCCATTCGTTTAAAATAACTGTCGGCACAAGTTGCTTAGATCTGCTGACGATGGATTGTTTGTTCCAGTATGCGTGGGCCGACGTTTGTGTGGACATTCAACCTGAAGACCAGAGACAAGCCGACTCGCTGGACGCTGGCCGGCGTAGCTTTGCTGCTCGGAGTCTAAACTAAACTTAATGTGA
Organism: Petrophora chlorosata; assembly: GCA_951640565.1. Lineage (NCBI taxonomy): Eukaryota > Metazoa > Arthropoda > Insecta > Lepidoptera > Geometridae > Petrophora > Petrophora chlorosata. The sequence continues at coordinate 7,122,759 of OX621207.1, read as the reverse complement.
TTATGGAGTTACGTTTTCTAGTCTTGTACCTATTACCTTTCACTTTATTTTTTTGTGTTAATGGCTTTAATAATTATTGTGAATATTTATTTTCTTAGTAATAAATGAATTTGGTTTTAAACATTATACTTTAATTTCTAAATGGAACATAAGATGCCATTAAAGGAAAAAGGTAGGAAGAAAACGATTTGAACCTCGTATCACTTTATATTTCTATACATTGAGTATTTTAAGAACATTTTTAGTGCAGAAAACAACGGCTGGGTACAATATCAAAGTTCATCTGTGCTTTTAATTTATAACACTTTAACGGAAGACTACACAACAGCATTACCATAATTATTACAATAGAAAATGTATCTAATTTCTTTATATTCTCTCATTTACAAAAATAACCCCTTCTTATTATCGGACGGCTGCACTCAGTCTAATCTCTTGCTAGTTACCTTATAAACAACATCATATTGCCATCCAACAGGCAGTGATCTGCTATTTTCAAAATATTATTTCTCTTCTCGCAAACTCATCACCAGCTTATTTATTTCTCACTGCTGGCATACATGCCTCGCAAGATAGAGATTATTTATACCACATCCACATTTTATTTTTATCCACTCTTAGCTTTCAAACTCGCGCTGGGCGATGCGTTATCATTATCCGAGGTAGGTTCAGAGCCTTTAACAGTAAATGTGACGTAATATCTCTTATTCTTGTCCAATTTTTCCGCTGGCAATGCTATTAACTGCTTCTCTGTGCCGTGGGACACTTCCAAAGTCACGTGAGCTTTACCCGAACTAGAAGATGGTTTCGAATTGATCTTGGGTAGAAAACCTTTTGATTTTGTGCTAGCGCTTGCAGTAGCTGGTTTGGGCATCGTGTGATGGTCCCACTTAAAGGGAACTGAAAATAAATACACATTTTTAGTTCAACAGTGGCTTTTGATAAGAGATATGTGTGATTTAAATTGTTGTTGTAGTAAACTTACTGTAAGCAGCGCAAGGTACGCCCGTATACGCATGAATAGCGTGGAAACATCGATGCGTCTTGCTGGTGCAAAGGCATGGGTTATCAGGAATAGCGCTCATTTTGTAAAGTTCGCTTTCTCCATAATCAAAATCTATAGGCTTTTCAGGCAGTTTATCCAAATGTTTCTTGCCGCTTTTCTGCAGCTTCCTCAGACTTTCATAAAGAAATTTCTCGAAACTGCTAAACGATAAATCTGTGTTATTGTAGGGACCAAGACCGACACTAGCCAAACTAGATTTGTTGTATTCGTCAATGGCACGTTTGACAAGAACAGCTTCATTAGCTTTACTGGTTCTTATTTGCAATCTTTTCAACTCCAATAAATGCTGGAAAATCTTCCGCTCACAATAATATCTGAAACATAGTTAATGCATATAAACTCATAAATATGTACAAATCATTTATTGTCGTATTTGTACCTACTTACCGTCTCATATTGGTTTGAATACGTTGAGTTACTGACTTCATATCTACAGCATATTTATCGCCTGGCTTTCGTATCGGTATTCTGCTGTCAGACTTCCCCGAAAATCTTCCACTTGCATTTCTTTGCTGATAATAAGCAGCCAGTCGGGGGCTCACGATGCGGCGATGAAGAGCTCTTGGACTCGGTTCGAACCCTGAATCCATCAAACCACTAGACTCATACCCTCTTTCAGAGTTTTCACTTTTAGATCTAATAGTAGTGCGGCTCTTAGCCCTACCTTTCTTTCGAAATCGTTTTCTACGACCATCCATTTCTGTATGACTGTATAATTCGTTATCGCTAACGCTTGGAACCCTGCCGTAAATACTGCCTTCTTTGGATAGTTTACTTCCTGTTAGAATATCTTGTTCATCCTCTAAAGAACCGTCCTCAGCCTTACTAGATTTTTTCAATATACCTGTAGTCATTTCGCCACTTGCAATATCTGAAAGAACTTTATAACTTTCAGTTTCATAAATACTACTTTTTCTACTACTTCCTTGACTATGCTGAGATGTTTTCCGAGTACGCTTCGGTGTTGACTGTGACAACGGTAAATTGACATCGAATTCTTCTGACAAATTCTCCATAATGACTTGTTGCACCGCGCGATCTTCAGCAGAAACATTGACTGCTGATATTCCTTTATCAACATTTTCCATACTACTGCTACCCGTGGTGGAAGTTGCATATTCCTTTCTCTTCTCATCTGGGCTCAAATGACTTCCACTACTATCTTTTTGCAATTTATCTGCAGTGTGTTCCGATGTTTCGTGTGCTGTTTCACTGTGATGAACTTCTTCTCCCATCAGATGTTCAGATTGTTTGTCCGAGTCTTTACTTTCAAAAATTTCATCCTTATTTGCAAAAGATACTACTGGAGAAAGAGTTTTTTCTTGCGATTCAGTTTTTTCTAAACTTGTAGCATCCAAACTGGTCTTCATATCAGACAAATTTTGACTCTGGTCCAACGGTTCGTCGGGACCAGATAATACTTGAAACGATCTTTTTCGCGTTGCTTCCAAACTGGGGCTAGGTGATTTTGATGCGTTTTCTGGTGTGAGCCTGGCTCGTTCACCCTTGCTCAAATCGGGTGATTCTTTTTTTGCTTCTATTGCTTCGTTATCATCTCCCTTTGACGATGATTCATCTTTGGCTTCATCTTGCGTTTGAGCTTTACTTTCTTCCTTATTAACTGTCTTACTTTCAGATGTTTCCTTCTCGCTCTTCTCACTTTCTTCTTTAGGCGAAGCAACATCAGGAGCTTGATTATCTTGACCCGTTGTATCACCTGGAGATGTAGATGTTTCTACAGGTTTTTCTGTTTCCGATACTGCTTCCTGTTCTCCTTCTTTTGCTGAAACTGCTTGAGCAGACGAGGACTTCTCAACAAGTTTTTCCGATTCTGATTTCATTTCTTCGCTTATATCTTTATGAGTAACTGATACATTTGTCGTTTCAATCGACACATTATTTGACGAATCAAGCGTAACAGTTATTTCAGAATTACCTTGTTGGCTAGACTGGCGTTCCATGTGAATCTGAGCTTCTGTAACAACCATATTTGTTTTTACTGATAACGTGTCGGTCTCGGTTTCACTGAGGGCTCTACTTTTTTCTGTCTGATTTTCTTCATTATAAGGTTCCATTTGGACTGCAGTAACTGCACTGTCGATTGCAGCGGCTACGTTTTCATTTTTTTCTAGACTTTGTGACCGATCTGGAGGGTCAACACTTTTAAATTTTACTATATTCACACTTTGTTTTTCGTCGTCATTTTCGATATGTATTGATGTCTTCTTTCCTTTTCGTTTTGTACTACGCCTTTCTGTTGATTCTGAACTACTACTCTCAGATGTTGATGTATACTTCCTTTTGCTGCGTTTGCGATGTCTCTTGCTTTTCTTTTTTTCTGAGTAACTTTCAGACTCTGTACTTTCAGAGTCTGATCGATTGCGGCGCCGATGATGCCTTGCACTAGCTTTGTGTCTTCGTGAAGGTTCACTTCTTGATCTATTTTTTCTAGATCTTCTATATTTTCTATCGACAGAGCTATCTTTGCCATCAAATTCACTGTCATAGCCATCACTAAAACTTTTTTGTGAATGCATCAGCTTTTTTCTTCTCTCTCGATGCTTATCAGAATATTTATTTTCCGACTTCTTCCTTGATGCTTTTCTAGAATCAGAAGATGATCCGTTAGTGGATTCACTATCGTTTTTATCTTTCATGCGTCGCCTTTCATGAACTGGACTAGAAATTTCCACTACCTCTCGTTTCTCTATTCGTATTCTATCACGGACATCAATTTTTGTGCTCGTAACTTTACGTGTCGGTAGAGCTGTGATTGGTGCACCATCGATTACGATTTGCGTATTTGATAGTTTCGATGCCGGTAAACCCCCTTGCATTTGAATATACTTTGCAGTTGATCGATGTCCTCGGCTGGTTGCAGAATCAAGAGGTGTCAGTGGCTCATTTTTTGAAGATCTTGCTACTGGGTTGACTTCTGCACCACGATCAAGTAATAAACGACACAAATCGGCATTATCTGTGGTTGCTGCTATATGTAAAGGCGTGCGTCCTTCATGATTTGTAGCATTAACTTGTGACGGCCTGCCATCTAATAGCCATTTTACCAACTCACGTCTTCCAGAAGCCACAGCTTCGTGTAAAGGAAGGTCGCCTTTAGAGTTTCTAAGCCAAAGATTTGCACCTCTTGCACCTGAAACAAGTATTGTCTGTTGGAGAAATCATTCGTTACTGTATGTAATTCTATTACTTGGACGTCATACCAAGTATCCGGACGGTCTCAATTTGTCCCTTAGCGGCTGCGGTGTGCGCTGCGCTGCGACCTCTTCTATCCTGGCGGTGGGAGTCAGCCCCATGGTCTAACAATGCTGCAGTCGCATCTGCGTGACCAAGCGCTGCAGCGTAATGCAGTGGAGTGCATCCATGTGAATCAGCTACATCAACTTTAGCTCCACATAATCCTACTAAAGTTTCTAATGCTTCTGTGTGACCTCGAGCGGCTGCGCAATGCAATGCTGTCAAGCCGTCTCTGCAAAATTTGATTTAATTGCTATATTATGATTGCCCTTTCTATGTAGTTTATTGTTTTATTGAATGTACATATTTACCTGTCGGCATCATCGACCTTGGCTCCAGCCTGGTGCAGCGCTAACACAGCCGCCGCAGACCCAGCCGATGCGGCCCACAGGAGGGGAGTACGTCCATCGGCGTCTCTCACGTCGACGCGCGCGCCTCCTTCCCTCACTAGGGCTCGGAGAACTTCTAAAGCGGCTCCTCTACTCTATGGGAAAAATATTAGTTAGAGCGACTAGGTTGCATAAGTATATAGAAAAATGTTACTGATGCAACAGTAGCTAACGTCAAAGTAGGATAACCCGAGTTGGTATCTATAGATTTATTAAAGCAGGCTTTCAAAGGACTGATTTTATTATATCTTTGTCACTAATATCTTGTGCAGGCTTGCTTCTAATTAGTGTAATACTAAAGTAAACGTGTTACCTGATGGTCCGTGGCAGCAGGTGCGCCGCACATCTGTGCAGCGTAATGCAGCGGGTACCCGCCGTGCTGGTCGGGCGTCGCGGCGTCCGCGCCCGCCGCCAGCACCGCTCGTAGCGCCCCCACTTCGCCGCAAACTGCAAATAATACATGTAGAGTTTTGAATTCTAAACATCTCCCCAACAATCAGAATTCCATAAGAACGAAGACTTAATTATATGACGCTATAGATGTGATTTAGGTACCTATGTCATATTATTTTCGATGTCTTGTGTTCTCTAAAATATTTGCAATGTCATCTTAAATCTTTAGAAAACAACTTTATACCTGAGAGACCAATAACCCTCAAGAGAGCATATTACGAATGATCAAATGTTATCAAAACTATAGAAACACATTGTGCCTAACATACAATATTATTTATTGATTACGACAAAATTACCTACGTCAATAACTCCATCAAGTGTCTATATGAATATTCATGTTTAATTACCACAGATGACTCGTACTAGACACACGTCTTGAAGGTTAAAGCGATTGACCTGTGAAACCTGCATTAGTTATTTGCTTGTCAATCCGAAGTAACCTTTTGTTTTAGGCAATTAAAGTACCTACTCCTAGCTAAATAGCTTAGCCTTAGCCAGTGTTCCATTCGGTTCAAGGGCGGGACCTTGCGCGCCGCTCAATACCACCGGACGCCGGACACCCCCTCCCCCGAATATTCGAAGTTGGTCACTGTTCGCGGTAACCACAACAAAATTCTTGATGAGTGTTAATGCGGTATTTGTGCTTTACCGCATTTCTAACGCTCAAGTTAGAGGTTGAGGAAATGGCTCGCGTTGCTGTTTAGTAGGTAGTAATTATTATTAGTAAAATAGGTGTGTGCCCAGCGGCGGGTGTTTTCCCATTAAGTATTAGGTAAATAGTGGTCGCCTGGGTTTATCCGATAGACATAATCAGCAATTATAAGAATTTAGTTTACCCAAGATAATAAAATAATTAAACCGAAGATAAGTAAAGCTCCTGCTTATAAATTGATTGAGCTATTATTAATAATGGCACAATGTATAAATTACACTTTATTGATTTATAGAACGACGACGATAAGTAGGTATAAGCAGCAAGTAAATGACCGCTCTTTAAGCAGCTTTTTATCGTGACTGTAAAATAGTCAACTCTATGTACATACACCCGCTCGGTATCCGTCCGTCGCCGTCGGAAGGAAGAAGTTCAAGGTTTGGGGTCGGACGTCCGTCAGATCTGCACTAAACAACGGAAACTGGAACGGAAGTCAACATGACCTCGAAACTGGCGGCGATGCATATCGCTAGGCATCGCAGTTATGCAAAACACAGAACCACATCCATTCTGTCATGAGTCATGGATGTTACGGGTAGATAAGCCGAATGCATTTATCGGAGTTCACTGTGATAGATACCTACTGACTACTGGGTTTGTGGGTTTCCCGAATGTATTTACTTTTTAACGTACTTCTGTACGCTGTCACGTGAATCTGTGCATAGTTGATTGAACAACTCTTAAAACAACAGGCAGCTTTGCCGTGCGTCAATACGTCAAAATCGTAAATACTTAAGTACAAACTGAATACGACAACACTGCCATCACTGATTGACATCAAGCTGCGAGGGAAGCTAATTGGTAGCGTGCCGCCTGCAGTCAGTGCAGCTGAAGCGCGATAACCACAGGCGGCGCTGTGACACCCCTTAGATAACTCACTTCGGGGCTGCAATAGCAGACATCGGGTTGGCTAATCTAACCGACAGGTTTAGGTTTCCACTAAGCGCCTGTAGTAGGAAATCGTGTGAGGATTTATATCTAAACAGTGACTATGTACTCAGTACCTACTTGTTGTCGCGAATCGTTTGCCATTGTTGCGCTATAACAGCAGGAAGTTACTGCTTTACATAAATTCCTATGTTTTTGTACATACCTAACTATACGCACGCGGGTGAAGTAAGTACGAAGTGGACAACGACACGCCAAAGTCAACTTAGTTGTAACCATGTTCTTGTTGTATCTCAAAAATCAAGGAAGGTGTGTCTTGGTACGCACCTTCACTGTTTACGCTGCCTATATGAATTAAAATAAAACTATGCTAGATAAATATGAAGTAGGCATACAAAGTATTCTGTGATACAACTTAAGTAAATAAGATCACTAATACTTTAAAATATAACAAATGTGGGGATAGGTAAAACCTTAGAGTATACATGGTATATATACTCTAAGGGTAAAACCGTAGATGTTACGTGTGTGGTGGGGTGCCCAGTATGCAGAAGCAGCAAAGCAGGCTTGGAGCACTCCACTCCCCTTACAAACATTGACACAGCGATTGCGGTCTGGAATAGATTGAGATCGTTCTCTTCAAATTTCTAATCAACGCATTTATTATGAAATCCACTTAATTACTTATAAGCTAAACCGGTTTTATAACTACATGCCTGTCATACGAAACAGCTTTATTAATCATTACGTGGGTAGTTTTATGTATATGTAAATGTTTACGTCATCGTTAGTGTTTAAAGTGAAGGAGTAAATAATTATGATTCCAATTGCAAGCCATAAATCCGAGTAACAAATTGGCCAAATTGCTTGGTGCTAAACCTCTTGAAATGGAATTTGTTTCACTTTATTTGACTATATACAGCGCCGACAAAAAGTTTCTGTCGGCAGCGATCATTAAACCGGTATGGGGAGAATGACGCAAACTCTATAAAAGCTTTCAAACGATGAGAAGGCCCAACTTCTACCCATAAGTCGTTCACTTGGATCGGGTCTTCTGACGTCATGTAAAAATACCTTTCAGAGATTCTTGGAATGGATTTGTAAGAATTCTTCTCATCAGAAGGTGTGAAGTTATTTATCACAGTTTTTTATCGGCGTTGGTGATACACCAGATGCTCCAATAAATTATGGCGCGACGTTCGTTGGCTATTTGAGTATAGTGCGATAATCTCGACGTCACTGCGACGTTGAAAGTGGCGCCGTCAATATATGTCATCCATGTTCATTTAGATTCTTGTGTACACTGTATTGTATATGCTTTGGATACCGCAGCTAGTGTTGCCAGGTGTCCCGATTTTCGCGGGACGTACCGATGTTAGGGGTCTTGTGACACGTCCCGATTCACTTTTGACCGGGACGCCAAATGTCTCGATTTTTCACTAACATGAACTAACATGAGTCTAGAAGATACAAACTTAATGATGATGATGAGTCAAAATGGTAACGTTTGAATTTTGTTATATTTTAGAGAGTTTTATCTGTTCTACCATTTAAAAAACTGACTATTTCAATAAAAATATACGCTGATTCACAAAAACCAGTTTTCTTTTGTAGCCATTGTAGTTGTCCCGATTCGAAAACAAAATCCCGATTATTTTAACGTTTCGTTCTGATTTTTGACTCACTAGACCTGGCAATTTAACCGCAGCTCTAGCAGCTACTAGTAGCGTTTGTCCAAAAGGCACTTATCACGACTGACTGCTAATGCAAGTGATACGAGGGCCATCGGCGTCCTTTGTACCCAAATATTGGTCTAATCACTAACAAAGGGTCTCACCAGTGGCCCAATGAACTACAGTGTGATGCTCGTCGTCTCTAGCGTTCACATCAGCTCCAGCAGCCAGAAGCGTCTGCACAAGAGGCACGTTCCCGTGAACTACTGCGAGATGCAGCGGCGTGAGTCCGTCGGCGTCTCTGGCGTCCGCCAACGCCGGCGCGGCCATCAGCACGCGGTCCGCGCACGCCGCCCGCGCCGCCTGGCTGGCGCCCGCGCCGCTCGACGAGCAGTAGTGCAGCGCGCAACGGAGCCCGCGGTCACGCACGCGGACCGATGACGGCTACACAAAAAAAAAACTTTTGGACACAGCTCTGCCTCTTTGGGTGAAGCCAAAGCCTAATGTAATATATATTATGTATGTATGTATTTCTGTATGCTAGCTACATAATAAATATGCTTCGGCGTGTTCATCTTCAGAAAGCATGGAAAGAATCAACAGAATGGAATGAAAACTGACAAATAAATAGAAAATGTCCAAAAAGAAATATGAAAACTGATTCTACCGGTGATTACCAAAAGGCTTTCGGTAAATTAGAATGTGAAATATTGATGAATGCGGGCTAATAGAAACATGTCTACAATGAATAATGATTCGTTTGAAGGGGTTCGACCGGGAGCCACCCTCGTCAATTCTTAACGAGTCAAACAGGTTGATGCGGTAAACACGACACGTGTTACTAGACAACCGGCCAACTTTCCACCTATACCTATACTAGATTAGCCCTATACATGTGGACATGTTCCCCCGTTGTGTGCCAGTCAATTCACCTATTGATTGAGTTTCTCCCCTCACCGCGCGCCCCGTGAGCCGAATGCATTTCCTCAAGACATTCGACAGTTGGAATCTTTGAAAGCGAAGAAAATTACTGCTGAACAGACGTGATTGATGATTTGGCTGCATGGAGGAAGAGACCGTGAGCATTTGAGTACTTTTATGGGTCTTACTCAACCGTCATAAATTTGTTTCATTTAATTTCATTTCATACTTAACTTCATTGTGACCTAAAGATTGCTTAGAAAGTAAAGTTGCAGACGATTTGGTTTGCAGTTGGATTTTGTATGGGAAAATATTTGCGGCTGTGTTTGAATGCTGTAGTTTACCGGCGTCGAGCGTTGTTTACAAGGCGAGTGATACCTCCCACCATCGGCCTAACATCGCGTGTTCGCGTCAGGCCATTGAAACTACGGTTTTTCTTATTCTCATAATCGCTCACCTTGCCATAATAGTTCTCTTCGCGCATAATAACTGTGCAATATAACGTTGTTTTAGTGAGTTTTGTTTATAACCTACTTATGTATATGGGAAAAAAACGCCACATTTGCAATTATAATGAACCAAGTGGCATGGTTTTGGAGTGCAGTTTTTTCATGATTGACAATGACGAACTCACGTCCTTGTTCAGTATTTCGACAACCGCCTTGTAGTCGGCCTGCTGGCACGCGTACATAAGCGGCGTGCATCCCTGGGGCAGTGGAGCCGTCACATCGCCACCCTTCTTCAAACTCTCCACCTTCTCACGCTTCAACTTGGACTTCTTGTCGAGGAGATCTCCCTTGTGCCGGCTCTTGGGTTTCTTGAGGATGCTCGGGATGGGCTCCCCCTTTCCACTGGTCGCGCGCTTTTCCATAACAAAATCGGTTAGCGGATCGAGTGGCTCGGGCCGGCGGCCGCGGCTCCGCGGCTTCTCGCGAAGGGCGGGCGGGCGCGGAGGGCGCGAGCCTCCGACTGGCCTGCGGGCCGGCTTCGGCTAGCGGCTGTCCGCTCGGACAGAGGTGGCGTTGGGCGGCGTGACACGCAACGGTTGCCGCCCAGTAGGGAGCCAATCTATTAACTGTGCAAAGCAGGTCGCCGTCTTTTATATTTAAAGAATTACGACTTCGGGAATTGAATTGTACACTTTTAGGGTGCTATTGACACATTGACACCGTTTTCGGAATTAAATGCTATTAGGCTTTTCGTTTTTGTGATTATTAATTTAAATAGGTATCCGAAGTTAACGGTTATTATTATGAAAGAGCTTGCGTGCTCCTTTCATGATGGAGTATCAAATGGACATCATCTTACTCTACATAGATATAAATATAAACCTACCATGTCTAGGTACTTATTTACGCAGTTTTGTCTTGAGAAAAAAGGAACATTAGAAAATATAAAAATGGAATGAAGCATGTATGTATGTCATCAGTAATCACTGTTCGGGATTCACCAGCGGGTTTGAGGTGTAAAGTGAGATCAGAAATCATCGATTGCGAAGGTTGCTGATATTCATTAGGTGATCTGTCACAAGAACTCACTCTCCAGGGGGGGGCGGTACCGGTGGGGGTGCAGATCTGAAGATGCATCCCCTAGAGAAGTTCAATTTAATCAAATTAAATTTTTCACTACAATCGTCCTACTCCATAAACAATTAATAATATTGCGTAATATTGTACAGTGACATTGACCTTCTAGGTGCGTTCTAAGACCTAATACGAGTAGGTAGAAGAATTTATTCCAAAGTAAACTTCAAATTTTCGATATGCTGTACTTTGTTTAAGCCACTTTAATTTTATTTATACACATGTTTACTTTATCTAGCCTGGCATCAAAAATGGCCTTTGGTATTTGTCCTCTACTTATGATTTGAAAACCCTTGAACTCTACGAAGCGAATCACTCTTGTGTGTGGACTAATGGGTCAGTCCTAAGTTAGCGAACAAAGTTCATTTCACTTAAACAAATAGCATGTACCAACGAACAAAATCGCCATGTTAAGGACGGTAATTAGCCAAAGCAACAGCAGTCGCACTAGACATCTATCCATCTAAACATGAACTCTACAGTGCGATGGTTCAACTACTTACTTCAGACATCGTATTTTGAGGATCTTACCTGACTGGTCTTCACGAATACCATAACATTAATTAATCAGGTTATGAGCTTAATATTAAGCATAAAGCTCGCGTTAAAATTAGATTGGTGTGGGGTGAGAGAGTGACGCGTGACGTCACCGCCTGGCTACCGCGCCACCACCACCGCACCGCCCAGATTATTATCGGCCTTAACATAATTTACACGAGTTACAGATGATTTTGCGCCCGATTCCATCTCTGATATAGAGTTCCCAAGGACTTAATGCTTAATAGCACTCATTAAAAGTTACTTAGCTAAAATACACGCAAGAGAGTCCTTGATCATTTTACATCATTGTTTAAATTACGCTGATAAAAATGCATTTCAATTAGGAAAATAGAATACAATAGCATTATTGAGTACCTAAGTATTTATCCTTTTAGTAGGATTTTGATAGGTGCAGGATGACAGATTAAAACAATGTTCTTACCTCAACAAACTCCTTTTACTAAGTCCTCTTATTTTTGCCAGATCCTTAGTTCTTTATACCTATAATTCAATTTTATTTTGGTTCCTAGGTACCTAATATCAAAATTCGATAAACACCCTACATACATACGCACATACCTACCTACATAATATTTAGCTGGAATCAATTTATATTATCTCTACCTATATACATATTATTTTTATTGTATGTACCTATTTATTTAATTTATAACAAACCATATTAATTACCTATAACAAAATGGATAGGTATCAAAATAATTACACAAATTACTGTTGGTAGTACAAAACAGGAAAATCTGGTGAATTTTAATTAAGCTTTGTTTATAACCACATCCTCCTACACAGTTAGATCCTCGAAGCTGTAATAACATTGTTTTATACAAAAACATTACGAAGTAATGAGTATAATTGAAAGTAGGTATACTTACTATAAATCCCATATTTATATTTTTAAACTGAATTCAGGCCTTGGATTATCTATAGTAGAACCTATACGTACCTATATAGTGCCTCCTTGAAAAGCCCTTTATTTTATTAAGTAGTCGTAATTATATTTGGACAGATTTTCATTGTGACTTTGTCTTAAACCTTAGTATTCTGTGCTTAAACTATCCTCCTATACTTACAAACTAACATTTAAATATATTATTTAGTTAAACTAATTATTTTAAACTTTTAAAAGAACTAGGTAGTACTAGGAACAAACCAGGTCAACTGTAAAAAAATATTGATAGGTATGTGCGCACACAACAATAATAAGTAGGTACATCTTGAATTTGTAAATTATTGCTTCTGATAAAATGCTAAATACCTATCCTTGTCATGCCGTCAATTGCCTGTTATCCTGTTTATTAGTAAAGTTAATGTATTATTAATGATTAATATCATATTAATTATTGGGTGGTGATACAGGTGATAAAAACTTATAATAATTTGGTGAAAAAAACAGCATAACAAAAATGTAATACAGATTTTGCTATCTAAGTACCTAGTCTTAGCATAAGGTATCTTGGGGTAGTCACTGGCTCCTGATAAACAGTTTCGTCGGGAGTCTTTATATGGATAGCTGGATTGTATAGTCCACTGTTTTACTTCACACCCCTTGGTAATTTGACAAGAAACTGAAACAATCCAACCTCATTTCACGCAGTTTTACAAAACCACGAAACGTTGATCCGCCGCATTGAGTAACGCAAATTCACTCCCGCATATTAACACTATTAATTATTCTGTGGTTTTAATAAGGTTCAGCCATTTTATAAAACGGCGTCGTGTTTTGTAAACCGACTAGCTGACAAATAGAATTTGACTGCGACAGTTCTATTTTTTCTACTTATTAGTAAATACTTAGTATTTACTTATCAGGCGAGATAGTGGCCAAACATAGATTTATTAGGCTTAAAAAAAATTACTTATGATGCAAATTTTTGCGTAAATTTCGGGAGTGCTCAAGGTAAATCTACCGGCACTCCGAGACCTAAGGTCCTAAAGTAGAAAATAGTCTACATATCTAGTATCTAGTAAAAACCTCTATTTTCTGCTATAGAACCCGGCTATGCCGTTTCATAATAGCATCCATGAGGCTATAGTATGTATTGTTCGTAATAAGTAGGTAGGTCTCAAACCAACAACGCGTCAAATCTGCGTTCACGGTGCGGTGGCCGTCGGGGTGCGGTGGTACAAGTCCGGTTAACCGTAGGACGCGTTCGTTTGAAAACATCTTAGCTTAAAGGACTACTGCTGTAACTGCTGTCGACACCATGCACGGCTTTCGAGTAGACAGTGCACGGCACATCACTACAAGAACACTGTGACGACGCCACCGCGGCCGCTAGCTAATAAAAATGCCTAAATTACAATGCAGGAAATTAAATTGTGTCATAATAACAAACATAACATAATTTTCTGATTTAGATACCTATCGATAGTATAATATTATGTAAGTAGATATACCTCTGTACCTAAACTTAAAACAAAGCTAGTGCTTTTGTAACGGACTACAGTTGACCAAACAACTTTATTTACGCTTCATGTAAGCTGGGTATGTTTTCTCACGCAAGCTTTGCGTGGCCCAGTTCGAAGGCAAACTCTCGTGCTTTTCCGTAGTTTCGCTCAGATCTGAGCAGAGTTGACCCACTGCCCTCGATTATGGCGAAGTAAAAATGGCTAACGAATGGAAGCAGTTTATTACGTATTTTTACTGCGAAGTAATCTGAAAATAAATTACTTCTGAAATAAATTACGTTGAAAAAAACTTACAGCAAAATGAAGTTGAATCGTGAAACAATCGGGTAATATGCAATCACATCAGTAATCAATAATTGTAATATATTATAACCCGTAACAAAATGTCAGTGTTTGGTACCTGCACTTATGTACCTACCTACCGTGAACTTCGTACAAGAACAACGTCATGTAAATTCAGTCAATATTTAGCAAGACTTGCTGTTGCACTTCACCAGTTTAAAAATAGGATAGGTATCAAGTATATAAACTGCCCTTATCTACCAATATTCGTAACCAAGTGTAAGGCTTAGTCACGAAGTGATTTCATTATAAATCAACTAAGTGCTGAGTACTTCTAGGCATTAGTCATATTATATTTAATGCTTTGTATTTAATTGCCTTGCTTCATTTTTCTGCTTCATTTTGCAGTTTATGTGTGAGTTTATGTAGGTATAGGCAATGTGAAGCCACATAACTCACTTGTTAACTTTTAATGCCCACCAGTTCTCAAAGCAATAATGCAAGGAAAATAAATTGCAATATTATGTAGGCCACGAGCTACGAGCAACGACCTGGATAATCCTCGAAGTTTAAAAATAATAGGGGCTACCCTTTGTGCGCATTGCATGCTGTCAAACAGACTGACGCGACGCGTGCCTACCTGAGACATGCGGGTAGACGTGACTGACTTGTGGGTGTGATAGAGTCGTTGTGTGTCTATAATTAAATCCATAATGTTCTAGACACTGTTATTCTCTATACTAAAAACTTGTAGTAGTATACTAAAAACTTCCTACTACAATTTTTTCATCATCATCATCAGCCCATTAGGTTCCCATATTGTTATGGGACACGCATCTTCTCTCTTAGAGAGAGTATGGGCCATAATCCATCATCATAATCATCATCATAATCATCATCATCAGCCTATACGAGTCCACTGCTGGACGTAGGCCTCTCCCAATGCACGCCACTGAGCCCGATCCTCGGCTCTTCGCATGTAATTACTGCCAGCCACTTTACGCAGGTCGTCGCTCCATCTGGCCGAAGCGCGTCCTACACTACGTTTGCCTAAACGCGGTCTCCACTCTAAAAAGGAAAAAGAAAGGAAATTCAGGCTGAGGCAACTGAGAGAGGATATGGTTAAGCGTGTGAATCAGGCGCTTTTAACTGTTTCAGACTGGGGCGATGCCAATCTTGTGCAATTTAACGCCAAGAAAACGCAAGCATGTCTGTTCACCGCTAAAAAGAACCAATTCTCTCTCTCTCCTACTTTCCGAGATGAACCTTTAGCAATGACAGACCACCTGGAGCTTTTAGGCCATACCCTTTCTCCTACGCTGAACTTCGGCACGTACTTAGACTCCTGGCTTTCAGGCAAGAAGCTTGGTATCCTAAATAAGGTGAGGCGGTACTTCACACCGGGACAGCTTTTGAACCTCTATCAAGCTCAGGTCCGTTCCGTGTGTGGAGTATTGTTGCCATCTATGGGACGGATCGGCCAAGTACCAGCTGGCAGCATTGGAGGCTGTAGATCGACGTGCGAAGCGACTTATTGGGGACGAAAAACTAGTCTACTAGTCGCTACCAAGATGTATAGTCTTGAGCATCGACGTAAGGTAGCATGTCTGTCAATCTTCTATAGGATATATTTCGGGGAATGTGCACAGGAACTTCACGACCTAATTCCACCCTCCCCCTTCCATCACAGGACGAGCAGAAAGTCGGCCAAATATCATCTCTATATAGTAGACATTCCGCCAATTCGAACAAAAGCGTTTTGGTTCCACGTTTATAGTGCGTACTGCTAAGGAATGGAACTCCTTGCCGTCTTCTCTGTTTCCTGTAAACTATAATTTGGGCGTCTTCAAGGCTAGAGTGAATACTCGTAGGTATCTTCTAAATCTACGTGCTCTATCTTCGGCCACATCGTCGCTTAACATCAGGCGAGATGGTGGTCAAACGTAGATTTATCAGAAATAAAAAAAAAGAACTCGTTTACTCCATCGGTTATCGGTTCTTCGACTTATGTGATCGGCCCATTGCCACTTCAGCTTACTTATTCGGTGAGATATGTCGGAATAATCCATGACGCAGGCCTACAACGGATTGGTGGACTACATGTTAAAGATAAAACAATTTTTTTTTAATGTAATTGAATGACGTGACGAGCTGGTCGTTTGCCTGATGGTAAGCAATACGCCAGCCCATAACAGCACCACCCAGAACAGTAAGTTATCGTCTGAAAGCTTTCAAATTATACCTTTTTTATTAGTGGAAGAAATAATGCTCTTTTGCATAATACAAATGTATTCCAGTACTAGCTTTTGCCCGCGACTTCGTCCGCGTAGAAGTCGAAAATGGTTCTAACAGGATTTTTAATTGGTTTTTTTATGGTTACGGTTATCAATTTTGTTATTAACATATAAATTATTATGTTCACATGTTTGAATACTTATAAAATATAACAATCTTTGTTATAGTGAGATTTAAAGGTTAAATAAACATGAAAATAAAATAAAATTTTGTTATATTTTGTGAACACGAAGCTCGGCCTTTGATCTGGTGAAAGTTACACGGGGGTAATCTCTTTTTATAACGACACACTTATAGCAGTATTTCTTTGAAAACATTTTTTTTTGTTTTTCCTTCAGGAGCTAGAATCACCAGCCCACTCTGTGCGCTTACTCTGGAGCATGCCACATACCTACAACTGGCCGCGAGAGAAGCAGCTTTCCATTAAGTCTATTGAGTTTGACCTTGAGCTTTGTTTATAACTATAAACAAAGCTCAAGGTCCATAGGTCAATAGGTCAAGGGCAATAACTATTGCGAAGCAGACTTTGATGGGAAACTGAAACTCTAACTAACAAAACTCTTTTATTAGTATAATTTATAACCAAAATGTTTTAGTCCTTACCATTTCAAATTTCGAACCCTACGTCCCCATGAGGCCAAATTTTATCTTTGTATGAGGCCGTGTCCTAAAAGTACATAACCTCTTTAAGCTTAGAAACCTTCAAATGAGGTACTAATATAGTACGGTGACTTTCGAGACTTTCCAATTTTAAAGAGTATTTGCTTATGTTTTTAAGTGTTCAAACTTTTTTGAATAAAATCAGATTGAGTTTTCAAAATAAAATGTAAGATTTGCTTCGATCAGTTTTATCAGTATTGATGATATCAACTTTGAAGCAAATCACCGCCAAAATAACTTTCTACTCCTTTTTAACCCCGTTAGGGGATGAATTTTAATAAAATACGAGACACGTCTTCCATCAATTCTGTAAAAAAGGCTATGCATAATTTTAAGTAGATTATTGGACCAAAGATTCACGTTGTCCCATACAAACTTTGCCCCCTTTTTCACCCCCTTAGAGGTAGAATTTCGGAAAATCCTTTCTTATCGGATGCTTACGTCATACAAAGAACACACCCTCCAAGTTTCAAGTCTCTACGATCAGCGGTATAGGCTGTGCGTTGATCCGTCAGTCATTCAGGAGAAAGTAGCCTTTTATAATGAATAATAACTATTCAAGTTGTTTGTTAGGTACGTGACAAGTCTACCATTGATTCCCATTAACCCAGTAGTCGGCGGCGCGGCGGCGCGGCGGCTCTACTAATTTACAGTGCATATATTTAATACGAACTATTCACGTTTTTAATGTTTTCCTTATGTTCATTGTATTTATAGCCAACTGAAAAATATACATAATTTTCAAGATAATTTTGAAGCGTGGTTATGAGACACAGTTTTTCTTCATTTATCCACAAAAATAATGGGTTAAAATGTAAATTATTTAACAGTTTTGTAAGATGGGAAAAAAACAGGGTTTATATTGTTACTTTTTTTAAAGTCTGAAAGCGTAATTGAATTTATTATGCTCGGCAGAATAATAAGAAGTGGCATTCCTTTTAAGATTGTAAGGCTCTCTTCTAAAAACTATTTTTCCAATTAGGTAGATTAACTATTTACTGTCCTAGTATAGGCACACAGGCATATCTAATGTGATCTATCTATATATATATATATATATATATATATGTGTCTATCTCGATACCTAGTGGATTTTTGTAACAGCGCCGCCCACCGGCCGGCGCCACAATAGCGGGCTAAAACTACAAGTACCTACGTATGTAGGTTCCTTTACATAATAAATTCAGTAGGTAGCAGCAACAAATCTAAATAAATGATCCCGGCTAGATTGACAGGAAATAAGATTTTGTTAGTAGACCGACGTAATAAAATCGACGAAGGTCACACGCGCCAGGTCAGCTTGCAAAATGAGGGTAGCTGCAGGTAGGTATATCGAAGCAGTGGTCAGACTGGGTGAGAAGTGGGTCAGCGATCAATCGCGATAAGGAAAAGCTCGCCTGTTGGCGATTATATGGAAATTAAACGATCAGTCGCTGCGCTGCCCCCATCGTAACTCGTCCGTAGACCGATAGGTAGAGTCATTATCTGTTACAAGACTAGTAGGTACCCATACAGATATAATACAATACTTGGTTTCCCCTTTGGTAGTAAGATACCTACATACAATCGTGACAAATAAATTAATTGCTTATGTCTTCCCCCTTAAGATGATTTTAGGTGTGCTATACAGCCGATATACCTACACATAATCCTTCTATCGATTTCCATAAATGTGTCCGAAGATATACCTACAATACAGCTTATTGTTGCATAAAAGCAGCAGATTCTATTTCCGCGAAATGGAATTTATAAATTACTAGCGACCCGCGCAGGCTTTGCACGGTTATTATACATGTAAACCTTCCTCTTCAATCACTCTATCTATTAAAAAAAAACGCATCAAATTCCGTTGCGTAATTTTATAGATTTAAGCATACATAGGGATATAGGGACAGAGAAAGCGACTTTGTTTTATACTATGTAGTGATGATACATTTTTGGTCACGATAATAGGCGATCGATTTTATGCAGGATGCTCTAGATGGATTTTTAATTCAACATTTTTTTTTCTATAACGGTAGGGTATAGGATATAGGATCCCTGTTTAAAGTACCTACCTATTTATAGGTACCTACTTTATCTGCTAGGTCAAGTAAGTAATTAACTAAAAATGTGAGTTAAAAATACAGTACCTACTTACTGTAAATCTAAATACTCATAAAGCACTTACGTTAAGTCACGTTTAGTACACCATAACTAGGTATTTTGCTTGTATAGGTAGGTAATAGTTATTTGGTAAATAATTAAATAATCACGATTCCAATAGAGCTTAAGATAACATTGAGCTTCTAATATTATATATATTAATGGACTAGCTGCGCCCTGCGGTTTCACCCGCTCGAAAAAGCACTAAGTATCCGTTTTTCCTGAATTGCGCAATTTTCCGGGCAACTTTTAAAATTTTTCTTTTTAATAAAATCCTATTTCAGAATATTATGAACATTTAAAAAATAAATTTACTAATACGGGCCAGCAGTTTTCATGTGGTGCGCTTATCAACGAACAGCATTTAATTTTTATTTAGGTATATATAGAGTTTGGTTATTTGGTGTTATGTGATACATTAAACACCCATTCTATCTATTTACATTTCTTAAAAGCAATTGTTTAGTAATTTGATAGGACCTTAGAATAAATAATAGGAGTCATAACCAATAGAGATGTAAAGACTGTGCAAATAGGTATATTATTATATACTTTGGAATCACTTACCTATCCGATTTTTAAATTAATTTCCCAAGAATATGTATGTACACTGCACTTCGTATCTTGTTCTGCAAACTTTTGCAGCTAGCCGTCCCTCAACCTTAACCTTCTGAAGACATGCCACTAAATGAAGCAACATCCTTCCCACTGCGTACTTCAACAATCGATAGTTCGAGTAATATGTGGATCCGATTTTATCACCACTAATGTTAGACGCGTGTGGTCGGTCACCTCAATTTCCATTGTATTAATTAGTAAATAAACGCGTGTGACGGGTGTAATGTGGCGTACTGTCGGGTCGCCATGGAGACCTCGCCGACGCCGACAGTTGCCATGGTCGGCGTGCCTCGGTGCCACACTGTGCAAGGTTACCTATGTGGTAGTATAGCATAACTTTTGGAGGGTGTAGATCAATTTACGAAATGGGTGTCGATTTGTTTTGAAGTTGCCCCATTACCCTATATCATCATAGAGGAACTTATCTGACTCACGACACGTCACTGGTGACCTGCGATCTTTAAAAAGAGAATAATAATACAAAGTATTTTATTATGGTCTAACACTTCGTCTTCCTGAAGAATTATATTTGTCTTGATAACATGGCACCACCATAGCCGTTTTCTGCGAACTTTCACTGACGGAATGTAATTAGTATTACATAAAAGGAATATAATGCATGTGATATCTGACAAAATGCACCCTGTATTACAGATTATGACCCAATACCAATACAGAGATCCTATTTACTTTAGATTCTAACGCCACACGCATAATGGATTAAATAATTGATGGATTACAGTTAAAAAAATACACATAGATATATAGATAGAAAAGAAACAGAAATTAAGTACAAAATATTTATTACGATATAGGAACACATTTTCCTCCAATATTCCTCTTGGAGCCCAGGGGACACTCACCTACCTGTGGTACCCTTATCTCACCAAACCTCGACTCTAGGGTAAGTCTCACGCAGCTTACTACTAAACTGGTGGCGTTGACGCCCAAGGCAGCTGGGATCGGGCGCATGAAGTTGCAAGGGGATACGGAGCCGAGTTGCTCGCACTTGCCGTTCCAGAGGACGTAGCCGTCGACGTTGCAGGGGTTCTTCTCGCAGGTCGGGATGACGGAGTTCTGCGGGAGCGTGAGGTACTGGCCGGCGGCGCACGGCCCGCGCTGGAACGACGGCCAGCACGCGTCCGATGGAGGATGGTATATGAATGCTGGAAATTAATAAAATAGATACATAACTTGTAACATTTACTACTTTGGATGGCATGTGAGGTCAGTAAGGTGTTCACCGCAGCCAGATAAGGAGGAGGTCAAAGGTTCTTATCCAATCTATTCGTATTTTTGCGATCCTAAAATTTATTTTGTAGGTATATCTTCAATATCTTGGTCTGGATAAATACTTAAATTCTAATTTTAAACGTGTTAATTATCTAGGTATGAAGTGTACGACGTACATGGTCGGCAATCGCAAATCCAATCGTCCTTCTGGTCCCCCGGGTAGTAGAGCTCGTTTGACGGGCACAGCGACGGCAGGTACACGGGCTGGCGGTTCTGAAAATAAAATCGCTTTATAACCAAACTTTCTTTATAGCGGTTCTCAATTCGACGTGTATAATATGTTAATGTATGTTATTTTTTGTGGTATGTGTATTTTTTACTTTTTCATGTACCTACGCTGATTAGTCTAAAATTATTTAATGTGATTCTTTTATCGGTTAAAAGATATTTATAAAGATATAGATAAAAGGTAAACCCGTTATGTGGTCGATATAAATGAACGTTGCACTTTAGAGATAAAAACTCCTGCAAAATGTTGGTGTCGTATCATTATGATTCGTTTTTTATTTCAAAGAATGTACTTGCAATTTGAGTTCAGTTCAATTTATTTGTATTATCCTGTGAATGTATCCACTCATTTCTGCCCCCGTACCCATATGTACCTCAAGCGTCAATCGTATATCGTGTTGAGATTAGATTAGGGTGTAGATTCACTGCGACAAAGTGTTATGGAGCTATATATTGTCTCATTAAATTTATCTTAACTTGTAGTTATCGTATTTTTGGTATAAATTAATGAGATTAATTTGATTTCTTGCCTGAATCGACAATAATTAGACCGTATCTCATTAGTCGCAGTGAAGTTATACCTTAATTTGAGCTCAACACGATATACGATTGGCGCTTGAGGGACATATGGGTTGGGGGGCTGGTAGCCTGTAACCACAGAATACTTCTGTAACACTTTTGTGTTTTGGACATAATGTGGGTCACGCGGAATACCCAATTTGTTGTATAAGATGAATAACCCCAAATATATTATTTCTTTTATACAAAGCATATTTTGGATTAGCCGTAATAAGCCCTACCTCACTGTCTTCAAAGATACGCTACGCTAAGTTGAGTAACTAGTTAAACGTCGCGTAGGTAAGTAACTTTTAGTAAGTACTAACAAAGAAACAACGGTGTAAAAAAGAAGGCGGTCTGAGGAAAACGTGCCTGCCCTACATCGGCTAAGTTTACCGTAAGCCATATTGAATTGGTGATTGTTGATTCATTTTATTACGATAGCCGGTTCTCTTATTTTAGTGCTTGATTTAACAACCTACGGCTCTGGAGATCGAGATCGCTGCCGCTGTTCTAAATAATTGATGATCTTTGTTAACACATACTGTTTTATGTAGCTTGCTCTAGGGCCTAGATATAATATATAAATTATATTTTAGCCTAGAGTCTAGGCTATTATAAGTATTATAATTGACTGAGCACTGTGCTCTAGGTTTAGAGGGGTCGCAATGTTTTCAACTAAACCATAACTAAACAATCCGTTTGAAACGTAAACATCCTCTGAAGGCTGTTAATTCTTATCAAGCTCATTTAGGTAGTGTTAACGTAACATTAGGCAATAATATAAAATTAAATAAAAACAATTTAAAATTAATTAAATTAAATCATTTCATTCGTCCTACTTATTATCTACTGCACACTATCCTCTTTAAAATGTTGTTTTCCTTACCCTATGGTTGCCTGGAAGAGATCGCTGTTCAGCGATAATACCGCCTATTGTGCTTATTAATTATGTATTACGAACTGTAATTCTGTTTTCTTTTTAAGTGCAATAAAGTGTTATCTATCTAAATATTTTCCGTAGGAGACGAGTTCTTTTGATAAAACGTAAGTGACAGTCACGCGCTTGCTTACGTTAAGAACAAAAGTTAGCATGCGTTTTTTATCTTCGGCTGGATATTTTATCTCAGGTTTTTATGAATGAAAAGTGTGCAAAAACTATTCTTCTGCGCTATAGTTGCTTTTATAGATGTTTTTATAGGCTAAGTCTACAAAGTTAGGTTTGCGTACGTATAGTGCGTATTTATTCTGTGGTAATGGTGTCGATAATGCAATCGTTCGTTTGCAGAGAGGCGTTCCACAAGGCTGCCTCTAGGCACCTGCTCTGTTCGGCATACTCTTCTCGCTGTTTTTAAATTCCGCTTTTTTTTTTGGGAATCCGAATAAAGTATACCTACATTACTTTTATACACCTGCACACGAGATCTGATAGCAAACTCTACAACATAATTTTACTCTCTAGTTGTCTGGTCTCTTATTGTTGGCGCGGATGGTACCTACTATGGATGATGCGGTTTTCGGTAGCACTTTGATAGGTTATATGTAGTTTCTCAAAATTTTCAAGTTCGTCAATGAATATTAGCCCTATACGTGATTTCTATATTTTCTAATGATAAAATAAATTTTCGAAATATATTTCTGCTGAGTTGCGCCTATCAAAATATGGCCGCAAGATAAATACCTACATGTCA
Organism: Petrophora chlorosata; assembly: GCA_951640565.1. Taxonomy (NCBI): domain Eukaryota; kingdom Metazoa; phylum Arthropoda; class Insecta; order Lepidoptera; family Geometridae; genus Petrophora; species Petrophora chlorosata. The sequence continues at coordinate 7,099,079 of OX621207.1, read as the reverse complement.
TTAAATTTTTTTTATTTTATTTTTTTTTATAAATAATTTTATAGGTAACTTACCTACACTTGTTTTTAAGAAACTTTTTAATTGATTTTAAAGAAAGATAATAAGTATAAGAACTTATAAAGTTAATTGGGTTATCATTGCTCACTTAGCCGCAACCTCTTGTCAAGTAAGTTCATGATTATAATATCATTAAATACATAACTATATAATATGTTAATATATAAAATATATATCTATGAATGTACCTAAACTTTTTATCTACCTAAACGGTGTGATGTAGGTAATATGTAATATGGCTATGTAAAAGTGGCCGCCAATAGGGTTGATTAATAATAATAATAAGCTTAATGTACCTACTTGCGTTGCTGCCATAAATAATTAGGTAGCCATAAATAATAACGTTCAAACTATAGGTCTATAGGTTCTATAGGTTTGAACAATAGGTCCGTATCTTAACTAGGAAGGTAGGTATGTTAAGGTTTGGAAACTATCGTCGAAATATTCATTATAGATATAAACGGCTACACTCGTTATGATTGATATCTAAGTGTGTCTAACTTATAACTGAGTCTGCGCCGCGAATCCAAAGAGTAAACTCCCGGAAGAAGGACATCGTAATTGTCCGGAACCGACACAATCATAATGTGAGAGTAGCCGTTTATATATATAATGAATATTTCGACTCTCGATAGTTTCCAAACCTTAACATAAGAAGGAAGGTATATATATATATATATATATATATATATATATATATACCTTCCTTCTTCTACCTGAAAATATAATATGTACTTAAAACTTACGTCTTTATTTTTTAGGTCAGGATTTTCCTCCGACTCGGGGAATCCAATCACATCTTTAGTATTATTATTTGCTGTCGACGCAAACACCAACAAACTCACGATAAAAACACTTTTATACGCACTCATTATCGTAGATTAACTCAAATATGTTTAATAGTAATGAGTGATGGTGATATAATAAATAACATATAAGTTTATGACTAGAATAACATTGTTTAGTATTTAAATTAGGTAACTATAAATATACGGGTGGTTGAATGCAAAGCTCTCGAGCGACTGCTGCGGCTGTTAGATGAGCCGAGACACAAAGTAGGTACCACTTAAGTACCGATGATGCTGGCTAAAGATCCCAGACGTCATCGCACCAATCAAAACAAGTTTTCGATAACGCAAGAGGTCATTTTATGATTTGTCTTTTTTTATTTTTCATGTTATATAGGTAGGTACGTAATTATTACATTTCAACCAAACTGACCCGTCTTAATTTTTGTATGTATATATTCCTACCTCCATGATTTTAATTTAAATAATTTAAATAGCCGGGATAGACCTATTCTCGTGGTGTAGGCATTGATATAATAGCTCAATGGGTGTAGGTATATTAGTAATTGGTATAGGTATAGTTAGACAAAATGCAAGGTGTCAGGATTCCGTTCAGTTGTTCTCAAAGAGTATTTTGATCTTTATAAGGAACTGGATCGATTGGCATCATAAAAATAAAACGCGAGATTTGCTCATTTTCTTTCATTTTCTTTTTGTTCATTGTGGTTTCTGAAATTTCTAGTAAGTATCTACTTAAACCTCAGTTGCTCAAGAGTATTTTGATATTTTTAAGTAACCGAAACAAGTGACCTATACCTAATAAACCTGATAGTCTAACTAAGATCGTTTTCCTGTAACTCCAGCGGATCCAATACCTAGCTATTTTTAGCTGTATACCTAATACCTAAGTAGGTACCTAACATGGTAAGATATTTTTCATATATTATAATAAATCAAAAAATGTAGGTGTTATAATAAGTTTAGACCTCATCTTAGAGTTATTAATAATTATATAAGGGAAAATATATCAAAATGCCACAAGTATACGGTTTATCAAACAAAAAACCGACTTCAATGTATCTTCGAAGTCCAAGGTCAAACATCGATGAAATTTATATGGGACCACTTCGTAGATATACTGAACCCAACGCAAAAAGAATTTTCTAAATCGGTTCATGAATGGAATTCTGAGGTAACAACCACAAAAAAATAAAAGACGTGTGGCACTCGGAGACTGCCGCGGTAAAGCTATTGCATAGCATTCGGAGTGGGGGGTGTTAGGTTATTTTCGTTACGGAATTTCTGGATTCGGTCTCCACGCTCAAGGCCCGCGATAGAAGCTATGCAATAGCTTAAAAAAATACAATCGAATAGGGAACCTTCACATTTTTTGAAGTCAGTTAAAAAAGGTAGTTTAGGCACAAAAAAGTTAGATAGGTAGGTTATTAGATTTTAGCTTCAAAGTCCTTCGAGAAACTTACCTATGTCTATTACTATATAATGTATCTAAATGTAGATAGGGCAAACCGTGAAAACATTATTAATATAAAGATTGTCTGGAAGAGATCGCTCTAAGCGATAAGACCGCCCATTGTATGTACCTACTGTATACTACCCTAGTTGTAAGGTTTATCTGCTATAGCTATTTATGTTATTCATCATCATCATCATCAGCCCACATCAGTCCACTGCTGGACATAGGCCTCTCCCATAGCACGCCACTGAGCCCGATCTTCGGCTTTCCTTCTCCAGTCGCTACCAGCAACCCTACGTATATCGTCGCTCCATCTAGTCGCAGGACGTCCTACGCTACGTTTGCCGATTCGCGGTCTCCACTCTATAACACGTCTACCCCAACGGTTATCGGTCCTGCGGCAAATATGACCAGCCCACTGCCACTTCAGCTTGCTAATCCGCTGAGCTATGTCGATAACTTTAGTTCTCTGGCGAATAATTTCGTTCCGGATTCGATCCCTTAGAGAAATACCGAGCATAGCTCTTTCCATAGCTCGCTGAGCAACTTTCATTTTGTGGACTAGTCGTACCGTGAGTGTCCACGTCTCGGCTCCGTATGTCATAACAGGTAGGACGCACTGATTAAAGACTTATGATTTATGATTTAATTATGTTATTGGTATACAATAAAGAGTTATTGATTGTATATTTATAAAAGAATATGCCTACCAGAATTACATGGCAAAAATGGAAATAAAAATGTGTCAAACACACTGTGATTTCCATACAATTCCGATTTCTATGATTAAAACATAATTGATATTTGTTTTTGTTCCCTATACAATGTGTTCAACCTAATCTTGAACAGAAAGAAACCTTGGATACAAGCTTAAAATTGATTGACGAAAAACTTTAAAAGGACAGGGTGAGATATACTGTGCTATTAAAAAAAAATAAGGCGTTTTTACGATTTTCATAAAAAAATTACGAATTTGCCTTAAATTCGTTTATTCTAGTAAATACATCTATCTAATTTCAACAACGATAAATACAAAAAAGTAGGAAAAGAACATAATAAAAAAATTGAATGAAATTTTAGTTTTTTGTCCACTAACCAAAATATTAAAAGAAATATATATTTTTTTATTTTAGAATCTACATAAAAGGTACTAAAAATCGCAAAAATACAATTTTTTTTTTTTTTACACTTTACTGATCTATGTTTGGCCACTATCTCGCCTGATGTGAAGCGATGATGTGGCCTAAGATGGAGCACATAGATCTAGAGAGAGACAGCAGTTGAGCGGCTGCTCAGACCCGTCTCCCCGATGGTTCACCGAACATCATCCCGAAACACGACTAGGTCGCTTGACGGCATGGCTTTGTTCGGTGGGTGGTATTACAACCACGGCCAGAGCCTACCACTCCAAAGCGCGTAAGCGGGTTTCATCACGATGTTTTCCTTCACCGTTTTAGAGCGAGCGTACAAAATCTGCATTCACCCATCTCTTTTAATATTTAAGTTGTTTGTAGTCAAAACTATGCGTCTACCTATGTTGATTGTTCAAGGTTAGCTGTGGGAGTTGCGATGGGACACATTGTACAATTTTATATTTTACGAATCTTACGGTAAGATTCTTACCGTACTAATACTATCAGTGTACCGCATATCTCTACAAAAACAACTTCCGATTTCTATGTTTATAATTTAAAATGGAGTACCTACCTAAGTAGGTAATTAGATATAATAGTATACTTCCTAAACTACTTTAGTCTGTGATATAATACCCGTCAACCGTCCGTCCGTGCGTGAGGTGTCTATTATAATCCACCAGACCGGGCTTTAAACCCATCCCCAATATGATTGCACCTGCACCCTAATTTTTCTCGATACAACGCGAAAATTAGGCTGGTTAGGAATGAGATAGGATAGGACAGCGGATTATCTTTTCAGCTCCTTGCAAACACCAAAAACCTAACGAAATTACATTACATCCTTTTTTTGGATTCTTTGTAATCGAGTAAAAATGTGTTCACTTTACATTCAAATTAACACTGATTCAGCGCAGAGGATACTTGAAAAAGTCGAAAAAGTTTTCTTAAAGTTTATATTTTATTATTTCGGTAAAATACAATAGAAATACAAATTTTAAGAATTTTTTATCAAAAAAGGACTTTAACTTGGATATTGACACAAAGACATTAAACGTCATCTGACATTTCTAACATGACCCGAACAGTGACACTGTTTACGTCAACCGAGATTTCTGTGTTAATAAAATGTCAAAATGGGAGTGAAAACTTGAAGAAAACAATGTGAAATTGCAGTAGTTTTCATTAAAAAAATGATAGTATTCTGCGTAATGACCCTATAAATTATTATTCGAAATGTTTACAAAGAAATCTCACCAAGATGTCAAGAAATCATCGGTTAAAATACAAGACTCAAAGAAGGACTCTGCAACCCGACTAAAACATCTAAAAATCGTGTTAGGTGAGTAATAATCTTTGTTTATTGATTATATATTGAGTAATTATTGGTAAAGAATCGATTTCATAAAGTTTTAACTTATAATTTGATATGGTTTTTGTGTTACATTCTATACATGCTAATTAGTCAGTATAACTGTATCTGCTATACCTCGGCTTAGAACTGTTTATTGTGTAAAGGAAGGCCGCTTTTTATGAATGAAATAGTTTCTCTGGCTTTAGTATCTTAGCAGCAGTGATCATTTTCTCCTAAAGTAAAAGTATTTAAGCACACTAAATACTAAAAATATTTTACTGTTATACTAATTTAGGTGAATGTCAGGAACTTTTGAACTAATTATTATGTGTAGGTTTCTACTGGATTATCTTTATTGAAGCAGTCTTTTTCCAATAATCAATTGTTTTTATCACACTATGGTTAACTAAGAGGCCTTGCACTAGCAGCTGCATGAGTGCCTTCCTATGCATAGATTTTTCACCAAAGAAGGGAGTTTGCTGCTTAAAATTCATGTTCTGCCAAGCTGTGTTGGGCCCGTATAAACTGAACTACCTGTACTAACAAATCTACCAATTTCCTTTACTATCTTTGAGACCAATCATAGTGAGCGGATTTAAAATACCCATAATACTTTACAGAGCATTTTGACTTGGATGAAGCTAAAACATACTTCGAGAATAACTTCAGCCATGTATACTTTATTTTGTACGACAATTTCATACAAGCCGAAAACAATCTACGACAAAGAGGTAAGTTAACACTTAATTTATTAAACTTTAAGCTATACCTTGATGATATATCTATGGACGAGATTAAAGTATGCACTAAACTTGTTAGGTTTTATCATATGCAAATTTTTCCTTTACTCACTCACAGATATATTAGATGTAAGCCTTGCTTTTATAAACTTTATATAGAATGTACAATATAATTTTATTGCATCAATAACTGAAAAACTTTTTCATTGTACAGCTGTCCTAAATTTCCATAAAGTACTGCAGATATTGACAACCTTTTTAACTAATTTATGCTTATATCCCAAAAACATGCATTTAATATAATAGCCTTGGTTTATGTCACAAATATCAACAGGAGTCTTCATTTGAGAATGATAAGCATAAATAAGTTAATTCTAGTTACATCAGAGCTTAATAATATAGGACTAGGTGGGGTTATGTTAATTTAATCTGTATATAAGTGTAGGTATAACCCTATGGTTATACTTAGAGACTCTTTAAAGTCACTAATAAATTATCTATTTGTTGGAATAAGAACAGGCTTTAAGTATGTTTGGGTCGAGAAAAATGAAGACTTAACTATACATAGTTTTCAAATATAACAACGTTAAATTAACATGGCATCTACCCACCAAGTGGCTGTATCATACTATAATTTTTCAATCTAGCTCTGAACAATTTCTGTAAATTGTAAAATAGCATAGTTATTTACTTATTCTTTTTCTGTTTTTGCGGTACAGAACTTCCGTTCCATCTCGGTGAGTTTTGGGTGTTTAGACGTCATATTGAATGCACTCTTCTCTTTTCTTAAAACACAATTTTAATTTATAATGAATGATGCTATGAGAAATGTTTGAAAATAAACAAAACAGTTGAATTTATTTGTGTGAAAAGAATGAATTATTAAAACAAATATATTTTATGAACATCATAATTAGTAGATATTATACAAAAAAATATTCCATTGTGTATTTTATAAAACTTTAAATAATAATTTATATGCAAATAAAAAAGTATTTGTTACTGTATAATTAGTGAAGATTGCTTTATTTAATATGTCTGTATCGCGATATCGAATCGCATTATATACATATGTAGGGACAGTGGCTTGAATTTCAAAGGATTAAATTCAAGAGATAAAACATACAACATACATTTATGTAATATTTTTGTTGCTGTTCAAACATTACTTGTTTCAGCATCATTTTACCATAGTCCATCAAAGCTTCATACTCTGTAGATGACAGATATTCCTTATCTGTTTGGTTAGATTATCACGCTTATCCAGTGCTGTGGCATTAGATTTTTCATGATATCCCCAATCTGATAAACATAAAACAGACAATAATATTTATAGTACAAAGGAAATATTTGTATGTTGATTCATAACTAATTTAGGCACCATCATTGTCAGAATACAGATTTTTCTAAATAACTTTTCTATTAATATTAGCATGTACCTACATTGTCATCATAATAAATTACAATTAGGAATGAAATGGCTTGCATCTACTGTTGTATCATTAAATTTTAATCAAACATGACATACATAAAAAGAAATCTAACAACTTTCATATTCATTGAAGATTGTAATGCTTGGGACAGATCAATAACAAACACCTAATTCAAAGAGGATGCGAGGTTTATCTAATAATAGTAGCTGTCAAGGACAATGGCGAGATAACAAAGGGTTGACTAATGTCCATTATTCTGTACATGTCATTGCTCGTGGGTTGGACATTAAAAACTTATTAGTTTTCTACTGACCCATTTGTCTTGCTTCATCAATAAACTAACGGAGGAACATAGTTAAATCCATTACTAATATTTATGTTATTTTTAGTCCACAAAGCCGGCAGAGAAGAGTTAGAAGGGGCTCTATCTCTTCTAGAGAAAGTATTATGTCTTCTTCCGGAGCTGATCGGAAAGAGATGGCAGTTGCATTCGATGACGAGGATATTTTCGAAGCTCCTCCATAACAGTAACTCACAAAAGCTAAGAGCAGAAGCTATAAGGTGCGTAGTTTATCGTGATTGATCAATACACCAATTTGATAGCCAGTAAAGTAATTAGAATATCTCCTTTTCCTTTTAGATATTTCCTTTTGTGGTATCAAGCACTAGGAGACAATGCTCCCTTGGAAGTGCATAAAATGTTCGCAACCCTCGTCCCGGGAATGCCAGAGCCATGCATCACATCAACTGGGTCTCCACTGAAACCTAAATCCTTAGACATAACGAACGCAAATGAATCGAGCGACTTCAGTATGGAGGATATAATGCAGCATCCGAACTTCACCACAGTCACTGATAATGCAAAGAAAGTTGTCGTAGAACAAACCCCGACAGGAATAATGGGGAAGATAGCTAATGTATCAGCCTCAATATTCCACGATACGAATGCGTTAAACCCAGTCCAAAGTATAGACATACAACCCTTGCTACCGCCGACTGCGAGCGAGAAACCTGTCGACAACGAAACCAAATATTTCTTCGAGATACTGTTAGATGGCATGGCGACGTCTGTAACGAAGATACATTGGAGGGACAGGTCTCATGGGAAAGCGATGAGAAGCTTTGCATTCCTACTGGAAAGGTTCAAGCTACATTACCTGCCAGTAATATGTCCCCAGTTCAACAACAAGAATTCACTATACAAGCCTAACCTCGGTAAGTAATTCTACTATGATTAAAGAAAAATGTCTGAATAATTAGATGAGCTTGAGATTATGTAAAATATTTACAGATTTGCAAAGCAGTTCTGCGAAAAATATTGTAAACATCAACATGTAAATTGTAAATGTGGATTTCTCAAAATAAAATAACTATAAAATCTTTTGGGACTTCAACGCTTTAATGCCTGTTACCAGAACTACCAGTCCAGCACAACATCCTCGAAGACGACTTTGTAATATGCCGCGTGACACTCATTAAGTGGGTGGCGAGCTTCGCGCACTTCATGAAGAAGCAGGGCAGCGACGGCCAGCCGTCCTCCATGACCAGCGTCGGCTCGCACCTGCCGCATTCCAACACGCCCACCCCTGCTGCCTCGCTGCACCATGAAGAGGAGACTTCTTTCACAGTGGGCCACCCGTCCGACTCGAGTCGAGCCTCGTCGCATGATTCCGCGTCGAACACGCCGCATCCTAGCTTGGAATCAGGTGTGTTTTGTGTGGTCTCTTTGAAAACTGCTTACCTAAACTTGGAAATTCAATTCAATCGTTTATTATTTAAAATGTACTATTAGTGGACAGTACTTATTGTCAATTCATTAGGTTCATTTTTACCCTGAAAGTGTCGGGAGTGTGTGTGCGGAGCTTTTCGTCTATTAAATTCCACAGGAATGGCAGGCAACTTTGTAAAGACATATTAATAGTTATAAAATTACATTTACTCTCTCTAGCGTTGCTAGTTTCATCATTTTTAACCGACTTCCAAAAAAGGAGGAGGTTCTCAATTCGTTTTTTTTATGTTTGTTACCTCAGAACTTCGTCATTTATAAACCGATTTGGTAAATTATTTTGCGTTGGGTTCAGTATAGCTACAAGGTGGTCCCATATAAATTTCATCGATATTCCACCTTGGACTTCAGAGATACATCAAAATCGAAGTCGGTATTTTGTTATAAAACGAATTATCCTAAGGCCCACCCATTATACCCACTGTTTATTAACTTTGTTAACTATTGTTTTTCCTGTGTGTTAGGTATTCAATAAAGCATTATTATATTATATTGTATTCTTACTTTAGTACTCTTATTCAATACTTTATTGTAACATTCAGGCTCGGGTGTGTTCGAAGAGCTGAGTTCCGAGCAAGTGGTGCGCGACGTACTGTGCTGCTCGTCCAGAGAACACGTGGACTTCACGATAGAAGTGCTGCGGCAAGCCTTCCTGCTTCCCTTCTCGCACGCCGCCGCCGTCAGGCGCGTCATCGCGCTATATAAGGACTGGATACAGATGAATGTGAGTATAAGACGGTCTGTCATTACAAAGAGAAAAGTGAGAAAAAGAAACTTTATATGTGTTGGACGTGCAATATGGAATATGGAGACAGTACAGACGTCCCGTCACCACGTCACCTCTAGATTGATAGCTATATTCTGGTTCCATATATTCTACTCAACTTTACTTTAAAGGCTTTGCTTAATATTTCGTATCAATTTATAATATTATCAGACATTCCTCGCAAGTGTTTTGTTCCACGCAACTAAATTCCACTTTTTTACCAAATGGTAAAAAAGAAATGTTAAATAAAACAAATGTTTTATTTTTATTTATTTCTGTCTCTAAACTAACCGAACTTTTTTCGCTATTTTTAAACAAGTTCCAAAGGAGGAGGTTCTGAATTTGATTATATTTTTATGCTAACTCTGAGCTCCGTCATAAACCGATTTGAAAAAATCTTTTTGCTTTTTATTCTGTTCAGTATAGCTACGAAGTGGTCCCATATAAATTCCATCGATATTCGACCTTGGACTTCGAAGATACATCCGAATTGAAGTCGGTTTTTTGTTGATAAAATGTATACTTGTTTCTTAAGGTGGCAGAAATCCCTCCGTTCCTGGTGGAAAATACATATGAGCAACAGCTGGCGGCGAGCGGCGAACCGTCGGCGCCTCCGAGGAGATTACGAAACGATTCCTACCTGGGTGCTATCGGCCCCTCCAATATTATGGTGCGAGCGGGAATGCAGGTAATCATACAATAGAAAATTTATAATCTTTTGTTACAAGCTTTTATTTAATCTGCAATGTTTGTTTGTTTGGGTCAAATCTTGCAAGTTGAACAAGAACAACTTCCTTTTATACTACGGAGTTGAAATTTCGCATACTTGTCAAAGTCCGATGACAATGCAATATTATGGTGACAGCCAGCTGATCTGATGATGCAGACGGAAGGAGGGCAATGGAAATCCTTGACGGATAATCGTAAACTACTCGTGTTTGGCCTTATTTTAATCTGCTCGCGGGTCCGATTACGAATTTGTTAAAAACTTGTATTGAAAAACAAATTTTACAACAAAAATCTTGTTTCAAAATGTATTGTTCTAGTTGGCCTGTAAGAAATTGCACATAGCAATAAAACCGCCCATTGTTCCACCACTATTATTTGTAACTGTAAACTTCTGTTTCCTGTTTTGGTGATCAATAAAGTATTATTGTATTGTGCATTTTTGTGCTTATTTAATAAATATATTTTTTCATAAATTTATATTTTTTTATAATTTTTTTATGTTATTGGTATACAATAAAAAGTATTTGTATTGTATATTTTGACTTGATAAACCTCACCATTTCTCTTCAAGGAATAGTTTGTAATCTCCCCTTGCAGAACGTCTTGCAAGTGTTCATGACGCAAGCCGCCAACGTGTTCCTGGCGGGCAGCGGGCCGGTGGCGGGCCCGGCCGCGCCGCCGCACCCGCAGCTGCTCGAGGAACAGACGGACACGTGCAAGCGCGTGCTCAACATATACCGGTACATGGTCATGCACGTCGCTATGGACGCGAGCTCTTGGTGAGTCCTGATCAATGATCCTTACACTGATTAGATAATCACACTGATATTATTCAGAAACAGAATCAGAAAAATTTATTGATTTGCTGAGCAATAATAATATGTGCTAGGTCTTCATGCAATTTGAAGTTACATCAGCTTACCCTCATTGAGCATTCAATAATAATAAAATGTATATAATTAGTTGGAATCTATATTCAATTTTACATGCAATGAAATAAAGTTGTAATGACATAATGTCAAGAAATAAGGTTTTCTATTCGATTGTATTTTTTATCATTTTTTTGTGTTTGTTACCTCAGAACTCCGTCATTTATGAACCGATTTGAAAAATTCTTTTTGCGTTGGGTTCAATATAGCTACGAAGTGGTCCCATATAAATTTCATCCATATTTGACCTTGGACTTCGAAGATACATTGAAGTCGGTTTTTGTTTTTTTCAAAAAATTTATTATTTGTCGAAATACTTGTCGAATTATGTTCAGTCGAAACAATGACTTATCGAACTATATTTTTTCTAAGTATGTGTCTTGTCGAAATAAAGAATTGCCGAAGTTTAGAGGCATCATCCATGCACTTTCAGCCCGTTCGCGTCCGTGTCCCTTACATTACATGTGTATACGAAGAGAGAGATAAATAAAATTACATTTTATTATTATATAAAATAAAATTAATAATTAAGCTTCAAACAAGTTCCTTTTGTTCAGTTCTTCATGTGCACTGGGTTCACACCTACACACCAAGATAAACCTCACCCCTTTTAGTGATAAAGATTGTGGGTTTAATGAACTATTTTATTACATGTCTTTTTATTTACAGGGAGCAACTCTTGTTAGTACTGTTGCAAATAACGTCACTGGTTCTCACTAAAGTACCTCCGAAACGGAAACAGGACACCTTGGGTAAGTTGTAAATAATTAGCATTACTAAATATATAGTATATCTTGAATTTGTATGAACACAGCCGAAATAGGAACTAATCATATCCAGCATTTTTATTTGACAAAGTCTCGAAACCTAAACCTACGCGTAGTAGGTCTCTCGTATGCGGGAGGCCGTCTGGATAGGTACCACAGCTATTCTGCTGCCAAGCAGTAGTGCGCAAGCATTACTGTGTTCCAGATTGAAGGGCGTTGTAAACAGCTATTATCTATTAATTAGCTATTATCTGATGTCACGGGGTGATGAGCGCAATGCAGTCCTACGCGTGCTTTTTATGGTATTGAAGGTTCTGGGTGGCAGTGCTATTGTTATGGGCAGGCGTGGCGCTTACCATCAGGCGAACGACATGCTCTTCTCGTCACTCAGTCCCGTAAAAAAAGAATAAAAAACCTATTCAGATCATATATATTTTTTTTACTATACTGAGCACTGTACCAACATTTTTTATTGCTTTTAACATTGTTTGACATGATCGCTGTCCGTGTGCTTTGTACCGGTAACTGTTCGGTAAAATTGTTAAAATAATCATGTTCTAGGTGGTTTTCTAGCGCCGGCGTTGTTCCAAACGCTGATAGTGACGTGGATCAAAGCCAACCTGAACGTTGCTGTGAAACCGGAGCTGTGGCAGAGCTTCATGGAGCTTCTCACCAGGCTCACGCACTGGGAGGATCTTATCACGGAGTGGGCGGTGAGTTCATAGAATTCACCCAGAAAACGTATTAGTTGCAAAGGAATTTAAATCAGTAGAATTAGTAGAGCCAGTTGTGATTCAGAACGGATTAGGACATCTAATAAGCAAAAGAGGAAGAAATGTTTGTTCTATTTAAAATGTACATAATGCCATTTTACCATGTTTTTATTAAGTCGTTTTTATGTTTGTCTGTCTGTCTGTTGTTCCGGGTGGATTTTTGCAACTCAAATTTCGAGCACTTCCCGATTAGTTATCCGGCTGAAACTTTCAGGGTAGCTCACAGCTCGATGATAATGCATCCTAAATCCATTTATTAGCATGCAATGCCGACCTAGCCTCAAAAGGCGCATAAGAACGTGGTTATTAGATTATTTTTTTAATCTGTATGTTTTTATTCCTAGTTCATATCTCCCTTACGAATATGAACTTGCTATTTAAAAGCCTGCGCTAGACACTGATGAACTTGGATAACGTTTATTGACGGCGCCACTTCTAACGCTGACGATGACGTCGAGACTTGTACTGACCAATGATATTGTTGGAATTGATTAGTTAATGGTTCGATTGTTCATGCAGATTCTTGTCGCACTATACTTTTATTTTGAACACCATAACGTTTATAAAAGGTAAATTATAAAGTAGTTAGAAATAAGTTTTGAAGGGCATCGTAGCCAGCAAAATTACTGGGCATTATGAGACTTAAGAGCCATTTGTCTCAGGATAACGAGTGGAGTGCCGCGTAGGATTTTCTAAAACAAAGTTCTGGGTAATGCTGCAACTGTTATAGACAGGCGTAATTGCTTACCATCAGGCAAATGACCTGCTCGTCTCGTCATTAAGTTGCATAAATAAAGTAGATGAATATCCGCAACGTCGCGTCCGAGTCGATAGGAAATCATAGCGTTTCTAAAAAACTTTCTTCGTTACCAGAAAACAATGGAGACGCTAACACGCGTGCTGGCCCGGCACGTGTATTCGCTCGACCTGTCCGAGTGCGCGCCCGGCGGGGACCGCGCGCGTGGCGGCCGGCGCGCCCCCGCGCCCGCGCCCCTGCCGCGCCCCGCGCCGCTGCACCAGTCGATTGCCGCCGTTAGCGCTATAGAGGGCAGGACTCCTGGTTAGTAAAAACATTCTCAAGTTACTCGTGCTAGCCCGGCACGTGACACCTCTCGACCTATCAGAGACCGACCCCGGCGTCGAGACCTCCGCCGCCCCGCGCCGCTACCGCACCCCTCGCCGCCTCGCGCCGCTACCGCACCCCTCGCCGCTGTACCAGCATATCAGCTAAGCGGCATAGAGGGCAGGAGAGACATGGTTGACACCCAGACTCATGGTTAGTAGCAACTAAAATAAATTACTGGGCATATGAGACTTAATATCTAATGTCTTGGGATGATGAGCGCAATGCAGTGCCACGCAGTGCTTTTTTATGGTATTTAAAGTTTCGGGTGGCATTGCAATTGTTATGGGCAGGCGTGGCGCTTACCATCAGGCGAACGACTTGCTCGTCCTATGTCTCAGAAATATTAAAAAAAAAAATTAGCAACACATTCTCAAGCTACAATACAGGTTACAATTAATATAATAATTACATTTAGTTAACGTCTAGAATGTTTAGAGATTTTTAATCTATCATGTTTTAGTGGAATATACCGTTTTTCAAACAACTCGTTTCTTAGGACGCAAATTAAAATATCTATATTTTCAGGTAAATCACCAAAATCAAGTCACGAAAGCCACCCGCGGAAAGAGCAGGGCGGCACGCGGCGGCAGCTGACGCGATGCCGCAGCGACCCGCACTTGTCCAAACTACAAACACTAGCAAACAGCGGTGAGCGAACATTTTCAAATGCTGATCGAATTAAGATGTCTTAGATTTTTATTTATTTATTTCAATGCATGCGCCCGTTACACTTACAGTACCTACTACAACCAAAGCGTGTAACGGGCCAATAATATATAATAATAATGATAATAATAGTAATGTCACTTAATAAAATTTTAGCATGTCATTTAATAAGCGATCTGCTCCGGCTTCGCTCGCGTGTGATTTACTTAACTTTAATTTAAATTGACACATTATTATAGACACATATATTAGATAAACAAATGACTAGGAATACGTAACTAAGTCCACTCAAAACTAGTGCAGCGCCCTCACACGGGACATGTATCTATTCTAACACCTGTCTGGTACATTACATGTAAGCAATAATAAATGAGTATGAATATTAGAAGTTTCTTAAAAAATAATATCTTTTTCAATCCGTATTCCTTTTTTCGTTTGTACAGAAGAAACCAAAGAAGCCATCAGTAGGAAGCTGTTACAAGCGACCAGGAGATGGTACTCTCTAGACTCATTGCGAAACTCCTCGAGCCAGGAGGAAAGGGACTCGGCTAGTGGTAAGTATTCATTTTACAGGCCCTTAGCCGCCGTGGTTGGCGTAGAGCAAGATCTGAAGACGATTGGTGTCAGAGGCTGGAGGCAGCAAGCCAGAAACAGACCTGTCTGGGGACAAATTCTCGACCAGGCCAAGGCCCACCCAGGGCTGTAGCGCCTTAGATGATGATGATAGGCGCCGAGTTTGAATTTATTATTGTTGAACATTTCGTAAATCTTTGTTTCAAAAGTCAAAAGATGTTTATTAAATATACAAAATAATGCACTTTTAAATAAACTGCACATACACGTAATACAAACCAATGAAAATATGTTAAAAAATTTAACATATAATATCATGACTTTGAAAAAAAAAGGTAAGCATGTCTACCCATTTTTTTCCATACCCAAATTGAAGTCCGGGCCCAGAAAAGAAATGTGAAAACTGACTCTACCAGTACTTCGGAAATAACAGTGCTTCGTTTATTTTTTAGGGTCTAGATCACCGTCTCCCGCGCCGTCCAGCGGCGTAGAAAGCAGTTCAATCAAGGACTCCCCATTGCAAATAGACTTGGTTTCCGATGGCGGGAATGTCGGTAAGGAAAACTTGAAGACCTTAACGAAGCTTTGATAAGCTTCCGTATATGCCGAAAAGCTATGAGCAACATGAGGAGGGGTAATTAACTTCGAGGAACACATCACATGTACTAACAACAGAGCTTTGTACATACGAGTATCGAGACAAGATTGAGTCGGATGATCGGGTGGTGTCATTAAGCTGATAATTCTGCATTCCGGGTTTGTAAATAAAGCTTTAAATCGGTATCACAACTTCAACAGGCCAAAGCACGCTGAGTCGCTGCGCTAAGCTAAATTTTGATGGAAAAAGTATACTATATTAAAAGTTTTAGTGACACTCTTTTCAGCGTGTAATATGAAGCATAGCCGACCTATGTCGTTTGATGTAGAGTGGACGGAGAGCGAGCCAGCGGGGGGCGGGGCGGGCGGCGCGGGGGTGGGCGTGGTGATGGGCGGGCGCGCGCGCGGCTGGCTGCCCGACGTGGCGGCGGCGCTGTGGCGGCGCATGCTGGCCGCGCTCGGCGACCCCAACCTGCTGCGCGACCCGCATGCGCACGCGCACCTATACAACTACCTCATACACCTCAACGCGACGCTGCTCAAGGTTAGTCGCTTTTTAAACGATTCAAGGTGGTGCGATTTTTAGATCTCACCGGTGCGTGATGATCTCGACAAGTATACATTTTATAAAAAAACCGACTTCAATGTATCTTCGAAGTCCAAGGTCAAATATCAATATAATTTATATGGGACCACTTCGTAGTTATACTGAACCCAACGCAAAAAGAATTTTACAAATTGGTTCATAAATGACGAAGTTCTGAGGTAACAAACATTTAAAATATAAAATCGAATAGAGAAACTCCTCCTATTTTTGAAGTCGGTTAAAAATGACAGAAATCGCTATCTCTACATACATAGTATAAAACAAAGTTGCTTCCCGCGGTCTGTACGCTTAGATCTTTTTAGCTACGCATTTTAATGCGGTTTTCACCAATAGACAATGATTTAAGAAGAAGGTTTATATTAAAATATTAATGTTTGTGCAATATTTACAATTTGTTTATTTAGGTCCATTTGAGTATTTTCAGCGTCTAAATGGTCACCGGTGACTATTATTGTCACTCTACTCTGTTAGGCACAATTAAAGAGTATTCTATGTCGGTTGTCTGAAGACCTTATGAGTTTATGCTACAAATAAACTCGCCGCTAGGGCTTTGTCCATTTCGCCATACAAAATACGCATTTACGCGGTCGCGGAATTACTGTTTATGATAATTACCTTTTATAAACATAATATAAAAGTTATTAAAAATAATAATAGTAAATATATTAATTTCAAGCAATAATACAGTAAAACGAATTAAAGTACCAAAGGCCTATAATATTATAAATGCGAAGTTTATGAGGATGGATGTTTGTTTGTCACTCAATAACTCATAAACTACAGAACGGATTGTGATGAAATTTGGTACTTTAGGTCCTGGAAAAAACAGGCTTTTATCCCGGGAAAACTTAAATACATACCTTATGAAAAAATTAATACCTTACAGACTAGCATATATACAAATCATAAAACACTAACACTAGGATAACGGGCATATCGGTTTAGCCTCTCTGTAGCGCCGGAACACTTCCCTCGGGCCAAACATCGGGAACCAGGAACATCTCTTCATATTTTACAGGAAGCCGGAGCAGCAGGAAGCAGTAGTGTTTCATTTTCTTATTTTAGTAATACGAAACGTAACACTGGAACGTATTGACAAGAGAACTAATATAATGACATCAATTTATAAATAAGTTACCTTCGGAGTATTGAATACTCAGGTAAATCCTTTCCCGATCGGGAAAGGTTTACGATTTTAAAAATTGCGTCACATTTGCCCGTTTAACGGGCACAGTTCATTACCCGCCTACGACAAAGCAAACATTGACATGGAATCGTCCGTATTTAGTAACTTCAAATTGAAACGGTACCGTATACAAACACTTGCGTAACCAAATCATGCTAAACCGCACACTTGTCTACACCACACTGGCCATATGTTAATGTTTATCACTAACACGCTCTTATCAGTCGATATCTTAATGTGTGACAGATGGCTCGATCGTTGAAAATATCGAGATTCATCTCATTGACTCATTATTTGTTTTTTATAAATAGGAGTTTGATCATTTTACAATAAAATTTGTGTTGCAAGCTTGCGCATGAATGGTTCTATTGAAACTGTGCGCGCTGTTGTCCAATTCGAAAGTTTTTAAAGAGTGCCAATGCGAAAGAGGAGCAGGAAAAAGACGGTTGTTGCGACGCCGAAAAAAACACAAAGAGGTGTCTGTTTACACAATTTTTTTTTATAAACAATATGCGGGTACTTTGAAAAATACCGTCCGCGACTGATTGTTTCCTTTCGTAATTGATTAGTTTCCCTCAGATGTTAACCTTGTGATAGTTTAAAGAAAATTCTTCACGGTTACGTTTCCATCTGTGATTGCGGCGAACCAGTGTTTGAGTATGAACTCTCAAGTGCTAGAACGTTTTTGTGATGATAAACGGAAATTGTTGTTCGATGACGAGGAGGTTGAGGAACATTTTGAGGCAGGAATTGTTAGCGTGTTGTTTAAAGATATTGCGTGTAATTTATTCTAAATTGATATTTGTACTTTTATAAGGTTGTATGTGAAGGACGTCCCATTAAAGCGAACGCAAAAAGTGTTTTTCTTTTAACCTATACTTTACATGATAGGAAAGGGAGATTTAAGATACCTCTTTTCCTTGAATATACAGATAAACAATATTGACAAAACATACCTACAGTAAGCAGCTGATGGTTTCATTCTTATTGAGAAACATCGGAAACCTATAGATCAACGTGTCGTTTGGGGCTTGTTGTGTTCATTTGTCGTTTACTTACAGATAAGTGCTAACCAAACACTAAATGGGAATACGGAGATCCACGTGCCCTTCAACTTGGTGGCGGGATGGTGTCTCGAAGCGGAAGCGTTGCCGCCCTCCCACAGGTACGTACATTTAATTTCCACAAAACTGCAATCTGTATAGTAAAATTACTGAACATATATAGATGCATTTGTTTGAAATTACTATGTATGATTTATTATTTTA
Source organism: Petrophora chlorosata (assembly GCA_951640565.1). NCBI lineage: Eukaryota > Metazoa > Arthropoda > Insecta > Lepidoptera > Geometridae > Petrophora > Petrophora chlorosata. The sequence goes on along the minus strand of OX621207.1, from coordinate 7,080,327 downwards.
TTTCGCTTTTGTCTCCGATGCCTTATCCATGATGTCCATCTGGGTAGGTACCAAAACTTTGCCAGTTATTCTGCCCCCAAGCAGTAGTGCGCAAGCATTACTGTGTTCCGGTTGAAGGGCATTGTAGCCAGCTAAATAACTGGGCATATGTTAAATGTGTATTAATATATTCTGATGTCTCGGGGTGATGACCGCAATGCAGTGCTACGTAGTGCTTTTTATGGTATTAAAGGTTTTGGGTGGCACTGCAAGTGTTATGGGCAAGCGTGGTGTTTACCATCAGGCGATTGACTTGCTGGTCTCACCTCAGTTCCATAAGAATTCCACACTTCTAGTAAACTTCCACCTCTTCACCACTCAGAACTTAGTGTATATTGAAATGTTGGTGCAGGGCGGGCAAGCTGCTGGCGCTGCGGCTGCTGTGCGAGTCGACGCAGGCGCAGGGCCCGGGCGCGCCGTCCTCCTGCAACAACCGCCTGCATCTCGCGCATCTGCATCTCTACCAACGCGCCTTGCATCATGGTATGTTGCACAATGTTCGTAAAGTAAACATGCCTTATGCTGCTCTCGTACCAGTAACAACAGTTTGAACACAAATATCCAATCTCTTCATAAAACTTGCTAAAAAATCTGCTTTTTAAAAAAAAGGCCGTTTTCATAAGGTTCACCCGTTTAAGAGCTACGGTGCCACAGACACACACATAGTGGTCAAACTTATAACACAAGGGGTGTGCACTTTTTGCGTCGGGGGTTAAAACACAATCCCTTCGTCATTAAGACTTAGAGAACTTTGCTTGTAATTTCAATTTACTATTCGATTTCGGTCATTTTACGTCACAAATGTTTTCTTACTTTTATTAATCTAATATCGAATTTTTAATTAATTTCTTATTTGTCTTAGCTTGACAATTAATATCTATTTTGTTACCAGGTTTAACAGGCGAAGATCGTTCTGTAGTCGACGTGTTGGTAGAACACGCGGCGCCGCGCTATCTCTCGCTCGCGTTGGATGGCTACTCTCTCTTACTGCTGGACTTCGTGCATGCTTCTACTGTGGTGCTCAACTCTTCTGATATGGGGCCTTCGGTAAGTACCTTTATACAGGTATAACATGTGGAGATCATTTCGAGTTGGATTTGCTTGAGTAAAATACTCGGTACCTCTCGCTCGCGTTGGACGGCACTCTCTCTTACTGCGGGACTTTGTGTGTGCTTCCACTGTGGTGCTCAACTCTTCTGATATGGGGCCTTCGGTAAGTACCTTTATACAGGTATAACATGTGGAGATCATTTCGAGGTGGATTTGTACGAGTAAAATACAAGGTACCTCTCTCTCGCGTTGGACGGCTACTCTCTCTTACTGCTGGACTTCGTGCATGCTTCCACTGTGGTGCTCAACTCTTCTGATATGGGGCCTTCGGTTAGTACCTTTATACAGGTATAACATGTGGAGATCATTTCGAGTTGGATTTGCTTGAGTAAAATACTCGGTACCTCTCGCTCGCGTTGGACGGCACTCTCTCTTACTGCGGGACTTTGTGTGTGCTTCCACTGTGGTGCTCAACTCTTCTGATATGGGGCCTTCGGTAAGTACCTTTATACAGGTATAACATGTGGAGATCATTTCGAGGTGGATTTGTACGAGTAAAATACAAGGTACCTCTCTCTCGCGTTGGACGGCTACTCTCTCTTACTGCTGGACTTCGTGCATGCTTCCACTGTGGTGCTCAACTCTTCTGATATGGGGCCTTCGGTTAGTACCTTTATACAGGTATAACATGTGGAGATCATTTCGAGTTGGATTTGCTTGAGTAAAATACTCGGTACCTCTCGCTCGCGTTGGACGGCTACTCTCTATTACTGCTAGACTTCGTAAATTTTCCATTGTGGCGCTCACTTCTTCCTATATGGAGTCACAAGTAAGCCAATAGAAATTTCTTTTGGTACTTTTGGTTTTCAGGTTAACATTTTTGTAACAATTCTACCTTTATTTATTTTGTATCTTGTTTGTTTCAGTGCCCAAGAACCGCTGCGGTAACATTCCTAGGATCATTACTCTCTCTGCCGGACGGGTTGATGAGCGCGCCCATGCTTCAGCCGTACCCGCATCAATACAACACTGTCTCTTGTCCGGATCTCAAGGTTAGTACTTAGTACCGTTTACCAAGAATTATTGCGATACAGCGCGCTCATCATCCTGAAACGATAGCTCGAAGCTATTGTCTCAGGATAACAAGCGCAGTAAAGTGCTGACCAGGATTTTACAAAACAATGTCCTGGGCAGTGTTGCAACTGTTATGATAAAGATAAACAAATTATTTATAGCCGGACTGTATACACAGTATTTAGAGTCCAATATTTATAAGCACAAAAACAGCAACAATAGGGGAAGGCTCAGCACTGAGCTAGTTATGAGCACGCGTCTTGCTTACCATTAGGTGTTCTAGCGATTCGTCTTCACACTCAATCACATTAAAAAATATGGCTCGCACTACACCTGCAGGGCGATGACGTCTGTTGCAAACGTCGCATGTTGCAAACTTACGTGCAATATAAAGCTACAATGAGGTTGGAAACGGTATTTTTTTTATTTTAATATTTTTTTTAATAATAAAATTATTATTTCTAATCAACAACCCATGCTTGGCTACAATTTAACAAACTAGGTATGCGAAATATTTCGCCGTAGCCGCGGTTTGAACTTTTTTTTAATTTAAGGATCAGCAAACAGTTTCACTAGTAACTTAATTTACAGACTTAAAAATAAAAATCTTAATATAAATGAAACCGTTAACCACAAATAGTTATACATGTAACGCAATGTTGGGAAGAAAACAAAATAAGATTATTAATGTAAATAATAGCATAGTAAACACATACTGTATAATGCCAAACAAGACAAAAGATGAGTAATGTCAAGGGACCTTTTCCTTCAGTACAGGAACTTTAATTGTGTTTTTTTTCCACGCTCATTCCATGTGTTGTACGTAGCACCGTACGTACGTAGCGCCTGATGATTGTACGTAGGTTGTCAATGTGTTGTGTGTTCCCAGGAGCACGTGCTGAACATCGTGGTGCGCGTGTGCCGGCGCGAGGGCGCGGGCGCGGCGCGCTGCGCGGGCGCGTGCGCGCTGCTGGCGCACGTGTGTCACGCGCTGGACGCGCGCGCCGCATGCGACCGCCTGCCCGCCTACGTCACCTGCCTGCTGCAGATGCTTATGGTAACGGGATATATCAACTTCAACTTTAAAAGTTCTAGTCTAAGTTGAAAAGGTCAAGTATTAAAATTCTAGTTCAAAATTTAAATTGCAAAAGTTCAAGTTCAAACGTCAAGTTTTAATGTTTTTATTCAGAAGTTCATGTTTTTAAGTTCTAATTCAAAAGTGCACGTTTAAAAGTTCAAGTTCTAAGTTCATGTACAAAAGTTCTTTATCTATTTTTGGCATAACAGACACACTTATTTTTATGAATTTTTCTACCAATATTTTATGTTTGGCGCCGGCGCCGACGTCAAGAGTTCTGTCTTCCGCGGTCACTTTAATCTATACGGGACGCTAGTTAGTACTACAAATGATCTATTCTGTGGCGATGCGACACCTTGAACTGCCACGGAACTTCAGAACACAACTCTTGCTGTGAGATCGACGCCTGAGGTTCTATCAAAATCAAAATTAAAAAAACACAAATCAAAATCATAAGGTAAAATCAAAAATACGTACATTTAAACATGTGGCAGCGCCAGTTGCGGGTGCGGAAAGCTATAAGCGCGCATATAGCTCTGTTGTTTATAACATATGATATTTTTCAAAGAGTAAATCAGATGACAACGAAACAACTGGATGAAAACACTTCGAAATAGAAATTAAAACTCTAGGCAAGTAGATGTTCAAAAATTTGTGTTAACTTGTGTATGAGTTGTTTAAACTTTTAGCATTTGAATATCTACTTGCCTAGAGTTTCATCCAGTTGTTTCGTTGTCATCGTTCAATGTGAATACAAGCTTGAACCGATGCCTCTGAGAGGACGAATAGGGAATATGCCTGTATTTTTTTTAATGCATGAATCGATTCATTATTGAATACATTTATGAAAAAAATGTTTAAAAATTTTACGCCATCATTCGTTAATAAACTAATTACATGAAATTATAAACGCGCCATTTGCGTGTGACGTCAAAATGTGAGGACCTTAGGATCTCCTCATTGGTCCATCTATGCTACATGTGTGTCAATAATTTACCAATAAGGCGGGCTCTATGTCAAAAATTTACCAATAAGCAGCGAGGCGCGTGACGTCAAAATATGGTTGCACGTTTTTCAAGCGTTTTGCGATTACGTTCCGATTCTCCAAAAATATGAAAAAGAAACATTGAAATACAAATAAACTACGCGACTATAGTAAAAAGTAATTTCCAGATTTTTCGACAACACCTGCATATTCCCTATTCATGCAATGGTACTTCAATAGTGACACATCCCGGTCTATGGATCTTCTTCAGACTGTAATATGATATTTTTATTGCAGATGAAAAACAAGACTATTGCCAAAGTGGTCAGTGACGGTATCCTGGTGCTAGCCGATTATACTGATCGGATCGTGGAGCTCTACCCCGGTTTGCCTGGTAACATATTATATTAAATTATTCTACTTAATACTATAAGTTACAATTTTTAACAGAACCAATTAACAAATATATAGAATGATAAAAACTAAAACTAACCAAAAACACAAACAAAATTAAAAAATGAAATTAAATATAAAACACAGAATTATAATACAAATAATACTTAATACTTGGGCAAAGGCCTCCCTTTCCCTCTTTCCATGACCCTCTGTCCATTGCTGTAATGGGCCACTTTATCACAATTACTTCTTTTAAAATATAATATTTCTTTTACTGTCTGATAATTATTTAGTTCTATATTATGTTACGCTGTGTATCGTTTTGCGGTTCCATTCAAAGCTTTTCTTCCAGCAGGATTTACAACTCAGTACCTTTTGATAGATGTCAATAGTCAAAAATTACCGTAACCCAGAGTTACTGAGTTAACACGCTAACTCTGGTTGATGCATGTGGGACTGATTTCCGTGACGAGATGATGAATGCTAGCGCGAACCCATCTCGCCCCACCTCGGCAGAGGACTGCTCACGGGGGGGTTTTTAGTGAGGTCGAGCCCCACACCCCTTCTGCCACCGCCGTGGCAGTGTGAAGGCATTTCCCCCGCCCTAAAAAAAAAAGTGGGACTGATTAGTGTTTTGTAATCCCCAGGTAAAATAATCAAATGGATATGCGCATGCCTCGGGCAGATATCGAGCAGTAGCTCTCGTGACGCGGTGAAGCCGCTGGCGGGCTCGCTGCTGCTGTGTCTTGCGGAGTTTGCGGTCCGCTGCGGACCGGCCTACCTCATGAAGGAAAAGGACGGGGACCAGACGCTGCTGCTTATGATTTTTAAGGTGAGATATTTTACAACCTGGTGAGAGCTGCGAGTAGCCGCTGGATGCAAACAGCGGGCGACCGCTCGTTTTGGCGATCTATGGGGGCGGCCATATTCAGCTGTAATTATGACACAGCAAAATGTAACTTCGTGATAAATAAGATATAAACGATGTTTAACATGTTTGTCACAGTATACGTTCAGATAAGTATAATTTGTGTGTGAATAGAACCGATAAATTTCATAAGAAAATTATAGAGATGATATTTAAAAATAGGTACATAAAATAAAATTGGTTATATTAATTCAACAAAATTTATTATTTATAGTAAAAAGTCAATAAAAAATATACAAATAAAAATAATTCCTTAGTCTAGTAAAATCTATACAATGTTTTCAAAATACAATTCGTGTTTGACGCCTCCGCAAAAGCGGAATATCGTCGTTTTGCTACTGTGGAACAATTCTTGGTCGTTTTGAGCATAACATTGTTGGTCTTGTTGTAAGAATTATGCAGTCATTGAATGCTTGAGATGACGATGCTTCGAGATAAAAACGCATAGAATGATATTCGCTAATACACTACAATCGTACAAAATACCCCTTACGCACGAGTAAACCGAGCCACTTCTGGCTTGGTATAACTTGCCAATTAACGGTTGAGTATTATATTATATTTCTCCGTTATTATTTCAAAGCACTTCTTCCTGCTGATCGACGTTACTTAGTTAATTGATTAAGGCTGAGAGACATGTTCCTGTGGCTGGAAGCCGTGCTCGTCGGCAGTGAATGTGACTGTGTAAATGAGTCCGTCGGTGCCGGTGTACTTGTAACTGCCCTGCACTTCGATGGCCTTGTGGTCCTCGCTGATCTGCTTCAGGGTTCCCTTCTCTTGGCGCGCGGTGCCGTCACTCGTTTCAAAGCTGGAAAGAATTGTGTGTTACACTACAGAAAGACTATGAAAATACATTATGAATTCTTTGGAATATTAATTATATTATCAGTCATTTACATCCGTACGTATTGTAGGATAGGAAATTGACAATATTGACGAAGACAAGTATGATTTAACTTGTAAGGAGGATTTAGGTAAACATAGCAGTCTTCATAGTTCTCCCCGTTATTGAATGGATTTTACACCGCTATTCAGTGTTTGAAATTCATTTTTGCTGCTGGTTTGCAATATTGCCTGTGGGGTTTGGATGATACCTAAAGCCATCCCTTCACATCTCTTTCTAACACACATACACTTTCCCTGTATCTTTCTCACGAAAAAGTAAGAGACAGAGAAGGTATCCCGTGAGAAGAAACGCGAGGCTCTTGGCGAAAGTCAAGTGTAACGAATACTCACTCAAACTGGTATCCCTCCGGGGTGATGTCGGAGTCGTGCTTGACGATGTAGACTGGAGCCTCCGGCTGCTGCTGAGGCGCTGCCAGAGCCACCGCGACCAGGGCGAGGGAAACTAACATCTGGGGGAAACGACCTTGTGATTTAGGAGGTGGGGTTGAAAATTGAATGAAGTTCAGGACTGATGAGAAGCGGCGAAATACGTGGTGGTTCAAAGTTTGCACTAATTGAAACTTTATGAGGTTTTGGGGGTAAAGACAAATTTTCTTTAAAACATTAACTGCCAGATTCTGAAAGCCAAATCAAAATTCATCATTAATTAAATCTCTCTACGTCCTTATTTATCTGTACGTTACTGGTTGAGACGGCCACACTTTTAATCAGCGATTAACTTTGATTGGGCTTTTAGAAACTGAAATGAGACCACTATATTGGTTGGTAAGTTGCAAGGCTGGGTATGCTTGGCTGGACATTTGTATCCTCAAAGAACGGAGACACATATTTCAATGTAACTCTTGATGTGCAAATCCCACAGGTAACAATATCCAAAGGACACAGCACCACTTCAAAAACCAAATCACTAAACCACGGAATACTTTCTTCAAAGTATATTCAAATGTTCACTTACGAATTTATGCATTTTGAAAGTGCGTGAGTTTGCGCAAGTAGGTAACTACTGAAGTGAAGTCGACGGTTGACTGTGCTCCTCTCAAAGCCTACTCAACTTTTTATATTCATTCACTAATTGATGACAACACTATATCATAGGTACGCGTAACTTAGTGCTAATAGAAAGAGAGGCGGCCGTCCCAGAATATGAGATTTGGTGCTAGACGCTGCGTTACGTAAAAGTATTTGTTTTATTACGAAAACTGCAAAGGCTGATTATTAATACCACTGACCTGATAAACCTAGTCGCCGTCGTATATGGTAGACCTTGGAAATATTTTTAACCTTTTAATACACTGCGTATGTAGATTGTTTTCTACTGATCCTTTTCTAATGCCAACCTTGATCCAGTATTTTGTTTTCATCGAAAATTATGATCTTGCTGATTATTCTAGCCACTGCAGGGCACAAGCTTCCTAAGTTTTAGGGCATGGACTAAAGCTAATTTTATCTAAATCTAAAAAACAACGATTATCAATACGCCTTCATTCAAGAAGATTCATTAAGTCAAGAAGATAAAAACTTCTGTTTCATAATAAGAATACATTCCTTATTATTAACGAGGCGCCTACATAATTATTTTTAAAGACATTTAATTTATTTATTTGTATTTAAGTATTCTTACCTACATAAAATAATGCAATTTTTCTAAGAAATTTTACTTAATATTTATAACCTCACGCGATGAAAGAATCCCGCCTTGAACTTTGCCGCCAACCTTGTCATTTTCACACGTCGAATATTTAACATTTCAGGTATTATACGCGGTCATGAAAGGAACTAACGGATCTGACATTGAAGGACTCTCCCTACCAGTCGATGAAGACTTCGATCCGAACATACAACTGGATAATTTAGGCCCAAAATCATCACCAGCTTCTACGATAGACGTGAAACTCTGGGCTCAAACGGTAATTTTATGAGTTTATTGAATTTCATATTCGTCCTACTTTACAAAAGATTGCGTCATATTCTTTTACAATAATTTGCATACAAAGAAAATTTTAATGCAATTTTTCTAGTTGTTAACTTGTTAGAAATGTATTATTCAGTAGGTTTGTAAGGCGGAGGGCGTAACTTGTGATGCAATATTTTACCTTTTGCATTTATTCCATACTTACTAAAAGAGTTCATAGTTAAACTTTTGCAGGTTTTGATGCTGTCTCTGAACTACTGTCACTCGCTCAAAATGATAGACAAATCATAGGCCATTTTACAACAGTTGAATGTGAGCGGAGTGTCATTAAGCCCTAACTCTACCACAGAATAAATAATTGTATTACGTGTTCAAAACATAAACAAACATAAAAAATGTACACGTTCTTAGAATTAGCAGGCCTAGCGCACTCCGCACTAAAGATACGAAGCTACAAGTACATAGCCGGACACCGATGGCGGGTCGCGCGTCGTTACACGTACGTCGTCAGAAGAGATAAGAGCTGTGCGATAGAAAGAGAGGCGCTCTGTAGGTTAATATGACTGGTAGGTGTGCAGCGCTACGCGAGCTGAATTGAATTTTATTGCGTCATAGCAAGAGTCGCTATTTGTTTAAATTTCTTTGCGGAGTGATGCTTCTGTCCCTTAGTATTCTGTGGTATTAGTCCATCTATCAGTACAAATTAGATGTAAATTAAATATAAACTTAACTGGATTTAATTTAACTGGATTATTTTATGATTTTACTGCATTAATTTTCGAGATTAGACAGTCGTTCGAATAGTCATGCTCGCAAAATAAAGCATTTAATATAACATCGTAATTTGCTGCAGATATGCAACCAGCTGGTGTTGTTCCTCGGCCACTGGCCGCTGTGGAGCGGCTGCCAGCTGTCGTCGAGCGTGTGTGAGCAGCACGACAGCCCCGCGCTGGGTGCCGAACTGGGGCCGGCGGTGCTAACAGCTGGGCATATACAGCTCATGCGGTTCAGCGACTCCACCCTCGCGAGCCTCGTGGAGCTGCCCGCGTTGGATATGCCGCCGGCGGGCGGGACTACGCCAGGTTTGCAAGCTTTTTCTTTACAGTGAAGTTTTAGAAGGAGACATTGGGTGAATTGTGGCCCCATGATCCTCATAGTTCCTGGTTCCCTAGATATAGGGAATCCTAGTTAGGGGCCAGGATTTATGTATGTGATCGTTGGGCGTATTTTTAAGGTTTCCTTAACCAAAGGGTAAAACGGGACCCTATTTAGACCCTATATACTTCCGTCTGTCTGTCTGTCTGTCTGTCACCAGGCTGTATCTCATGAACCGTGATAGACAGTTGAAATTTTCACAGATGATGTATTTCTGATGCCGCTATAACAACAAATACTAAAAACAGAATAAAATAAATATTTAAGGGGGCTCCTAAACAACACCGTAATGTTTTTGCCACTTTTATTGATAATGGTACGGAACCCTTCGTGCGCGAGTTCCGACTCGCACTTGGCCGGTTTTTTATTTATGTATTTTTGAACCGTGCTCTCGCCGCCGGTGCGCGCAGGTCTGGCGACGTCACCGCGGCAGGTGCGCGTGCTGCTGCGCGACGTGGCGGGCAAGGCGTGCTGGGACGCGTCCGCGCTCTACTACGACCCCGCCGCCGCCGCCGCCGACCCGCCGCTGGAGCCGCTGCCGCTGCCCAACACGTATGCACACTACTTACTTCAACATTTTTTTTTATATAATGATCTGTCGCAAAAAGACGTCCAATTAACATTACATTCCAGCCTAATAAGACTAATAATTTTACTTTGACTGAAATGACTAAGTATAGTATACCTAACAAAGAATGTGTCCATTAACACTTTTCTTACTGTCTCTATTAAGGCGAAGACACTTTGTTTTTGTATTCCTTACAGATAGAATAATAATAAAACAATGTAATAATAATAATAAAATAAAACATTTATTTATTTTCTCTCACAAAGGGTACTTTCTTAATGATAGTGATTTTAGACAAAATTTGAGACTAATATCTAGCGTTGTGGGAGACTGGTGATTTTTGTGCCAGAACATTGTCGAAATGCCGTGAAACTAGTTGCAGGCAGGAACGACGCCCTTCTCAGCTCTCTTACACCGCCTAATAAACAAAGCTTAAAACTTTAAATGTTTTCATGGTATTTCTAGCAACTATTTATATTAAACTAGTAGTACCTAACGCTTATGTTCCCAGAGTGGACAGCCCTCGAGACAACACGTTGTCTTCGCTGCCGCCGCCGCTGCCGCCGGACTTGTTGCCGGATTACAAGAACTCTCCGCCTGACAAGCATCAGTTGGACCATGTAAGTCAATACTAAATGTACGAAGTATTCTTATATACAGTAAATAAATAGACAGCGTCTGTGGTATAGAGGTTGGGCGGGTCAACCCGTGACCATGAACGTTTCAAATTCAATGGAAAGTGGTAAATAATAATGACATGTGATGTGTATAGTGCGAATACGAGGGTCAAACTGAAAGTTTTTAAAACTGGCCACTTGTAAACAAAATAAATAAAAAATAATTTATATTTTGAAAATGGAACTCTTTGTCAATATTATTGAGTATGAATTTCATTCCATTGTCATTTATTTTTCGATTTGGCGGCAAATTGAAAATTGTCTGTGTCACGTCAGCATGAATTTAACGCGTAAAAATTTTCGTGCTTTGATTTTTTATGACTTTCGATTACATTTAAGTCAACAAGTATGTTATGATAGACTACGATTGGGCCTTTGCGATTACGACCTTTATTGATTTGAAGCCCCATCTCGTGCCACTGTTTACAACTGGTTTAATGAGTTTAAGCGTGGTCGCACTAATCTCACCGATGATCTGCGTGAGGGACGGCCTTCTACGGCGACGACCGAAGATAACATCTGTGCTGTGCGTCGTATGATAGAGACTGACAAAAGAGTGACCTATCAGCAGATTCGGACTAGCTTAGGCATCGGTATGAGTCAAGTGCACAAAATACTCCATGAACATTTAGCGGTCAGGAAGCTTTGTGCCCGGTGGATACCTCATATTTTGACCGAGGCCCAAAAACTCCGTCGTGTTGATTGGTGCCGTGAAATGCTTGAAAGACTTAACGGAGGTGACTCAAATGCTGTGTTCGACATAATTACGGGTCACGAAAACTGGATTTACTGTTATGATCCCGAAACCAAAAGACAGTCTGCTCAGTGGGTGTTTCCTTCCGAGGTGTTGCCAATTAAAGTGAAGAGAGGTCGAAGCGTGGAAAAAAGATGGTAGCGTTTTGCCACTTATAAAACGTCTTGGAAAAAGTTCGGGAGAAACAACCTCGCAGTAGAATTCTCCTTCACCACTCCAACGCCTCGTCGCACACCGCCAGGCGAACGATCGACTATTTGGCGACGTCAAACGTGGAATTACTGGGTCATCCGCCGTATAGTCCCGACCTCGCACCTTGTGATTTTTATTTATTCCCAAAAATAAAAGAAAAACTTAAAGGAAAACGTTATATGGACGCTGAGGAAGCTGCGGCAGCGTTTCAAAAGGCCGTCGAAGAGACCCCTAAGGACAAGTGGGAAAAGTGCTTTTCTCAGTGGTTCCGTCTGATGCAGCGCTGTATTGACGTGAACGGACACTATTTTGTAAAGATATAATAATAGTAATAACTAGCTAGTTTAATCAGTTTTTGATTTTCTAAGAACTTTCAGTTTGACCCACGTATATAACTTATCTTACAAAAAATAAGGTGCATGTATCCATAAAAGGTGTCGAAATGCCGCGCGCCCTAAGGCGCCTTGCCAGCTGATTTTGCACTCTAGAAACTCGATCCGAGCGCTTTTCATATTAAAGTATGCAATTTTAGAAATACTGTAACGGGTTCTTGTTGATGCGATATCTTGCGGCGGCGCCAATGAGCATGGAACCATTATTTTTTACAAGGTTTAACTTAAACTATGCCATATACATTTTTTTCGCAAATTGGCGCATGGTTCCGTATTTAGTATCGATCTGAAATTATTAATTTTATAAAATACAGGGATTGTTTTTTTTTTTAATTTTGTTATGTATTTTATTTGTGTAAGGTTTTAGCGTACATCGGGCACACGTCGCCCGAGGTGGTGTGCGGGCGGCGGCTGGACGAGGCGGGCGCGTCGCCGCTGCCGCCCGGCGCCGAAGACGAGCTGGTGGCCGCGCTCGTCGCGCATCGGAACAGCGAGCGGGTCTACCTGGCGCACAGAGACAGGTACAGATATGCCCAGAGAAATGAAATAGGTTAGAATGGCGAAGTGGGCGGCCATACGATTGTTAATAGTATGGTCGAAGTGCGTCTGCCCCTATCTTGTGTTACAAATCAATTGTTATTCTCAACTGGGTGAGAACTGATAATGGGACGAACTTTGTCGGGACCAAAATAGCATTACACTAGTTATATTTTCAGAAAGTAACATCTACTGTTCTGTTTCACATACATTTTTTATCACGGGGGCGGGGCGCAGCTAGTAGTTTAATAGACGATGTCTGTGTTTAAAAGACCTACCATTGAACTGATTTTCTATCGTTCGTACAGTACTGAAGAAGAGGAGCAGGTACCGTGGTGCGGCTCGGAGGCGCGCAGCTCGTTCGCGTCATGCCGGCAGCTCGCGGCGCAAATAGGCGTACTGGCGCCGGCGAGGCGAAACCACGCGCATCTACTGCGGAGGACCGACAGACTGCTACGTGATATGAAGAACTTGGATGCGCACAGGTAAGTTGTCTTACTCTAATAATTAGTAGAGCAGGTACAGTTGTGTAGGCAGTTTGCGGTGCAGATGGGCGTGCTGGCACCGGCGAGGCGGAACCACGCGCACCAATCGTGGAAGACCAATAAACTGTTACGAGAGTTAAAGAACTTAGACGCGCACAGGTAGGCTGTCTCACTCAAAAAAACAGGGGAGCAGGAACAGTCATGTAGGCTCGCGGTGCAGATGGGCGTGCTGGGGCCAGTTAGAAGGAACCACGCGCATCTACTGCAGAGAATCGACCGCTTGTTACGCGAGTTGAAGATATTGAACGCGCACAGGTAGGCTGTTTCACTCTAAACGTGCATATAAACAGAGTAAGATACTGTAGTAAAGGTTCTTTAAATACGAAAAGAAGCCAAATGTTACTGTATGTTCTTTTTGCAGATGTCGCGAAACTCACAAAGTTGCTGTAATCTACGTCGGGAAAGGACAAGAGACTCGGAATGAGATCCTTTCAAATCGATGCGGCAGTCCTGCTTACGAAGCATTTCTCGCTGCGTTGGCTTGGGAGGTAATGTAGTATGGAATGTAATAGGTCGGTGCGTAGCATTCTGTAATCCTAAATTTAACATTAAATTAACTAAAATAAATATATTTAGTTTTCCAGTTTTCGCATTTCCTAAATTGAAATAACGTTTGACGGTGCTAAAATTAAGTATTTTTACCTAAACTTAGTTAAAAGTGACAGATAATGGCGTAGAATAGGGATTCTCTAAAAATAAGTGAAGTTTAGAGATAGGGTGTGCGCGTCAGATTACGAAACTGTGTTTGAAACATCTAACTCTAACTTAGGTGCAAATTAGGTTTAGAGAATGCAGCATAGAATTATAGCCACTATAAAACTATTATAAGAAGTACCTGTTTAATTCGTGAAAGTCTCCCCATTGTGGCGGCATTTTAAAAACCTGATAATATCCTAATCGTAAGAAAGAAAAAAATATATACACAAGTACAACAAAAGTTTTTGTGAAACGTAAACTGTAGCCGTTACCTTTCTAAATTATGCTTATAGATGCTCAATTTTGAAACACCACTTTTGTCTACAGGTAGAATTAGAGAGCCACGTAGGCTTCACAGGCGGGCTACGCGGCGGCGGTGGCGGTGGTGTCAGCGCGCCCTACATCGCTACACTTACGCTGGAAGCTCTGTTTCACGTCGCCACTCGCATGCCGGCTGACACGCCCGACGGGATACTCAACAAGGTGGGTGGAAAGAGTGATAACAGGACGAACTTTGTAGGAGCCGAAACAGCATTACGATGATTACATTTTAGAAAGTGACTTCTAGATAATGAAATGACTATCGTTGAGGACAAAACAACATTTACAACATAACAATAATGTAATTATTGTTAGAAGGTTACTGCCCCTGTTCTGTTACAAATCAATTGTTATTCTCAACTGGGTGAGAACTCATATTAGGACGAACTTTGTCGAGACCAAAGTAGCATTACAATGGTTATATTGTCAGAAAGTGACATCTACTGTTCTGTTTCATATCAATTTTTATCTTCAACAGAGTAAAGATTAGAACTGATAATAGGATTAACTTAGTTGGGAACAAATAGCATTACAATACAACTACTCAAACACATGTATCACCGTGAACACGTGGCAGCCGAAGCCAGATTAGATATGAATCTAAAATGAAAAGCGAACCAGTTTTGCTTAAAATTGCAGTTAACTCTCTCTTCATTATACGTTTTTAAACTAACATGGTCACTGACTAGACATATGGTCAGTATCGTCGTGATCATGGTGCTTGTAATGTCGAGAACACAAAACAAACACATGGTAAATATCCCGTTTCTAAATCAAATTCTCTCTTCATTAGCTTTTCTGCGGGATTCATTAGAATGTTTTATTGTTCTGTTCTGTTGCAGACGCGGCACCTGGGTAACGACGAAGTGCACGTGGTGTGGAGCGAGCACTGGCGGCCGTACAAGCGCGATACGCTGCCCACGCAGTTCTGCGACGTGCTCATCGCGCTGTACCCGCTGCCGGGCGGCCTGCTGCGCTGCACCGTCTCCAGGAAACCCGATGTAAGTCCTATACTATCCTACTTCCTTCCTACTAATATTAACAATGCGAAAGCTTGTGAGGTTGGACGGATCGATAAATGTTTGTTACTTAAAAACTAATTAACGGAATTTGATGAATTTTAGTATGTAGATACTTTAGGTCCTGGAAAAGGACATACGGTGTTTTTATTTCGGAAAAACGAACAGGTCCATAGGTAACAACTATAATCGGAATTATACGCGAACGGAGATTAACCCTTTATTATAAACACCACAATACAGAAACAATTAAAACTAAAATAACAATTAAGTTAATATTGGTACAATACAATCAATGCTTTATTGACTACCAAATACACAGGAAACACAATAGTTAACAAAGTCAATAAACAGTGGGTACAATGGGCGGCCTTATCGCTATGCGCAATTTCTTACAGAAACCCTTTGAATGGACAGGAATTATTCCTTGAAAATATTGACGTTCATAAGTGCGTTTATGATGCCAAAAATGAATAAAGAACTTTTGAAACTGAACTTGATAGAAAATATTGGTCTCACAATAAGCGGTGTCGGCTCGTCCCGACAACCCAGAAGTGAAGGAACGTAGACAAATAATATATATGGAGGGTTTAATAATGTAATTGGTGCAGGTGTGCGTGTTCGGTCCGCTGTGGGAGGAGTGCATCATCCGCGTGCGCTGCGCGGCGGCGCTGGTGCGCGGCGCGGCGTTCGCGGGCGGGCGGGCCGTGCGCGCCACCATGCCGCTCTACCAGCACGCGTACAGCGAGCGCGCGCGCGCGCTGGACGCGCTCGTCGCCGCGCACACGCACCACACCACCTTCGAGCACTTCGTGCAGCGCGTGCGCGACCCCGTGCCCGCGCAGCAGTACCAAGCGCCAACAGGTACGCATTTATTTATCTAATCAGATGACGAATGGAACGGGCCGGTTACGTGATGGAGCGATACGCCCTGCCCATGACGGTTACAGCAACACCTAGTTAGTTGCACCATTATATTTGTTACCTCAGAACTCCGACATTTATAAACTGATTTGGAAAATTGTTTGCGTTGGGTTCAGTATGGCTACAAAATGGTCCCATATAAATTTAATCGATATTCGACCTTGGACTTTGAAGTTACATCAGAAATGAAGTCGGTTTTTTTAGTATGAAAGTTTTTGTTAGTTTGATTCATTATAAATATTTAATAACGGCTAGGACTCACGTAGTTTGTCGACTTATTCGACCTAGGTTTCAAGCATGTCCGATGCTCTTCATCAGGGGCGAGCTTGCGCTGTGAGATCGCGGCGGTGTTTTTTTTTGTTATAAAATTCTATTTATAATCAATTATTTGCTGTAACCGACACCTTCTAATGAAGCCTTCACTGAAACCCTCGTACTCATCCCACAGAGCAAAGCACAGGTCGTCTGGCGGCGGCGCTGCTGGACCACGGCGCGAGCGCGTGGGGCGGCGCCAGCGAGCCGCACAGCGTGTCCCCGCGCCCGCTCAAGCGGCTCGGCCCGTTCAAGCGGCCGCCGCACGCGCCGCCGGCGCCGCTCTCCGCGCCCGTCGCCGCGCCGCCGCCCCCCGCGCCCGCGCCCGCGCCCCGCAAGAACCGGTGAGCCGGCCTCGGCCCCGAACGATCCATGTAGCTTTTATAGATGTGTAACGGCAATACGAACGAGATAGTATTGTAAGACATTATGTTATCCTCGATTAAGTTGCACTAGAACCTTGTGAAGGAGCGTTTCTGTTGAGCTTTGAATATTAATTTATTGAGTATTCAATAAATCTACTTCTAGGTACCTTCCCTCGTCGACTTGATTAATGTAATATTTTGATAAAATCGTACTTAGGTTGAAATGATAATAAAACCTCTTGCGTTTCATATATATAAACTTACGAAATAGTGCTTAACTGAAATACGTTTTTCAAATGTTGACGGCAATATATGAGTTCACTATTCATCCATATATTATTGTACTGCTGTTACATTTTCGATTTCTTCCAACCCTTTGTGAATCCGATACTTAAAAGATTTTCAAAAAACACTTATTTCGCGGAATCTCTGCTGTACAATTTATCTGTTTGTGTGTGTGTATGTGTGAAATACCTGTGTGTAGGTTCGCATATGACATATTAAAGTAAATAAAGGCAGGTCTATTGCGACAAGAAACTGCAAAATCACTCTAGAATTGTATATTATTTAATTTCGACGTGAGACTAGATGGACTTAGATAATCGATATACGCACGTTTGTGGCGGTGACTGTCGAAGATCGGGCTCAGTGGCGTACTTTATTAGTTCAAATTTTGACCTTATTGACGGAGATTCTTGTCGCAGTATACACACCTGACGGTGTCTAGTGGCGAAACACAAGTCGACCAAGTCGATAAGTATATGTCGCTGACTTCTTGTAACTGACGGTTTGCTAAAAGGTGCATTTTATACAATTAGATGGATGCACCAGATTCTTCGAAAGTTAACGATGTATAGGGAGTAAACGAAAATACGAGCAGAAGTATCAATCGGCAATTTTGACATGATTTTATGACAATATCCTGCCGTCTGGTTTGTCGGTTAGACGGTTTTTCGAATTAGCTCACGAAGTTGTCGTACGTTTAATAAATTATTATCAACATAAATCGAAAATTTATGGGCGATCCATTAGAGGCGTCTGTTCGATTAGTCAAACCAAGATTAGACTAATGTAACAAGTCGAACTCTCGACTTTTATAATTCGAGAATCAAACCAAACTAAATGTTAACAGAACAAAAAATAACCAAGATCTTATCAGGGGACTAATTAGTCAGTTCTATTGAATGTTGATGATTCGTTTACACCTCGTACTACGTACGTATTTTTTGCTACTTAATTCGTCCAATAAGAGATTATAGCAACACTGTGGACTTAATGATTTAATGTACTTAATATTTTGTAAGCTTTCTATAATATGTAATGTCTCCATTAAAATGTAATTTTCATCTTTACAATGTAAAAGAATACAAGTTGCAAGTCTCCATAATTTTGTAAAGATGCAAGGTACATTGATGTGTTTTCTGTACATATGTAAACTAGATGTAGAGCTTTAACTGTTGTAGGATTGTTATACTATTACCTATTTATTTGCGTATTGGGAATCGAGTATTTTTCAATATTTCAAAATGGATACAAGATCTTCATTGACGTGTTTTAAAATGTAGTTTATTTATTTTGAATAGATATTTACAAAAGTATTTATTAATTCTATAGGAATGTCGCTTTTCTACTGAATTTAAGATGTCGCTAAAATCTGCAAAATGAAAATTGACAAGCATATTCAATGTTTCTTTTGTTTTTACTTCGTCCATTGCCATACTCATTATTAGGGTTCAGAAACTTCCTAAGGAAGAAAATTGCCCTGTTTTTTGTTATTTAACCACCTCTTTTTAATTGGATAAAGGATGTACGGGCCATAATCTGCCATGGTCCAGTGACTTTTTGCTAATTTTTTTCTTTACCTTTTTGAAGCATGTGTAGAAATTCATATTATAAATCATCGAATGGCGGTGAGGAGCTCAGATTCGAACTCTGATGCGACTGATGCGTCGGATAGTCGCACAAATTACTGCTCTGTCACACCCCTACCCGACACGATATTAGCTGTGCCTTATGTGCAATTTTTGTCAAGTCTACCTTGTTATCAAAATTAAACATTCCAAACATAAGTTATTCCTTAAAGAAATTATACACTAGTGTTGCCTCTTTGCTTCCAAGTAAAACATTTATATTGAAGTGATATTTATTTTATTTTATGCATTTAGTAGTTTGCCTATCAAACTTACATTCATTTATTCAAATGCATTCCATTACATATTTCTCAAGAATCTTTGTTGCCTCTCAGTATCTCTTAGTTAATAAATTATTTTTACCTTTAAGTATCTAACATTGCTTATTTCCACTTTTAATTTTAATCAGTATTTTAATAGATGTTAACCAGTAAGGTCGGTTGATCAGTAAAATGGTTAATAGATGTTAAGACTGACACAAAATATGTATTAAATTCACTTATTAGTATTAAATTGTTATTCGTATTTTTATTAAAACTATGTGGTGGTATTACTTATAATTTATTTTGAGCTAATTTATTAATTGTTGATTGAAATGCAATAAGCTTCAAGAATTGTCATATACATTATAATAATAATAATAACAAGTAATCTGGTTATTAACCCACAGACATAATGTAATGTAACCAAATTTTTATATTCAAAATGGAGTAAAAATAAAGTTTTGTTAAACTTTTTCAAGGTGTTTTTTTATATTAATTTGATAGTTTAGTAAATACCTCTAAATTATATATTCCTTTCTAATAACTAAAAAATTAACTAATACCAATGGAAATGCCATTGGTATTAGTTAACTTTTTTGATACATTCTCTATTCCTCAGGAATACCAAATTTTAAATATTTAAATGAAATACAAAATTATTCCCAACGAATAACAAAACATAACTTTTGGTACGGTCACAGAAAAAAAATACTTTGCTTTCTAATAATTTAATATTATGATCATAATACAATCCTGAACCTTTACAAATTCACTTCTTTCAGGCATTTTTATTTACAATTGAGTGAATCACGTGCCAAAATGTTTTACCTGCGAAAAAGGGGTGAGTTTGCTCCATTGTTATAAAATCTGAAGCAACCAATCCTATACTAAAAGTTGATTGTCTCATATTTTATAATCGTTTTTCTATTTTTTCATGTTCTCCAACATGTTTGCTGTTGTAGATACGATAAAGTCGTTTTTTTTGTGATATATTATAATTTTTAGTAAATTACTACTTTATAATCGTTGATCGTTTTGTGATATTCTTCAATTGTTGCATTTTAAAGACTATAAAAAACGAATCATTGTGATTTGTTGTAAAAGCTTTATTTTTAAGTATGTAGGTACTTATGTAATTACAAATGTCTGATTGATTGTGGTATTATAATAATGAACCAAACATTTTCCGACTACACTTTAATTTGTTTGATAAGACTACTTAAACCACATTTAAAAGCATTTTTATTACTGATGGCATACCGTTTAACTTGTTTTGGTATTTGTGAGGAATAGACAATTATTATAATAAACAAATACCATTAGTATTAGTTCTTGGTATTAGCAAGGAACAGATCCTCTAAATAAATAGGTATAGGCTCAGATAAAAAACAACATAAACTTAAAAATATGTACATATTAAACTTAATTCTTAGGTAACTTATACATTCCACCTTGTAAAACTAACTGATGAGTTTTTACTTTAGTGTCCAAAAACTGTCTCAGTTCTTGAAGACTGCATTCAGTGCCCGGTGCTTGCGATGCAAACATTTTCAACATCTGATGAATCCGGTCCAGGGGCAGCGAGTCCAAATTAGTCAACATTCCTACAATATAAGACCAGAACACCTGCAATTCACCTTCTCTTTGATCATGAGCTGAAGCCATTGCACTCTCAGCCTCATCATCTTCACATATCATCTCCTGAACTTGGTTTGTAGAAACAGAACCTTTATTGGGATCAGATCCATCCACCAATACATAGTAATCAGGGCTTTTCTCAGAAATAAGTCCCATTGACTGCCAGTATGTTATTTTTCTTCTCAATACAGTGACTGGCACTTTCATGACCTGATGTAGTTCATCAATTGACCATTCAGGTTTATTTTGAAAGTGCATTATCAATGTGGCATTGAATGGTGAAACTGTCAAGTCCAGTTTCTTCTCTCCAATTTCAATCTCAATATTGACATTTCCCAGATGCGGCTTCCAACTCAAGGTCCTATTTCCTTTCAAAGCCTCAAATGATTTTGTGTAAGCTTCTAAGTGTTGCTTAATTTCTTCTGGCAACTCGAGGCTTTCATCTTTGAATGGTGGCCAAAACTGTGCTGATAGTATCATTGCATTAGATGTGAACTTCTTGTTTAGTTCTTCAATATTTTTATCTTGATGTATGAGACCATTTATCCTTTTAGAATCCGATATATCCTTCAGCATAACTTCACAGAAGTGCAGTTGAGACTCACCAAATCTCAATTTCAAGAGCTCTAAATATCTTATTTCTTTCTCTGTGTTGATAGCACTTTGTGCCAGCAGTCTATCAGCTAACAGAGTTCTATATTCATTTACAAAAAGTTCCTTGCTACCATATACATTGACTAGCATAGATATGATGTCACTTGCTTTCCTATCACTGGAGTTGACTTTAGGATCGGCATCCACAGGATCTGGGACCCATTCATCCCAGTCCTCATCCTTATCCTGATCCCCATCAGGTTCCGTAGCAAACTTGGCTAACTCTTCTGCTAACTCACTACCTGCACCTTCTTCTGTAAGACTACTGACAACACTTCTAACTGTATCCTCCCTATTTCTCAGATAATTTCTTACCGGTTTTGTAACAGTTTCAAGTATAACTCCAGAAGGATCCAGGTGTCTTAAAGCTCTAATGGTAGAAATATAAGCTGTCAAAATATCAGGTGTATTCACTCCTGGATGCAGTAATCTGGTTTCTAAAGCATTTTGTAGCTTTTTGCAAAGAGTGGGTCTCAGATCAGTTTTGTCTAGGCATAACTTGATATCATCAACAGCAGGTTGCGAGTCTGGATATTCAATAATAATATTAAACAGTTGGTCTATTCTTAATTTTGTGTAACTGTGGTACAAGAAGTAGCTCAATTTCTGTTTGAACTTGGTTATGGCATTTTGAATATTTCTGTCATCTGGTGGAGGCTTTGATGAACCAGCGCAATATATTCTTGTCAGCCATGAAACCACTGTAGTTTCAAGCCAGTTTTCCAAAAATCCTATATGAGAAACATCAAATGTGCCAGTGCAAAGTTTCTGTATCTGAGATTCTATCCTCACTTGTATAAAGTTGGTCAACACTTGACCAGCTAATCTTTCAAGCAATTGAAACTCCATTAGTTTTCTATTGGTGTCATGGAAAACTTTTACAATGTAAGCACAATTACATTCGGAAAAATCATTCCAGCACCCTGAGCACATAACATCTTCACCCATTTCCGAATTTTCATATTCATTGTCGAAGACATTGAAGGATACTTTGTAGAAATGGTTGATGATCACATGAAAATCCAATGGTAGTTGAGAAAGCAGCGTGGCCCTCACAAGTTGTTTGAATCCCAACATTAGATCTTTTTCTCCATAGACAGGTTTGTTGTCGGGGCAGCTGTTGTTTAAAATAGTAAGCTTCTGCAGCATAGGGGAAAAACTTGATACTGAGTCGTACAGATCATTTACAGCAGATTTGAAAAGCTGAAAGCCTTTGATTTCGTCTTCGACTCGTGTAAACTTTGACCAGAACAGAGGCGCTACATGCTGTCGAAGGTACTTTTCAATGTGAATAAGAACAAGGTCTCGTATTTTCACTTGGATACCGAAACCGACAATTATTTCATGGATTTCTTCATATTCTGCGATTGAACAGTCAGAAAAGACTGCATCGTTGAGGATGGGGAATGCATAGTTTATCTTGTTCCAGTACAATTTTAAATCGTCCTTCGTGTGCGACATTCTGCAATATCTTTGTGCCGTTACAGGCATACAGGAAAAATCACGCTCAGAAGTGAAGTGAAAATAAAACAGAAAATCATTAATTTTGGACTTTTGACTTTCGAGTTTTTTTATTATACTATGTCAAATTTAGGGCCGCGTTCAGAAATCACCCAGTTAATGTAATTATTACCCTAACGCCGTTCAGAAATGACTCAGGTGAACTTTGACATTTACCCTGAGCCGTTCAGAAAACCAATTGGGGAGAGTAAAAGTTCACCTGACAGGTGAAAATATTCACCGATATAAAAGCGGGTTACGATTCTCTCCTGTCAGGTAATAGTTGTCAGTTGTCATTTTCCTTTACATTTTGCAATATTTTTGCATTTATTTTTTGTACATGCAAATAAAATAAGCGATTCGTGTATTTAAAGCAAAATATAAGGTAAAATTCCGATATTAGCCAAAATAACGCAATTAAATCTGATAAACAAAAGCGCGGGAAATCTCGGTCTTTAAAATGATTGGTTTTGATTGGCTGGCTTATTGTATTACTCGATGCCCGTTCAGAAAGGCGCTAGTTAATTTTTAACTTGACATGTCACTGAGATTAACTGACAAGTATTCACTCGTGAACATTTACCCATTTCTGAACGCGGCCTAGGTTGATAATTTTGACAGCTCACTCTAGGGATGGGGTAGTGTATAATCGTTAATGAATCTGTTCAAATATTATGTTCTCATGGAACTTGCAATCGATAATTGCATGTTTATGTTAAATGGATTTCTAATTAAAAAAAAATTATCTATTGAATTAATAAAAATAATGATTTCGCCTCGTGCATATTTTTATAAAAAAATTGTATCTATATAGGGTGGATTTTTGGGACAGGGCAGTAAGGGCAGGTACCTTAAACGTCATAGCACAGAATACGTTATAGTTATAGGAAAACGTTCCTACGAGATCATCCATAACTTTTTGAGATATTCTGATCTGCATTCACACATTTTGGAAAAAAAATACAGTTAGCGAAAACATGCTAAATTACCAAAAAACATTTTTGTATGCCAATTTTTGTATGCTCTTTCTAAAGGTCAAATGACTCTATAAGACCATTTAAGGTATGAGTAGGTACTAGAAATAACAGATATCTCCAAAAACTTTCTCCATTTTGTACGGAAAAACGATTAATCAACTCAAAACATCAGTTCCATTAATAGAACATATTTTGTCAATGATGAGCCAATGCCAATACATATTTTGGGATTTTTATATATTCGATTTCGAAACCGATTTTTGATAGTCTGTGGTTGTTCGTTATGCGTAACATACTAAATCTTAGTGCGTAACACTATCATTAGTGGGCGGTACCCGTCAATGAAGTACAACATTATCTGTAAGACAGTTTGAATAAAAAAATACGAAACTTGATGGGCGTGATCTGTCAAAATTTTCATCCTAAATTTGACAGACCATAGACTCAATTAGACTGGACAGCATTGAGGAATGACACTAGTGTAAGACCTCAATGCTTGACAGATTTGATTGACATTGACATTCACTTACTGTTATTGGGCACGTTCCGAAAGTAGTCCGCAACGACTGCATCGCCCATATACCTATTAGCCGCAGTCGTTGTGTTATCAGAACATATACTCTGCCACAACACAATCGGGCACATGACTTTCGAAATCGAGTAGTAAACCCGTTCCTTGGTGCTTGGTGGGTTGTTCTGACGTCTCCGACTCACAAGGAACATATACTCTCCGACTTTTCAGGTGCTTTTCAGCCACAGTGGGGGATAGAGAGAGAGATTATTGATCGTTTCTTG
This sequence comes from Petrophora chlorosata, assembly GCA_951640565.1. Lineage (NCBI taxonomy): Eukaryota > Metazoa > Arthropoda > Insecta > Lepidoptera > Geometridae > Petrophora > Petrophora chlorosata. The sequence continues at coordinate 7,055,765 of OX621207.1, read as the reverse complement.
TCTCTAGTTCGATTCATTTGTTCGATCGTCGAACTAGTGAGAATTTTTTTCTCATTTGTTCGACCGACGAAACATATTTTAATCGAGAAACAAAACACAGTATAATAAAATGGTGTAGGTTGTTCCTGGCTATGAGGACAACAGAACGTCATAAAATTTTCGTACCTTGTCCCCTTTACGGAGATACAGCCACTAGGTTAGGTTATGTTAGGACTGTGACCACGCGAGCCGAGTGAGTGAAGCGAGCGTGCCGCGGCAGCGGCCGGCGGAGCGCCAGAAAGTAGTTTTTCCATATAAAGTTTACTTTGTATGGAACTGCTGTCCCCGTTTAAAGGGGACACGGTTTACGGGGACAACGAACCTACACCAATAACATTTAAAAAAACCCTCGTTTCGTTGAATAAGGTACGTTTATTTCGTCGTCGCACATAAATATGACTTTGGCTTATTCTTCTTCTGGCGCATCGCCGCGGCGCGCTCGCTCGGCTCGCGCGTAGTGGTGCACCACAGTAGTAACCTAACACTCCTTCTCGCTTCGCTCGTCGTCGTACCTATGTATGACTTTGCCCTGATTTAGTAGTGCGGTACAGATGTACTAACATTTTATGTATAACCAAACAAAAATAAACCTCATTTAACAAAATAAGCGATTTTTAATTTTATTACACTGTGTTTTGCTTCTCAAAAATAACATACGGTTGAACTAATGAGAAAAAGAAATCTCACTAGTTAGATTAATTTGTCTGATCGTTAAAAAATTACCATTATTGACGGATAGATAGGTGTCATCCTAAGACATGTCCCTGTATCTCCAACGGTTCAAGAACCTTTCATGTCCTGTCTCACCACCATTTTCATTTATTTTATCTATGCTGTCCCATTGCTGGACCAAGGTCTCCCCAATAAGAAAACTGTACAGTAAACCAAACCACAAAAATAAAACGAAAGATTACATGCTTAAAATTATTATTAAATTGATACTATAGTTAATGGATGGGCTCTGGCTGTTGTGTGATTAGAAGTCCAAATCTTTTCTTGATTGTTATTCTTTGTCTGGAGTATTTGTCTTCTGGGGAGAAGCGAGCTGTCAACAATAGACAATATGTTGTTATAGTAGGTCAAAGACGAAACTTTATCTTTGTAGTAGGTAATATAAACATGTCTGCTGCTGTCATTATTTAGAAGATTTTATTATGTAGCAGGGCTAGACCGAGCGGTGTAACAATAAAATAATCAATAATATATTACGACTTTTATTTTCAGGTCTCAGAATCAACAATCAAACGGTCGTCTTGGTAACATACTCTATGACACTCCCCCTCAAGAGGACCTTAGGAATGGAGTGACTTCTATACAGTTTAATAGCTTTACCATCGTCACCTGTGGTAGAGCTTTAGTTAGGTCAGCTTCCATATTCTCCGTTTCTTTATACTTGATGGCTACAAGCTTCTGTAGAACACAGTCTCTAATAAAGTGTTCCTTTATGCTGATATGTTTAGACCTCTTTCCAGTCATCACATTGTTAGCCATTTTCTGAGCTGCCAAGTTATCATTGTAGATAGTAACAGTTTGTTGTGGTACTCCAATATCTTCCAGCTATTGTTTCAAATGCAAAGCCTCCTTCGCTGCTTCAGTCATTGACATATATCCGGCTTCTGCTGTTGACAGTGCCACAACTCTCTGTTTTTTCGTTTCATAGCTGATTAGGCCACCACCATACTTAAAGACGTAACCGGTGTACGATCGACGATCAACAGTACAGGCTGCCCAATCTGCATCAGCCATACCTACCAGCTCTGTTCCAGATCTCTTATATCTCATATAAGCATCTTTTGTTCCTTTCAGGTAGCGTATGACTCGTTTAGCCGCTTGCCAGTGCTCTTTTCCATAACAGTTATTGTACTGGCTCAAGTAGCTAACAGTAAACGTTATATCGGGTCTAGTTGCTACTGCTAAATACATTAGTGAACCGATGAGCTTCTGGTATGGGTAGTTTTTCTCATTCTCGTTCTCATCTTTATCTAACTTAAGAGCTAGCTCCATTGGGGTAGACGCAGGCTTGCAGTCTCCCATATTAAATTTGTCAATCAAGTTTTCGACATAAGTTTTTTGTGACAATCTAATCTCTCCCCCTACATGGGTGAATCGGATGCCCAAGCAGTGATGTAGAGCACCCATGTCCCTTAAGTCGAATGCTTCTTGCACTTTAGACTTAACATCTTTTAGGAGCTTTTCAGAACGATATGCCAATATCAAATCATCGACATAAATGTTGATCAGCAGCTTTTCTCCCCCTTTCTCTAGTATGTATAAGCAAGGGTCTGCTGTTGGTTTAGTGAAACCAATTTTCAACAATTTTTCATGAAGTTTCAGGTACCATTGTCTGCCTGCTTGCTTCAAGCCATATATTGCTTTATTCAGCTTACAAATTCCATCATTTTTATGTCTGTTTAAGTCTTTTAACATCTCACTTGCCTTTGTAATCAATTCTTTGTCTTTCCCATCCGTCACAATCAGTTTTAAATACTTTTCTAATTCTTTTGGCTTTTTTATATAAATTTTCTCATCTATGTCTCCGTTTAAAAATGCTGTACACACATCCAGTTGACAAAGTTTCATGTTATTTTCTATGGCGTGTGCAACTAGCAGTCTGATTGTACTCATTTTAGCTACTGGAGCAAACGTTTCGCTGTAATCGATCCCTTCTTTTTGATTAAAACCGCGAGCTACAAGTCTCGCCTTTTGTCTATCTATTTCTCCATCTGCATTGTATTTATATTTTAGGATCATTTTGCTGTCTATTAATTATTTTATCTAGGAATCTGACATCTCTACTGATGATTACACTTTCTGTTTTTGGGTTGTAAACACGGTAGGCCTTGTGATTTTCTGAATATCCCACGAATATTCCAACTGTCGATCTGGCTTCGAACTTTCCGTTCCTTTTTCCTTTGTTGAGGACAAATGCTTTACATCCAAAGATGTGAAAATGCCTGATCTTGGGAAATCTTTTTACCCACTTTTCGAATGGAGTCGCATTATCAATGCTGCTGCAGGGACTGCGATTTGCCAAATAATTGGCAGTATAAACGGCCTCCGCCCAAAATTTTTCTGGCATGTTAGCGTCAATCAGCATACATCTGGCTTTATCTAGTAGAGTTCTATTTTTCCTTTCTGCTAAGCCATTCTGCTCTGGCGTATAAGGTGCAGAAAGCCTTCTCTTGATACCATTTTCTTTGAGGTATTTATCAAAGTCGTTGTTTATGTACTCTGTCCCATTATCGCTTTGTAGATGTAGAATCTTACGCCTAGTATATTTTTCTGCCTCATTTTTATATTCCTTGAATTTTGATAAAGCTTCACTCTTAACTTTCATCGTGTATATTCTTCCATATCTAGTGAAGTCATATGTGAAAGTTATAAAATATTTTGAACCCGCCACTGAGGGCTGTCTCATAGGACCACATACGTCAGTATGAATTATTTCTAGTGGTTCGCTTGTTCTTTCCTTGTTTTTCGGTTCCTTAAACGGCAGTTTTGTACATTTTCCTTTAATACAAATTTCACAGTCTTTTACTGTATCTCTTCTGTTGAACTCTAAACCTTCTATGTTTTTCTTCTCTAGTGCAATTTTCATTTGAGTTTCATTCAAATGACCAAGTTTCCGATGCCATGATTCCATTTTATTACTTTCGCAAATATTTGGCTTATCGTTCTTCTCCTGAACGTAGTATAAACCATCATCGCTTCTTATAGCTTTCATCAGTATGACACCGTTGAGCATGACTGTCGCTTGTTCCTTTTTGAAAAGTATCGTGGCCCCTTTATCAGTCATTTTTCCAACTGACATAAGATTTGTAGTCAAGGATGGCACATATAAGGCTTCAGTCAGTAGGAGGTCTTTGATGTTCAATTTTATAGGACCACGGCCTTCAACTGATGCTGTACAATTTTCTGATGCTAATTTTAGAGGTTTGCAAATTTCCTGTTCTAAGTTTCGGAATCTTTCCTTCTCAAATGACATGTGCGACGTACAGCCGCTGTCTAGGCACCAGGTATTTACGTTTTTTATCCTTGTATCATTTGCATTCAGACAGGTTTCATTTGAGCAACATAGGTTTGCGTTTGCGTTATTTCTCTTGATCTCATTGACTTATGATCTACATTCATTTGCTTTATGCCCTTTCTTTTTGCATTTGTAGCATTCTCCAATGAATTTTTTGCCGCGCTGTTTACTGTATAGCACCTCTTGTTGAGAACCATCTTCGCTTGTGCTAGCTATATTTCTCCTTGCTTCTTCTATAATTTTAATTTTTAAGGTGTCAGGGTCAGGTAAATCATCTCTAGATTCAATAGCAATCCGGAAGTTTTCAAAGGATTGGGGTAGTCTGTAAAGTAGCATGATACTAAGTAGATCCTTGTTAATAATAATGCCCATATCTGCTAATTTATCGACAATATCCATAAACTTGTTCAGATGATCTACTGTGTTATCGCTGTCTTTCATTTTCCTTAGGATTAATTCCTTCAAAAGGGTTGCCTTACGCGCAGGTCCTTTGCTATTATATATACCTTCAAGGGTATCCCAGACATCTTTACTCGTTTTGCAACTTTTTACTTGCTTTAATTCACTCGGAGCGATAATCAAAAGTAACTCGGACAGGGCTAAGCTATCTTTCTCTAGATATTTATTTAAGTCGTCACCTGCCGATGTCGCCTTTTTTATTTCCTGCGAGACGTAATTCCAAAGTCCACATTTTGTCAATAGTGCTCTGTCTTGGAACCTCCATTTATCGTAATTTTCTCTTCTGAGGGGTTCGATGTGTACATGACTCATTTTTAATTATTAGTATATTTGTTACTCACGCCAAGGGTCCATAACCTTTTATTATGTAGCAGGGCTAGTCGCAGCGGTGTAACAATAAAATAATCATATTCAATAATATATTACGACTTTTATTTTCACGTCTCAGAATCAACAATCAAACGGTCGTCTTGGTAACATACTCTAAGACAGAAGAAAAGCAATTTTCTAAAAAGTGGGTTGCCTTTTTATTTTTATGTCAAACATAAACATGTTATCTGAGATAGAATATTAAGAACATTTTTAAAGCTAACATTAACAATGTTCACTTAATGTTGTAGGATGTAAAGTTATCTATTGATATTTGAAAAACTATTATTGTGCAGAAGACCTTTTATTAAGTGAGAAGATTTTACCTGGATGTGCTGATAATGTTGGTTTCCCACTAGGATCCATTGTCTGAAACATAACAGCTATTATAGGAACAGCTTCAAAATAGTCATCATCTTTGATGATTATCAAATTTATAAATAAGAGAATAATTTATAATTTGAAAGAAAGAAAGAAAATAAGTTTATTATGAAACCATCTTATACTAAAAACAGAGGTAATAGATGGTCATAAAAAGACACAACTCAGCATATTGCGCCATGACAGCGCGCTGATTTTCAGTTGTGCCCTTTATCGTGACGAGTTATTGCAAATTTACTGCTTAAAATAGTTGCTAAATTGCTTACAGAAGTATTTGTAAACAAAACAACTAATTTAATTAATGCACATGTGATGAGTGTTGGAGGTTATGTTATGTGATTTTAAAACTTACGGCCAATGTGTATTGTCTGTCACCATTTTCATTTAAATAATATCTGAGATACATATTACTTCGAATATATTCTAACAATTTTCAACAGTAAAACAAAAACGCGAAATTCAGAATTTTCCGTAACCAACAACAATGAATGAATGAATTAATTTGGACCCAGATAAAAATTGTATACAATATCTTTATCTAGGATTGTATATACGGAAATTGATTTGGACCACATAGATAGGGATGCTCGTTATATTACACAGCAGATTAAAATAGCCCTTGAAAAAATATAGCAACCTGCTATTTATCTTTACTGCGGTCTGTTATCTGCGATATTATTTATTCGTTCGCTAGCTCTGCTCGACTACAATCATGTAGCGCTATCTAGTGTGGAATGGAAAAAGTTTTTTTAACCCATCAAGTGTCATCAGTTTTGATTTCTTAGATAATCAAGAGATGTGGTTGTTTCGCAGTAACACTGATGTTAACTTTTCGTCTATGGCAATAAGGTCGAAAATCAAATGTATGCTTACCAACAATATTTTACATGCTGTCTGCTATCCCAACCCAAAGTATCCAACAGAATATATTATTTAGCATAAGCAATCGAAATACCCAGATAGAATCGCATCGCAGTTCGCTATCTTCTGTTGCGATAAGCTTGCCCTTAATTTGGTTGAGGTTGTTTTAAATGCATTTGTTTTTATTTCGTAGTCGTACTATGTTTTACTTTTAAAATAGTTTAAATACTTATTGGATGTGTTAAATACTTGTAAATACTTAGTTTTAGAGTTCGTGATTATTGATTACGTATACTGTATAATCTAATTTGTAAATATTTCTTCATATTACAAAATGTCTAGGGTGGAAAAATTTGGATCCATTTTAGTGTATTGGACAAAAGTGAGAAAAAAAGCAGAGTGCAATTATTACAAAAAGACTCTTTCATATTAAACGACTACTACAAGTAAAAAAGAAAAATATTTGTTGGTATTTGAAGGGATATGTCAACCACATATCCCTTCAAAGGCCAACAAATGTGTTACAAAAAATTGAACAACGATATCGCATAATAGCTTAAAAATGTACCTACGAATCCTACGATTTTATATACATACATTGCTCGTTATATTACGCAGCAGAAACGAAACCCTTAGCGTTTCGTTTAAACGCCGAACACGGAATGCATGATGATATTAATCAGACCGTAAAAGCTCAGAAAGAATCGCAAATTGCTCTCTTCTGTTGCGATAAGCTCGCGCAGAATTTGTTATGATATGTTATAGCATTAAAAATATTTTGCGCTTTTAACACAGGGTTTTAATTTAACGCTTTTTAGATTTACAACCCTTGTGAACCATTAGTAGGACCACAGAGTATAGTGGTTCCCACAGATTATGTGTTTGTTACGGGCTGATAATTTCGGATTCAATGATGTACGCAATTAATTGCACACCGATATATATGAAATATTGAAACATTAGTACAAGGAGCTAAATAACTGGAGGGCTTTCTGTGTTTTTAGTAATAACAAAAATATTTTTAGTGATTTAACGTTTCTGTACATAAAGTATTTTTGTAGTCGTCTTATTTTATATAATATATTATGTATTATAAAACAAAAATATGTACGGTCACCTATTACAAAAAGACTTGCGACAAATAAGCCTTCCAGTGCAGTTGTCATAGATTTCGATAGCTATCTCCAAATCAAAAATAAAATAAATAATTCTTTATCTTTGGAGAAAGCTTTCTCTGTCTAGGATTTGCATTAGTTTTAATAGTATTGGATACTCTTTGATACTACGCCCAAACTAAAACAATGATGTATTTAACACGACGTCATCGGTGACAAAAGTAGGTCAACTAGGTCAACATCGAACTTTCGCTTTGCCCTAAAGCGACCGTTTTAGTCAATAGCACAGAATAATTAATATAAAAGAAGGTTATTATTATTATTAACATGTATTAAAAATCGTTTTCTTATAATGATCCACTGGTCTCTCAAGTATCAACCATTTTTGGGTCGTGCGTTATTGTTCCCCGCATTGACGTCTCACACTATTCCTCAATAGTTCCCCGCTATTCTGTCATATAGCTATCCCATCATTCAGGTCTCATTCCTCAATGTATCCCATAACAAATGTGATTGCATTGAGGAATGACACTAGACCTCAATGTGTGATTGGTTATTGCTGTTAACAGTCAAATGTCAGTTAATCAATTTGTCAATGTCAAATCAATGGCATGGCTGACAGATTGTTGTTGTTGTTGTTTCTTGTTCATGAAAATGAAAAGCTAGTTTTATGCAGCGTACTTTGTTAAATATATTGAATCCCATGCTTATCCCTTCTCGCATAATGGCAAATCTTCCTCCTCGTAAGGTTTCAACCTCAAACAAGGCCAAACAAGATGCTTCTCCACTTCAAATTCTCCTCCAAATGGGATTCCCAAGACGTCGGGCGTATGTAATTTAATTCATATAGTTTTAGGCTGAATAATGAATATGACCTCTAACTACTACAAATTTTAATTCGCGCGGTGTCCATGTATTGCTTCAATGCTTCTTTTGTTTATATAAACGCTCTTAAACCGACGTATCAAAAATCGCGTGTTTTCCATCCAGACTAAAAGCACTCGCTGCAACCGGCAACCGCAGCGTCCAATTAGCTTCTGACTGGCTCCTAACCCATGTGAACGACTCATTTATTGATGCTGATGAACCTAGGGAGTATATATTCTATGCAAGCCCTACTGGACCACTGCTGGCGCAACTGCTGGAATTCTGGGACAAGTCAAAAGCCACAGCTGGGTGGAATGGAGCTCATAACTTTCCGCCTCATATCACATTGGTTTCGTTTTTCAAGGTATGTTTGTTAATTTAATTATCTACAAATAATCCCAGACCTACACTTTGCTTACTTGTATAAGCTTGTGCTAGTGGTAGCAAAATGATTTTGAATATTAAATATTTACTGAAGATTTCATAATTGATTTTAATAATGTATGTTTCCGATTGAATCAGTATAGACTACAACCATTCTCTTAATGTGATTAGCATGTCTTGTCATATTATAGCTGATGGGTTACCATTAGTTCCGAAAAACTAATATAGTTCCGAGCTGCTGTCATAAGGAATTCAATCTTGCGATACCGGTGGGTTAAGTATACAGTTAAAACAAATTCTTCATCGTCTTCCTCACCTTACATCAGTCCATCTCTGGACATAAGCCTCTCCCAACAAATGCTAGTTCATAAAAAATGTGTTTGCAGGCACCCGACGACACATCCTTACAGCTAGCAAAAGCAGTTAAACATGTGGTTGAGAATGTCGGTGACCCTCCCACCACTCCTTTGAAACTGGAGCCTTATATCTCTCACAATTTCATGGGCTTATTTGTGTCGGAAGAAAATGCCGAATACCTGAAAAAAATTGCTATTCAGTATGTGAAGCAAGTGTCTTCTGCATGTAAGTATTGATATATGATAAATAATTATTAACATGAAGTAGGCTTATGTACACCCTGTATCGTTAAAGTTATAGTTTCCATTTGAAATACCTCCCTACCTATTAATAATTGATAAACTACAAATATTAAATTAGCATAACATATCAATATAAAAATAATGATAAATTATAAATAATTAATTATTTTTATTTGACATAATTATTTAAAATAATTAATTATAAATAATTAATTATTTAGAATAATTAATTATAAATAATTAATTATTTAGAATAATTCATTATAAGTAATTAATTATTAATAATTAATTGTTAATTATAATTATAATTAATTATTAAAAATAATTAATTATAATTAATTATTAAAAATAATTAATTATAATTAATTATTAAAAATAATTAATTGTAAATAATTAATTATTTCAAATAATTATGTCTTTCAATAATAACTAATAATTTACTGGTGGTAGGTTTCTCGTATGCGAGAGGCCGTCTGGGTGGGTACCACCGCTTTGCCAGTTATTCAGCCGCCAAGCGGTAGTGCGCAAGCATTACTGTGTTCCGGCTTGAAGGGCATTGTAGCCAGCGAAATTACTGAGCATTATGAGACTCTACAGCTAATTGTCTCAGAGTGACGAGCGCAGTAACGCGCCGCGCAGGATTTTGCAAAACAAAGTTATGGGTGGTGCTGTTATTGTTATGGGCTGGCGTATTGCTTACCATCAGGCAAACGACCAGCTCGTCTCGTCATTAAGTAACATAAAAAAAAAAAAAAATTATATACTATGCCATGGTTTCTGCTATCTTTTTAGGATATATCTAATGTTATGATAATTTTGCTTTTGAAATAAGCATCCCATCAGTTCAATGAATTCTTAGAAAATGATATTAAATAATTGTGTACTATATATAAAATATATATGTGTACTCACATAAATCTAAACAATAAGGTAATTATTTGGATTTCTGTGCATGTACTCTTATAACATTGGCATACCTATGACTATTACCTATTTATTTGAAAACACAATGTCTGTAGAGTATGAACAAGGCCACTATCTCCACTCTACTTGTTTCACTGCTTTATTGAATTCAGTAGTTTAGCACCTATAACATTTCCCTATATCTGTCATGCAGTGGGTGTAACGGTGGATACATATGAGCATTTGGATGCATTGGGAACATGCTTTCCTTGGTGCACAATGCAGCAAGAGAAACCTATTAAATGTAAGATATTTGTAGTATATTAGCTAGCTTTGTATTATTGTGTATTATTTTGTATTTATCATGAATATTTTCTATGATTAGCTTAAGCTACTGCCCGAGCTATGTTTGCATTTTGATAAACTTGAAAAGGAACCCAATGAAGTATTCCCAAATAAATATTGGGATAGAATATACATTTTTTAAATAAAAACTAAATAATTATGTACCTCAAAATCTTTCTCTTTATAGCTTTTTATCCATTAAAAAAATCTCCTATGGACATCATGAGTGCGAAATCGCGTATACATGCTCGCGATATCCATGGGTTAATACTATATTTTAATTTATCATCTTGTAGGCTAGAGGGATGCTAGTAGAAGATTTTTGACATTGAGCATGCATCTACACGCTTTATAAGGTAATGATCATTTTATTTTTGCTATACATGTTAATGCTACATCTGGATTTTTCCTATCTCCATCATTCTCCAAAAAGCGACCTGCCCCGGCTTCGCATGGATGCAGTTTACTAATGTGGTTTTTTGACGACTTGATTACAAAACATCGAATTTTTTTCTACTATACAAAAACTTTTTAGAATGTATTGTACATATAAACTTACCTTAAAAATTATCTAAATGACAGTGAAAACCATATCTAAATTGGTTGCGTGGTTTAGAAGTAGTAAGCGGCGAAACCATTTTCTGTGCACAAATTTTACCCGCAACTTCCATTGTGGTGTGAGTCGACCACCTCAACCAGTACACCATAAAGGCTGTCAGTTATAAACTAGCTCTCGCGCACAACTCCGCCTGCAGTTTCCAAAACGGAATTATTACAGACAAAGCTGCCGGATGGCAAGCTGCTTCTTACTATATGTACCTACTAGTAAATTACTTTTTAGTTAGTATTCGGTTTGCTAGAGAAAACCGTAACTTACTAGTTTTAAAGATCTATCGCTATTAAAAAATTAGAACTCAAGCTTGGAACTTCTTGTTTTGTATAAAATGTTTTACCTCAGTCAGAGAATCTCTAGAAAAAGCTAGGTACTGCATAGGGCCTTGCTATCCACAAGTCATGACATATGTTTACGATTAGGTATAGTTAAATACCTAACTAGTACATATCTGTTTACTTCCCGTTAATCCGAGTGATGCAAGTGGCAAGTGCCTTCCATATTTGTATCAATCACATATTTGCTATTGCTAGCACTATTCTCTTAAACTCCCACTGTTCCCCAACACTGAGACGTTCTCTCACCTAGAGAAAAAGAGAGTAAGGGTCGTATTCCACCACGTCGGGAGTGGAGAGTTCATGAATATCACATGTTACCATAATGTTACAAAATTTTGTGATTATTGGGGTCTCTATTTTTTTCTTCATTTTTTTTAACTTTGAGGTAAATGATGATGGAGACATTTACCTTTCCCACACATTTTCTTTAAAGGCCCTTATTTACTGTCTTTTCTTAGTTTTATTCTTAAATAAACAGCAATAAGCTTAGAACCACACGTGAAGTCGCTTCACATCACTCTGGCGTATCATTTCAACGTGTCGGCGTACGATAAGCTGAGGACACTGGTGGATGAGCTGCAACCTGCTGAATCTAGCTGGGAGTTGCGGCTGTATTCAAGAGATCCGCGATTTGCTAATCATCAGGTGAGTGGTCCTACTTCTAATAGTTGTTGGAGCATAGAGTATTTGTTTAAATCTTTTTATTTGAATTATCTGTTCTGTGAGCCAACTAGAGTGACTGACACTTTATCTACTTGTATAGACAACATTTTTTCAGACAAGACAACCAAGAAGTCATCTATTATGATCGGAGTCAGGTCAGACCACAAAGGCCTTGCAATTGAAATTGAAATCGAAAAAAATAAACAAAAAGCTATGATTGAACATAGATCATTAACTAAAGGAAGATTAGGAAAACTTAAACACAACATAGAATCAAAATTAAATGTTACTGAATTTACAACTAAAAATCCTAATGATATTTATATTTATAACTTATTATTTTCTGTAGTTAGCAAAGAATTCAATAAAATTTGTCCCAAGAAAAAACTACAAGTAAACGGAAAAGTACAATTTAGTGACTGGGCAACTAAAGGTATACGGAAAAGTAGAGACATTATGTTTGATTTATATTACCAAAAATCCTTGACATCGAGTAAAGATTTCAATGACTATGTTAGACGTTATTCAAAAATATTTAAGGCTGTTTGCATTCGCGCTAAATCATTGTTTTTAAGTCGTAAAATACGAAAATCAAATAATAAAATTAAAGCCGTTTGGAAGACCATAAACACGGAGACTGGTCGTATCAAGGCGAGGGATTCTGAATGTAAGTTAATAGTTGATAATCAACAAGTCTCTAGTCCAAAATGTGTAGCCAACGCCTTTGAAAATTTCTTTTCTAACATACCGTTAGATGTCACAAAATCGCTTGATTCTAGTTCTAATGTAGCAGAGGCTCTCCTGAAAGATAACTTCCCATTAGACTTACCAGATTTTCAATTCAGACATACTTCCACTTCTGAAATTATCAAAACATTCAGATGCCTTAATGTTAAACGAAAGATTTATGGGGCCTCTCCGTTAAAATGTTAGAGTCAATAATAGAAATCATCGCACCGCATCTCATGGCTATATTTAATTTGTGCATTGATACAGGTTCATTTCCCGATTTGATGAAAAAAAGTAAAGTTACTCCCATCTTCAAGTCAGGTAACAAAACTGACCCCTCAAATTATAGACCAGTTTCTGTGCTTCCGACTCTAAGTAAGATATTTGAAAAAAACATACTACGGCAACTATTGTCTCACTCTAACGAACACAGAATATTGAACGAGAATCAGTTCGGTTTCACGAAAAGCAGATCAACAACTGATGCCGGGGTACATTTAGTTACCCATGTGCTTGAAGCTTGGGAGAGTTCACAGGATGCCATTGGAGTTTTTTGTGACCTCTCCAAGGCTTTTGACTGCGTAGAGCACAGTACTCTGATTCGTAAACTCCACCACTACGGAATTCGTGGAACTGCTCTGGATCTTGTAGAGTCCTACCTAACTGACAGGCAACAAAAGGTTGGTATAAATGGCGTCACTTCATCTGGATCTTTGGTCAAAATGGGTGTACCACAGGGTTCAATTTTAGGGCCATTCTTGTTCTTAGTGTACGTAAATGACTTACCTTTTATGGTGAAAGACCTTGCAGACATTGTACTTTTTGCGGATGATACATCGATAATCTTTAAGGTAGATAGGAAGGATAGTGAACTAGTACACGTAAATAATGTATTAGATATTGTGTCAAATTGGTTCGTTGCCAACAACTTGTTATTAAACGCGAAAAAGACGAAGTGTTTAAAGTTCTCTTTGCCCAATGTTAGACATGTAGAGCCAAACGTAATGCTTAATAGTGATAAACTCAACACAGACAAGGCGACGGTATTCCTAGGTATAGGCATAGACTCTAAGTTGCAGTGGGGTCCTCATATCGATGCTCTATCAGGAAAACTTAGTTCTGCTGCATACGCGGTTAGTAAAATTAGGCAATTAACGGATATAGTTACGGCTCGGTTAGTTTACTTTGCATACTTCCACAGCTTAATGTCATATGGCATTTTGCTGTGGGGGTCTGCCGCGGATATAGAAGCAATTTTTATTTTACAAAAGCGGGCGGTTCGCGCTATTTATGAGTTAGGTCCTCGCGAATCATTAAGAGAAGTCTTTAAACAAATTAATGTATTAACTTTACCTTCTCTGTATATTTATGAAAATATAATGTATGTTCGTAAAAATCTGCACAAATTCAAGGTGAATAGTGACCACCACAACATAAACACTAGAAATAAGGATAGAATTGCAGTACCTAGGTTTAGACTGAGTAAAACGAATAAGTCCTTCATGGGCAATTGTGTACGTTTTTACAATAAAATTCCAAAATGTATAACGGAGCTCACAGAAAGTAGATTCAAATTTAGGGTGAAAAATATTCTAATAAAAAAAGCATACTATAAAGTTAGTAATTACATAGAAGACAAAGATACATGGAACATTCCGCTTCTGCCAAGTAGCCAACTGGCACATAAGAAAATAATATTGTCAAAAACAAACATAAAATATTGTAACAAAAGTTCTAAAAAAATATGCCCTTCAGTTTCTTGCCGTATCTTCTGAGTAGTGGTTCTTTTTCCGATACGGTGGTAGAGTCATTGTAATAATTGACGTTCATAAGTGCGTCTGTGACGACAAAATTGAATAAAGAACTTTTGATTGATTGATTGATTGAGAGTGTTATTGGCGTATGGAAATGGTCACTATTAAACCCTCCGACGACGGGATTTCGCCGCTTCAAACATAAGCAAAGAGTAAACCAGGTCTGATGAACCAATGGCTGATGCTGTAGCGCATGCCGATTTTTGGTTTGTCAAAACGTGAGCCATAACTCATACTCGTACTATAATAATACCTTGTTTACCTGTCCAGTTTTCAAGGTGTCAAACATACGTCTCTATTTTTAACATGCTTGCGTTTGGTTGACTTTAAAGGTGTTTGTTTTTTTGTGCGTTTTCCTGTACTAAATCCTGTCCGTCTATGTTGTACGCTACTTATCTATTTTAGTACGTATATCTGTTTTAGCTGGTTATGTATGTATAGATAACACCGATAAGATAATGCATTAAATTACTTTCTAATGTCTACATACTATATTTGGTGAATCTACGACGTGTTCCAGGTAGGTACTCGTATTTCTTTGTTGTCTGAGGATATATGTAGGTACTCACTAGACTGCGCGACGGTGAGCGTAAATTCTTTATTCAATATGTCTCTATTCTCTCTTGCGCGCAACGAGTTAAAATAACTATCTATCCACAACCGTAATAATATGTGTGTATGGCGCTTGGCGAGCTAATAAATAAATGTAATAAATTCCTTATGCTACGTATTACAACGAATTAAATGTATATTTAAATTAATACCATACTCAGATTGAAGTCCGGGTCTCGAATGCGGAAACTGACTCTACCAATGCTTCGGAAATACACCCGCTAGAGAAGATAGCACCAAGAAACTTTATTTATCTATTCTGTGCCTGTAATGGGACACTTCTTCACAATACTGGGCAATGGATGAAACAAGTTGTTTTCGTTGTAGGTCCACAAAGTGACCCAAGGATACGCTCCGAAGGCGAGCGACGAGCTGGAGTTGGTGCTTGGCGATTACATCTACATCGAGGAGAAGGAAATCGAGAGCTCACCTGACGGGTGGATCCACGGGACTTCGTGGCTGACGGGTATGTATTCAACTTTCTAACCAGACTAATACCTATTATTGTTTGCTAATACAGTCAGCGACATAAGTAGGTGACCATGTAAAATCGTACAATTGACAATAACCACAGAACACTAAGGGACAGAAGCATCACTGCGCAAAGAAATTTAAACAAATAGCGACTCTTGCTATGACGCAATAAAATTCAATTCAGCTCGCGTAGCGCTGCACACCTACCAGTCATATTAACCTACCTCCCTAACCTAGCGCCTCTCTTTCTATAGCATAGCTCTTATCTCTTCTGACTTTTGTGTCTATTTTCAAAATGCATGTTTATTTATAGGCATTTATTATCCTAAACAGTAAATTAATTGCTCGTAAACTGTGTACAGTCAGCGGCATAGCTGAACTTTAACAAATATACAAATTACATGCAATTTTTTGCATTTTCCCTATTCGCACAGGATATTAACAGACTTTTTAAATGCAACATTGAGATAAATAAGACAAATATTGAAGGTGTAGTCAATCAAATATTCACAAAATGTTCAGCTAATTTGTCGCTGACCGTATCTATCTACCTCAAATTCAACGTTTATTGATTGTAATAATGATTTAACCAAATCTGTTCATTGCCCTTGAATAAAGCGACATTGAACTTGACTTGTACTCGAAAACAAGTTCTTTCTAAAACACGTGGTTTGGATTACGATAAAAATCTAGTGTCAGATAACTTTGAATTATGCGATTAAACTGTACGAGTACACTCATGCTTAGTATAGCACTGCAGTATTTTACTTATCAATATATGACTGATGGCCAAACTTTTATCTACTTAAACTTAAATTGCTGTCGGCGTTTATATCGCCGCTAAATAAACGCTCACGACGGCGATTCCTTAGCGTTGCAAGAGAAAGGATTTAAGCCTTAAGGTCACAGCTCATTAGAGCCACCCGGCACCCACTCCGCACCGCCTCGCCTCGTGCGGTTAGTATTCTTGATATGGACTTGTATGGGTATGCGCTCACTACATCAACTCCGTAGCGTCACCGGATCGCCTCTATCGTAAGCCGTCCACGCGCGGACGGCGGGTGGACCACTCGGTGACAACTCGCTGCCCTGCGTTGACTGCGCATCGCCAACGCGCGGGTCCGAAGCGGACCGCGCGCTGCCCGCGAGTGATTCACGCGAGGATTTTTTTGTTGCGTCTTTCATTTTCTTCTTCATCAAGCGCGACTGCTATGAGTGCCAATTCAAGGCTTGTAAAATTTGACATTACGAAACACACGTGTAGACCTAATGCCAATTGTTAACAGACTACTCGAAAATTCGTGGACTAAGCGACGTCCACTCGTTGACCACGCGGCGTTCACTCGTTGACCACGCGGTGTTCACTCGTTGACCGCGCGGGGTTCACTGGTTGATCGTGCAACGTTTTGGTGATAACGTGGCGTCCACCCGTGAACCACCTGTCGACAACGAGTGGACGCCGTACGACGAGGCGGTGCGGAGTGGGTGCCGGGTGGCTCTAATGAGCTGTGACCTTTAATCTCTCCTCTCTCTCTCTATATCCAGAATATTTTAAAGAGATAAGATAGATATCAAATAGAGATAGAGATATTGTATCATGGTGAAGAGCGCAGTGCCGCGCATGAGTTTACAAAACAAAGTTTCGGGTGGTGTTGTCTCTATTATAGGCAGGCTTACCATCAGGCGAACGACATCCTCGTCTCGTCAATCAATAGGGGATCGGGGACAGTAATCGAGAAAAAATCTAAAATATTGTTAGAACAAATGTTCGTCGAACCAGAAAGATCATTCAATCAATATTTTTGTGAAATAATAATGATTTATATTTTTAAATCAATAAATATAATCTCATAATTCTGAAATTTTTAATCTGTTGTTCATCTTAAACGAAACAACAATAACAGCTCATGACGTCATTTGAAGGCAAATGCCGTGAGTCAAGTTAGTGTTTATTTTACGTTTTTGCTTTTCATAAAATGTATTTATGCAAATTTTTTTGTTCCATTACAACATTATATATAATATAGTCCCTAAACTTCACAAAACCTATTTAAATCTCTTTGCACATAATAAACGCTAACATTATAAACGCGAAAGTTTTGTTTGAATGTGTGGATGTATGTTTGTTACTCTTTCACGCAAAAACCACTGAACCGATTTTGATGAAATTTGGTATGTAGGTACTTTAGGACGTGAAATAGCACATAGGCTAGTTTTTATACCGGGAAACCGCGAGTAGAACCGCGGGGCGCAGCTAGTTAAATATTGTTGTTTGATTAACGTCTCGTAAACTTCTCGCTTTGATTATGAAAGATCATCTCGCAGAAGTGTAATTAAAAAGAAACAATCGAGTTCCGTTTGTTTATGCTATGGGCGCAGAGAATTGTTATGGCTATGCTATGCATTATTTAGCCAGTTTATTATGTGGGGCTTGTTGATAAGAAAATAATTTGCATGCTGAGGGTATAGAGAACATAATTAGCTTAATAGAGTTCGAGTACACATGGTGAGTTTCTGCAGAGATACGTGGTAACCGTTAGAGATGGAATTATTTGTTTTTTAAAAATTACAGCTTTCAAAATGTATGAAAACTGCATTTTCGGATTTGCGGATAAATAATTTTCTGTGTATAATCGATATTTTCTTTGAAAATAGCATCATGTTGTGAAAGAACAAAAATAGCTACACCTGGATTATGAGAGAAAATATAATTTTTTGTCTGAAATCCGAAAATGCAGTTTTATTTTAGTTAGGAAACTAAACTATACATGGATGTCTACCAAAAATATATTTTTTTACCACTGACGGTATGGGTATAGTTAATGTCGCCTGTAATTGTTTAATCTTTATTCGCCCATTGTTACACCATTGTAAACATTGAACTTGTACTTAATTTCTATGTTTAAGGTGAATAATAAAGTGTTTATCTATCTATCTATCTTTAGTTTATATATTCACGTCACGTAGCTTGAATCGGCCCCCTCTAGTAACAATGTGTTGGGGTCTTTACACTTGAGAACCCCTTACCCCTCAACGCGTGATACTAATTCCCGTCCGTGACTCTCATTCTGTCTGTGCACAGTCGCTATTGTGGTGGTCCATAATTCGGTATCTTTCCAAGACTTGGTACGTTTATTGAAAATTAATTTCAGGTTCAAGTTTAGGTTTTATGTCCAAGGCTTTGGCTGATTTAGAGCTTGTCCACCGAAGATGCGCGGATAGAAGAGAGAATCATTTATTAAAACCAATATTATTTCGTTTGGTTAAAAGTTCCTCGTTTTGGTCTGCTCCGCTCCTCACAGCTTCGGTGGAGAAAGGCCGTTATTCCCATTTGTCGCGTTTTTTTTTTCTAAAACCGTGTTTTCTATACTCTTTTATGTGACGTACTTTATACGTCCCTTCTTTGCCTGTGCAGAAAAACGAATTATTCAATTAACTAAACTTCCTTACTTAGTGACGACAACAAACAAACAAGCACACTTTCTCGTATATATTATTGGATAAGATAACAAAGTTAACGGAGATAGAACATAGGTCTGCTTTAAATAAATATGCAGGATATTAAATATAACGCTAAATATACGCACACACAAGTTTATCTTTGAAGTGTAGAAACACATCTGTTTAATTTACATTACTGGTCTGCCGCCGCGTATTTTTTTAGTAGTTCACTTGAACACAAAGTGTGCCGTGTAAACTGTGAAATGTTTGTTTGAAAATAATTATTTGTACTGGCCGCGGCGCTACGCGACGGAAGATCGGCGACGTAAATAACGTAGATGTGTTTCTTACGACACGGGCGAAGACTGTGTGGATTTAGTTCTAACTTCTAGTAATGATAACATTTGTTATGATGAGTTGAATTTTAATAATGTCGAGTTAGGCTAATAAGCGCATTTAATTGTTACTTAAGAACTCTAGCGCATCGGTGTGACACAAAAATTCAAGTCTCTACGATTCGCTGATTACAAGTGCAAAGTGAAATTTTAAAAATTGTTTTAGTGAAATATGTTACCTACCTACTTACTATATAATTTGGTAATTATATATACAATAAGTAAAAAAACATTTTAAATTATTATGCTGTATCACTAACATTTTTTTATTTTTTGATAATTAATTACTTAGTTGTTATTTTTATAATTATTTAGACACTTTCGTTTCGTAAAGTCGCGTTCCATTAAGCTACGTAAAAAGTTAATGGAAATTTATGTTGGTATCGATACTACCGGTATTTCAATATCGATTTTATCGGTAGTAGAAATGTATGTGTAAGCTCATAGTTTCATTATCACGCAGCTGCGTTCAGTCAAAACCTGGACTTTATCCTTGACGCGACGACAGAACTCAAAATAAACTTCTGTTGTCAACCGCAGACCAATCGCGTCGCGCACTCGTGTCAGCTGTTCAGTGAAAACACCACTGATAACGATGTGAGACGTAAATCAACAAATCATTATGCATGCTAACTCGGTGCCACTGTGTTCGCTTAACAACTATATTCAATACTAAATATTAGTTCCAAATTTCACCACGTGACACATTCTATTTGGCAGATAATAGGAGCTCTTATTTGAGTTACAGCTGTGAGTGTGATTATAAACTGGAAAGGAAATGCATATCTTGTGGTACACGTAGTTCCGATAAATATGTGGTTTTAATGTTAAAATTATGTAGGTGACAAAGTTGAGCTCTACTATGTTATGTTAATTTGCCGTAAATCAGCCTGGATACAGTGGATTTGTGTGTGTGTCCGTGATCGGTATCACACATATGTAATCGGTGTGGTGACGTCATCATGACAATCATATTGCGTGCGCTGAACTTGAACTTGAAATTCGGAGGTAAGTTCGCTTGTGCTTGGGCGTTCAAAGAGGAGGATTTTATTCTTAGAGTTTGAGGACGTTGGAGGAACTAAATTACAATAACCTACAGGCGAAATGAACTCTACAATATGCTAATTTTACGGTAAATATATCGGCACCGATCGGCCGTTGAAGCGAGTTTAGAAAAGACGCGCGCCCCTTCTATGCCACTATTTACCTATCGTTTTTGTAAATAAGCCTTACCCAACTCTTTTCATTGTTGTTACTTAATTTTGCTCTGTGATAGTGTAAGTCTAGATGTTTATCTATTTTAGTCAGTTCTGCTTATTTGTGATCTTTTCTCACAGTTGGTAGCATAATTCAATTGAAGAATTTGTCAAAACGCTACCTTGTGGTACCCCATTTTTGTTGGTTCGCGCCATCTGATTTTATTAAAAACTTTACCATCACGAACAGGGGTTGAGCTAATATTGACGGTTCATCAATATTCATACAAAATCAGAGGAGCATCTTTGTCATTTGCCTTTAAAGTATGGCAGCAGTTGAACATCAGCAGAGCGGTTTGCAACCCATCAGGGAGTAGAGCAAAGTTTGCTAGATCTGACATTAGCTTGTTCGGTTATGAGATTGGGCTAAATGATGGAGGTGAAGCGGACAAGCTGTTAGATTTATTTTTGGTTTGTTTTGAGTTAGAGGCTCAAAATTTATCAAAACTGTGCCTATGTTGTTTGAGAACGAAACATTTTAATTTTACGCTACATTTTTAAAACAATAAACGTACTTGTTGGGTTAGTTAATTTATTTTAATAGTTAAAAAAGTTGGTTCAGACATGGATGTGATGACTTTGGACAAAGTAATATTAACAAAATATTTACTTGTTCCTTCGAGTATCAACACGCTTTAATCGGTTATATTTTTGAACAAATTGTTTAATTTTTTAATATCTTAACAGTAGGTAAGTAGTGAATGATATGGACGGATGCGTAATGTCAGTAGGTATCCGCCCGTATTATCACAAAACAGCTATTATAGTTTTATTGACTTAATTGCTTCGTGGTTATTTAGCACTTATTGTTGTGTTCATTTGTCATATATGATTTATTTAAATGCAAGTTGATTGATCATCAATTTTTTGTTACCTTTGGGTTTTTGTTTAGGTTGTCAATTTGAGGTAAACGACCGCACTATTGGCAGTCGTCCGCGAACACTCGTCAGAGTAACACTTTTCGTAGAGTAAATATACGGAAATAGTGATTAAACGGATACGGCAGGCCAGTTCTTCTAAAATCATTAGATGGTCCTTACCTACATTGATAGATCATAATATTCTTAACTCTATTGATTTACGTAACTATACTAACAATAAATATGATTTAAATTTAATCAATGCTTGTGTGAACTTTCAATTAATTTAGAACTATCTCACTGATATTTAAAGAAAACAGTGTAGGTAAACTTACGGCTAGACGTTAATAAAATTATGTTGAAGTGTTTAAATTAATGCTGGCGTAGTCTATGACATGAATAGGTTTAAAAAACGTCTACTCGTGCTGTTTTCCTTATTGTGCAATACATAGATATATTGTGTGTACAACAAATGTGTAGTATATGAAATAAGAAGGTATAACTACAATATATTTTATAAGAGCTACTTGTGTTATTTTTAATAAATGTTAACATTGAATAACATTTTTATATACGAGCAGAAGACGGTATTCCAAAGACGCAGGTTCGATCCCTGCCCGACCAATATCATTTTTCTTCTTTTTGATTATTTAAATGTCTGATTTTCTTTTATATATTCTTGAAAAATATCAAATTTACAAAAATATTGCAAAAGTAAAACAAAGTGCTACTGATTTTACCTAGGTACTTATTTTGCTAACTCTATGATTCAGGTATTAAAAAACGTGTCTTACAAGATAGACTACACAAAGGAAATGCCTCAGATGAGAGTACCTACCATTCAGTCACTACTATACAATCTGTGCCAACGTGTTCAAGTTAGCAGGTAGTGTCAATGGATAGATCAGATATTCAAACAAAGGATGTGAACCGAATGTTTTTGTTATACTTAGGTGTAAGCGGATTCCTGCCGGCAGTTTGCACCAGTCGCACCGCCGAATCTGATGCTTGGACGCTGCACAGAGCCATCTCTTTGGGAAATAATAATAGTAAGTCTGCCTATTTTTTTGTGAAAAATTTTATTTTAGCTCATTGAAACCTGCGTCATCTGCTTTATCGTTATCGAATTCACACTCGCGATGCAGATGGGGTGAGATCTGATTTGTATATGCTATTTTTTGTATCAATGTTAAGATTTTTAACTAGCGACCTGCCCCGACTTCGCATGGATGCAATTTAATAATGTGGTGTAATTTTTGACGACTTGATTACAAAACATTTAATTTCTCTACTATACAAAACCGTACTAAAATCCGTTGCGTATTTTAAAAGACGTAAGTGGAGAAACAGAAATGAGGACACGGATAGAGTACTTATACTACACTCGAGAGCAATGAATCCGGGTCACTTAAAGAATGTTAAAAATCTCGGAAACTAAAAATGATAGGTTAATGCAATAAATTGTATTTAATAGACAATGTAATACTCCTTAAATGAAAGTAAAAAAAATATGAGTCACCATACATTTTATTAACACAAAATTACATAAAGAAAAAAACTGCTGATCTCTCCTTAAAACAAAAATAGGAAACATGAAATTTTTGAACTTTATTACGATTTTCTTGAATTTTAATACTTCGTATTGCCTCCTCGTGCTTCCATTACTGCGTTTACGCGGTTTGGCATGCTGTACACCAAGTTCCTTATACGATTTTGGGGAATATTCTCCCATTCCTCTGTGAGAGCAATTTTGAGCTCACGAAGCGTGATTGGGGGAGGGTTTCGTTGTTTTACGCATCTGCCTAGCTCGTCCCAAGCATGCTCGATCGGGTTGATATCCGGGCTGCGCGCTGGCCACTCCATACGAGTAATGTTCATCTCTTGAAGGTAGTCATTCACAATCCTACCTGTATGAGGTCGGGCATTGTCATGCATAAATATAGCATCCTCACCTAAATTGACCATAAATGGACCAACGTGATCATTGAGGATTTCTTCCACATATCTTACGCTAGTTAAAGAGCCGTTTTCTATGATCACCAGCTCTGTGCGACTTTCAGAAGAAATTCCGGCCCACACAAGTACAGACCCACCACCGTAGGCTACTTTTTCTTCGATGCATGCTTGCTTGAATCTTTCCCCTGGTCTTCGATACACTCTGTGTCTTCCATCGTGCTTGTAGAGCATAAATTTTGATTCGTCGGAGAACATAACTTTTGACCAATCTTCAATACTCCAATTTACGTGGCTCTGGGCATATCTTAGTCTCGAAATACGATGCCCACGCTCCAGTTTAGGGCCGTTTGCAGGTCTAAGGGGTTTTAAGTTAGATTCAGCAAGCCGACGTCTTACTGTCCATGCACTTGGGTTACTTCCTCCGAGGCGTCGAAACTGATTGGTGAGTTCAGTTCCTGTGAGAAAGCGATTTCGAAGCATGGTGTTCACCAAGTATCGGTCTTCTCGTGCTGTGGTACACCTGGTTCTGTCCGTTCCTGGTCTGCGTAGGTTAGAACCAGTTTCTTCGTAACGTCGGAGAACTCTTTGTACTGTTGACAGCGACACACCGACAGTCCTGGCTGTATCGCGCTGACTCCGGCCGGTTTCCAGCATTGTAAGTATTCTGGTGCATTCTTCAGGCGTAAGCGACATAATTTCAGCTTGAATAATGAATATAGAGCACTATCAACATGGTTTATGTACCCACATAAATGACAGATTACAAACAAAAGCAAAACCAAATGCTGTAATTTCGTAGTTCCATCTTCGAAAGTGGCCCTTTTTCAAATTTGATTTTTTTATGATATAACTTTACAATAACTAAGAAGTTTTAATACCTTCATTTAAGGAGTATTACATTGTCTATTAAATACAATTTATTGCATTAACCTAGCATTTTTAGTTTCCGAGATTTTTAGGATTCTTTAAGTGACCCGGATTCATTGCTCTCGAGTGTATATAGAGATTGTGATATTTTTCTCAATGGTCGGTTAAATGGTCACTGCCACGGCCACAGCAATGTGTGTGGTTTAAGCTTGATCTTGTCCAAGTTGGTTAAACTTGTGCGTTTTTCTATCTTGTCTAAATTTAACGCGCGATTTCGCGCGGCCGAAGCCACGTCCACGTGCCGTCAAGGTCATTATCATAACGTCAACTCACTATACACAAATGAATACATCTGCACGAATAGTGAAATTGGCTTTATATACCTAAATAACTACCTACCGATGTTATCGATCTACTTACGTTGATATAATGAAGAGGATAGTAGGTATCTCAGATTGTGAATTTGTTAGAGGAAAATAAACAATTAATTTATGAGATCATGAATGCGACGGATGTTCTATGGAGCCGTGGCACAGTTTTACAATCCTTAATTGTAAACTGCCACTGCTATAATCAGTTACATATGTACCGAATTGGGATTTGTTGTATGGACAAAAACTTCGATGGACAACTGACGATGACGGTTGTACCGAATTGGGACTAACTCGTATCACATATCCAAGGCCACTTGCCCAGCTTTGCTATAGTTCAGATTGAGTTGTCACCGTAGGTAATTTATTTTTATTATTTACAAAAACATTTGTTTCAAGTGACCTCTCTCTCATCTTGTTCTTGTGTGACGACTGTCTTGTTTGCATTTAAAACATTAAAAAGTTCTCCTATTTAGGTTTTTTTTTATGTCTAGCTATTGGTACCTACCTATATAAAGACCGGTTGCACCTTGTGTTTTCTGAGTAGCAGTGCCACCACCTACTAATAAACACCTATTAATAAAGCCGCCGTGGCTGAGCTTCAGAATAAAGTTTATACTTAACATAGTTCAATTACAAATCTGGTCTAAATAAAACCTTTAGTTTGTGAATTACATGAAAATTAACTCGGACAAGTAGCGTTTCAAACTCATGTAAACCAAAGTATAAAAAATACTTTCACACTCGGACAAAATAGTTACGACGGCGACGCGATAAAAACAGATCCCCATATAATTAGAATGCCAAGAGCGTTATAATTCTAGTTATAGGGGTTCAGTAATTTTTTTGTTGCGCCCAGTGCGTTCGTCGTCCTCGTACGTCATGCATAACACCACAAAAATGTTAAAGAAATATTTGTTTATCCTGTTGATATTAGGTAACTTGTGTGCTCTTACTTTGGTGAAAATGTGTTGAAACATAATGGTTTGGAGATTTTAATACGGTGGTGAACGAACTTACGACTGTAAAATAGTAGCCAATTAAGGAACATAATAATTTATAAAACTAACATATTGGAGCAGAAGTTCTAAAAACCTGCCCCTCAATTTCTTGGCGTATCTTCTGGGTAGTGGTTCTTTTTCCGATACGGTGTATCATTGTATTGTATTGTAGTCATTGTATTAATTGACGTTCACAAGTGCGTCTGTGATGCCAAAATTGAATAAAGAACTTTTGAACTTTGAATGACATGTATTAAGACTTAATACAGTTTGTCCAAGTTAAGCGTATCCCGTATCGTGTTGTAGAAAGTCTATCGATACCGGTCACACGTTCTGGGTAAGGCAGGCGGAAGATCGTGCTAAGTGCAGTTTAGATCAGTGGTCAGACTTTAATGGAGTTAATCCTGGATTTTGGAACAGGCTGTTAACGGCAATGCCTTTTTAAACAAAAATGTATATATTTTTAGGTGGGGATTGTAAATCAGAGTCAGATTCGAACACAGACACAGATATGGCCGGGAGCTATCCTCACGAAGATGCTCAGGATCTAGCGCATAATAACTCCGAGGAGACTTACAAGGAGTGGGATCAGTATTGGAACGCTGTCCAGACGGACACGATAGGCGGGATCTTGAATGTTACTCAAGGTAAGATTTTATAGCTAATGTTTGTTGTGATGTATTTTGTTTGAAGTTCAATAACAATAAGGCCTTGCCTATGGACCTAATAAAATTATAGCATGGTCTTAATGTTGGACGACTCCGGCATGTGTAGAATTAATACAAAAGAAATTTAGAGGTTCTTTCTTGTTTTTATACGCAAAGTAAACTACTTCCTTTTATTAATTCAAAAATGTACTGTGAGGGTTTATTTTTATATAGATTACTTTTAGAGCGAGTGTGGCTCAGCAAGAACTCGTGCGCCTTTCGATCCGACGCACCTGGGTTCGAATCCCGACTCGGCCCTGCAGCAATGACTTACAGTTAAGTGCAGATTTTGCACGATCGCTCTAAAAACGGTTAAGGAAAACATCGTGATGAAACCCGCTTACGCGCTTTGGAGTGGTAAGCTCTGGCCGTGGTTGTAAAACCACCGAACGAAGCCATGCCGTCAAGCGACCTAGTCGTGTATCGGGATGATGTTCGGTGAACCATCGGGGAGACGGATCTGAGCAGCCGCACAACTGCCGTCTCTCTCTAGATCTATGTGCTCCATCATAGGC
Source organism: Petrophora chlorosata (assembly GCA_951640565.1). Lineage (NCBI taxonomy): Eukaryota > Metazoa > Arthropoda > Insecta > Lepidoptera > Geometridae > Petrophora > Petrophora chlorosata. Next base: position 7,028,804 of record OX621207.1, on the reverse strand, counting down.
CACATCATCGCTTCACATCAGGCGAGATAGTAGCCAATTATTGATTTATTAAACGTAAAAAAGGCAGAACTATAAAAAAATACAGTAATAGCAATTTCTGAAATTATACACTTTGGAAAGATCCATCCGCAAAATTTCTAAATGTGGAACGTAATTTTGCATTGTCTTCTCACGGCACATGAAGATGTTTACCTGATTGTAATAAACCTCCTACAATAAGGTTTGTTTTCATAACATGCCGCCTTATTATCGTCATTGGCATTCGCATTCGCGTAAACTATACTTTTGATGATAGATAATAATAATTGTTAAATATGTTTTTACAGGTCTGTCAATAAAATGGGAACACCATGGAAACGGAGATACGTCCAATGTAAGTCCAGTGTACGTTACACTTATGTCCTATGTCCTTTTACAGCACTTACCTACATCACAGAATACAAAAGGAACAGAAGCAGCACTTCGCAAAGAAATTTATACAAATAGCGACTCTTGCTGTGACGCAATAAAATTCAATTCAGCTCGCGTAGCGCTGCATACCTACCAGTCATATTAACCTACAGACAGTGGCGTAGCTACAAAAATGTTCGAGACTTGTTTGGAATACCCCTTTTTTTTCAAATAAGTTGCCATTATTAAAATCGCGTTCCTGGAACTTGTTTTGGTTTTATTCCGAATGTGGGAGAAACTTTCACTAGTTCAATTTATGGTTTGTAATAGGCACCAAAAATGCACTTTTAAAAATCATATACACATAATAATAAATCAATTAAAAGCTGTAACTTATGTAAGATATCTTGACTTTGAGGTAAGCATGTCTCATTTCTTTCCCATACTCAGATTGAAGTCCGGGCCCAGAAAAGAAATGCGATAACGGACTATACCAGTGCTTCGGAAATACTCCCGCTAGAGGAGATAGTACCAAGAAACTCTGCGGGAATGTCTCCCTTTTTCAACTCTTTAATAGTCTCAAAATATAACAATGAACAATTAAGTATAAATTAATATTAACAAATGTGAAACAAGAAGTGCGAGTGAGATGCCCCATAGTCATAGCAAGGAATACTAACTATTACTACGCAGTGGCGTAGCTAGGAAACCAAATGCCCTGGGGCAAAATATAAACTACTAAACTATTTAAAATCGTATGTTTCGTATTCCGAACTCTGGTTTATTTATATTCCGAATGTGGGAAAAAATTTTCACTAGTTCAATTTATAGTTTGTAAGTCAGAGTCCGAGGGGCCCCCTGGGCTTGGGGGTCCTGGGGCACTGCCCCGTCTAGCCCTCCGGTAGCTACGCCACTGTTACTACGCTAGATAAAGAAGCGACACTCACACTTGTCTAAGCTCATCCCTACTATAATTACCCACACACACACAACACGACAGGCCGCGGTGCACCGGTAGTAGTAGTAGTAGGTAAAAATCAGTTCACTTGTATGGAGTGTCGGGGTTGTGGTCATAGTATCAGAAACAGAAAAATATAAATAATATATGAATGTTATGGTTTTAGAGAAGCAGCAAGTCTAAGCCGGGCCGGCGCTGGATATTCGCGATGCGGCACGGCGAGCGCGTCGACCTCACGTATGGCCACTGGGTGCAGCATTGCTTCGATGATCTCGGGAACTACGTCAGGAAGGACCTCAATCTGCCGCTCAAACTGGGAGACAGGTACGACACTTGTTTTTACAAGCTTTTATTTATCTTGCAATGTTTGTTTGTTTGGGTCAAATCTTACAAGATGAACCACGCCCTCTTATCTTATTGAAATTTGACTTGTCAAAATCCGATGACAATGCAATATTATGGGGACAGCCAGCTGATCTGATGATGGAGACGGAAGGTGGGCAATGGTACTCCTTGACGGATAATCGCAAACTACTAGTGTTTGGGCTCATTTTAATCTGCTCGCGGTTCCGATTACCAATTACTTAAAAGCTTGTCTTGAAAATAATATTTTACAACTAAAATCTTGTTTATTTTTCACTAGCGTCCCGCTGTTTTCCGGGATAATAAATCTGTCGTAATCCGTTGAGCCGTTATAGAGTTAAGAAATAACAAATACACTCACATAGAAAGTTTCGCAATAATAATATTAGTGTGAAGCGACTAGCTGCGCCCCGCGGTGTTACCCGCAGCTTACTCGGGATATAAAGTAGTCTGTGCTGAACCAGGGTACAAGCTCTACACAGCGAATTTCAACAAAATTTGGTAAATTTTCAAATATTTGATTACAAATGAATGTAAAGAGCGTCGGATGTTTTGTTAAGTTAGTTTGTGAGGATAATGGTTCGCTTTTGACTCGTGTTGGCCCAGGGCGTCTATGTATAATTTTCTAATAAATTATCAGACGTGTAAATGTCACTATGCTGACATTTGCTTGCATCGTGAACGCGCTCTATGTTCGTTTTCTGCGACCAATCACGTGCAGTCCTTGACTTCCCTATTAGACATTCTCAGCGAACAGAGTATAGAACAAGTATACGTTTTATCAAACAAAAAAACCGATTTCGATGTATCTTCGAATTCCAAGGTCAAATATCGATGAAATTATATGGGACCACTTCGTAGCTATACTGAACTTTTCCTTCGTCCTTTTCGAAGTCGGTTAAAAAAATAACATTGACTCTGCGTTATTTTTATTCGATCATGCCTAAAATTCACGATAAAAATGAAGCTAAAAAGTTTCAATCTTTATTATAATTACGTTTTATGTCTGACGTAATGTATGAATCAAGTACAGACACCACTACGACTGTCTACCACATACATAACGTATGTGTGTATAATTGTTGTAATGCAGGGTCATCAACATTTTATCTCTAAAGACAACATTTATATTGAGATTTTGTAGGATTTAATAATATTTATTTAAACTTTGATATATTTTATTATTATTTTATTTGTAAATATATAATTTTGTGTTTGCGGGTGTAAAAAAAACCCTGTTCAAAAAATGCAAGTTATATTACATATGTAGATTATAGTAATTAAGTAGTATACAAAGTATATACATACATACATAGGTACATATTTACCCTCTATTATGTCGGGTTCTATTATCGTGAAAATATCACACACAGCTAGCCTTCATAAACCCATAAGTGGCTTTCTTCAACTGAATTGTAATTACCGTTTTTATTACCCATTACATAGCAAATTTCATCATAATCCGTCTAGTACTTTTTGCGTGATTCAGTAACAGACATCCATTTTTATTGTTAAGTAGATAGATAAACACTTAATTATTCACCTTAAACTTAGAAATTAAGTACAAGTTAAATGTTTACATTGGTGTAACAATGGGCGGTCTTATCGCTTAAAGCGATCTCTTACAGACAACCTTTGGATGGAGAGGAATAACGAAACATAAATGGACGGTGCGGCGTTGATAGAAATTATAATAGATATGCATACTAAGGGCTTCGAATTATATAAAATATAATATCTAATTACTTATACATATGACTACATAAACGTATATACCTAATTAATATACATATATCTCACCATACGTATATATTGTTCATACTTATCACAGTAGCACAGAATACTAAGGGACAGACGCAATAAATTCAGCTCGCGTAGCGCTGCATACCTACCAGTCATATTAACCTACAGAGCGCCTCTGTTTCTATCGCATAGCTCTTATCTCTTCTGACGCGGCACGTGTAACGACGCGCGACCCGCCGTGGGGTTTATGTCCGGCTATGTACTTGTAGCTTCTTACCTACAGTGCGGAGTGCGCTAGGCCTGCTAGTAGCCTTAACTTTAACTTTAATGTTAGGGAGTAGAATTAAGTATGGATTAGTATGGATAAGTTTGTTTCAGAGTGGGCGGCAAAGACTCGTACTTGAAAGACAGCCCGCTGACTCGCGTGGGCCGGTTCCAGGCGCAGCTGGTGGGCGAGGGGCTGCGGCTGGCGGGCGTCGCCGTCAAACACGTGTATGCCTCGGCAGCGCTGCGCTGCGTCGAGACGGCACACTCCTTCCTAGAAGGTACCTAATATATATATATACCTTATCTATCTTTACTATTCGCCGTGGTTTGTTGGTGCTACTTTGTGTCGAATTGATATTGTGACTGCCTTGAGACTTCGGTCCAGGCACATTCCATTTAAATATTTCATAGTTCATTTATTCATAACGGAAGTTACATGTCATACAAAAATTAATAATATTAAAATTAAATATCATTTGATATTGCAGACAAAATTCAATAATATTAATAAAAATTCAATAGTTATTATAAAAATTAAATAGTTATTATTAAAGTTATAATAAAAGTATTTTTTTTTTAAATCCAAAAAAGCTATTTTAATTTTCTCCAAAATTTAACACATGTTTCGTAAAGACAAAACTTCCTTCCTGGAAGGGAAAGGTACCTACCCTGGAGGTCCTAAAACTTTGCCACACCCTGTATACTCTAATATTTTCAGGTCTACAAGCCGATCCATCTGTAAAGATCAGAGTGGAGCCAGGTCTATTCGAGTACAAGATGTGGTACATTGCGAAAGGAATGGCGCCATTCATGACGCCAACGGAGCTCCACAAAGCCGGCTACAATGTTGATCTCAGGTGTGTTCCCGACTTCCTTGGATACAATATAACTACATTTTATTGCGTACTATGAAGATACCCAAATAAGAAACAAAGGAAAACGGCATAATAAATAATAATATAAATCATTTATCCATAATAATTTAAAATCTACATATATAAATATAAAAATAAAATAAAAATGTATAATGAGCGGGCTTATGGGCATTTTATATTTATTGTGCTCTTAATTTTAGTTTTCATGTAATTTAAAATTATGTTTTCTGTCTGAGAATAGCATTTTTTTGGTTCCAAAAACCTCAATATATTTTTAATATACAAAACTTTTTCATTTGTGGTCTCAAACTGTACTTACTTATTTAGGCCCTTATTAATAAACGCTGCTTAAAACCTTATTTGATGTTTAACATTTTGTCTCTTTCTAACATGTTTGTAAATTGTTTAACATATTTATTATGTTGAAACGTATATAAACGTTTCAACGTATGTTGAACAGTGACAAAACATGTTTCACTTTATTTACCGTTTACAAATAAGGGCCTTAGAGTCTACTCGCCTACTTACACTCTTGTCTATAACATTTTTAATGAATTTTTCGTTGCATTATTTTTCAGCTACAAACCGTACGTGGATGTAGACGTTAACTCTACAGAAACTTTAGAGGATTTCTATAAGAGAAACGAATTAGTAATCCAGTCTGCAGCCAGAGATACAGAAGCAGAAGGTACGTAATTGTGATTATAATATTTGCTTATTATGTACACCACCAAACCGCATTAGACCTCATACCTGTTCTATCCATGAAAGGGATGTCTGGAAGAAATCGCTTTAAGCGATAAGACCGCCCAGTGGACGTCAAATCTATGATGTGTTTTAAATTATTTTTAATATTCTTTTTTTTTATACTAGCTGACCCGGCGAACTTCGTACGCCTTATATTTTTTTAATCGATTTAAAAAAAAATCTGTTATGCTGACCTTGTCCTGACAATAACGAACACAAAAAAAAAGAATTATCCAATTTAGTGCAGTCGTTCGGAAGTTATGCGCGTACAAACATTTCGGCCATTCATTTTTATTTATATAGATTAATATGTACATAACTAACATTAAACGCAATGTCGTAATTAAGAATGCTACATTATGCCCGGTTTCTAACATAATTTAGACGAAAATTTACTTTTGATATTAGAAACATTCATTATTTGCTACTTAAATAGATTGTATTGCTAACAAGACGATTGATTTTAGGACGCTTTGATACTTTTGATACAAGGCTCATTTTGCTAATACATCAGTTTAATACGAGCAAGATGAACTTCATCAACCTGTAATATCTGTTTTTTCTAAACAACCACATATATACTTACAGGTGGCAACATAATATTCATCGGGCACGCGTCGACACTCGATATTTCTGTGCTGGCAATGAAACACAGCGCTTATCCAGAAAAAGACCGCGAGCCGTACCAGATCAGCAAGAACTTGCTGAGAGTGCCGTACTGCGCGCTCGGGGCCATGAAGGACAAGCCCCTGGAGGTGGTCCCGCCGCCCTGCCCGCCCTCCATCAACTCCAGTTCTGGGCGGTTCGACTGGAGGATCTTAAATCATGTGTAAATGTGCTGTGATGTTGCCTATATCTACAATAGCTATATATATAAAACACAAAAATTGTTTCTACCTATATCCGTTATAGACTTTAAAACCATCCGACTGATGTGCCCCAAACCGGTTTCATTAGAATGGCAATAATGCGAAGATGGCTTAAGCCCACTAAATAAACAAAATGTATTTCTTTTTTTGGCATAGTAGAACACCTGGGTATGCGATAGTAGCACATAAACTATATTATACTCTCTAATTTAGAGATTATTTATAGTTTAGAGACTAATATTGCGCAATGCGCAATATTGATCAATATTATTGATTGTCTAATGTAGCTGTAAAATTAAATTCTGGAAACGTCACCCGTCACGAGCTTGCCAAAATCGATTTGGCTATAGCGGTCATAATAAAAAATTGGTTTATGTGTCATGAACATAATTTTATGCTTGTTCCTTGCTGAGCTGGTGACAGCCAAAATGAGCCATTTATTCGGAACAAATTTACTCATAACTAAATATATCTATCTGATGGTAAGCAGCATTAGAAATGCAGGATATGGTAATATTTTCGCAGATTTTTGGCTATATGCAATTTAGTAATATTGCTGATTTACACCATCTGTAATATAGACATAATGTAGTGATTTTGTAAAAGTGTTGTGACATTATAGATACATATGTAAAAAAAGAGTATATGAAAGTTCTAATAGAAAGCATTTAGTACTTAATTCATAAAAATAAAAGTGATCATAAGAAATATTTAGTATCGAGGCTATTTTTGAGATATTTTTACACATCAATTTTCTGTTTCAATAGTTATTATTATAATAATAGTATTTATTGAATTCTATTACCTACAGTTGAATTACTAAAACGTTAAATAAAAATATATATGTTCTGGTCTATGAATAATAATATTCATAGGTTTTGGTATTGTATTGTACTTATGTGAGTAGTTTAGATACTTTACATATTTAGTACAGTGTAGTCTGTAGTATGTAGATATTAGCACATACATAACTACACATTTATATTTTAAATGACAACATAATAATAAATCTTTGTAAATGTATATATCGGAACGCAGTTGTGAGACAAAATAATGTTACATTCCTATAGTACTAATTATGTAAATAAATCAATGTTCATAGTATTATTTGTTGTACTATAAACTATACTCCATCCAATCTGAATCCTACAGTGATATAGATAATATATTTTACAGTTATCAAATTTCATAATAGTATTTCATTCTAGTCGTAGTCGGCCATTGTTTTTTATTCAGCCGTGATAACAAATAATATTGTAATAGGGGATCGGACAACTTTTCAGAAAGTGTTTTAAATTAACTACAATGAATATATATAAAACTATTTTAATTAAATAACGCTCTAAAAGTACCTAACACTATGTTTAAATATTATGTTTCAAATATTGCCGCGCAAAAGGTCACCTCAAACTTGTGATGTCATATGTAGGTAGAAAACGACAAACTCTTTGAAATAAAACTTGTAAAGAGATTCTAATACGTTTAGTGAAGTTTGGGGACTATATTGTAGTAATGGAACGAAAAAATTAGCAAAAATACATTTTATGACTCACGGCATTTGACTACAAATGACGTCACGTGCTGTGATTGTTGTTTCGTTTGAGATGAAGAACAGATTAAAAATGTCAGAATTATTTATTGATTTAAAAATATAAATCATTATTATTTCACAAAAATATTGAAACATATCTTTCTCGTTTGACGAACATTCGTTCTAACTACATTTTAAATATTTTCTCGATTACTGTCCGATCCCCTATTAGCTTAAATACGCTATAATCATACCTGATGCTTATCTGCGACAATACTTTAGGTATATGTTCTAGATTGTAAGTAGGTACAAATACATTAGCTATTATATCTATTAAAGTATGCAAACGTATTATTTTTGTTTTAAATAGGCAGTCAATAATAGAATATTGTTGATAAATAAGCCATTTGGGCCCATAACCTAACTAGCGTAAAATAAAGGACCATTACAGTAAGGACACTTGTAAAAATCTAAACTTTGTATTAAAATGCAATAGAGGATCGGGCAAATTTTCAGAAAGTGTTTCAAAGTAACCATAATGTAATATATAACACATATATATGCACATATATAGCCATGAAAAATAATATTTAAAGTCCTAAAAGTACCTAAAACTATGTTTAAATGTTACGTTTGAAATATTGCCGCGCAAAAGGTCACCTCAGGACGTATGACGTCACACGCTGGCTAACAAAACGACAAGCTCTACGAAAGCAAGCTAGCAAAGTGATTTTTACGTTTTTGTGAAGTTTAAGGACTTTAGGGTCGTCATGGCATGAAAAACATGTCGTTTTGATTTAGATAAAAAGCAAAAATATAAACAAAACACAAGCTTCTTACACGGTATTTACTTTGAAATGACGTCATGCACTGAGTTAGTGTTTCGGAACAGATCAAAAACTTTTCAGAGTGTTTAAAATTAACCATAATGTAGGTATATATAATATAGCCATGAAAATTAATATTTTAATTAAATAAAGTCCTAAAAGTACAGACGTCATGCTCTGTGAACGGTGTTTTGTTTGAGATAAAAAACAGATAAAAAATTACGGAATTATTAGATTTTATTTATTGATTTAAAAATATAAATTATTATTATTTTACAAAAATATTGATTGAATGATCTTTCGGAGTCGACAAACATTTGTTTTAACTACATTTTAGATTTTTTTTCGATTACTGGCCAATCCCCTATTGTGTGTATTTCCTTTATGTGAAACATAAACACCTACATGTGTTGTGCTGACATTGAAATAAAACTGTTATATTAGTACGCGTACCTATGTATTATTTGGTAAAATAAAACTAATATAAACTCAACAAGTTATTTTTATTCTTTCTTATAGCAGAATCAATAGATAGCGACAATTTGATATGACTAGATTCACCCAATGTAGGTACTAACAGAATAATGAATGAAACATTAGAAATGCAAGTATCACTTTTATCTTAGCAGAATATTTAAAATTTTAATGTTAGGACAAACCTTTAAACACTTGGCACTTTCATTAATTATTATTATTAGACACTCTGCAAACCACAAGTTAACGAGATCAAGTACACAACAAACTTTAGATAAGCAGAACTATTTATGAAGTTTTTGTATAATTCATTCTTTCAGCTAGTACCTCTTCTACAATTTTCTGTATCTTTAGTCTGTCCTCTGCTTTCATATCTTGTGGTTTAGTTTCTTCATCGTATATATTTCTATCTATAAGTCTCATAATAACTTCTTCTACGATAGAATCAACATTTTCGTGCGAACTACTTAGTGTTTCATTACTTTCATTTATTTGTACTATGCTATCTAATGATCCTAGTTCCTCTTGTGGTTGCGTTTCTTCTTCCTTCTTTTCTTGTTCTATAATATTGTCTGTCTCAGGTATATCTCCTCTTCCATCGATATCATCACTGGTTTCATTATGTCTATCTGGTATGATGTTTTCTGAAAGCTCGACTGCGATATGCTTATGTCTTTTCATGATTTCTTTTAATTTCTCTTTGGCTGAAGCCACGACTTCTTTACGCGTCTCAGACTTTATTTTCTCTATAGCTTTTTTCTTTCTCTCTTGTCTCAACGTTTTTAGGTCATCAAGTGCTTTTTTGGCCTTTGCCATTTTTGGCGGGGGTAAAATAGGTTCACCATCTAGTGGCTCAGAGATTTTATTTTTTGCTTTTTTAGTTTTAGATAGCTTTGAAGGTGGCTCTACTTTTGATTCTTCAATTACTTCATCAATTATCTCTTCCTGTTTCACTGTTGCGTCTTCCTCTATAAGGCTGTCTCTTTCTATCAGGCTGTCTTTTTCTATGGGGCTGTTTTTGTCTGGGATTTCTTCGTAAATGTTTACAGTTCTATCAATAGTTTCGACATATTCAGTAATCGGTTCAATTTCTTCAATATCATCAATGTTATTTTGATAAACTTCTTCAAACTCCTCTACATCATCATCATCATCATCATCATTCATAATAAATTCTTCAATTTGTTCCCCGCTTGTTTCTAATTTTTCAGTTGTTATTTCGGCGTTTTCTATGTTACGGCCGAATGGATGTTCGCGAAAATCTTTTCTTTCCAGTATGAAAATAGCAGGCCTCATTTTTATTTTAACCGGCGGCATTAGTTTATAGCTCAAAGCTATGTGAGAAAATGATTCGATACTATCTATGACTTCGTGCGTTTGAGCAAAAGTTTTGACGCTTAATGAGTATTTACTCTTAGCTTCGATGAGGAGATGGGTATATTCTTGCAACTGTTGCAGTGATAAGGACTCGTTCTTACTGTACTTCCAGTGCTTATTGAGTTGTGTAAATCTCGTGACACCTGTTTGAGCGGCCAGGTTGCTGATGTGAACGTGGACGTACGGTTCATGCGCCAAGAGTTTGTGAAACCTGAAATTATTGACACTAATTGTAATCTAATCCAAGTAAAAATAATATCTATATTAGTTTACCGCTTACGTAGTGGTACTGAGTACTGAGCCAGTTTAGTGTTGACCTCACCATATTTGAAAATTCGGGCTTCCTAAAGTTGTTTATTTTTGGGATTATTATCAATTTGGGAGATAAAACTGGTTTAAATCTTAAGTTACTAGTATGTGAAATAAACAATTACCTGGCCATGGCGACGCCGCCTGGATAGTTAGTCATAGCCACGCACACAAGTGCCACAGCCATTGCGATGTTGCCAACGATGATAACGATTTGTCCCCAGAAAAGAAGTTCGTAAATTGGTGCTTTGGTCCTTCGAATGTATCTGTAAATTAAATAGGTAATAAACAATACATGTTATTGATGTTTTTATTTTTAGTAGACTGGGTTAACTTTTATTTGGTTGACATGGCGCTTACCATCAGGAGCACGAGGTTGTCACATTTTATTGAAGACTGTCTCTATCATACTGCATGGAAAGTGAAAATGTATCTAAGGAAAATATAAGATAATAAGGTCGCTTAATAAATTCAACATCTTTTATGAACATCAAAATGAGCAGCAAGCTACCATTGCTAGAGATAACCAAGCTGGCAGCCTAGTCTTCATCATCATCATTATCAGCCCATAGCAGTCCAACGTCGGACATACGCCTCTCCAATTGCACGCCAATAAGCAGGATCACTGGCTACTCTCACCCAGCTGCTGCCAGCCACACAGCGAAGACCATCGCTCCACCTAGGCTGAGGCTTCCTACGTTTGCCAATCCGCGATCTCCACTCAAGTACACGTTTCACACTAAAGTCTAATCACTAATGATTTCCTATTAAATAAGATTTAACTATACTTAGTACTTACACATAAGAGCAGGCAGCCGCAGATGCCATATTGAGCAATGGGAACACGTAGATTATAAACCTCAGTTCTTTATGAGGCAGGACAGAATACAACAGTATGTAGACGAACGCGGGTGCTGCTACTTGCACCATGCGTTTATCCAGGTACAGTCCGATTGGGATGAGAACTAGGCTAGGTCCCAGGCCGCGAGGCAGGGCGGAGTAGAAGTACCAGAGGAATGGAGATGTCTGTACGCAAGTTAAGGTTTTGTAAAGGTTGAACTTAGCGTTATTCCTATAGTCGCTATTGTGAAATAAACGATCGTATTGTTTATGACGAATACATTACAGTCGCCATTCTAAAAGACATAATAAATAGGTATTATATAAAGGTATACGAAATGGTACGAGGGAAGGTTGAAAAGTTCTGAGCCTAAGGTACTTGCAGTTATGCTAATAATTCTCACTACCTGTCACTAGTTGAGCGATAGCTACTTAGTATTTAAGGAAAGTATTGTGTAATTAGGATCATTATTGTCCGAGTTATTGAGCTGTCAACATCACCATGTCTGAGTCATCGCTGCATTTGACGAAATTGAAGGGAAAATCGTCCAAAGACATTTTTGAAGAAATGTCTACAGTATACAGGGAATCTGGACCATCGTCTGCGACAGTAAAACGTAGGTCACGATTGTTTCAGCAGGGTCGAGAGTCACTCGAAGACGACGCCCGCCATCACGGACGAAAACATCGCCAAAGTAAAAAAAAAAATATTAGAAGACCGTCGAATAAAAATATGGCAAATATCAGAAGAGTTAAGCATTAGCAAGGAACGCATTGGAAATATATTGCACAACCATTTGCACATAAATAAAATTAGCGCGCGTTGGGTGCCCAAAATGCTCACACCGCTCGACAAACAGCGTCGTCGTGTGACTCATTGGAGTTTTTAGACCTGTGCAAGGACAACTTGGATGAAATTTGTACCCGTATCGTTACTGTAGATGAAACTTGGATTCGACAATATGATCCAGAATCAAAACAAGAATCAATGCAGTGGATAGAAAAAGGGGAAAAGCCGCCGAAGAAGTTTAAGGTGGAAAAGTCGACTTCAAAAATCATGGCCACCATTTTTGGGATTCGGAAGGAGTATTATTGATTGACTACCTTCCAAAAAAAAACTACGATGAATGCCGAGTACTATGCTGCACTTTTGAAAAAAGTGCGCGAAGTGGTTTTAGAAAAAAGGAGGGGTAAAATCTGTAAAGAAATCCTGTTTTTGCAAGACAATGCGCCAGGGCACACGGCGCGCATTGCGAAGCAGGCACTGCGGGAAACCATCCACCCTACAGTCTAGACCTGGCTCCCAGTGACTACTTCCTTTTTAAAAATTTGAAGAAAGACCTTCGGGGACGAAGGTTTGAGGACGATGAACAAATGAAGGCAGCCGTACAAGAGCATTTCGAGGGCAAAGACGCGACATATTTTTTGCGGGATACAGGCCCTTTACAAACGATGTGAGAAATGCGTTGAAGTAGAGGGAGACTATATTGAAAAATAAATTTTATTCCGATTTTTGTCTTATCTTTTAATACCCTAGCTCAGAACTTTTCAGCCCTCCCTCGTATATAAACTAAGGATAGGAAGGAAATTAGGCGTTCGCGTTAACTTCTGATAATAACGGAGACTATTGATTATATTATGCAATAAGGTTAACATACAAAAGGGCCAGGCTGAAATGAGATTGAGCGGGTCACGTCTGCTAAATGCATCCGGAAAGGTGGGCCAAAGTAGACGGTACACGCATTAGGTGTCTGAAAACGTCAACGCGTCGAGGGACGCTCGTCTTCAGCACAGAGTGCATTATGATCTTTATTTGCAGTGCTTTCCGAGCTAGAAAAGACGATTTAGACGCTTTCCAGATTGACAAATCCATGGAATTAAGTAGAGAACTTTGCTGAGCGGTGGGATCAGAACGGTTAAAAAAAATTGAGGGTAATCGATGCTACCGATGATGAGTATATCCTATAACTGGCCTAACCTACTTCAACGACACTAACAACTTGCATCGGCCCGAGCATCGGCATTTCATTATTGTTTATTTATCACAGTCATGTTGTCATCAATTTTAATTATTTATAATCGAACTCATAGGCGTGCGTCGTGTTAATCGCTTCGTCTACTCTAGGTACCTATTTAAAATTAGGTGAAATAGCGGTTAAACAATATAAACTGTATTGTTTCCAAATAAGAACCGAAATTGAGGAATAGTTTCACTCTATATTTTTTTTAATTACCTGTAAGGCTAGCATTTGACCACAGTCTTACCTGATGGAAAGTGACGACGCGGTCGACGATAATAATAATAATAATAATAATTCATTTATTTTCTCTCACAATAAGTATTACAATATTGAGAATCTATGGCTAATTTATTTACTAATACCTATTCTTGTGAGAGACTGGTGCCTGTGGTAGGTTCATAAGAACCTGTATTACAGGTCTAGGACAGGTCAGGTTGTGGATGCATGTCGGCATACACGTCGGCAATACTGATTTGCGATCGAAGTTTGTTCTTGATTTAGACTTTATGACTGTTTATTTTGGCTACGATTACAAAAGCACATAAAGTTAAAATTGATGTGGATAAATCAGGTTAGGTAGTTGGTATAAATAGTTGATAGGCACAAATCATAAACGAATATTTATAGGTTTAAAGATAGGAAAAAGGTCTTATAAACCACGTGGCCCCGTGCGGGTTGGTGGATTTCACATGTCCTTGAATTTTTGTGATTAATTCTTGGACATGCCGGTTTCCTCACGATGTTTTCATTCACCATTTTTAGAGCGAGTGTTAAATCCGCACATAACTTAAGAAAGTCAGTGATGCGAGGCACCAGGCTTCGAACTCGGGTGCATCGGATCGTAAGTCGCACGAGTTCCCGTTGAGCCACATTCGCGCTCTCGCGACTTTTCTATGCATTTTACAAATTCAATACAGCTACTTTGTATATCTATAATAGGGGATCGGACAGTAATCGAGAAAAAATCTAAAATGTAGTTAGAACGAATGTTCGTCGAACCAGAAAGATCATTCAATCAATATTTTTGTGAAATAATAATGATTTATATTTTGAAATCAAGAAATAATTCTGACATTTTTAATCTGTTCTTCATCTCAAACGAAACAACAATCACAGCGCATGACGTCATTTGTAGGCAAATGCCGTGAGTCAAGCTTGTGTTTATTTTACGTTTTTGCTTTTCATAAAATGTAATTTTGCTAATTTTTTCGTTCCATTACTACAATATAGTCCCCAAACTTCACAAAACGTATTAGAATCTCTTTACAAGTTTTATTTCGAAGAGTTTGTCGTCTTCTACCTACATATGACGTCACAATTTTTGGGTGACCATTTGCGCGGCAATATTTGAAACATAATATTTAAACATAGTTCGTGTACTTTTAGAGCGATATTTAATTAAAATAGTATTTTTCAAGGCTATATATACTCATTGTAGTTAATTTAAAATACTTTCTGAAAAGTTGTCCAATCCCCTATTATATTTTGACTTCTTGTACATGTTACGAAACGGATTTTAGTTTCACCCGGCAACCGGAAATTCCAATGAGTCCGACTTTATTTGCGGTATTGCTTTGCAAATTATTTTGTTATTTATACTAGAAGATATTTATATGATGTAAGGTATTTTGAAAAAGGATACACCCCAATCTGAGCTTTTATTCATCACGGTGTTGTACCAGAAAACCTCGGCTTCGGGCCACGTGAGACGACCCCAGAAGACTGAGTCCACTGCTACAGTCAATACTACTAGACATATGCCAGCAGGGATGACAATTTTCAGTAACCTGTAGATATAAATATAAAGATATTGATTATGGTAAGTACAAATTCTTTGTAAAAATGGCTGAAGGCTGAGATAATGTACCTAATTAATATTTTTTTAAACTGACATGGTCACATACGTCAGAATTAACTTTGGATTGGGATATTTACCTTTTTTTATTAATTTTGTTTATGACAGAGTTGCAACAATACCAAAAAAATATTGAGTTCTCAGAAAATAAAAAACATGGTAAACACACTGTTTCTAAAGTAATTCGAGTTTTAATGTCATCTTAAGTGATAATTATAATTTGGCATCTGGCCAAAATCGTTTCAACAGAAGGTAATTTTTAATTAAAATGCCAGTCTATTGTCACACTGATTATTGATTCAACATTTTGGCTAAACTCAATAATTCAATCAAGTTGATCATTGAGTCACAAGTAGAATTTAATTAAAGGGAGTTGTAGTTTTTGTTAAGGGTCACATTGATGAACATCTAATGGTAAATGTAATTGGGACATATTTTTCACAAGCTAAAAACTTCACCTTGTTATATCAATCTTCTTGAAGTACAAATCCATGATCAAAAACAGTCCAAAAAGCATGGCTAATTCTGATCTAAATATTATAATAGAGGCACCAGCTGATATCAGAAACTGCTTATGTTTGTTTGAGAGCCATCCCTCGAATGCTAAAAGAACTGAAAGAGAACAAAGAAAAGTACAATTAGAATAATTAGAAATACCAATAAGTTGAGTGAATTTGTAATTTAAACAAAAAATAATTTTATATAACGACAGTGGTTTATATTCAAGTTCTTTACATGTTAATAATAGATAGTTTAAATTGTTTAACAACTATTTATAAAATCCTAATAACTTTGTTTTATCTTCACTCATTTTATGTTTCACATAATAATATTCATATATAATGCATTTTATATCTTTTATAGTCTTTAATTAAATAGACATTCTGACATTGGTTAAAAGTCAATTTATTACTATTTTATCACCCTACCTCATACATATGTGTAAGGTTTGTAGTAACTTACCAAGTGGTAATGCCATTATGTTGGGCAAGGGACGGCTCATGTAAAACATGAAATGGTACTGTGTGGCTGTTATCACTGTGTACCACCATGCATATGTGTTGCCGTAAAGTTTCTTCAATGTGTTCTTTAGCTGAATCCATGCCGCTAGGACAATCAAAGCTAGAGCTAAACGAGCTGAAAGAATATAATATTTAGGTTTTCTTTACATAGTACATGTTACTTAGAAGATGCTGTTGGACACTATATGTAACAACATTTACATATTAGGCCCCTACTACATGATGGAGGTTTATATATGGGTATATGTCTACCTACAGATCAAATAAAGCAAAAATTCAGTATTCACCGACATACTGCGCCCAAAACTTGTGTACATCCATCAGATAAAATATGGATACGGTTGGCGCTGACACAACTGATAGCGCCAAGGGTCCAATAAAAGAACGCGGCACAACCCCCGGGAACTCATTATGATCGTACTGGAATAAATAAGAGCCGAGTTATCAAATATGTGGCACGCAACTTATGAATCCAAAATTAGAATCATCTACTAACCTGAGATAGGTTAAGTCGGTAATATAAAATATCGTGAGTTGCCTGTATATTGAAACTTTCCTCGACTTTTGTGAATGGGCATAGCAATGTGTGCAAGCTAGCGACGATGTAAAGTAGCTGAACCATTTTGAATAAAATAAACAACAAACTAAATTAATCACCCCATCGCACTTCGTATGGATCAGCTGGACAAAATCGGACAAATATCAGTGTCTGTCAGTGTCAGACAGAAAAATGTCAATTAAAAATGACGGCAAGTTGACAGCAGACGGACAAAAACGTTACTCGATCATTGAGGAATAAGACCTCAATGTACTCGATAAAACGCTACGAATTGTTCTAGGAACGTTATATCTGGTAACGGTAAAGGCCGGTACCTATACCAAGAACTACTCGCCGACCATACGAAAAATTTCTTATTTGTGTTCCCTGGTTTCGTTGTTAAATTTAAAGGCTACCAAGGAACAAAATGGCGCACATAACGAAATTCATTCGGTTTTCAGCAAAGCTAAATTATAAGGAAATCTAGGATAAGCTATATCTTTGGTTTTCAGTCCCTCCTGAGCTCCCTGCCCACAGAACAATAATACTATTATGAGACCTCAATGCTATTAATAGGTACTCTGCCAACCTAAGATTTTTTTTTTTATACTTTTTCTTTGCTGCCAACCCTGTTTATCTTAAGATCGCCCGTTAGGGCAGGCTAAAGTCTCTAGGACCATACCGCCATGTCTTGCGTAGTTTTTATTTAATAGTTTAATATTCCATTTATTATACTTTTGTTGAGAATGAGGGTCAACAGTAACAAGACGGACCCTCTCCTAGTGCTTCAATAAAGTGGTGGAACTTTATTCAAGCTTTCCATGGACTTTTTGGGAGAACATAAAAAGCAAAGATCTCGCTCGCTAAGCAAATATCATAGGAAAAATGGAAAAAGTCTTTCGATTGTGTCAGCTTTTCGGACGGAATGTTGAATAAAGATGCGTTTTGTTATATCAAGTGTTCGTCTACACATTTTACAACATAGAACAATAAAATATTTTTCTTCCAACTATTCTAATTTGACGATGCAATTAAATACATACTACTTAAATTTTTTTCATTTTTAGCTGATCATAGAAGTAGTGTTTACTGTTAAATAAATGTAAAACTATTATAATCTTGTTATTATTAACACCGTTAGCAAAACGCTATTTTGACAACATCGTCAACAATGGTGGAATGGATTCTGTGACATGAGAAGCAGTGTTCGTTTTCTGATACGAAAAATATCAATAATGATCAATATTTCACTAGAAATAACCCTTGCGATAATATTGCAATAATATATCGCTTAGTTTTGACTTAAAACTATAAGAATGTGTGATGTTTGCTCAGACTTTACACAGCTTTTAGTGAATTGTAAGTTACATTGTTTCGAAATTTTGGGGTCCTACTTACTTTTATGTATTCCTTTACAGATTTTTTGCTATTAATACGAGTCACAGGTATGTTTTCATTAGTTTAAGGTGACATTTATTGATAAACCTTTTGTTTTCGGTCGTGTTTTAGGTGAATCAAGATTGTCTGACGATGTATCCCAATATCCAACAATAGGTCAGTCTGATCTAGATACAATCTTGAACTTCATTCTACAATGGCCTCAAAGGTAATTAATTTCTCTTTTATTTGATAGTTTTAGCAACATTTGATAAATTAAATCCATAATCAATCTTTGAGATATACTTTGAAACAGCTGTGGGAGAGCTGTACTGTAGACAATTGTATGGCCAAAACGTTGTCTGGTATAGATTGCTTATTGTTTTTAACGCTTTCAAGATACCTTATAACTATTCAATTTGTAAAAAATAGAATATTATCTAGTGTTAATACTAACAAAGTGCTTGGAATTGGATTTGATTTTTTGGAGTGGTAGGCTCTGGCCGTGGTTGTAATACCACCCACCGAACAAAGCCATGCCGTCAAGCGACCTAGTCGTGTTTCGGGATGATGTTCGGTGAACCATTGGGGAGACGGGCCTAAGCAGCCGCTCAACTGCCGCCTCTCTCTAGATCTATGTGCTTCATCTTAGGCCACATCATCGCTTCACATCAGGCGAGATAGTAGCCAAACATAGATCTATAAAGTGTAAAAATAAAATAAAAAAAATAGTATGAATCTTAGACATTGACTGTGTCGATATAGCTCACTGCATTTAATTTTTTTGATAGATATAAGATATTTAATATGATCACTTTTTTATGAGATGTTAAGTCATGAGATATTTTATATGATGACTTTCTTACCCATTATCAGGCAATGCATGTGCTGCTACAGAGATGTAAAGAACTTTGAGAGATTCTATCTAATAGTACAGAGTGTTCTGTGCCTATCAGTAACACAACTTAAGCAGCTTAAAGAAGAACTTGTTGAAGCAGCTAAGGCACCACCAGCTCCTACCGAAAGTATACAAGAGATACAAAAACCTCCCGATGACGCAAGCCCACCTAAA
Organism: Petrophora chlorosata; assembly: GCA_951640565.1. Taxonomy (NCBI): domain Eukaryota; kingdom Metazoa; phylum Arthropoda; class Insecta; order Lepidoptera; family Geometridae; genus Petrophora; species Petrophora chlorosata. Next base: position 7,009,349 of record OX621207.1, on the reverse strand, counting down.
GATAAGGAAAAAAGTGACAGTCCAGAAGAAACTTTGCTAGATGTGGGAAATCCCACACCATCAACATCAACAGAGACAAATCAGCATAACACTGAAGAAACTCTACAATCTGATAAACCAAGATCAAACAATGAAAAGGAACCATGGTCTATTCAGCAAAGAGAGAAACTCATGCACATCCTCTCGAAAATATTTCTGCTCAACTTCCCACTCTATCTGGCATGTAAACACTCTGCCTTGAGCCGGCTAGATGACCTTACAGCACCAGAAATCACTAACTTGAGTACATACTGCGATCTACATGATACAGAGATACCAGCATATCTACTGCGGAATGTCAGCTTCTTTTGCAAAATGGGAGGAGTGTGTTCAATGACAGCTGTGTTTGAACACAGCTTACCAAACACTCTGCCATTGTCTATGGCGCATGCAATTGTGGCAGCTGTGGGTAATCTCAAGCTATGGTTAAACTTTAGAGCAGTAGCTCAATTATTCATGCCACTGAGGAGTAAGATATTGAAGTTCATGTGCTTGCTAGAAGACAAAGATTTGAGGGTACCAGCTGTGAAGTCTATGGCAGGTATGTAAGAAATACATTATACATTATTCATGAATTACCACTTTACAATGTGATAGCACTATAATATTTTGCATTTCACATTGTTGCTTTGCTTCTACTTTCACATCTAAATTAATATAAACTAATATTATTTCAACAGATTTTATGTGGGGTGCAGCAAAAGAGCCATTAGATGCACCTCTGCCATTTGACGGAGATGGGCTTGCATTAGCCTTCAAGTACTTTAACAGCAGCACCCTCACCATGAGACTGGCTGGTGTGGCACAGATCAATGCTCATATTGCAGCTCACAACGAGCTGTGTGCCGGGGAACCTGCAGTTGATTCGGAGCTGGCAGGACAACAGCTTGCGACATGGTTAACGAGTAACAGCATCATCGAGCATCTTTTTGGGCCTAATTTACATGTTGAGGTCAGTGCTTTTGCCTGAGGCTTGTTTTAAATATGCACATCAAGATTAGGTCATGTCCCACTTTCACACAATGCAAACCACAAAATCCAGATTTTAATATGAACAAAGAAGAGGGAATTTATAAGCCTATTTTTATATCACTTCTGCTTTATTTAAACCTAAAATGGTGAAATCCTGTTTTTATGGATTTGACAATTTCATCTGCATAAAATTTTAAATTTGGTGTATTAATAACATATATCATATTTTGCAATTAATTTTAATATTGAATGCAAAATCCACTATAGAAATCTCTTGTTTTTATCCACAGGTGATAAAACAATCACATCTCATTCTCAAGTTCCTAGCAGTGGAAGGGCGAGTGACCAACGAACATGTAGATTTAGTATGGGCAGCGGCACAGCTCAAGCACTGCGGGCGGCAAGTGTACGATCTACTACCAGGATTCATCAGGGCATTGGCACCGAAGCCATGTGCACATCTGTATAGCCTGCTGTGTTCTTTACCACCCAAGGATCATACTGAACAGGTGAGATTCATATTGATATTACATTATAACCTGCAATCCATTAAATAGAAATTCAAATACCAGCAATTTTTAGTGCTATAGTCGTTAGTCGCCTAGTCATTACGTCGCGAAACATCTGCAAAGCTCACATGTAGCCCCGACATCATGATTAATATCAATATGATTGTTTCCTTGAAATTGTTCTTGTTACCATTGTGTCCGTGACCAAGATATCTTTAACCAAACCCAGAGCCTGTACCTCGCGTCAGCCCTAATGCGCGCGATGTGGTCCCGCGGGAGCGCCGCGGGCGTGGGCACGCCGCCGCCTCTGGCGGAAGAGCCGGCGCTCCGCCCCCCGCAACCGGCCTGCAAGCCGCACCACAACTCCTCTTCGGAGGCCAGTGTCAGCATGGACCAGACCAACTCGGATGAGGACCCGGTCAGTTAATTATTATCTTAATATAATTTGGAAAAGGAAGATTGTACACCTTCATATATTAATAAATTAAGCTACAATTTTTATTCATAAACTCGCAAATTCACATTTTAACTTGCATTGAAATTAATATGTTAGAAAGAAACGGAAATTTAAAAAGTAAGACTTAATGTTTAATTGTTATACTGTAACGCTTTATATTAATCTTCTAAACCTACCTACCTACCATCTGAACTAATGTATTATTTTGTTCCCAGTGCGAGGAGCTAAGCACGTCCGGCGAGGAGGCCGGCCCGACCCCCCGCAAACAAAGTAAACATCAGCGTGAACTTACTGGTAAACTAAACTTGATAGTACCATTAAAGCGACGTCGCTAACGCGGGAATAACGAGTCTGTTGCATTTCAGCTGAACAGGAGTGGCTGAGGGAAGGAGAGGAGCTCACCAAGAAGGAGTGCCCAGCGTTGAAGAGTTGCCAGAAGTAAGTACCACTATTGACAAATAAGTAGCTAGTGTACCACCATCTAGTTTGTATAATATATTAGTTGTAATAACCCTTTGAAATTCAAGCCGTTGTTAGGTTGCGAACTCGATCTCGCGATGTCGATAGATTCATGAATAAATTATTTAAACATTGTCTAAGTGCTATACAAGGTGTGCCAAAATTCTAGCGAGTTATATAAACTTCTTATCTATGCGTATTTATGATATCATCTCGCTATAACAGACGCAGCAAACGCGCTGGCAGCAGCGGCAGCGCTAGTAGTGGCGCGGAGGAACTGTTGAGGCCGCGTAAGAAGAAGCTGTACAAGAAGCGGCACAAACCCGGCAAGACGCGGCGTTTCCGTGAGTGCATGGTCTATCCACCCATACATTTATTGTCTATTATTATTGTATCATCTATCTCTATGTATATATAGTCAGTATAAAAGTCAGTAGAGCTTAGGCCTATTCCTTGAATGCCATAGCCTTGAATCTGAAAAACCTATACACCAGTATAGGTTTTTCAGATTCAAGGCTTAATACGAGCCTCAAATGTCCTCAACTGCTTTTCCAGCGGAAATTATTTCCGAATAAGTAAATTTAATTATTATTAAGACTGGTTTAAGAAATCGTGAATGTTTACAGAACAAATTATATAATTTTATTGTATCTATGCAACAAGGCGGCCCAGTCACAAGGTTCGTTTGTTTCAGTAGCGGCTCAACTAAAAACTGCTGATCTAGCGGAATCAGTGTCGGAAGTCGAAGAGGAATCATCTGGAAGCGATACCGCTCACTGTCAACTTCTTTGCGATAATGTCGATGCTAGGTAAGTGATCACTATACGTTCTTTAAAAATATCTAGTTCAACAAAAAAGACGACGCAGTAGGGTTGCAGAAGAGTAGGGACAATAGTAATTAATTCTTTCAGTCAGCATTCTTTAAAGTGATTTGTCTCATATTGAACCTGGGTTGGATTAGATGAAAACTATCGGAATACGGTTCCATTCCCGAAGATTTCAGCCACCAGTTCTTGTTCCCATTGTACCAAATTTTAAGTAGCTTGCCTAAACTGTGAATGTACTTAAAAGGAGAATAATGGAGCTCCGTCTAATGGAGAGCTACAAGCGCCGCGGGGAAGAAGAAGAAGGCAGCGCGTCGTCAGCTCTCTCGCCGCACTCGCACCCGCACCTCGCCGATCTGGACGAGGACGACTCGGCCTGCGAGGAGGAACTCGCGCGACTCGCTGCACAGGTAACATATTGTGACTTGACGGTAATATAGGGTACTCCATCTAATTAAGATGTTCTGGCTTGAACCGAACAGCTCAGCGATTGTGCGATTGTGCATAGTTGCATTGGCCGCGCATTCATTTTACTACATTTTTCCTCATTTTCATCAGTACGCGAACAACGACCATTGAGCAACCTCGCGTGCTCAAACCATACTCGTTAACCATAAAACATTATTACCAATAACTATTAGTTTTACTAAATAATTAAGTTGTAGTTTAACCAGTGTATTTAGTGCTCTTATAAACCAATTGGTATAGAGCATAATATAAACCATTTTAGTGAACATTTGAGACTTTCCTTCCGCTCAGACCAAAGAACATGAACTATAATTGCTAAGGGTTTAGTGGGCCCATCATAGATACTCACTAACCTGTACAAAAGAGTTACAACCGCCCACCACGGGGAGGAAGATGATCAAAGAGCGTCAAATCCATGACAGAGAGAAGGCTTTCTGCGATAGTACTTGCCAGCAGCTAGAAGCATCATTTTCCCATATTGTTTCACTACCAATCTACCTTCACAATAAGTGATCTTTTGGGTTGTCACTTGTCACCTTGTAACTTGTTTGTTCAAGTTGTTATCGTCTTGTCTGGACTAATGTTTAAGATCTAGTTGCTAAGTTTTCGCAAAGCTAGACATAGAGGGCACCACCATATTGTCCCCAGGCGCAGTGCCTGTCCGAGTACCGTGCGGGCGGGCTGGCGCTGGAGGCGCGGCGGTCGCCGGGCGCGACGTGCGACGTGGACGCCGTGTGCCGCCCCGGGAACACGCTGCTTTGGGACCTGCTGCAGGACGGCAACATTGTGAGTTGTATGACGCTCACGTGTCGTCTCTTTCTCTCTCGGCCGGGAGCGGGGAGGCCTAGCGCTATTTGTCTCTTTCTAACTGTGCGCCCTGCGAGAAAGAGTCAAAGATCAGATTTATTGGCATGGTTTAAGAAAGCCTAAGTCAAAAGTCCGATCAAAAGTGTTTCATGTTCAAATTAAAGTAATTTTTAGAACGTTACAAAAGCAATACTTCGACTTAGCCGGGGCAAAGAAATCACTTCACACTTTTTCGTAAAATACTCTGTCAGAATATAGCATTATATTTTTTCATTACTTTCTATTCCACAGGAGCAACTGGGTGAAGGCTTAGCCTTAGAAGCGGAGAAAGCACTCTGCGCGCTTCTCTGCTTCAGCACCGACAAATTTATTAGAATCAAATTCATTGAAGGATGCCTCGACAACCTTGCCAATCACAGGTAATAAAGTTTATTCGTCAAATTCAAAGAACATACAAAATCACAGTAATTGTATACTTCTTACAATACTAATTTCCACAAATTTTATATATCTTGTGCTGGAGTAATGTTTTTTTTTTCAGATCTGTGGCAGTGTCTCTTCGACTCCTGCCGAAATTGTTTTCGTCATTTCAACAGCTACGAGGCATGGATATGCATCAGGTAAAGAATTAGTATAAGCCAATGTCGATCGGAGAGAAAGTCTTAGTATTTTGTATGTATGAATTTGTAATGAAATCTCTTTGGTTGTACTGTTTGTACCTGGCCGGTTATGATACCATTACAGAGGTAACATTACAATTAATAATCTAAAAAAAAATCTGTTCAATTTTACCAGCGGGACTGAAACGGCTTTTTTATAATTGTATTTTATAGAAATTTGTATATTATTTTAATCTTACTCAATTACTAATTACAGTGTGATTTTCTTATGTTTTTTTTTATCATTTGTGTACACTGTATGCCTTTTTTTTATAATAATCCTTTTGATTTTGGTGCGTCGGCACCGGATTGAAAATTCACGGGTTCCCGCTGAGCCGCTATAACTTCGCAACTTACATTAAAATTAATACTTTACAAAGATATAAAATTAATGTGCAGGTGGTGATGTGGGCGGAGCGCGAGCGCGGCATGATGCGCTTATTCCTCGAGGACCTGCGCCACTACATGAGCCAGCCGCGCGCGGGGGCGGGCGCCGGGGCGGGCGCGGGGGTGGGGGCGGGCGACGCGGCGCACTACATGCACATCACCGAGCTCACCGTGCGGCTGCACTTCCTCACGGCGATATTCTCGCCGGTCGGCTCGCCGCACCACTTTAGGTGACAACCTTAACTAGCCTTAGCTACTTCTAACTTTTTTTTGTATGAGTGTGTGGCCAACCCTACGGCTTTAATCCGATTCGTGATTACGATCTTCGTTTCGATGGAAGAAAGGATTGTGTAACAGGCATACGTTTATTTTTTAGTCCACCGAATAAACGAAAGCAACTCGGAGTAGGCCCCATTATCGGAGTTTATAGACCGTCCAATGGCCTCCGATTGTCCGAACAACCAGAACCGACTGCTTAACATACCCTCCAAAGCACAGTATCGATCAGATGTATCATGAACGGTCACCAATTTGTTTAACATAGATCTGTAACGCAGGGTTAGACGAGCTTTAGCCCTATTTCTTTATGCACAGGTTAACCGTAGAGCAAGTGGAAGAGCTCTGGCAGTGCCTAGTTCTGAAGGGCGGCGGTGAATGCGCCGACTGCCTGTACTCGTGGCTACTCTCTCACACGAAGTCGCCCGACCAACATGCGCTCGGGTTGGACGCGCTCAAGTTCTTGTATGTGGAAAAAATGCCTACTTTAGACCCAGAAGTAAGTCCTACCACATTCACTGTTAAACAATTTATTGATTGAGTACTCATAATCTTGAATATTGAAGCCGCTCGTTAGCCGATTATAACAGGCATAACAATAAGCTCTTCTCGTAATTTTTATTTTATCAAAAACAACTTCAACATAAATATGATTTTACCGATATTTGAAAAAAGTATAAAGTTATCAGTTTTGATCAGTATTAAGTTTTCAGTATTCAAAGATCGCAAAGAGCGTCATAACCTGTGACGTCATTTGTAACTGCCGCACTCCGTGCGCTGTACATTGCGTATATTAATGTTCATGATGCACGCAATAACATCCTTTTAAAAAATTCGAATAAGATTGTGCTTAAAAAAGCTTCTCAAAAGTAGACAATCTCATTTGTAGTCAGCATAATGCTGGATGTACACTTGGCGAGGAAGACCGAGACAAATCGAGGACGAGAGTGTACATGGATACGCCTGCACGTCCTCAGTGCGTCTCGTCAGTCCTCGCCCGATCCAAACTCTCTTGCGAGGAGCTTCGGGCGAGAATGACTCGGCATGTTTCTTTGAATCATCGGAAAGACTTAGTTCAATCTGTCTTCCACAGAACATCAGTATAATGGGCCTCAGCCTGTACCAGCAGCTTTGTAACCTGGCACGCATGGCGCTGGGCGCGGGGGACGCGCGCGACCAGGCGCATCCGCACACGCGCGCTATGGACCACCTGTGGAAGATCGCGCTCAGGGCCAATAGCACCGGTAAGAGTGTATACTTATTTTTCAATTGTTTTAGCCATTGTTAGGTACGCGATTGTTTGAATGATAAGAGGCTTTTAATGTTGAAGAACCGATAATTTGGCTTTGAGGCATATAATTTGAAGTATTTTAAACTTCTGAGCATCGCAGAAGATTTCCTTATGCTCCGAGATCGTTCTCCGAGCACCTAAAGGATTTTTATGGCTTACTGACCCCGGCAAAGGATTTTTGTAAGCTGAAATGATTTCTGTAAGCTTCGGTATGCCGCGGCAGGTTTTGGCGCGCCTCAGCACGTCGACGAGATCTTTCTGGCGTGAGTGTGGGTGGCGCGGAGCGTAGGTGTCTTTCAGCAGCCCTTAAGCATTTCAAAAAATACTTTGCCGTGCAGTGCGGGTTTATTATTTAAATTTATTATTTTGTAGATGTATCAATGGGCGCTATCCAGTACCTAAACAGCTACTACATGGGCCAGCAACTGCAACAAGAAGATGATTTCGTTTCCAAATGCATGTTCCATCTTTCCTCTGCCGCTGAACGCCTCATATCCAAGAAACACGAAGGGGAGACTTCTCACGCAAGCATGAGTGAGGAGAAAGAAGAGAAAATTGTGGACAAACAGAATATCTATGAACATATGACAGAGGAAGCGGCGTTACAGTGTATACAGAGGGCGCTGCTGCTTTTGAAAACGCATTTGGATACATTTAAACGGAGGTGAGAAGTGATTGAGTTTTGTTACTTCATAGCTGACGCAACAATGCCTTTCAGCTCCAATAACGGAGCTTACCTACTCTTCTCTCTTTATTTGTTTTCATGGAGATGTATCTATTTTTTCACAGACTTCATTATAGTATTATTTCTCTTTTCCTCAGAGTATTTTCTTGCTTTTCATACAGTGCTGTTTCTATTTTTTTAAAGAGTACCCATTTATTTATTTTTTGAGTATTATTATTTTTTTCTATGAGACTACCTTTTCTTTCTTCTTACAGAGTAAGTTCTTTTCTGAGAGTACTCCTATCTTCTAAGTACTTATTCTTTCTACATTCTCATCCCTTTCTATCTTTCTCGGTGAATACTTCTCTGAGAGTACTTTTCACAAAGAGATAATAGTACTTAGAGAAAAACTGCTGTCTCAGTATACTGTTTATTTTTTTTCTTAATGTATTACTGTTTCCTTTATTTTGTTAGTTTTATGATTTTGTTGTTTTCTTTCTTACTTCTTTCCTCTTCTATCTTCTCTGAGACTACTCTTTCTTTGATATTGTATGCATTAGCGCATGCTAGGCAAAAATCTTAAGATTTTAAATAATTAGGAAAAAGAAAAATGATATTGCTCGGGCAGGGATTGAACCTGCGTCTTCGGAATACCGTCCCGACGCCTTAACCACTGGGCAACCGAGCCAACTGCTCGAGCAACCAAATTTCTTCTATCATTCTTATATCCTCTTACGGGGACGATTCGATATCATTTTTCTTCTTCCTAATTATTTAAAATCTTAATACTCTTTCTTTATTTCTCATTAAAAATTACAATGAGCGGTTAGTATAGTGTAATGTGGTGGTTTCTGGTCCATTGAAACTACGTGTTTAGTTGATCCATCTTTACTGGTGAACTTCTATATTTAGAATGCCTTCGTACCTTAAAGCTATAACTACTTATACTATGTCTTAATGTAGTCCGTGATTATCTAGTAAACACTTGTACATGCTTATTGCTTACTCTCCACTACATGACATACAAAGCTAGCTGATCAGCACAATATACACCTACGTGATATAAAGTGCAAACGCCTACCACAATAGAAACGGTTTTTTTATCTAAATATACAAGATTTAACTTAAACTATACTATTAAAAAAATTTCTCTGGCATTTTAAATAGGAAGAAGGGAAAGAGGGCAGGGAGGCCTTTGCCCAGCAGTGGGACAAACCAGGCTGAATAATTTAACTTTAATTTAGATTTTAAATAACCCCTAAATATTTTTAAAGTTATTTAAAAATATATCGCGCGGTTATTATTCTATGCAAAACCGTGACGTCACAGTATTCCCTCCGCTTCACTCGGCTCGCCGAAAACGTACGTGTAGCACTGTTTCTACAATAGATGTATGAGAAGGCAGGAGTCGGGTGACGCCACAGAATTGGCGCGACTTTCCGTGTTTTTACTGAACTTAAATATTCTATAACTTTCTAAATACTTGACGTATCGGTCTTAAATAAATAAAATATTGTATTTATAATGATAGCTTACGTAATATTATGGGCATTTATTAATAATTTGTGTTTTTAACTTTATTTAATGTTTAACGTTTTGTCTCTTTCTAAGATATACGTTTCAACATAATATTAATTTGCGACAAAACATGTTAATCACAGTTTAACTTAATATTAATAAGGCGCATGGTTTTTAAATGCGTTTTGAACCGACTCCAAAAAAAGGCGGACGTTTTCAATTCAAATGATTTTTTTAAATATTTATTTACCTCAGAACTTCGTGATTTATACACGGATTTGGTTTTTTATTTGCGTTAGGTTCAATATAGCTATAATATGGTCCCACATAAATTTCATCGTGGTTCTTTTTCCGATACGGTGGTTGAGTCATGGTGATAATTTTACGTTCATAAGTGCGTCTGTGATGCCAAAAGTGAATAAAGAGATTTTATTTCGATTGATAGAATGCATCGACATTTGACTTTGGACGAAGATACATCAGAATTGAAATCGGTTTTTTTAGTTATAAAAATGATGTCGGTCCAGGTACGCATACCACCTCCGGCGCTGGGCGCTGGCGGAGAGCGGCGCGTGGGAGGGCGCGGCGGGCCCGGGCGCCGTGCGGCTCACGCTGCAGCCGGCGGGCGCGGGCCCGCGCGCCGCGCTCGCGCTGCACCACTCCGACCTGGTCGCGCACCTGCGCGCGCACGTGCACGTCTGGTGGGAGAAACAGGTGACTAACGATTGTTATTTGTTTCTAAACGACTGTATTCTTCTAACTATATCTCTTCAGATTTTCATAAATATGGTATATGAACATTATCTGATATTATATTACCTTATTCCTATTACGTACACCACCAAATATTTCTTATACTCAAGAAATCGCTCTAAGCGATAAGGCCGCCCATTGTACCTCAAATTTATGAACTTTGTCATTGTTATTTCTTTCTTTTTTGTATTGTATGTTTATTTAGTGTGTAATGAAGTGTTATTGTATTGTATTGTATATTTTGACTATAATACTTGCTCCAAACTTTATAGCAATTGACTACACTACGGCGCCACACACCGGTTTTGTATAATTTTTTGCTACAGCGCAGGTCACGTGGTGGACCGAAAGTTTGGCGCGAGATATACAGACTAATAATTACAGGCAGGACTCAAGTCGAGTAGTTATTTCAAACATAATTTCATCCCTTTCTATCTTCCTCGATTAATTAGATTTATTCGTTATTGTCGCATATATGTATGTTAAAATTCACAACAGTGCTTGTCTTCGAAACTGTGCGGAGTAGACCCATGATAGAAAAGAGTAAACAAATAGAACTGTTTATATATTTAAATTAATGGATTTGGAATATTTATATTGGCGGAATTCCCAGCACCCGTTTCGATTTTGGATCTGGCACTGAAATGAACTATATAGTTCAGGTTTATAAACTTAAATAATAAATGACTCATCCTTTTGTATACTGCAGGAAAACATTTTATTTTATTTAAATGAATTACGAAACAGCATTTTTTTTTATTTGTTAGATACAAGGTGAGGAAGGTGTAACAGCGCTATCAACAGACGGACCCCTCCGTATGATCACACAGGGACAAGAGCTGACCATCGACTATGATGAGAGGACGCTCTATGATATGGGGTTTAAGGATAATCAGGTAAGATGTTCGCATGAACCCATTGAATTCCGCGTTATCGTAAGGAATACGTGTTTGTGATGCCGACCAATTAAGGAATGTTTAAATAAAACATTCTGGTTAGTTGATTTGATTATTATAATGTGAATCAATATTACAGAAATTAAAAACCAAACTTAACAATCACACATCTTGGTTGTTCAGCTGAAAAGCTTTTGGTTTTAGTTGTATGTCTATTCTATAGTTCATATTAACAGAATCACTAAGTCTATTTTAAAAGATTTTAGATTAGAAAAGGACATATTTAGGTCTAAATTTAAGTCTTCTTTTCTGGTGTGGGTGGCCAACCCTGGTGTCATAGTTTCTAGACCGCCCGAAGGCCTCCGTCGTGGCCGATAACCACGACTGTTAATAACGACTGCACGATAATAACGATTGTTGTCCAAAGACAACGATCGGGACCGACGGCTTAACGTGCCCTCCGAACACGATGCACGGTACCGAAACTCAGATTTTATACCACAAAAATGGTCACCAATCCAAGTTGTGACGCTGCGAACGTTGCTTAACTTAGCAGATCTGTCATGAACAGCTAGGTGAGCTACGCTACGAGCGCTACTTACGTAACTTAACAGTTTATAATCCCCGCCGCAAAAAGGAGGGGTGCTATAAGTTTTACCACTGTGTCTGTCTGTTTGTGTGTCTGTCTGTGGCACCGTAACTTTTAAACGGGTGAACCGATTCAGATGCGGTTTTTTTTATTTCAAAGCATGTTTTCTAGCGATAGTTCTTAGACGTGTTTTATCAAAATCGGTTAAGCCGTATTTAAATTTTTATAGATTTTTTGTGTCGGGGTGTTTCAATTTTAGTTTACTGAAATTTCTTACACATTGTTGTTCACAGCTGGTATTCGTGTCCGTGGGCGTGGGCGGTCGCGGCGCGTGGGCGGAGTGGCCGTCCGCGCAGCCGGCGCCGGCGCGCGCGCGCCTGCCCACTCTGCTGCTGCTGGACCCGACCTACTTCCACCACCTCTTCACGCTGATGCAGGCGCTGGGGCAGATGAAGGAACCCGGAGCTAATGGGGTAAGTGGACTATAGGACCAGTGGACTATCGAGTAGCCTAAGGCCGCTTCACTCGACAGCTGTTTCGTCGATGTCTTATTGAGTATAGTCGCACCGCTGTTGAATCCCTGTCGTGTCGTCCCAATGAAGAAGGAGGCTAACAAGTATGATAAAGTCGCCAGCAAATAGTGGAACTACCGACTTTTGCCTACACATTGAAATAATTCCCCTTTTTAGGGTAAAAATAATGTTGTGTTCTAAAAATTTGTGCAAAATTTGTGTTCTCGGATGCATCCACATCCGGAAATAGAGAAGCAAGTGTTGACTGTTTTTAATCTTGGAATCTTCAAATCTCGAGTGAACAGGCACTATCTTGGCAAGCGTGCTACATCGTCGACCGCATCGTCGCTTACCATCAGGTGAGATAGTGGTCAAACGTAAGCCAATAATGAATAAAAAAATATTGATGAACGATTAGTGTGTTGTAGAATATTACATATTAAAAAGTTTCGTGAGTGTTATTCATAATTGATATAAATCGGCTAAGACTCGAGGTTAAACGTCGAAACTACTTCTACCAGGTTTCGTACATTTTTAGGGGTCGGAGTAGAATATGTTTCTAATGCTAGCTACGTAAGCATTGTATTATAAACAATCTTCTTTCTAGGATTCAGTCGCACATACAAAAGCACAGCTACTGTCACGACGAGTATGGGACATACTACAAGCTGTGCCGCTTAATCCTACTCTACTCGAAGCCTTCCAGAACCCGAACGAAAGCAAACTACCAGAATTACTTGACCCCACGAGTCCACAGAAGCTCATGTATTCTCTACATATCATAGACAAACTGAGCTCAAGTAACACTGGTCCAAATGTGAAGGAACCGGCTGGAAGTAACGAGAAAGCCGAAGAGGAGAAAGCTATCGTGGAGAATTGGAACGATGTGTTTATTAAAAAGGGAGGATTGAGAATATTGTACGATATTATGATGTCAGGTAAATTTTCAACATCACCATAGACTAGTCAATTCTATACATGCTTACCTAAAGCTTCTTTAATGGGAATATTTATTAAAAGGCAACAGTAAATTTTTTTCCAAAACAAACTTGGTTTTATCTAAAATTAATTTTGTTTCAATATAAGGCATACTCTTTTTTTAGTTATTAATTCATCTTTATTTATTTATGTCGATTGGCGACTCAAGAAGAATCATAATATAATGTTACAAATCTCAGTTTTAACAGGCCTAGTGCACTCCGCACTGTAGGTACGAAACTACAAGTATATAGCCGGACACCGACGGCGGGTCGCGCGTCGTTACACGTGCCGCGTCAAAAGATATAAGAGCTATGCGATAGAAACAGAGGCGCTCTGTAGGTTAATATTACTGCTAGGTATGCAGCGCTACGCAAGCTGAATTGAATTTTATTGCGTCATAGCAAGAGTCGCTATTTGTTTAAATTTCTTTGCGGAGTGATGCTTCTGTCCCTTAGTATTCTGTGGATTTAACCTGGTATTTCTTACATAATTTTCTAAAGTCAATGTATTGCTGTGAGACCAAATATTTCTGCAGGTGTATTACAAAGAAGTGACGACAGCGAGTGGAGACAAGACTGCCTAGCGTTGTTGCTGCAACTGCTCTGTCGAATCGGTACACTGCCGTCCGCGGACCCCTCTCACACACCTAAACTGCATCCGGTATGTTTTCATACAACTTTTTGAACTACTTGCTTGTGCCTTTTTCCGCGCAACATAATAAACTGGATGAAACTGTTTTGAAGCGGTAGGCTCTTGTAGTGAATTTATTAGTGATGCAGGAACTGTCAGAGGTTGCCTGTGGAGTAGGTGGAGGTATCCTAATGATGGTGATGGTGGTGAACCAATGAAAGGCCGGTATTCTGTATAATGGCTACATGATGACTACCTACTCTATGCTACTACTTAATGCTATGTCAGTCCTTATAAGTAGGTCGGGTACACACTACACTCTGACCGCTATAATAATACTAAAAATTACTGGGCATTATGAGACTCAACAGCCAATTGTCTCAGGGTGACGAGCGCAGTGCAGCGCCGCACAGGATTTTGCAAAACATAGTTCTAGGCGGTGCTGATATTGTTATGGGCGGGCGTAACATCAGGCAAACGACCAGCTCGTTTCGTCATTCAGTTACATAAATAAACTAGTATTTCGCCGCGTGCGCGAGCTGCTAAAGCAGCTCGCGTGGTGGTGGTGTTATTTTTTTTTATAGAAACTTCCTATCGATTACGGTTCTAAAGTTATCTAAGCCTTTATGTTCTAAAAACAAACTTTTGTATGGCGGCCATATTGGAAAATGGCGCAATCCAAGTGATGTTGTGGCGTGCGCGAGCTGCTAAAGCAGCTCGCGTGGGGTGGTTTTGTTTTTTTTTTATAGAAGCTCCCTATCGATTACGGTTTTAAAGTTATTCTCTTTGTTCGGAAAAAAATCTTTTGTATGGCGGCCATCTTGAAAAATGGCGGAATCCAAATTATTTTTTCATAATCGTAATCTACGCCCCAGAAAACCTCCTTATGCAAAATTTCAGTCGGATCGGAGCAACTTTCAAAATGGCCGCCATTTTTTTTTCTTTTTTTTTAATTTTTGTAACTTTTTCAAATTTCCCCCATCGCCCTCTATGACATTTGGTCGAGCACCCTATACCTATCTCTAACCATTCAAAAGTTAAACATTTTCATTTTGTATGGCGGCCATGTTTTTTGTATGGCGGCCATCTTTTTTTTCAAATTTTCAAAATCGGCCCAAGGTTTGGGGCATATTTAGTTCAAGCGGTACCCCCATCCGATTTATAGTTTCCGAGATCCCCTGAGCAGTTCCATCACGGAAACCACTTTCTGGTGATTTCGGATTTTTCTGGTTGGTTTCAAAACACCCTCTGTCCAACGGTACCAAACACTCCCCCCCACCATAACGGCAAGTACCACTTCTATTTCTGTCAAATGTCATGGTCTTCCAGTTTTATATAATATAACTAGTATTTCGCCGCGTGCGCGAGCTGCTAAAGCAGCTCGCGTGGGGGGGTGGCTGCTGTTTTTTTTAAAAGCTTTCTATCCATTAAGGTTCTAAAGTTTTGTTTACCCTTTTTGTTTTGAAATCAAACTTTTGTATGGCGGCCATATTGAAAAAAAGCTGGATTTCAAGTGATTGTGTGGCGTGCGCGAGCTGCTAAAGCAACTCGCGTGGTGGGGTTTTGCTTTTTTTTATAAAAGCTCCCTATCGATTACGGTTCTAAAGTTATTTAAGTTCAGTTGTTCTGAAAAAAAGACTTTTGTATGGCGGCCATCTTGAAAAATGGCGGAATCCAAGTGATTTTGTGGCGTGCGCGAGCTGCTAAAGCAGCTCGCGTGGGGGGGTGTTGCTTTTTTTTTATAGACGCTTCCTATCGACTACGGTTCAAAAGTTTTGTTTGGCTTATTTTTCCGGAAAAAAAACTTTTGTATGGCGGCCATCTTGAAAAATGGCGGAATCCAAAATTTTTTTTTATATTTGTAATCTTCAACCCAGAAAACCCCCCGATGCAAAATTTCAGTCGGATCGCAGCAACTTTCAAAATGGCCGCCATTTTTTTTTCTTTTTTTTTAATTTTTCCAACTTTTCCAAATTTCCCCCATCGTCTTCTATGACATTTGGTCGAGCACCCTATACCTATCTCTAACCATTCAAAAGTTATTAACATTTTAATTTTGTATGGCGGCCATGTTTTTTTGTATGGCGGCCATCTTTTTTTTCAAATTTTCAAAAATGGCCCAGGTTTTGGGGCATATTTAGTTCAAGCGGTACCCCCATCCGATTTATAGTTTTCGAGATCCCCTGAGCAGTTCCATCAAGGAAACCACTTTCTGGTGATTTCGGATTTTTCTGGTTGGTTTCAAAACACCCTCTATCCAACGGTACCAAACACTCCCCCCCACCATATCGGCAAGTACCACTTCTATTTCTGTCAATTATATGTCAGTCAGTCAGTCAGTCAGTCAGTCAGTGGTCTTTCAGTTTTATATTATATAAACTAGTATTTCGCCGCGTGCGCGAGCTGCTAAAGCAGCTCGCGTGGTGGTGGTGTTATTTTTTTTTATATAAACTTCCTATCGATAACGGTTCTAAAGTTATCTAAGCCTTTATGTTCTAAAAACAAACTTTTGTATGGCGGCCATATTGGAAAATGGCGCAATCCAAGTGATTTTGTGGCGTGCGCGAGCTGCTAAAGCAGCTCGCGTGGGGTGGTGTTGTTTTTTTTTTATAGAAGCTCCCTATCGATTACGGTTTTAAAGTTATTCTTTTTGTTCGGAAAAAAATCTTTTGTATGGCGGCCATCTTGAAAAATGGCGGAATCCAAATTATTTTTTCATAATCGTAATCTACGACCTAAAAAACCCCCAGATGCAAAATTTCAGTCGAATCGGAGCATTTTTCAAAATGGCCGCCATTTTTCTTTCTTTTTTTTTAATTTTTCCAACTTTTCCAAATTTCCCCTATGGTCCTCTATGATATTTGGTCGAGCACCCTATACCTATCTGTAACCGTTTAAAAGTTATTTGCATATTATTTTCACCTATTTCGTCATGAAAAAAAACATTTGTATGGCAGCCATCTTGAAAAATGGCGGAATCTAATTTTTTTTTTCATAATCGTAATCTACGCCCCAGAAAACCTCCCTATGCAAAATTTCAGTTGGATCGAAGCAACTTTCAAAATGGCCGCCATTTTTTTTTCTTTTTTTTTAATTTTTCCAACTTTTTCAAATTTTCCCTATCGCCCTCTATGACATTTGGTCGAGCACCCTATACCTATCTGTAACCGTTTAAAAGTTATTTGCATATTATTTTCACCTATTTTGTCATGAAAAAAAACATTTGTATGGCAGCCATCTTGAAAAATGGCGGAATCTAAATTTTTTTTTCATAATCGTAATCTACGCCGCAGAAAACCTCCCTATGCAAAATTTCAGTCGGATCGGAGCAACTTTCAAAATGGCCGCCATTTTTTTTTCTTTTTTTTTAATTTTTCCAACTTTTTCAAATTTCCCCCATCGCCCTCTATGACATTTGGTCGAGCACCCTATACCTATCTCTAACCATTCAAAAGTTATTTACATTTTTATTTTGTATGGCGGCCATGTTTTTTTGTATGGCGGCCATCTTTTTTTTCAAATTTTCAAAATAAGCCCAAGGTTTGGGGCATATTTAGTTCAAGCGGTACCCCCATCCGATTTATAGTTTCCGAGATCCCCTGAGCAGTTCCATCAAGGAAACCACTTTCTGGTGATTTCGGATTTTTCTGGTTGGTTTCAAAACACCCTCTATACAACCGTACCAAACACTCCCCCCCACCATAACGGCAAGTCGGAGATCAATTCTGTCAATATGTCAGTCAGTCAGTCAGTCAGTCAGTCAGTCAGTCAGTCAGTGATGGTCTTCCAGTTTTATATTATATTAAATAAAAAACTAGTATTTCGCCGCGTGCGCGAGCTGCTAAAGCAGCTCGCGTGGGGGGGTGGCTGCTGTTTTTTTTTAAAGCTTCCTATCGATTACGGTTCTAAAGTTTTGTTTACCCTTTTTGTTCTGAAAACAAACTTTTGTAAGGCGGCCATATTTGAAAAAGGCGCAATCCAAGTGATTGTGTGGCGTGCGCGAGCTGCTAAAGCAGCTCGCGTGGGGTGGTGTTGTTTTTTTTTTATAGAAGCTCCCTATCGATTACGGTTTTAAAGTTATTCTCTTTGTTCGGAAAAAAATCTTTTGTATGGCGGCCATCTTGAAAAATGGCGGAATCCAAATAATTTTTTCAAAATCGTAATCTACGACCCCGAAATCCCCCCGATGCAAAATTTCAGTCGGATCGGAGCAACTTTCAAAATGGCCGCCATTTTTTTTTCTTTTTTTTTAATTTTTTCAACTTTTCCAAATTTTCCTCATGGTCCTCTATGATATTTGGTCGAGCACCCTATACCTATCTCTAACCGTTTAAAAGTAATTTGCATATTATTTTCACCAATTTCGTCATGAAAAAAAACGTTTGTATGGCAGCCATCTTGAAAAATGGCGGAATCCAAATATTTTTTCCATAATCGTAATCTACGACCCAGAAAACCCCCCGATGCAAATTTTCAGTCGGATCGGAGCAACTTTCAAAATGGCCGCCAAATTTTTTTGCTTTTTTTTTTAATTTATAAATTTTTCCAAATTTCCCTCATGGTCCTCTATGATATTTGGTCGAGCACCCTATACTTATCTCTAACGGTTTAAAAGTTATTTGCATATTATTTTCACCTATTTTGTCATGAAAAAAAACGTTTGTATGGCAGCCATCTTGAAAAATGGCGGAATATAATTTTTTTTTTCATAATCGTAATCTACGGCCCAGAAAAACCCCCTATGCAAGATTTCAGTCGGATCGGAGCAACTTTCAAAATGGCCGCCATTTTTTTTTATTTTTTTTTTATTTTTCCAACTTTTTCAAATTTCCCCCATCGCCCTCTATGACATTTGGTCGAGCACCCTATACCTATCTCTAACCATTCAAAAGTTATTAACATTTTTATTTTGTATGGCGGCCATGTTTTTTTGTATGGCGGCCATCTTTTTTTTCAAATTTTCAAAATTGGCCCAAGGTTTGGGGCATATTTAGTTCAAGCGGTACCCCCATCCGATTTATAGTTTCCGAGATCCCCTGAGCAGTTCCATCACGGAAACCACTTTCTGGTGATTTCGGATTTTTCTGGTTGGTTTTAAAACATCCTCTATCCAACCATACCAAACACTCCCCCCCACCATAACGGCAAGTGGGAGATCAATTCTGTCAATATGTCAGTCAGTCAGTCAGTCAGTCAGTCAGTCAGTGATGGTCTTCCAGTTTTATATTATACTAGTATTTCGCCGCGTGCGCGAGCTGCTAAAGCAGCTCGCGTGGTGGTGGTGTTATTTTTTTTTATAGAAACTTCCTATCGATTACGGTTTTAAAGTTATCTAAGCCTTTATGTTCTAAAAACAAACTTCTGTACGGCGGCCATATTGGAAAATGGCGCAATCCAAGTGATTTTGTGGCGTGCGCGAGCTGCTAAAGCAGCTCGCGTGGGGTGGTGTTGTTTTTTTTTTATAGAAGCTCCCTATCGATTACGGTTTTAAAGTTATTCTCTTTGTTCGGAAAAAAATCTTTTGTGTGGCGGCCATCTTGAAAAATGGCGGAATCCAAATTATTTTTTCAAAATCGTAATCTACGACCCAGAAAACCCCCCTATGCAAAATTTCAGTCGGATCGGAGCAACTTTCAAAATGGCCGCCATTTTTTTTTCTTTTTTTTTAATTTTTCCAACTTTTCCAAATTTCTCCCATCGCCCTCTATGACATTTGGTCGAGCACCCTATACCTATCTCTAACCGTTCAAAAGTTATTTACATTTTTATTTTGTATGGCGGCCATGTTTTTTTGTAGGGCGGCCATCTTTTTTTTCAAATTTTCAAAATTGGCCCAAGGTTTGGGGCATATTTAGTTCAAGCGGTACCCCCATCCGATTTTTAGTTTCCGAGATCCCCTGAGCAGTTCCATCACGGAAACCACTTTCTGGTGATTTCGGATTTTTCTGGTTGGTTTCAAAATATCCTCTATCCAACCATACCAAAAACTTCCACCCACCATAACGGCATCTGGGAGAACAATTCTGTCAATATGTCAGTCAGTCAGTCAGTCAGTCAGTCAGTCAGTCAGTCAGTCAGTCAGTCAGTCAGTGATGGTCTTTCACTTTTATATAATATAACTAGTATTTCGCCGCGTGCGCGAGCTGCTAAAGCAGCTCGCGTGGTGGTGGTGTTATTTTTTTTTTTATAGAAACTTCCTATCGATTACGGTTCTAAAGTTATCTAAGCCTTTATGTTCTAAAACCAAATTTTTGTATGGCGGCCATATTGGAAAATGGCGCAATCCAAGTGATTTTGTGGCGTGCGCGAGCTGCTAAAGCAGCTCGCGTGGGGTCGTGTTGTTTTTTTTTTATAGAAGCTCCCTATCGATTACGGTTTTAAAGTTATTCTCTTTGTTCGAAAAAAAACTTTTGTATGGCGGCCATCTTGAAAAATGGCGGAATCCAAATTATTTTTTCATAATCGTAATCTACAACCCCAAAAACCCCGCGATGCAAAATTTCAGTCGGATCGGAGCATTTTTCAAAATGGCCGCCATTTTTATTTCTTTTTTTTTAATTTTTCCAACTTTTCCAAATTTCCCCTATGGTCCTCTATGATATTTGGTCGAGCACCCTATACCTATCTGTAACCGTTTAAAAGTTATTTGCATATTATTTTCACCTATTTTGTCATGAAAAAAAACATTTGTATGGCAGCCATCTTGAAAAATGGCGGAATCTAAATTTTTTTTTCATAATCGTAATATACGCCCCAGAAAACCTCCCTATGCAAAATTTCAGTCGGATCGGAGCAACTTTCAAAATGGCCGCCATTTTTTTTTCTTTTTTTTTAATTTTTCCAACTTTTTCAAATTTCCCCCATCGCTCTCTATGACATTTGGTCGAACACCCTATACCTATCTCTAACCATTCAAAAGTTATTTACATTTTTATTTTGTATGGCGGCCATGTTTTTTTGTATGGCGGCCATCTTTTTTTTCAAATTT
This sequence comes from Petrophora chlorosata, assembly GCA_951640565.1. Lineage (NCBI taxonomy): Eukaryota > Metazoa > Arthropoda > Insecta > Lepidoptera > Geometridae > Petrophora > Petrophora chlorosata. The sequence continues at coordinate 6,988,670 of OX621207.1, read as the reverse complement.
TCAAAATTGGCCCAAGGTTTGGGGCATATTTAGTTCAAGCGGTACTCCCATCCGATTTATAGTTTCCGAGATCCCCTGAGCAGTTCCATCGAGGAAACCACTTTCTGGTGATTTCGGATTTTTCTGGTTGGTTTCAAAACACCCTCTATACAACCGTACCAAACACTCCCCCCCACCATAACGGCAAGTCGGAGATCAATTCTGTCAATATGTCAGTCAGTCAGTCAGTCAGTCAGTCAGTGATGGTCTTCCAGTTTTATATAATATAAACTAGTATTTCGCCGCGTGCGCGAGCTGCTAAAGCAGCTCGCGTGGGGGGGTGGCTGCTGTTTTTTTTTTAAAGCTTCCTATCGCTTACGGTTCTAAAGTTTTGTTTACCCTTTTTGTTCTGAAAACAAACTTTTGTATGGCGGCCATCTTGAAAAATGGCGGAATCCAAAATATTTTTTCATAATAATAATCTTTGACCCAGAAAACCCCCCGATGCCAAATTTCAGTCGGATCGGAGCAACTTTCAAAATGGCCGCCATTTTTTTTTCTTTTTTTTTAATTTTTCCAACTTTTCCAAATTTCCCCCATCGCCCTCTATGACATTTGGTCGAGCACCCTATACCTATCTCTAACCGTTCAAAAGTTATTAACATTTTTATTTTGTATGGCGGCCATGTTTTTTTGTATGGCGGCCATCTTTTTTTTCAAATTTTCAAAATTGGCCCAAGGTTTAGGGCATATTTAGTTCAAGCGGTACCCCCATCCGATTTATAGTTTCCGAGATCCCCTGAGCAGTTCCATCGAGGAAACCACTTTCTGGTGATTTCGGATTTTTCTGGTTGGTTTCAAAACACCCTCTATACAACCGTACCAAACACTCCCCCCCACCATAACGGCAAGTCGGAGATCAATTCTGTCAATATGTCAGTCAGTCAGTCAGTCAGTCAGTCAGTCAGTCAGTCAGTGATGGTCTTCCAGTTTTATATAATATAAACTAGTATTTCGCCGCGTGCGCGAGCTGCTAAAGCAGCTCGCGTGGGGGGGTGGCTGCTGTTTTTTTTTAAAAGCTTCTTATCGATTACGGTTTTAAAGTTTTGTTTACCCTTTTTGTTTTGAAATCAAACTTTTGTATGGCGGCCATATTGAAAAAAAGCTGGATTTCAAGTGATTGCGTGGCGTGCGCGAGCTGCTAAAGCAGCTCGCGTGGTGGGGTTTGCTTTTTTTTATAAAAGCTCCCTATCGATTACGGTTCTAAAGTTATTTAAGTTCAGTTTTCGAAAAAAAGACTTTTGTATGGCGGCCATCTTGAAAAATGGCGGAATCCAAGTGATTTTGTGGCGTGCGCGAGCTGCTAAAGCAGCTCGCGTGGGAGGGTGTTGCTTTTTTTTTATAGACGCTTCCTATCGACTACGGTTCAAAAGTTTTGTTTGGCTTATTTTTCCGGAAAAAAACTTTTGTATGGCAGCCATCTTGAAAAATGGCGGAATCCAAAATTTTTTTTCATAATTGTAATCTTCGACCCAGAAAACTCTCCGATGCAAAATTTCAGTCGGATCGGAGCAACTTTCAAAATGGCCGCCATTTTTTTTTCTTTTTTTTTAATTTTTCCAACTTTTCCAAATTTCCGCCATCGTCCTCTATGACATTTGGTCGAGCACTCTATATCTATCTCTTACCGTTTAAAAGTTATTTGCATTTTTATTTTGTATGGCGGCCATGTTTTTTTGTATGGCGGCCATCTTTTTTTTCAAATTTTCAAAAATGGCCCAGGTTTTGGGGCATATTTAGTTCAAGCGGTACCCCCATCCGATTTATAGTTTCCGAGATCCCTTGAGCAGTTCCATCTCGGAGACACCTTTCCATGGATTTCGGATTTTTCTGGTTGGTTTCAAAACATCCTCTATCCAACGGTACCAAACACTCCCCCCCACCATAACGGCAAGTCGGAGATCAATTCTGTCAATATGTCAGTCAGTCAGTCAGTCAGTCAGTGAGTGGTCTTCCAGTTTTATATTATATTAACTAGTATTTCGCCGCGTGCGCGAGCTGCTAAAGCAGCTCGCGTGGGGGGGTGGCTGCTGTTTTTTTTTAAAAGCTTCCTATCGATTACGGTTCTAAAGTTTTGTTTACCCTTTTTGTTTTGAAATCAAACTTTTGTATGGCGCCCATCTTGAAAAAAAGCTGGATTTCAAGTGATTGTATGGCGTGCGCGAGCTGCTAAAGCAGCTCGCGTGGGGGGGTGTTTTGCTTTTTAATAAAAGCTCCCTATCGATTACGGTTCTAAAGTTATTTAAGTTCAGTTGTTCTGTAAAAATGACTTTAGTATGGCGGCCATCTTGAAAAATGGCGGAATCCAAGTAATTTTGTGGCGTGCGCGAGCTGCTAAAGCAGCTCGCGTGGAGGAGTGTTGCTTTTTTTAAATAGACGCTTCCTATCGACTACGGTTCAAAAGTTTTGTTTGGCTTATTTTTCCGGAAAAAAAACTTTTGTATGGCGGCCATCTTGAAAAATGGCGGAATCCAAAATTTTTTTTCATAATAATAATCTTCGACCCAGAAAACCCCCCGATGCAAAATTTCAGTCGGATCGGAACAACTTTCAAAATGGCCGCCATTTTTTTTTCTTTTTTTTTAATTTTTCTAACTTTTCTAAATTTCCCCCTTCGTCCTCTATGACATTTGGTCGAGCACCCTATATCTATCTCTAACCATTCAAAAGTTATTTACATTTTTATTTTGTATGGCGGCCATGTTTTTTTGTATGGCGGCCATCTTTTTTTTCAAATTTTCAAAAATGGCCCAGGGTTTTGAGCATATTTAGTTCGAGCGGTACCCCCATCCGATTTATAGTTTCCGAGATCCCCTGAGCAGTTCCATCTCGGAGACACCTTTCCATGGATTTCGGATTTTTCTGGTTGGTTTCAAAACATCCTCTATCCAACGGTACCAAACACTACCCCCCACCATAACGGCAAGTGGGAGATCAATTCTGTCAATATGTCAGTCAGTCAGTCAGTGATGGTCTTCCAGTTTTATATTATATTAATTAACTAGTATTTCGCCGCGTGCGCGAGCTGCTAAAGCAGCTCGCGTGGGGGGATGGCTGCTGTTTTTTTTTAAAAGCTTCCTATCGATTACGGTTCTAAAGTTTTGTTTACCCTTTTTGTTTTGAAATCAAACTTTTGTATGGCGGCCATATTGAAAAAAAGCTGGATTTCAAGTGATTGTGTGGCGTGCGCGAGCTGCTAAAGCAGCTCGCGTGGGGGGGGGGTTGCTTTTTTTATAAAAGCTCCCTATCGATTACGGTTCTAAAGTTATTTAAGTTCAGTTGTGCTGAAAAAAAGACTTTTGTATGGCGGCCATCTTGAAAAATGGTGGAATCCAAGTGATTTTGTGGCGTGCGCGAGCTGCTAAAGCAGCTCGCGTGGGAGGGTGTTGCATTTTTTTATAGACGCTTCCTATCGACTACGGTTCAAAAGTTTTGTTTGGCTTATTTTTCCGGAAAAAAAACTTTTGTATGGCAGCCATCTTGAAAAATGGCGGAATCCAAAATTTTTTTTCATAATCGTAATCTACGACCCAGAAAACCCCCCGATGCATAATTTCAGTCGGATCGGAGCAACTTTCAAAATGGCCGCCATTTTTTTTTCTTTTTTTTTAATTTTTCCAACTTTTCCAAATTTCCCCCGTCGTCCTCTATGACATTTGGTCGAGTACTCTATATCTATCTCTTACCGTTTAAAAGTTATTTACATTTTTATTTTGTATGGCGGCCATGTTTTTTTGTATGGCGGCCATCTTTTTTTTCAAATTTTCAAAAATGGCCCAGGTTTTGGGGCATATTTAGTTCAAGCGGTACCCCCATCCGATTTATAGTTTCCGAGATCCCTTGAGCAGTTCCATCTCGGAGACACCTTTCCATGGATATCGGATTTTTCTGGTTGGTTTCAAAACACCCTCTATCCAACGGTACCAAACACTCCCCCCCACCATATCGGCAAGTACCACTTCTATTTCTGTCAATTGTCAGTGATGGTAGACCACTTTTATATAATATAACTAGTATTTCGCCGCGTGCGCGAGCTGCTAAAGCAGCTCGCGTGGTGGTGGTGTTATTTTTTTTGTAGAAACTTCCTATCGATTACGGTTCTAAAGTTATCTAAGCCTTTATGTTCTAAAAACAAACTTTTGTATGGCGGCCATATTGGAAAATGGCGCAATCCAAGTGATTTTGTGGCGTGCGCGAGCTGCTAAAGCAGCTCGCGTGGGGTGGTGTTGTTTTTTTTTATAGAAGCTCCCTATCGATTACGGTTTTAAAGTTATTCTCTTTGTTCGGAAAAAAATCTTTTGTATGGCGGCCATCTTGAAAAATGGCGGAATCCAAATTATTTTTTCATAATCGTAATCTACGACCTAAAAAACCCCCCGATGCAAAATTTCAGTCGAATCGGAGCATTTTTCAAAATGGCCGCCATTTTTCTTTCTTTTTTTTTAATTTTTCCAACTTTTTCAAATTTCCCCTATGGTCCTCTATGATATTTGGTCGAGCACCCTATACCTATCTGTAACCGTTTAAAAGTTATTGCATATTATTTTCACCTATTTTGTCATGAAAAAAAACATTTGTATGGCAGCCATCTTGAAAAATGGCGGAATCCAAATTTTTTTTTCAAAATCGTAATCTACGACCCAGAACACCCCCCTATGCAAAATTTCAGTCGGATCGGAGCAACTTTCAAAATGGCCGCCATTTTTTTTTCTTATTTTTTAATTTTTCCAACTTTTCCAAATTTCCCCCATCGCCCTCTATGACATTTGGTCGAGCACCCTATACCTATCTCTAACCATTCAAAAGTTATTTACATTTTTATTTTGTATGGCGGCCATGTTTTTTTGTATGGCGGCCATCTTTTTTTTCAAATTTTCAAAATCGGCCCAAGGTTTGGGGCATATTTAGTTCAAGCGGTACCCCCATCCGATTTATAGTTTCCGAGATCCCCTGAGCAGTTCCATCACGGAAACCACTTTCTGGTGATTTCGGATTTTTCTGGTTGGTTTCAAAACACCCTCTATACAACCGTACCAAACACTCCCTCCCACCATAACGGCAAGTACCACTTCTATTTCTGTCAAATGTCATGGTCTTCCAGTTTTATATAATATAAACTAGTATTTCGCCGCGTGCGCGAGCTGCTAAAGCAGCTCGCGTGGTGGTGGTGTTATTTTTTTTTATAGAAACTTCCTATCGATTACGGTTCTAAAGTTATCTAAGCCTTTATGTTCTAAAAACAAACTTTTGTATGGCGGCCATATTGGAAAATGGCGCAATCCAAGTGATTTTGTGGCGTGCGCGAGCTGCTAAAGCAGCTCGCGTGGGGTGGTGTTGTTTTTTTTTATAGAAGCTCCCTATCGATTACGGTTTGAAAGTTATTCTCTTTGTTCGGAAAAAAATCTTTTGTATGGCGGCCATCTTGAAAAATGGCGGAATCCAAATTATTTTTTCATAATCGTAATCTACGACCTAAAAAATCCCCCGATGCCAAATTTCAGTCGAATCGGAGCATTTTTCAAAATGGCCGCCATATTTCTTTCTTTTTTTTTAAATTTTCCAACTTTTCCAAATTTCTCTCATGGTCCTCTATGATATTTGGTCGAGCACCCTATACCTATCTCTAACCGTTTAAAAGTTATTTGCATATAATTTTCACCTATTTTGTCATGAAACAAAACGTTTATATGGCAGCCATCTTGAAAAATGGCGCAATCTAAATTTTTTTTTCATAATAGTAATGTACGACCCAGAAAACCCCCCTATGCAAAATTTCAGTCGGATCGGAGCAACTTTCAAAATGGCCGCCATTTTTTTTCTTTTTTTTTTAATTTTTCCAACTTTTTCAGATTTCCCCCATCGCTTTCTATGACATTTGGTCGAGCACCCTATACCTATCTCTAACCATTCAAAAGTTATTAACATTTTTATTTTGTATGGCGGCCATGTTTTTTTGTATGGCGGCCATCTTTTTTTTCAAATTTTCAAAATTGGCCCAAGGTATGGGGCATATTTAATTCAAGCGGTACCCCCATCCGATTTATAGTTTCCGAGATCCCTTGAGCAGTTCCATCGAGGAAACCAGTTTTTGGTGATATCGGATTTTTCTGGTTGGTTTCAAAACACCCTCTATACAACCGTACCAAACACTCCCCCCCACCATAACGGCATCTGGGAGAACAATTCTGTCAATATGTCAGTCAGTCAGTCAGTCAGTAAGTCAGTGATGGTAGATCACTTTTATATAATATAAACTACTATTTCGCCGCGTGCGCGAGCTGCTAAAGCAGCTCGCGTGGGGGGGTGGCTGCTGTTTTTTTTTAAAAGCTTCGTATCGATTACGGTTCTAAAGTTTTGTTTACCCTTTTTGTTTTGAAATCAAACTTTTGTATGGCGGCCATCTTGAAAAAAAGCTGGATTTCAAGTGAATGTGTGGCGTGCGCGAGCTGCTAAAGCAGCTCGCGTGGGGGGGGTGATGCTTTTTTTATAAAAGCTCCCTATCGATTACGGTTCTAAGGTTATTTAAGTTCAGTTGTTCTGAAAAAATTACTTTTGTATGGCGGCCATCTTGAAAAATGGCGGAATCCAATTGATTTTGTGGCGTGCGCGAGATGCTTAAGCAGCTCGCGTGGGGGGGTGTTGCTTTTTTTTTATAGACGCTTCCTATCGACTACGGTTCAAAAGTTTTATTTGGCTTATTTTTCCGGAAAAAAAACTTTTGTATGGCAGCCATCTTGAAAAATGGCGGAATCCAAATTTTTTTTTCATAATTGTAATCTTTGACCCAGAAAACCCCCCGATGCAAAATTTCAGTCGGATCGGAGCAACTTTCAAAATGGCCGCCATTTTTTTTTCTTTTTTTTTAATTTTTCCAACTTTTTCAAATTTCCCCCATCGCCCTCTATGACATTTGGTCGATCACCCTATACCTATCTCTTACCGTTTAAAAGTTATTTGCATTTTTATTTTGTATGGCGGCCATGTTTTTTTGTATGGCGGCCATCTTTTTTTTCAAATTTTCAAAAATGGCCCAGGTTTTGGGGCATATTTAGTTCAAGCGGTACCCCCATCCGATTTATAGTTTCCGAGATCCCTTGAGCAGTTCCATCTCGGAGACACCTTTCCATGGATTTCGGATTTTTCTGGTTGGTTTCAAAATACCCTCTATACAACCGTACCAAACACTCCCCCCCACCATAACGGCAAGTCGGAGATCAATTCTGTCAATATGTCAGTCAGTCAGTCAGTCAGTCAGTCAGTCAGTGAGTGGTCTTCCAGTTTTATATTATATTAATTAATTAATTAATAAAAATACCACCCACTGAACAATGCCATGTCACCAAGTGGCTTAATCGTGTTTCGGGATGATGTTGGTGAACCACCAAAAAGACGGGTCTGAGCAGTAGCTGATGTTTCCCTCTAAAAACAAAAACTTTTCTATGTATAAAGATTTACTGAGCCGCAGATTCGAACCCTTAGCCTCCTTGTAAAGAGTTTTCCTGCTTAACCATTATGTCGCGAAGGTTCTCTAATCTCTCTAATCCAACCACCATAATATTGTTTGCTTCGCAGTCCCTTCTCTCGTTGATGACTGTGGAAGAGACTACAGAGAGACTGATATCGATATTGTGTGAAGCCGCCACTTTGAAGGAGCCGACTACTTACAAAACTGGGTTTTGGGGACGAGCACAGGTAAGTAATTTACGAACTATAGTATGCTACGCTTACCATCAGGTGAGTTGTTGTCAAACGTGAGTTCATTTAATCATTAAAAAAAATGTGAGTGTCTTTATAAAGGGAACGCCCAGGAGCCGCACTACACATTACCAAATACACATGGCAAAATGGATGGCCAAATCCGAAACTGTAAGGAATAGCGAAAAATGATCAAAAGAGTCTCGAGGCCAATTTAAAAAAAAGTTTAAAATTAAATTTTTGCAAAATTTATTTTCCTAGCCAGAAATTTAAAAAAGCAAACACCCTGTATTCTTGCGCCGAATGTAGAGCGATTAAATAATTAAATATTTCCATTACAGGTAGTGCAACACGCGATGCGCATGTGTGTGTGGTGGGCGCGCGGCGGCGGCGACGCCGTGTCGCTCGCGTGGTCGCTGCGCCGCGCCGCGCCCAGGTTGTTGCTCGACGACGCGGACCCAGCGGTGAGCCCCTCCCGACTGCTACTGCTTCTATATTTGATTCATTCGTTGATTGTTTATTGGAACATCAAATCCAGAAATTATAAAAATAATATCAGGAGTTAAAACTTTGTGTTTTTTTGTATTAGAGCCTTACGTAAGTTCAATGTGGCATTATTCACTATTTTTGGATTCATAATTATTAAAGTACTATTATGATTCTATGTAATTTCCCTTAAAGCAATGTTGGTGTGTGTAGGTCCGTCGCGAGGCCGGCAGCGCGCTGTACCGGCTGTGCGCAGGCGGCGAGGTGGCCGTGCTGGCGCCGCTGCTGCAGCTGCTGCTGGAACATCTGCCGCGCGCCGCCGACATGCGGCCGCACCACGCGCACGCCATGCACCACCACCATGAGGTACCTACACCCCGCGAGCTAGCGAGCACTACCGCGCGCCGCCGTCACGCGCATGTATACGCTACTGGATTCACATATAACATAGAACTCCTTATTAGTAACCTGTATAAAGTAGTTATTGGCTAGATTTTTAAGTGATGTTAGGCGTACTTATACTTCCAGGTGGTCCACCACCACGCGGAGGAGGGCAAGGAGCCGTACGGGCCAGCGTGCCGCGACTACTTCTGGCTGGTCTGCCGCCTCATCGACGGGCTGCCAGAGGACTTCTTCAAAGGTGAGGCGGAAATGGCTGAAAGACAAGTGACGACTTGCTCGAATATCGGTGTGTTCGATCTGTGCGAATTTATCGTAACGACATTTCCCTGCGCCAAATTGTCTTTTGACCCAGGAACTTTGTCTATGTTGAGATACTTTTGAAATTAGTGTTATCTATTCATAGTTAACTATGATTTTATTACTCTGCATGGGCTGGATTCGAACCAGCGCAAATCGTAATAGTTATGACGCGTAGATGCGGTCGACCTATGTTCGCGAACGTCAAATTTCTATCTTAGAAAAGTAAGCATAAATTAATTATGACAATGACAACAAATAGATGCCGCAAGTAGCTTTGGCATAACCTCGAAAACCTATATTTATTCTTTTTCAAATAACAGAAGGCGCCACATCCGAAGACAGCGGCGCGCCAGATCTAAACGAGCTATGCGAGCAGATCCGCTCTTCCTTAGAGAAACGAGAGATTATAGAGAAGCGATCTGAGCCGTGCACTCCCGACGATGGACTGTATGGCCAGCTCAGTCTGTTGACGCATCTACTCAAGCATCCTCTGAGGTTTAAGACGTCGGAGCAAGGGACGAGGACTTTGGAGATGGTGAGTTGTCGTTTGAGTATGTTTAGATTGTAACAGTCATATGGCAAGACGAAGGAAAGTTGACCAGGGTAGTCGCTGAGTGGTGGCCAGTTAATGGAAAAGGTCAGGTTAAACCAGCCGTGTGGATAAGAGGCGCAGTGTGGGTGCGTCTCTTCCAAAAGACGAGGCATGTCCCTACAGTGGAAACACAAGGCTGAAAAAGAAGTGTTATCAAACATTGTTTCAACTTTAGTATTATCTTATAATAAGTATGTTTTATTCTATTGATAATATTTACCCATAATGTTAGTACTGTTTGTAGTTCCTAATAGATAAATAAAAAATGTAGAAAGCTTCAATAATAATTCTCTCGATCGAAAATGTTCTTCTTGGTGACCATAATAATACGACTTTGGTTCTTGCACGTCAAGGTTAGTAAATAGGCCAAGTAAATATTGATAGTTTGCCAGATAAATCAATAATTCGTATTAAGAAGTACGAATGTATTAAGAACGACGTTGCCACACTTTGGCTTTTATCAGATTTGCTTTTGAATAAATTTAATTTTTGTTTTAAATGTTTTGAAATGAATTTAATTTAATTTAATTTGATTATGTTATTTGAAATTATGTTAATATTGCACACCATTGTCATGGTAGAATGTTAGGAATTATTTTAATTTGTCATCTTTGTATATACAACATTCTAGCAATAAACAATTTGAATTTGAATTTGAAGTTTTTTTCCCATTAGGTTTTCGGCTTTCTGTTCGACGTGCCGAACCCCGACAAGCGGAACCTGCCAAAGTGCAAGTCCCAGAAGTCCCGCGCGGCCGCGTACGATCTACTCGTGGAGATGGTGCGGGGAGCGCCAGACAACTACATGGTGCTGCATCACAAGTTAATGGAGCATCACAAACCGGGTGAGCAATTGACTGTTGTTTCTGTAGTTCTATTTTCTTTTATTTATTTATTTATTTTAGCAGCGGAAGATCACTTTTTATGCGTCCTTACATCATAGTGTATCATTATGCATTAAATAATTCTGTATAAGTTAATAATAGGCTGCGGGTGCTTGGAAGACTGGACTGGCTGCTTTCTGCGGGTGTTTCGTGAGCTGGATGACGAAGTTCCCGTTCCATCTAGTTCATTTCTATTCAAATGGCAATCCGCCGGGTGATCACATGACGGTTTTTTATACAATTTCTACATGTTCCGTCTCACTGGCTGTCTTCGTAGGTACCCACTTCATTTCCGGTCTTATTTCAAACATTCCGCTAGGTGTCTATGTAGCTGTGTTGTACACGCTCTGCGTCACAATCACGCGTAGGTATACACGTGTGGTTGGTTGCAGGTCCGCACGCGTCGTACCCGTGGGACTACTGGCCGGCGGAGGAGTCGCGCTCCGAGTGCGGGTACGCGGGGCTGACGAACCTGGGCGCGACGTGCTACATGGCGTCGTGCATGCAGCACCTGTACATGATGCCGCAGGCGCGCGCCGCCGTGCTGCGCGCCGACCCCGGCGCCTCGCGCCACGCGCCCACGCTGCACGAGATGCAGAGGATGTTCGCCTACCTCATGGTAACTGTTTACCTCGCGACTAACTTTATGACCGCCAAACGGCGCACCACGTGACCTGCGTAGTAGCGAAAATGGGTACAAAGTCATGTACTACGCAAAACAATAAGAATAGCGTTGATAGACATATTCTTAGTTGTAGTCAGTTTGACAAATTTAAATTAGGTACTTATTAGTCTTATCAGGCTAGATTTTAATGGCGGGTCTTTATTTGAGTCAACCCATTACATAAAAAACATAATATAATTATATATACTACGCAGGTCACGTTGTGCGCCGGTCAGCGACCACAAAGCTTGACGTGAGTTATACACACGTATACTTAGTATGTATGTTTATTTTGAAGGTTCGGACAATTCTACCCATATATTTTTGTCTATGTAGACTTGTAAAATCAAACTTAATCAGGCTACATCTAAAATATAATTTGGTCTGCAGGAAAGTGAACGAAAAGCGTACAATCCGCGCAGTTTCTGCAAAGTGTACCAAATGGACCACCAGCCTCTGAACACGGGCGAACAAAAAGACATGGCCGAGTTCTTTATAGACCTCGTTTCAAAGTTGGAAGAAATGACGCCAGAATTGAAGACGCTCGTCAAAACACTCTTCTGCGGCGTACTTAGTAATAACGTCGTTTCATTGGTAAGTTATGAATTCAACAAACATCTAATGTGCTACTGCTAAGATTACTATCCGTTTTATCATTAATGATAACTTCAAGTACATCTATCCGTCTGGTTATGGATCGGTTGGTCGCAACTATTGGAACCTAGCTCGTAATCGTCTCGTGAGTTGTTGAAAAAAGTTGTTTACTCACACTCATTTGGTCTAAAATATTGTTATCCTATATTTAAACACATAGGATTTTATTAATACGGAAAACCATTTAAAAATAAAAATAAGTAACGCCCAACAATCACATATATAACCTTGGCCTCTAACTAGGATTCCCTGTATTTAGGGAACCAAAAAGTATGAGGATCATGCTCCTAAAACACCCAGACACGAAACAAATGCTTGAGTTTTATTTTTTTGTGCACAAACATTTGTCCCGTCGAGGGAATCGAACCCGCAACCTCAGGTGTGTGAGGTTTAAGCCAATCTACCCAACCACTGCACCACAGAGGCTGTCATTTGAACGAAATTCCACGCAAACGTTGTCGCCATTTTTGTTATGAAGCGTGTATATCCCACAGGACTGCCCCCACGTGTCCCGAACTCTAGAAGAGTTCTACACGGTGCGGTGCCAAGTGGCGGACATGCGCAACCTTCACCAGAGTCTCGACGAGGTGACGGTCAAGGACACGTTAGAGGGAGACAACTGCTACACCTGCTCGCAGTGCGCTGCCAAAGTGCGCGCCGAGAAACGGTAACATTACTTCAACTTGCTTCGGAGTGTTTTAATATTTAATTCGCTTGATACGTGACACTCACCAAAGAATAAAAAAGTAAAATTTAACATTCCCCGACACTTATGTGTGTGTACCTATAAAAAGTAAAAACCGCCCAAGTGCGAGTTGGACTCGCGCACGAAGGGTTCCGTACCATTATCTATAAAAACGGCAAAAAAATCATGTCTGTGGTATTAAAAAAATATATTTTATTCTGTTTTTTAATATTTGTTGTTGTAGCGGCAACAGAAGTGCATCATCTGTGAAAATTTCAATTGTCTAACTATCACAGTTCATGAGATACAGCCTGGTGACAGACGGACAGACAGACAGCGGAGTCTTAGTAATAGGGTCCCGTTTTGTACCTTTGGGTACAAAACCCTAAAAGAGGCTGAACTGATTTTGATAAAACATGTCTAAGAATCACCGCTATAAAACCTGCTTTCAAATAAAAAAGATCGGTTGACCCGTTTAATAGCTTCGGTGCCACAGACAGACACACATAGTTTTTTTTTTATGATTAAATGGGCTCACGTTTGACAACAACTCACAGTGAGTTCACCTCATAGTGGTCAAACTTATAACACCCCTCCTTTTTTGCGTTGAGGGTTAAAAATAGTACTACACTCTAGAAGAATTGAGCTCGATGCGGTGTCATATCATAGCGATCAAACTGCTCGTAATGTAACAAATTTACCTTTTAGAACAAAGTTTGCTCTACTCTCGTTTTTGGTTCTGTGTGTATAGGATGCAAAGAACCTTATTTTTACTGCAATTACACTCTGTTTGCTTATACTGTCTGTAACCATACCGTTGATGAGTAAAAACAAAAAGACATTCAGTTTACTCGAACCAAATTTAGTCGCAGTTCGTTCTTACCCTCATTTATTAAAATTTTAATTCGATAACAACAAGTGTCACAAGGCATTTCGTCGACTTCCAATACAATTATCCTTGTAAACGTTCTATCTAAATTGCCCAGTTATCGACAGCAGCACAAAAGACCTGCATATTTCTTGTTATTATTTTTGTATGGCCTTTTAATTTTTTCGCTATTACTTTATATTTTGTTTGCACTACCTTATAAAATATCCACAGTACACCGAGGTTAACTGGAAGATAATGCTCATTAGCATTAAGTTCGCCTATGTACCTACAAATTTGTTTGTGCAATAAAGAATTTTCTATCTATCTACCTTTGAAAAAAAATCGCATCATATCTTATTTGTCGTCCATTTGTTCTCCTTCACAGGGCGTGCTTCAAGAAACTCCCGCGCATACTTTGCTTCAACACTATGCGTTATACGTTCAACATGCTCACGATGCTAAAGGAGAAAGTGAACACGCATTTCTCTTTTCCAATGCGGTTAGACATGTCCGGCTATGTGGAAAAGCATTTGATGCCCGCACAGTATCAAGGTGAGGCTCGACTAAAACTAGTCGAAATAATTAAGTTTAGCTGTGTGGATAAATTACACTGATTTATTATTTTCAGAGGAGAAAAGAAAATCAGCTGAAAAGAAAGAAGGGGATAGCAGTCCATGCACCGAAAGCGAAGATAATTCCGAGTTTGAAGAGCATTATGAGTAAGTTGATCTGCGTCTTGCTAATAACCGATACTGCTACTCGACTATTTCGACTCCAAACCGACTAAGAAAAACTTCGTGATATGAACAATACTCATCATGTGATTGACTTGTAAACCGCATTAGACTAGTGTAGAGCGTACTCACTCTCTCTTGGAAAAAAAACAATTCTAGCATTGAGGCTAATGATGTGTGATGATGATAGTACATTGTGGTGCTTACGTTTGACTAGTCTAATGCACCAATGTACATGTGTAGGACGGCATTTGCTTGTGCATACTTAACTTTGCCGAGTTGTGTCGGTTATTTGACGCACAGACCACGTACCTGCCATTGTCACGCTGTCTTGTCAGGGGGGGGGGGGGGATTTTATAAGTCTTCCACAATGCAATACAATGCCGTAGTTCACAAAATATCAGGCAATAGTGACATTTGCAAAATTTGAAATATTAGGATGTCCGAATTCTGGACATCCTAATTGTCCGAAACTAGTACTACTCCGAGTTGCTTTCGTTCGTTCGTACTAAAAGAGACACTCTTATGCCTGTTCCATAGCGCTGTCCCTTTCATCCGACAGAACGAAGATCGTAATAACTTTTCAGAGTAAGGTCTGGTCCTAGTTATTCGACACAATCATACCGTCAGTGTAGTCGTTTTATGTTAACACTAAATATCTCTCCTAGATACGAGCTAATCGGCGTGACGGTCCACACTGGCACGGCGGACGGCGGACACTACTACTCGTTCATCCGCGACCGCGAGCACGACCACCACGACCGCTGGCTGCTGTTCAACGACGCAGAGGTGAAGACCTTCGACCCCGCCGGCCTCGCCAGCGAGTGCTTCGGCGGCGAGATGACGGTGAGAACCTGCCCTTATTGTTAACCATTTCTAAATGGAGGAGGTTCTCTGTTTGAGTGTATGTTTTACAAGCTTTTATTTAACTTGCAATGTATGTTTGTTCGGGTGGAATCTTGTAGGCTGAATCAGAACCACTTCCTTTTGTCCTACGAAGTTAAATTTTGCATACTTGTGAAAGTACAATGTCAATGCAATATTATGGTGACAACCAGCTGATCTGATGATGGAGACGGAAAGTGGGCAATGGAACTCCTTGACAGATTATTGTAATCTACTAGTGTTTTAGCTCATTTTAATCTGCTCGCGATTCCGATTACGAATTTGTTTAAAGCTTATCTTGAAAAATATATTTACCAACAAAAATAATATTTTGTATGTTTGTTACGCGATTACTCCGCCAATTATGAATTGATTTTTTATTCTTAATTTGTTTGGTAGATAATAGGTTATACTTCAAAAGTGGTCCCATATACATTTTATCAAAATTGATTCAGCGCTTTATGAAATATCAAGAAAAACAAAAAAAAATAGGTGTAGTCTTGAAGTCGATTTTTTATTTTATCTAAAAATTATTGTACAACTGAGATGAAATCATTTATTTCCAATACGTGTTCGCACATACATTGAAGACCTTATTTTAAATTCAAGTGGATTCAAAACACATTGTAAATTTTTAGTGACAGGCAAATATTTAGAATTAAATTAAAAATAAAGTTGTAACATTTATAAGTTAAATGCAGTCTCAAACTAAGTGATAAGTCCGTAATTATATTATTATTATTAATATTGAGTGACGAGACAAGCAGGTCGTTCGCCTGATGGTGACCAACACACCAGCCCATAACAGTTACAGCACCACCAAAACTTTGGCTTGCAATCTTGCACGGCGATACTATGCTGCTGCACTGCGATCGCCATCCTGAGACAAAAGATTTTAAGTGTCATAATGCCCAGTAATGTTGTCTTAAAACCGGAAAACTTAAAAAGTTGTTTGACACATCAGCAATGCTTCTGGTGTTTCAAAGGCGACGTTGGCTGAATCCCATCAGGTGGATCGTACCGTCTTATCTTACACATATAATTTGCCGCATTGTTTCTTATACCTGTTCTATCCATCCAAAGGTTGTCTGGAAGAAATCGCTCTAACCGATAAGGCCGCCCATTGTACCTCAAATTAATGTATTTTGTTATTATTTCTTCTTTTTTGTATTGCGTGTTTATTTGGTGTATAATTAAGTGTTATTATATTGTATAGAAAAAATCTTTTTCAAATGAATGCATAGGATTTCTTTATTTCTTCTGATCAAGTCGATGTATCTCAATAACCAAAATCCTTGTTTAATTCCAGAGTAAAACTTACGACTCAGTGACGGACAAATTCATGGACTTCTCGTTCGAAAAGACTAATAGCGCATACATGTTGTTCTACGAACTGAGCCCGCCCCGACTACAGCGGGGCTCTGATAGCGGCACGCAAGAAGAACCGCAGGTACAATACATTTTATTACCTTGCATTTTTACTAACAAATATGGATAATTATGTCTGAATTATTAATAAATGAATGAATGAATGAATGAATACGCGTCAAACTTAATGGCGGCTGACAGACGCACCACGTGACCTGCGCAGTAACAAAATCGCATAGAAAATTGTATCCGCGCAGATCACGTGATGCGCCAGTCAGCCGCCATCAAGTTTGGCGCGAGGTATAACATGCTCTACATAGCATACGCTACAAGTATAGCTAACTACGAAGCGTCATCTAGCAATCCAATTACTTTTAGATCGTTGAATTGCCACTACCGTACGTATGCAATAACAAAAATAAAATAGAAATACAAAAGCTTTCTTGTTCTCGTATCCATAATAAATTAATAGTATGAGCCCTCTTTGTTCTCGAAAATGAGAGATCATAAAGCACCGAACAAGGTTTTTCGGCAAGAAAAAATTCGACCTCTTGCTGGGACTCAAACCCGCAACCCAATCTTCCCTAAGCGCGGGACGCTCTACCAATTGAGCTATGGTGGGCACCAACTCGAGTGTCGAATTTCTTCTACCGTTATTTAACCGTCTTAAGGGTGACGTGTACGCCATCTATTGAGAGTGGAGTGAACCTTTTTCTCAACGAGCAAGATCAATGTTACAATTGAATACTTGCTCTGTGATGACGCGAACCCATATTTATTTATTTATTTTTATTAACATACAAAACAGAATGTAATAAATTCATGATAACATTGACATTACAATTTACAGATCGGTATCACATTTTAAAACTATGTATGCCTAATTGAATTATAATAATTGTTTTATGTACAATCACTAGAGGATAAGATAATTTCTTTAATAAGTATTATTACATTATGGTCAATCAATTAAATAATAAATTAAATACATTGAAATTTAATAATAATATTTAGTAATGATTAAAATAGTATCAACATCATTAATAAAACACATAAAAAAAGTATGGTACAAATGATTTTTTCAATTTTTCAAATTAAACTGCAAAGCCCATATTAATTCTTATTATATTTTTCAACATTAACGAATGCCAAGCGAAAACCCTTGTTTGCATTTTTCGCTTGGCATTCGTTAATGCTGAAAAATATAATAAGCCAAAGCGCCGATCGGGGAGGCTTCAAAGAGACTGGTCATCTTGTTCTTAGTTCTTTTTTCCGCTTCTATATCTAACTCTACATTTTGTTTATGACAGTCATCGACCGCAGAAGAATGCAGTCCGACGTCGTCAATAGAGCGACGCAACAACGACGCGGTGCCGGCCGTCAAGCTGCCGCCTGAACTGATGCAGTGGATATGGGACGATAACATGCAGTTTCTGCATGATAAGAACATATTCCAGCATGCGTACTTCACGTGAGTAACCGACACACGAATAGTAAATGTGAAAATAAATAAGGGAATGCTATAGATTCTTATTCTGTTGAGACATGTTAAAAGAGTTGAAAATAGAGATATTCCCCGCAGAGTTTCTTGGTGCTATCTTTTCTAGCGAACGTATTGTGCTATACCAAGTCGCAGTTTATGTAAGGCTAAAACTTGAGCAGTACACACTACACAGCAATGTTCATTCATACTGCACAAGAAACAGAAACAAACTGATTGCCTTTTATTACCAGAAAACTAGAAAAATTATCAAAGATAACACATGTTATGGGCCCCACTGTGTATAATAAGCTACCCCTTAATGTAACATCCGCCTCCAATATAAATATATTTAAATACAGGCTGAAGTGATGGCTTCTCAAGCAAGCATTTTACAGCTATAATGAATTTATTGGCTGTAAATATTGACATTGAAATCTACTTATTCTAGTATATACACTCGAGAGCAATGAATCCGGGTCACTTAAAGAATCCTAAAAATCTCGGAAACTAAAAATGCTAGGTTAATGCAATAAATTGTATTTAATAGACAATGTAATACTCCTTAAATGAAGGTATTAAAACTTCTTAGTTATTGTAAAGTTATATCATAAAAAAATCAAATTTGAAAAAGGGCCACTTTCGAAGATGGAACTACG
This sequence comes from Petrophora chlorosata, assembly GCA_951640565.1. Taxonomy (NCBI): domain Eukaryota; kingdom Metazoa; phylum Arthropoda; class Insecta; order Lepidoptera; family Geometridae; genus Petrophora; species Petrophora chlorosata. The sequence continues at coordinate 6,970,273 of OX621207.1, read as the reverse complement.
AAATTACAGCATTTGGTTTTGCTTTTGTTTGTAATCTGTCATTTATGTGGGTACATAAACCATGTTGATAGTGCTCTATATTCATTATTCAAGCTGAAATTATGTCGCTTACGCCTGAAGAATGCACCAGAATACTTACAATGCTGGAAACCGGCCGGAGTCAGCGCGATACAGCCAGGACTGTCGGTGTGTCGCTGTCAACAGTACAAAGAGTTCTCCGACGTTACGAAGAAACTGGTTCTAACCTACGCAGACCAGGAACGGGCAGAACCAGGTGTACCACAGCACGAGAAGACCGATACTTGGTGAACACCATGCTTCGAAATCGCTTTCTCACAGGAACTGAACTCACCAATCAGTTTCGACGCCTCGGAGGAAGTAACCCAAGTGCATGGACAGTAAGACGTCGGCTTGCTGAATCTAACTTAAAACCCCTTAGACCTGCAAACGGCCCTAAACTGGAGCGTGGGCATCGTATTTCGAGACTAAGATATGCCCAGAGCCACGTAAATTGGAGTATTGAAGATTGGTCAAAAGTTATGTTCTCCGACGAATCAAAATTTATGCTCTACAAGCACGATGGAAGACACAGAGTGTATCGAAGACCAGGGGAAAGATTCAAGCAAGCATGCATCGAAGAAAAAGTAGCCTACGGTGGTGGGTCTGTACTTGTGTGGGCCGGAATTTCTTCTGAAAGTCGCACAGAGCTGGTGATCATAGAAAACGGCTCTTTAACTAGCGTAAGATATGTGGAAGAAATCCTCAATGATCACGTTGGTCCATTTATGGTCAATTTAGGTGAGGATGCTATATTTATGCATGACAATGCCCGACCTCATACAGGTAGGATTGTGAATGACTACCTTCAAGAGATGAACATTACTCGTATGGAGTGGCCAGCGCGCAGCCCGGATATCAACCCGATCGAGCATGCTTGGGACGAGCTAGGCAGATGCGTAAAACAACGAAACCCTCCCCCAATCACGCTTCGTGAGCTCAAAATTGCTCTCACAGAGGAATGGGAGAATATTCCCCAAAATCGTATAAGGAACTTGGTGTACAGCATGCCAAACCGCGTAAACGCAGTAATGGAAGCACGAGGAGGCAATACGAAGTATTAAAATTCAAGAAAATCGTAATAAAGTTCAAAAATTTCATGTTTCCTATTTTTGTTTTAAGGAGAGATCAGCAGTTTTTTTCTTTATGTAATTTTGTGTTAATAAAATGTATGGTGACTCATATTTTTTTTACTTTCATTTAAGGAGTATTACATTGTCTATTAAATACAATTTATTGCATTAACCTATCATTTTTAGTTTCCGAGATTTTTAACATTCTTTAAGTGACCCGGATTCATTGCTCTCGAGTGTAGATAATTTATTTTTTAATTTAGTTATTTCTGTATTATTATGTTTTATATTGTTTTAATTTTATTATAATGACAATTTTTATGCAATATCATAAATTATATATATTATTATTATTGACTCGGTAATTAATTTGTAATTCATTTAAATAATCTGACATGTAACATTGTTATTAATAAATAAACTATGAACTATTTTCAATCTGAGTCCAAGTGTTTTTTATATATTTATCATTGTTAGATTACTACTATCACCATTATTTTGAATGGATGCCTGGGGGGCGATTTTACGCTATGGCGTCTAACTTCGATCCTGTCCCGCAGTCCGAGTCCTGAAATATTTGTGGTTTATTTTTGATTGAGAACTTGATTCACCGAATCTTCTGTCCGACACTCGCAAAGAAAGACTAAAAGTTAACTAGACAAATTTGTTCTTTCTCGTAGGTTCATGGGTCAGATGTGCAGCTCAGTGCCGCAGTCTCTAGTGACCCTCCGGCCAGAGGTCACGGAGGTCGCCGCTCGGCTCTCTACGTCGTTTTTTATAGAAACTTTTATACATGCGAAAGAGAAGGTACGTTTCTATATATACTTGTACAAGATGTCAGTATCCATATAGGTATGCTATAGTTTGTGTAAATTTTCAGGAACAATGTCACATCGCAATGACATAGTTAAAGTTAACTCTGTACTACACTTACACCAGGGCTTTTGTTAGCGACGCGAATAAATAAGACATACTTTGATATGTATTCGACGCGATCATATAGTATACAAATAGGATAGTTCGTTATGTAAATAGTTAGAATATAATAGGAATATTTAGTTACATAATGATAAGGAAAATAGAATAAGTTTATATGAATAAATAAAGAATCCCATTAGATTAGGGCACATTATGTACTATTAGCGTAGGAGTGTTTTTTAATTGTAGACAAGGAAAAATAGAGTGAGCAGGACACACATAGTTCTAAACAGGTTGAAACTTGTCCAGACTTGTTTACACAAAAAGACAGAGACAGGGATAGGAAAGAGACCCAAAAATGGCTCTTATTGGTCAATGAGAATGTTTAGCGCCTTGTACCTAGCGATAGTTGCTGAGTGTAATTTTAGGATATAAATAGGCAAGAAATCTAGTCGAGCGTCAGTTGATCATTGTACTCACTAGGAAATAAACAGTAAACAGTAAAAATAAACAGTGGATCAAGAAAAAGCATTTTACTTCCACCCGCCAGCGCCCAGTTCATCAAGTATCGTTGCAGACCGCAACAGTTTGTTGGTCCTTCCAGTAGCCGGATTGGGAAGACTGCAGGGAAGGAGATGCCAATTCTCCGTTCCACCTCGCCGCGCTCACGATCGGAGCGGGCCAAGGAATCAACGGAAACGTCTACTACCGACTGGTCCATGAACACGCCAGCCGAAACAAGTACCAGCGCGTCGACGTCTACAACAGCCGCAAGGAAATCTACCATCGCGTCAACAGTTGCCAGTGGCAGTGCACCGTCCGCGCACTCCGCCGCGACCGGCGCTACCACAAGCACCACGGCACCGACGCCGATCCGAACGCGCGCCGCGACCGCCGCTGCTACGTCGCAGCAGGCACCCGTGCACGCCGCCGCCGCGACCGGCGCTACCGTAAGCGCCCCGGCGCCGACGCCGACTCAATCGCGCGCCCCGACCGCCGCTGCCGCGTCACAGCAGGCACACGCCGCATCCGCTATGCAGGCATCCGCGCACGCCGCCGCCGCGACCGGCGCTACCGCAAGCGCCCCGGCGCCGCCGCCGACTCAGACACGCGCCGCGACCGCCGCTGCCGTATCGCAGCAGGCACATGCCGCATCCGCTATGCAGGCACCCGCGAACCCGCCGCAGTTCGCGACACCGATGGACGTCGTTCGACCCGGGACAAGCGACACTGTAATCGCATCTTCGCATCATACGAAGAAGAAGGCTAGCGTAAAACCGAAGAACATTGGAGGATATGAACATCCACCGCACGTATCTTCGGAAACCCTGGTTCCCCAGAATACTGCTACTTCAAGACAAACCAAGAGAATGGAACTTGAAGCGAAACGAGAACTGCAATTAAAACAAATGGAAGTCGCTCGTGCCGCCGCAGCATTGGCTCAAACTGAAATGGAACTCGCTCAATGCCAATCCGAGGAGGAGGTTGAGGAAGAGTTTGAGATAGAACGATCAGCACACGTGGAACGATGGGTGGAGCAGACAGCGACATACCTCGAGGAACCAAAACAGGACGCAGTAAAGAAAAGCGAAATAAAGGAATTGGCAGACGCCATTATTAGCGCCACCAGAATGTCACAGCCAACCACACTCGCCGGACAGTACGCACCGATGAAGTACACTGAACTACCAAACTTCAATGGAGCACATGAGGAGTGGTTGCCCTTCAAGCGGGCGTATGTAGATAGCGTGACACATTTTGATAACATACAGAACATGGCGCGATTAAGAAAAGCAATCCAAGGACTAGCCAAGGAATCAGTTAGAAGCTTATTGTTCGCGACCTCTGATCCCAGCGAAGTAATCGACGCATTAGAAAGGAGGTTCGGAAGACCAGAACAGCTAGTGCAAGCCGAATTAGAAAAGCTGAAGGGACTTCCAAAACTCGGAGACTCGCCCAGAGACATATGCGTGTTCGCCAGCCGAGTGAGCAACGCTGTGAACACAATAAGCGCCTTGAACAAACCGCATTACTTGTATTCAATGGAAGTCAGCAAATGCATAATAGAAAAGCTGTCATCAATACAGCTATACAGATGGCTCGACTTCAATGCACGAAGTAGTGACGAACCCGAACTGGTCAAGTTGAAGAAATTTCTGGAATATGAAGCCGAATTGTGTGGTATGTGCGTACCACCAGAAACAAATAAAAGGAAGGGAAACTCAAGATATCCAGTACATACGACCCAAGAAAACAATGATGATAGAAGCGCATCATCTACACCAAAGAAATTCTGCGTCAACTGCGAAGGAAATCACTGGATCACAGAATGCAAGAAGTTCCAGGAATCCGACGTCAACGAGAAATGGGAAATAGCGAAACAAAAACGCCTTTGTTTCAAATGTTTGCGCCAACGCCACAGAAGGAACAACTGCAAAGGCCAAACTTGCAAGAAGTGCAAGCGACCGCACCACTCGTTGTTACATTCGGATACAGCACATCGAACGATGACGCCGGTGCAGGAAGAAAAGCCCGCGATCTCATCATGCAATCAAACCACAGACGAGAACGTGTCTAATGTGCTGAAGTCAGTATACGCCGCGGCTGACGGAAGGAAAATATACCTGAAGATGATGCAGGTCGATGTCTACGGACCGAAAGGCTCCACACGCATCCTCGCCTTATTGGATGAAGGGTCGACCGTCTCGTTGATAGACGCAGAGATCGCCATGAGAATCGGAGCCACCGGAGAAAAAGAGTCCCTCGTATTACAAACCGTCGGTGGAAAATTAATCGAAAAGAGAGATTCTCAACGAATGGAAATCAAAATCAAAGGAGCTCATCGCACAGATAAGAGGGCATTGAAAGGAGTCCGTACTGTAGACAATCTGAAGCTATCACCGCAGTACGTCGACAAAGAAACCATAGAAAAATGCAAGCATCTTAGAGATATGAAGAATGAGCTACTATACGATCGAGAGAGGCCTGCTCTGCTCATTGGTCAAGATAACTGGGAGTTAATCGTCTCCAGGAAAATATTGAAAGGCAAACCAAACGAACCAGTTGCATCACTCACCAGCCTAGGTTGGGTGTTGCATGGCTGCTGCTCCGGAATCACCTCGCCGATAAACTTCATCAACCACTGCAGAACGACAAGTGATGAAGACCAGATGGAAGAATTGATCAAAAGGCATTTCGATTTGGAAGCCATTGGAATTCAGCAGCGACGTCCGAGCAATGACGCCGATGAGAGAGCACTGATAGTCCTCACCAACACCACGAAACGTCAGCCCGATGGAAGATACGAATCAGGACTGATATGGAAAACAGACAACGAGACATTGCCCAACAATTATGTACAAGCTCTCAGCCGATTAAAGGGAATCGAGAACAAGCTAGAAAGAAATGCAGCACTGAAAGAGGAATACGGAAAGCAATTGAAGCACCTACTCACTAGTGGGTATGCTGAGGAAGCACCAGCCGATTCCACTCAGGGAAGAACGTTTTACCTGCCACACTTCGCGGTAGTACACCCCACAAAGAAGAAGACTCGCATTGTCTTTGATGCTGCAGCAAAATTTGAAGGCAAGAGCTTGAATGATGCGCTGCTTCCAGGACCAGATCTACTCCAGTCTCTGTTTGGAATACTCCTGAGATTCAGACAAGGGCCCGTGGCTGTAGTAGCCGACATAAGGGAAATGTTCCTACAGATTCGCATTCGGAAAGAAGACCGCGACAGCCTAAGATACCTGTGGAGAGAAGATCGCCGTGAGAAACCGAAAGAATATAGAATGACTTCCGTCATCTTCGGAGCGTCATCCTCACCTGCCACGGCTATCTTTGTCAAGAACCTGAACGCCAAAGAACATGAAAAGGAATATCCTGAGGCTGCGAAAGCGATCGTCCGAAACCATTATATGGACGACTATCTTCAAAGCTTCGCGAACGTTGATGAAGCAGCACGAACAGTGAAAGCTGTAGACGAGATACACAAAGCCGCTGGATTTGAATTGAGACAATGGGCCAGCAACAAAGAAAAGGCTCTACATCCAGTAGCGGAAAATGATAAACCACCGAATGAAGTGCGTCTAGGAAACGAAGAAGAAAAGACGCTCGGTTTAAGATGGCTCGTGAAAGAAGATGCATTGGCCTTCAACGTCGGACTAAGGAAAACACCCGACGAAGTAGCAAACGGAGTCCGAGCCCCGACAAAGAGAGAAGTTACAAGTGCAGTAATGTCCACTTTCGACCCAATGGGAATCGTCGCCCCGATCCTCGTCAAAGGCAAACGATTAATCCAAGATATATGGAGAGCCGGAACAAAGTGGGATGATACCATAGAAGAAGAATCCCATCAATTGTGGCTGGAATACATAGAGGACATAAAGACACTGGAAACATTGAGAATCCCAAGGTGTCTGGCACCAACAACGAAAACAGGACAACTTCACACATTTGTCGATGCCAGTGAAACCGCGTACGCTGCCGCTGCGTACTGGAGGTCGATCACAGCAACTGATGAAGTTCACATTATGCTCATAGCAGGAAAAGCCAGAGTGGCACCGAACAAACCAGTGTCAATTCCACGTTTGGAGTTGCAAGCCGCCTTGCTAGGAGCAAGACTCGCTGCCTCAATAACTGATGAGACAGATTTGAACATAACAGAACGAGTGTACTGGTCAGACTCAAGCACAGTTCTCCAGTGGATGAAATCGGATCCAAGACGATTTAAAACCTTCGTCGCTCATCGTCTTGCTGAACTCGAAGATCTCACGAAAATACATGAATGGAGATGGGTTCCAACGAAAGAAAACCCTGCAGACGATGCCACGAGAGAAGCTCCCAAGAACTTCAGCAGTAATTCGAGATGGTTTCGAGGCCCTGAGTTTCTTTACTTACCCGAAACAGAATGGCCAACGAAGAAGTTCTGGAAGACTGAACCCACCGGAGAAGAAAAGAATACCGAGACGATAGCCGTGCTGAGAATAGAACCAGTATGGATCCTACCTGATCCAACGAAATTCTCAAGCTGGATGCGCTTGTTACGTGCCACGGCCAGAGTATTTATGTTCATCAGTCTCTGTAAGAGGAAGATATCCGCTACGAACATCGTGCAAAACGAAGATAGCTGGAAACCATATCAGAAAGGAGAGAAGAAAAAGAAGATTTCTCACTCTCACAAGACGGAAAAAGTAGAGAAATGGTCACCAATACCGGAAGAACACCTGCAGACAGCAGAAATGTTCCTCATTCGTCGAAGCCAAGAAGAATCTTTCGAGAGAGACATAGTATTGATCAAGAAGAATTTACCTCTAGAAAGATCCAGTAAATTGAAGAAACTCGACGTATTCATCGACGAAAAGGGCATCTTAAGACTGAACAGCAGAACAGCTAAAATCGAAAACATTGGAAGACGGGAAAAGAAGCTGGCAATACTGGATGGCAGACACAAGATTGCTCACCTGCTAATTGAGCATTATCACCGACACTTTTGCCACGGAAACCACGCGACAGTCATTAACGAGTTGCGACAGAGATTCTGGATTCTGTCTCTACGCAACGCCGTGAAGAAAATATTGCATCAATGTCAATGGTGCCACGTGAGAAAAGCGAAGCCTCAGATGCCTCCGATGGGTGATCTACCAGCTGAACGACTGCAACACGGTACATTTCCGTTCGCCTGCACAGCGGTAGATTACTTCGGTCCCATGTTCGTCACGATCGGCCGCCGGAGAGAGAAAAGATGGGGAGCTCTATTCACATGTCTTACCACGAGAGCGATACACCTGGAACTTGCATCGACCCTCAGCGCCAGCTCCATGATCATGGCGCTACGAAGAATGGCGGCAAGAAGAGGATGCCCTCGTATTGTCTACAGCGACAATGGAACCAACTTTGTCGGCGCAGACCGTGAATTGAAGCTAGAACTTCAGAAGATTCAAGAACTGAAGATCGTCGAGGCGGCAGAACAAGAAGGCATCCGGTGGAAATTTATACCTCCTGGAGCACCAAACATGGGGGGAGCCTGGGAAAGAATGGTGAGAACAGTCAAGGTAGCACTCTCTGCTGTCTTGAACGAAAGAAGCCCACCAGAAGAGGTACTGCACACACTGATGACCGAAGTCGAACACACGGTGAATTCGCGCCCACTCACCCACTTGAGCGCAGACCCACAAGATGAAGAGAGCCTGACGCCTAACCACTTCCTTATTGGGCGTTCCTGCGGCTCGGCAGTTGTGGGAGACTTCAGTGACTCAGACCTCGTCGGAAAACCAAATTGGAAGACAGCGCAGAGGCTCGCAGATCACTTTTGGAAAAGGTGGTTACAAGAGTACCTACCCACTCTCATGCCACGGAAGATCAACGACAGAACCGCTGCAGACCCGCAGCAAGGCGACATCGTCATAGTCGCCGACACGTCGCTACCACGAAACACGTGGCCGCGGGGCGAAGTCATCAGAACCTACGTCGGCCCTGACGGCAGAACGAGAGTCGTGGACGTCCGGACTGCAGGAGGAGTAATGAGGCGGCCCACTTCGCGTCTCATCATCATCGTGCCAGCAGCGTCGCGACCGGAACGAGCAGCGCACGACGGAGCCTGCACTGGGGGGGAGAATGTTAGCGACGCGAATAAATAAGACATACTTTGATATGTATTCGACGCGATCATATAGTATACAAATAGGATAGTTCGTTATGTAAATAGTTAGAATATAATAGGAATATTTAGTTACATAATGATAAGGAAAATAGAATAAGTTTATATGAATAAATAAAGAATCCCATTAGATTAGGGCACATTATGTACTATTAGCGTAGGAGTGTTTTTTAATTGTAGACAAGGAAAAATAGAGTGAGCAGGACACATAGTTCTAAACAGGTTGAAACTTGTCCAGACTTGTTTACACAAAAAGACAGAGACAGGGATAGGAAAGAGACCCAAAAATGGCTCTTATTGGTCAATGAGAATGTTTAGCGCCTTGTACCTAGCGATAGTTGCTGAGTGTAATTTTAGGATATAAATAGGCAAGAAATCTAGTCGAGCGTCAGTTGATCATTGTACTCACTAGGAAATAAACAGTAAACAGTAAAAATAAACAGTGGATCAAGAAAAAGCATTTTACTTCCACCCGCCAGCGCCCAGTTCATCAAGTATCGTTGCAGACCGCAACAGCTTTACTAGATTTTCATATTGACGTCGCCTAAGAAATGATTTCGTTCTCTTTTATATACTATTCTTCTTTTATTTATTTACTAGCTGCGCCCCACGCCCACGCCCCCTGCGATAAAAGTAACCTATGTGTTAATCTAGGGTATAAGCTATCTCCGGGGCGAGATGGTGAATGCTAGTGCGACCCCATCTCGCCCCACCTGGGCAGAGAACTGCTCACGAGGGGTGCTTAGTAGGTTCGAGCTCCACACACCCTTCTGCCACCGGGGAGGCAGTGCGACGGCAGGTGCGTCATTCCCCCCCCCCCCCCCCTTCAAAAATATATAAAAAAGACGTGTGACACTCGGAGACTGCCGCGGTAAAGCTATTGCATAGCATTCGGAGTGGGGGGTGTTAGGTTATTTTCGTCACGGAATTTCTGGATTCGGTCTCCACGCTCAAGGCCCGCGATAGAAGCTATGCAATAGCTTAAAAATGGGTATAAGCTATCTCCTTTACGAATTTCACTCCAATCCGTTGAGCCGTCACAGCGTGAAGAAGTAACAAACACACTAATAAACATACAAACTTTCGCATTTATAATATTAACATTTTGGGAACGTTGCCCACTGGTAGTGGTTTATTAGATTAGTTTTGATAGATAACGCAATTTAATTTAATTTCTTTTTATTTAGGTGTATAATGTATTTTTAATTTGTATCTATTGAAAATAATATATAAATAATTATAGTATATTTTAATAATATTAGTGTGATTGTAGAGGTTTGTTTCAAATAAAGTGTTTTCGTATTTAGCCGACAATGGTGTCGTGGGTGGAGTTGGTGACTAAGCAGTTCAACGCGTCGGCGGCGGCCTCGGAGTGGTTCCTGGGACACATGGCGGACGACACGTGGTGGCCGATGCAAGTCAGTAGAATATACTACAAGTATACATTTTATCAAAAAAAAGAACAGACTTCAATGTATCTTCAAAGTCAAAGGTCAAATGTCGATTAAATTTATATGGGACCACTTCGTAGCTATATTGAACCCAACGCAAAAAGAATTTTCCAAATCGGTTCACGAATGACGGAGTTCTGAGGTAACAAACATAAAAAAATAAAAATAAATACAATCGAATAGAGAACCTCCTCCTTTTTTGAAGTCGGTTAAAATATACCCAACGATCGCATGTATACATCCTAGCCCCTAACTAGGATTCCCCGTATCTAGGGAACCAGGAACTACGAGGACCACGGTCCCATAACACCCAGACACGAAACATGCTAGCGCTTTTTTATTTTTAACCCCCGACTTATTAAAGAGGGGTGTTATAAGTTTGACCACTATGTGTCTGTGTTACCGTAGCTCTTAAACGGGTGAACCGATTTCGATGCAGTTTTTTTTATTTGAAAGCAGGTTTTTTAGTGGTGGTTTATAGACCACCACTAAAAAACCTGCAAAACCTATAGTTAAAAACCTATAGTTTGTATGTTTAATTAAAAATCGGTTCAGTCATTTTTTACTCTTTATAAGTTTTTTGTGTCGGGGGTGTTTAAATTTTAGTTAATATTAAGTAACTTTCTTATTTGTTTGTCTGTCGTTCCGGGTGGAACCTTGCAACTCATATTTCGAGCACTTCCCGGCTGAAATCTTCAGGGTAGCTCACAACTCGATGACATTGCATTCTAAATCCATAAATAAGTGTTTTTTTTTTTTTTTATAAATCTATTACAGATTCTTGTTTACATTTATTAACATGACTATTACTCCCTTCGATCTTTCAGAGACGTGAATCCTTGTCAAAGAAATGAAAGTCAATAGAATTGGTTTTTCTTTCGTTTTTATTTGATGCATTACCATGAACGCTACAGTTGTTAATAATTAATTATTTTCTGACTAAGTCCTTTGTAAATTAAATAAGAAAATGTTTGTTTTTTTCAGGTATTAATAAAATGTCCGAATCAGATGGTCCGGCAAATGTTCCAAAGGCTTTGTATGCATGTTATACAGAGGCTCAGGTAATTCAAATTTCTCTCTAATCACGTAAAAGCTAATTTGTTTCATAAGTATAGGTTTTTAAGGTTGCTATTTCCTTGTTACAGATCTAGTCATTGTGCCTTATACCTGCAGGGTATGGAGGAAGGCGAGGATAATGTAAAGTTGGGTGAAGCGAGTTGTGTTACTAGGTTTATAAGGATGTTGTTATCATTAGTAAGTATATTTCACAACTAATTCGCCTTACGATTGTGCACAAATATCTCTGTTGTTTAAAAATTAAAATAAATAAACTATCCGTTTGCCCTGGAAATGTTCTTTGTCACGCATAGCCACAAAAACAGCTATCTTAAAAAACAATGTTTTACGATAGTTTTAGAAAACGTACTTAACTAACTTTGGAAGTTAGTAATCCTTCGGACATATAAAAAAGATTTTGTCAAAGAATTATTATACGGCTCGAATGAAAATATATTGTTCAAGTCTCTTGTCCGATCGCAGCTTGAATATGCTGCACCGGTATGGAACCCTTACTATAAGTGTTACATTAAAGACATTGAAAGTGTCCAAAAGAAATACCTACGTTGTATTTACTGTAGGTGTAACCGTGGTTTTATGTCGTATGAAGATTTGCTTAAAAAATTTAACAGACTTAAAGTCGAGGAGGTTGCAACTTGTGCTATGCTCTTATATGATATCTGTCACAATCGTTACGACTGCCCTGAGTTGGTGCATAGGCTTTGCTACAAAGTTCCATTAAGAACCCATTCACGCACCGTGCACAATAGTAGATTGTATCATAAGGGAGCTAAATAATATTTTTACGGCGAGGGCGCTTTTTTGAATCCAGAGGGATTCAAAGTACGTCGCCCGAGCCAAAAATATATTTTGCGCCCGAGTGATACACTCTACTTTTCATCACCCACTATGAGAAAATAAAAGCGCCTCATATTTTAATGTAATATTATTATTTAATAAAACATAGAGTAGCAACTAAATTGAAATTAAATAGTATCCTTTATTAAAACAACTAAAAACTTATATTTACATTTGTGACTATGGGCCGTCGTACCAGCCAGTCTTTATTCAAACAATATTTGCGTTCGATATCTTTGGTGCTGAACACTAAGATGTTCCAAATTCAAAAAGTGCGCGGCAAAGATAATTGCGGCGCACTTATAAAGAGGATTAAAAACTCATTACTGCCCGCTAAAAGTTTCTTATAGAAAACACCACCTTTGGGTGCACATAAAGGCGAACCAAGTCGTCCTTTTCGAATAGATGGGATGAAAAACATTTGCCACCGCAGCCTGTCGCACCAACGCAGGTCAGCGATCACCATTGTATCGCTTAACTAAATCTTATAACGATCATTTTAATAGTATCGATATATTTCATGAACGTACTAGTGGTTTTCGGAAGTTAGTGTTGGAGGTTTTGTGCGAGAGTGGTAATTAGTTTAATATGTAAATAACAGTACAAATCATAACCACACTCGTTCTGTTCACATTATATTATCAAAGAAACCTGTGGTCAACGATGCTGGTACACTAACTATGTAATCATTTATTATACCTATGTAATCATATCTGTTGTGTACTGTTTGTGATCTATACAAATACAAAAAATACAAAAATAGTAATTTCTTCTGCAGATGGAAAACGGGGCGAGATCTCATTTAAGGCACTTGACTGAGTACTTTAGTCTGCTGTACGAATTTAGCAAAATGGGAGAAGAGGAGGGCAAGTTCATGCTGCGGATAAACGCCATCAGCAGCATGGTCAACTTCTATTTAGGACAGAACGCCTCTACGGTGAGTTTTGTACATATAATCAATTTGATATGTCTAGGTGAAATTGCTAACAAACATCATCTTCCCAGTCGGAGTCGACGGTAGAAGAGGCGGGCGGCAGCGGCGGTGGCAGCGGCGGCGGCGGCGGCAGCGGCAGCGTGACGGCGGAGAGCGCGGGGGACAAGCTGCGGCCCGGCGCGCTCGACAAGATGGTGGCGCTCGTCGGCGGGCTCGTGGAGCGCTCGCGGGACGCGCAGGGCGCGCTCGCGCTGCACGAGCCGGACGCGCGCGCGCTGCAGCACGCCAAGGTATGTAGCGCCGGGAGGCGGGGCCAGCTGCAGCCGGCGCGCTCGTGGAGCGCTCGCGGGACGCGCAGGGCGCGCTCGCGCTGCACGAGCTGGACGCGCGCGCGCTGCAGCACGCCAAGGTATGTAGCGCCGGGAGGCGGGGCCAGCTGCAGCCGGCGCGCTCGTGGAGCGCTCGCGGGACGCGCAGGGCGCGCTCGCGCTGCACGAGCCGGACGCGCGCGCGCTGCAGCACGCCAAGGTATGTAGCGCCGGGAGGCGGGGCCAGCTGCAGCCGGCGCGCTCGTGGAGCGCTCGCGGGACGCGCAGGGCGCGCTCGCGCTGCACGAGCTGGACGCGCGCGCGCTGCAGCACGCCAAGGTATGTAGCGCCGGGAGGCGGGGCCAGCTGCAGCCGGCGCGCTCGTGGAGCGCTCGCGGGACGCGCAGGGCGCGCTCGCGCTGCACGAGCCGGACGCGCGCGCGCTGCAGCACGCCAAGGTATGTAGCGCCGGGAGGCGGGGCCAGCTGCAGCCGGCGCGCTCGTGGAGCGCTCGCGGGACGCGCAGGGCGCGCTCGCGCTGCACGAGCTGGACGCGCGCGCGCTGCAGCACGCCAAGGTATGTAGCGCCGGGAGGCGGGGCCAGCTGCAGCCGGCGCGCTCGTGGAGCGCTCGCGGGACGCGCAGGGCGCGCTCGCGCTGCACGAGCCGGACGCGCGCGCGCTGCAGCACGCCAAGGTATGTAGCGCCGGGAGGCGGGGCCAGCTGCAGCCGGCGCGCTCGTGGAGCGCTCGCGGGACGCGCAGGGCGCGCTCGCGCTGCACGAGCCGGACGCGCGCGCGCTGCAGCACGCCAAGGTATGTAGCGCCGGGAGGCGGGGCCAGCTGCAGCCGGCGCGCTCGTGGAGCGCTCGCGGGACGCGCAGGGCGCGCTCGCGCTGCACGAGCCGGACGCGCGCGCGCTGCAGCACGCCAAGGTATGTAGCGCCGGGAGGCGGGGCCAGCTGCAGCCGGCGCGCTCGTGGAGCGCTCGCGGGACGCGCAGGGCGCGCTCGCGCTGCACGAGCCGGACGCGCGCGCGCTGCAGCACGCCAAGGTATGTAGCGCCGGGAGGCGGGGCCAGCTGCAGCCGGCGCGCTCGTGGAGCGCTCGCGGGACGCGCAGGGCGCGCTCGCGCTGCACGAGCTGGACGCGCGCGCGCTGCAGCACGCCAAGGTATGTAGCGCCGGGAGGCGGGGCCAGCTGCAGCCGGCGCGCTCGTGGAGCGCTCGCGGGACGCGCAGGGCGCGCTCGCGCTGCACGAGCCGGACGCGCGCGCGCTGCAGCACGCCAAGGTATGTAGCGCCGGGAGGCGGGGCCAGCTGCAGCCGGCGCGCTGGGCCGGCGCGATGGTAGCGAGTGAGACGTAAGATGTGGCGACAGGATGGCAGCGAAGTGGAGCTAGTTTTGGCCCGGTCCTATGTATATGCAAATTGGTAGCAGAGAATGCTTATCTTGTTTTAATTGACGCACTCAAAGATTTTTATCAAAGCGCGGCCGCACACAGCTACAGCCACACAACGCCAGAAATACTTTCGGCAAGATAATTACAACCTTTGATGATATTGTACGCTTACAAATCTAATTCCAAATATCATAACCTGTATTCGTTTCAGGGGTTTCCATTCATCTACCAGCAGACGCGCGACTGCCTCAATCCGCAGCAGACGCGTTCGCTGATATTCGCGCTGTGTCGGTGGAACGAGCCACTCGCTCAAAAGATTGTCGGCATGATCTTCACGGCGATAGCTAAGCACTCAGAGGTGAGTTGGAACTTTCGTGTGTAGAGTTGAGCTGGCGTGCTGAATGCTAGTTTTTTTTTCCGTGAAGCTACAATGAGGGCACTTTAAAAGAAAGGTTAAAAGAGTGCTGAAGGGTAGGCAATGCATTAGCAATACCTTAATGGGTACTTCCTTGCACCATGCAATAAAGTAAGTTTTACATAATTATATATATAATCATCAGGTGACCAAAGAGCTGGCGCTTAACTCGGCCAACGAATTGGTGTGGCCATTCAACGAGGTAACGTCGCCAGCTTTTTGGGCACCTTACCCGCAGACGGCGACCTAAATTGTTGACCTGTTTTTTATCTTTAAATTTACTTTTTAATTTTATTGTAGGTTACTTTAGTCTTTATCTCTGTATATATTTATAAATAATAGGGGATCGAACAACTTTTCAGAAAGTGTTTTAAATTAACTACAATGAATATATATAGTCATGAAAAATACTATTTTAATTAAATAACAATCTAAAAGTACCTAAAACTATGTTTCAAATATTGCCGCGCAAAAGGTCACCTCAAAACTTGTGATGTCATATGTAGGTAGAAAATGACAAAGTCTTCGAAATAAAACTAGCAAAGAGATTCTAATACGTTTTGTGAAGTTTGGGGACTATATTGTAGTAATGGGACGAAAAATTAGCAAAAATACATTTTATGAAAAGCAAAAACGTAAAATAAACACAAGCTTGACTCACGACATTTGCCTGCAAATGACGTCATGCGCTGTGATTGTTGTTTCGTTTGAGATGAAGAACAGATAAAAATGTCAGAATTGATTGAACGATCTTTCTGGTTCGACGAACATTCGTTCAACTACATTTTTGATTTTTTCTCGATTACTGTCCGATCCCCTATTGTTTATACAAATAAATAGTTTTCTTATTATATTATCTTGCAACAGTATTTTTTTTGTCAATCCCCTGAATCATTCATAACATTAAAAATGTTGTCGACAGAACTGCGGTCCATTTTTTAAGCTGCTCACCCTGCTGGTCGAAGGGAGCGGCGCGGGCGGCGGCGCGGCGGGCGGGCTGCCTTGCTTCACGCAGCTGGCGCTAGCGAGGCTGTGGGATGCGGCGGACGCGTGTCCGCACGCGGCGCTCGAGTGGCTCGCGTTGCAGGTATGTACTTACAAGTAGAAGACTACTACTTACGGTAAGTCCGCTTCCACAACGACAAGAATTCGACAGCGGTGCGACGTGTACTTGGTTAGACATCGACAACACGGGTTTCCGTGTTATGTCGCTCTCGTGTCGGCCCAATGAAGCGGCTTAAGCCCATACATAACTTGTAACTGGCCTTGTTATCCTAAACATCATTTCATTATCAGTTTTGGAAATAAGTTCTAAAATAAAATTATATTTATGCGTCGTTAAATCTGCTCTCATTTTCTCTGAAAATGCAGCCGACGTATTCTACATAGGACTTTACTGATGATGTACTTTCACTTTCAGCCTCTGCGGTGTAGTGATCTCATACAGCACTGAAGTTGCGGGTTAGATCCCCGCCACGGGATAAATGCTTGTGCACAGAAAAAAAAGCGCAAGCATTGGTTTCGTGTCTGGCTGTTGTGGGACTATCGTCTTCATAGTTGCTAGTTAGAGGCCAGGATCTATGTATGTGATCGTTGTGCGTATTTGTTTATTTATATATTTTATTTCAGGTCCCTCGAAACAAAGCAGCTCACGCCTTCGCCCTCCGCACGGCCGACCGCTGGCTCGAAGCGCAGCTGTTAGCAGCGAACGCGGCGCGGGTGCGCGCGGCGGCGGCGCTGCTGCTGGTGGCGCTAGTTCCGTCGCAACACTTCCGCGCGGGGTACGCGCGCGCGCGCCCGCACCATCCCGCCAAGTTACCCGACACAGCGCATCATACGTTACATCAGGTAAACCAACTAGTTTACAACTTCACTCACGATAGTCTAAGTTGGTAAACTGACCGCGTCCTATACTATGTATGGGGACAACAGTTTTCCAACGGCAAGGTAAGTTTGTTCCTCAATCGGGTTTATCTTGTCATTAGAGCAATGTTCTGTGCTTTCATAGTTTATAACCTTTAGTAGTTACCAAATTATTTTTTAAGCAACTATGTACCACCTACAAGTTTGTACAGAAGCCTCTGTGCGCGTCTCTAACTTGCACTTGGCCGGTTTTTCCGAGATTAATCGGCTCATTCGTAGCTTACTTCGCAAAGCCCTCTGAATTATGATACATTTTTTCTCGTTTGAATGTGTTTTATTAAATTGTATCTTTCAGGTGTACACAATGCTGCTCGGAAAGTTAAAAGCGGCTCGTAAGTACACGGACATAGCGGTACACGGGACCATGAAACTGACGGCGTACTTCGGAGTTATGTCATATTGTGTCGTTAGCAGGGTGGAGAAACTTATGGTGAGTTTATTTAATAAGATAGTGTCTACTATAATTATTGATTTTGATTTTTATTCTAGTCATCATCGGCCCATTTACGCCCCCACGTTAGCCCAGTTAGTGGACGTCACATGTCCTAGAATTTTGTGTTTCTTGGACATACCGGTGCTTGGACTCACGATGTTTTACTTCACAGTTTTAAGAGCGAGATTTAACCACCATTTATCCACCATTATTGCGGATTCGAACTCTGGTGCATCAGATCGTAGGTCGCACGAACTCCCGCTGAGCCACACTCGCTCCCAATAAATAACTAGTGATTTTAACTGAAAATGTCAGTGGTCATAAACCCAGCTTACGATTTTCCCAGTTTTGTATGTCGTTACATAACATAAATGGTCTAACTCTTTTATTCAAACATACAACCAAAAATGTATCCCATTCGTATACCATACTTTTGTTTCAGTTCGGGCAGTACTTCAACGATCTCTGGGATCTGTACCACCCTGCGATATCAGAGCCCTCAGTGGCGGTACACCCCAACAAACAAGCGCTGCTGACATTTTGGCATGCGGTGTGCGTCGACTGCCACGAAAATGTACAGTTAGCAGTGTCCAACCCAAGGCTCATCAAGCACATAGCCTTCAATTATATACTGTAAGTATTTTTCGGTTTTGAGAATTGCCCCATTAGGGGTAAAATAGGGTACTATGGAATTTTTTAATAAATTTAATCAAAGTCATTGGAAATCAACTAGTACTTGTAAATTCGAAATTATGCGATCATCAAAAACTATACAAGAAAAACAATACATTTTTATAAAATACTACCCCTAAGGGGTCAAAAATGGTATTTCGTTGTTTCTTCAAACAATTATCAATTAAATATTAATAGCAGTGGAAAAGCCCAAATAGACCAGCGTACTAGATAAATGGTGTTGTTATATTCTAAGATTCCTTTAGGTATGTTTCCATCCTGTCTAGTAAGGCAGTGTACATAGTTTATAGTTATAGAAGTAGTCCTTGTCTTTTGCAATATAACGATGCACAAATTATTAATTTTATAGTAAGTAAAAATAGATTAATTAGATCCGTGGAGAGGGGCCTGGTGACCTGTGATACAGGCATTATATGCCTACCTCAGGCACCAGGCTTCGCAAAACAGGCTTAGCATAGTTTACATGTCAATAATTTAGTTACCTATTTTGTACCTTTTTTGTGAAGAAAATAAATGCTTATTATTATTATTATTATAGTTTATGCCTTGTTTTATACAACCTGATACTTTATATGTTTCAAACAATACACAGCTCGCGCCGTCCCCGGCCGTGTGTATACATATATGTATACGTGTGTATGTGTGTGCAGAGCGGACCACGAGGACGGCGAGGTGGTGGCGTACAACCGCGCGATGTTGCCGCCGTACTACGCGCTGCTGCGGCTGTGCTGCCGGCGCTCGGCGTCGTTCGCGCGCAGCCTCGCGCAGCACCAGAATGTGCACTGGGCCTTCCGCAACATCGCGCCGCACGCGCACCTCTACCCTGGCGCCGCTGACGAGCTGCTCAGGTGAAATAACCCTTATTATTTTTCCTAATAGGTACTATATAGGTTAGCATAAAGTTGATATAAATACTAGCGAACAAACCGACGATCCGCATACGGGCAAGATTGTTTAGTTCCACATACACTACAAATATCGATTAGAAATAACGCATAGCAGTCTGCTAATTTGGGCTGGCATAGCACACGCAAATTGTAGTCTTCCGAGTGAAGATGCGACGTTGCTGCGCTAAGTAAGTCCGCTTCCTCATTGGGACGACATGACAGCGACACGACACGGAGACGATAGCGGTGCGACGTGTACTCTGTAAGACATCGACAAAACAGATGTCGTGCTGGCCCAATGAAGAAGCGGCTATGGAGGACTAGGGGTAGTGGATAGGGTAGGTATAGGTTCCCACTGTAGAATCACCTCCATTTAATAAGGAAGATGAAAAGAACTTACTTGGAACTTGTATAGGTCTTATCTGTCGTGCGAACTTCGTTTGCGCGATGCAGGATTTGTATACAAATCAGCGACTTTGTATAGGCGTTTATGCTATTTTATGTCAGCGCCATCTGTGGGCATGTCGTTGATATATATGGCAGCTGAGGTCGCCTCACGGCTTCATACGACAACGTCGTGTTCCAGGCTGGCGCGCATCCTGGCCGCGCGCGGCGCCACCAACAACGCGCCGGCCAACAACAGCGCCTGCACCGCCACCAGCGCCACCAGTACCGCCACCTCCGGCGCCGCGGAGCCCGAGGGCCGCGAGGCCGCCGCCTTCCGGCGCAGCACGCTCGCCGCATACTTACAGGGTGAGAGACAAGGCAAGCATAACTCTGCACTTCTCCATTTTTTTTTTTATTTAATCTTTATTTCAGGCAACATTAGATAAGTTACAGATGTAATTTACATATATATATATATATATATATATATATATATATACCTCAGAACTAACGTACATACAATAAATATTAAAATATGTATGTGACACGTTTTGTCGGCGACGTGTGGTGCAACTGCACGGTGTCAGTGTGTTATGTTTTTTATTTTTTACCACATTTTTATTAAGTCACTTTCGTGTTTGTCTGTCTGTCGTTCCGGGTGGAATCTTGCAACTCAAATATCGAACACTTCCCTATTAGTTATCCGGGTGAAACTTTTAGGGTAGCTCACAACTCGATTATAATTCATTCTAAATCCATAAAAACGTGGTAACGTTAAGTTTCAGATAAAAAATTTAATCAATTACGGGTTCCTGTTTCTGATTGAGTCACGAGACGTCGTGGTTTATCTGATTGTAAGCCACACGTTTGCCCATAACAGTTGCAGCATCACCCAGAACTTCATTGCTCAAAATATTGCGACGCTCTTAATGCCCAGTCAGTTCGTAGGGTACAATGTCTTTCAAACCGGCCACAGATATGCTTGGGCACTACTGCTTGGCGGCTGAATAACTGGCCACCAACCCAGATGGCCTCTCGTATTAGATACCTACCACCTATTAAGTCTTGCAGGGCGTTGAGGGGCTTATTTTCGAAACACCCCGTATTATTAGACCGCGTCCGACACGACAGCGACACGACACGGAAACTACACCTAAAATAGGTGTAGTTTCCGTTGATGTCTTACCGAGTATTTACACGTTGCACCGCTGTGTTGTCTCAATGAGGTAACAGACGTAACTGACCAATTCAAATGGGTCTAGCTAATAAGCGCTCACTTCTCTCTATCCTTAATTAGTTAAAGAAAATGAAGTTCAAGGAACTGGTACGTGTTAAAGTGTCTAATTGCAGGCTTGAACGGTCGGACGTGTTGGACGACGCTAATATCTGCGTTCTGCACGCTCGTCGAGAACGAAGACGACAGGTTGTATGTCGTCTACAACGGAGGACTGCAGATGACTTTTGAGGTATTAAACTGATAGAAGATTTAAGAGACGTACCCGCGTCCAAAATTCGTATTTTACGAAGGTACTAAAATCTTCTATGCGTGTTAAGAACTAAATTTAAATTGGTCAAATTTTTATGATGTGGTTTTTTTTCTTGATTTTATTTTTATTTTGTAGGGTTTTAATTAAGATTGTATACTGTGCAATAAGAAATAAAAAACGTACTTACATTTTTTTTGTTGTCATGTAATTAATGTCGGAAGATAGCGAAGTTTGTATTAGATATCGGTTTTCTATTGTGCGTACCATGTAGCAATGTGTGTATGCAGGCGCTGCACAGTTTACACGCGGTGTACACGGAGGCGGGCGGCGGCGGGGCAGGCGGGTCGGGCGGCGCGGGTGGTGTGCGCGCGGAGCTGACGGCGGCGCTGCGCTGGGCGCGCGCGCTGTGCCGCACGCTGCGCACGCGCCGTGACGCGAAGGAGGCGCGCGCGCTGCTGCTGGCCTGCAAAGATTGGCCCGAGTGCGCGCGCCGCCTGCTCGCGCTGCTCGCGCGCACGCACGAGCGCCTCGAGCTGCGACACGCCGCGCTCGGTACGTCACGCATTCAATACTCTGCTCTAGTTAGTCGGCGCTGGTGGCGGTGCAAGCGCTATTGTTGGCCGGCGCGTAGTTCGCGGCGCCACGCGCGGCCAGGATGCGCGCCAGCCTGGAACACGTTGTTGTCGCATAAGGCCGCTTCCTCATTGGGCCGACACGACAGCGACACGACAGAGATTCGACAGCGGTGCGACGTGTACTCGGTACGACATCGGCAAAACAGGTGTCGTATCGTGTCGGCCCAATGAGAAAGCGGTCTTACTCTAGCTGCTGTTGTGGTTATTTATATTCTCATCCTATAGTAACACCTTTAGGCATTTCTTTCCGTTTAGTTTAATGATTGTGGGACATCTCAATCACACTTCTAGTTCGACATTCTGTTTTAAATTATTTGATCCTTTTTGCACGGCGTCACTGTGCTTTACGAAACATTACGGTATCATATCTGTGGAAACAAGTATAAGCTACAAACCTCTCCAAACATTTATACCAATATAAACCATTGAGAACTGAGTATATAATATATTCTATTATTGCAAATAAATTATTGATTTATGTTTTTTAGTAGTTTTTAAACTATCGCGAATTGTATTCATGTTTTATGATAATATCGGGTCTCTTCGCGCACAATTTTAAAATCAAAATAACAGTTTGACTAACCTCGACGTTTCGATCAAGTTGCATTGACCTTGGTCACGAGAAGACTGGAGAAGCGGCTATCAGCGTCAGGAACGACGGGCGTTGTCACCAACTACCCGCATTTGGTCTAGTAAAACTTGGTCACGACATACAATACTAACAGTATCAGCAGATACGTTCGAAGATAAATCGCGACGCGAACACTATACACACTTATGCTTTTTGATTTTGATTTTTACCTACATCTAAGTTTAGCCGTAATTTTCCTAAGAGAACAAATAAATAAATGAATGAATGTGTATGGTAGGTGTTCTCCGCGAGGTGGTCCGCATCGGCGGCGCGGCGGCGCTGGGCGCGCTAGTCCCGCTGGCGGGCGCGCGCCGCGAGCCGCCCGCCCCGCGCCGCGCGCCGCCGCCGGCCGCGCCGCCCGCGCCGCGCGCACCGCGACCAGCCATCTACAGACCCTATCACAAGTTTATCGGTGAGCACTCCTACATTACTTCGAGGACAATGCATAGAAAAGAGATTGTATAAAAGCGCATCGCAAACGCCGGGAATGAGGATGGCAGTGTCTATGCTACAAGAATCATAATGAAATGTGGTCAAAACGCTGGTTCGCGCACGTCACGCATTCCTCACTCGGTTTAAATATTGTACAGAATACATTATGTGATCAACTATAAAATATTAAAATTATATTTCTATATCGATACACGTTGCTTGAAACTCGATCTGTAATATCGATAATTCGTACTGCATCCATCCATCACTAGTAAACTGAATACTTATGGCAGCGCGAGCAGCGAGGTTTTAATAATACTGCAATAGGGTATAAAACAAACTGTATTTTTATTCGGCCCAATGAGGGAGTGGTCTAAGTTGTACTTGTGTGCGTAGACACGTGCTGCCGCGTGGCGCGCGCGCAGCGCTGCATGTCGGAGCAGCTGGTGGCGGTGTCGGCGCTGTGCGCGCTGGAGGCGGCGCCGCTGCGGTTCAACTACTTCGCCGCCTTCTGGCGCGACGTCGCCGCCACGCCGGTAACTATATGCATATACATACGGCCTTGTTATAAGTTTGCATTTGTTTGTGTCTATTTAGCCTACCCTTCTTCATTATCTGATTATTAATATCCTACCCTACTCTTATGATTTGTCACTTGTTTTTCAATGCTACTTAGCTCAATACACAAATTACATAATTTGGTGTTTTATTTGAAACATATCATAAAATTTTAAAGAACCTACATACCCAATGTTATCAAAATCCGTTCAGTAGTTTTTGCATGATTGAGTAACAAACATCTATCTATCCTGAAAAACATTTTTTTTATATTTATACTTGCGTTTGACTGCTATCTCACCTGTTGTAAACCTGTTCACTCTTGTCTTAAAGGCACCCAGATTATAGCTATCCGGAAACACAGATGCCGGCAGAGAGCTCCACTCCTTAGCCGTTCGCATTATGAAGGTCGAAGCAAAGCGCTTTCACAAACTTTTATATTTATAATATTAGTAGAATAGTAGGATGCATAGCTAGTGCGGAAAGCGAACCGTTGCGTGTCGTCGTCGGCGTCTCTCGTGGTGAAAATCTAAACTAAAACTACATACATAATTCATTTGTTTCCCAATTCAGTTTCTTTCCGCACAGTCTCTATAGGCCGACCGTTTAACTCGCGTATCGCCTGCGCGGTAAGAAGGGAGCGAGGGGAGATGTTAGCGGGTGGGTGAAAGGGGTGCGCGGAGCAGAGAGCTTATAAGAAGGGAGCGAGGGGAGATGTTAGCGCTACATAACTCGCTCCAATCTTTCCGTTGTCCGGTGAATCACGTGACCTGCGCAATGTACGATTTTGTATCCGTTTTTGCTACTGCGCAGATCACGTGTTGCGCCGGTCAGCGGCCATAAAGTTTGGAGCGAGTTATACTTCAGTATCACCGCGGAGATTCTTAGTGATCTTTACCGTACGAGTATTTCCGAAGCACCGGTATCGTCAGTTTTTTCGTATAAGACCTGCCTTTATCTCAGAAACCCTGTCATTGAAAGCATTTTAACCGACTTCAAAATAAGGAAGAAGTTCTCAATTCGATTGTATGTTTTTTTTAATGTTTGTTGAGGTAACAATTATTTATAATCTCATTTAGAAAATTATTTTTGCGTTGGTATCAGTATAGCTTCAAGGTGGTGCCATATAAATTTTATCGGTATTTGACCTTGATTTCCGAAGATACAAAATTGAAGTCTGTTTTTTTTATAAAATGTATACTTGTTCGCCGACATGGTTGCAAAAATGTAGTATTTATGTAGGATGCTTCAATATTAAAACAACATACATTATTTTCAGGCGGATGCGAAGCTAGAGGAGATGCTGTTAGAATGCAGCGTCGTGACGGAGTACGTTGATGCCATCCTTTTAGACGAGCGGGAGTCGTTAGAGGACCCCGCGATATACGAGTTTATGCAGCACTACTATCCCAAGGTAAGGTGTTTGCGACTGGCCGGATACGGTTTCCTTTTATACTCTTTGGTTTTGATGTTTTCTGAGTGGCTAAGTTGTTTTCTGGTGTTTTGGGACAAAAAATCGATTCTTTGATGTATGTTTGATACGAATATTATGAAAGGGCTGTGCAGCTAACTTTTTAATACGCGAAAGTAGAACTTATCTTATATGCCAACCCGAGGCAGGTATAGAAAAGTCCACGAAAAAATAGTGCATTGGCTATTTTTTTACACCAAACCAATGAGGAAGGCTTCCTCATTGGGCCGACACGACACTGAAACGACAACTTGTTTTGTTTGTTTTACAGATGGCATTACAGAGTTTTTTTTTTCGACACGATTCTGGGAGCAACTTGCGATTCCATTTGTAATACTGTCGTCAGGTGAAGACGAAGCTAGGATGGTTTATTTTAAATTTTTTTACTGATCCGAATCTATGTAAAATCACAGAATAAATAAATGGTGCTGCGAATAATTCAGTTTAATCAAAAACCTTAGGTACTGCCCATAGATTGCAGAAAGAGAGTTTTAGAGTTTGTTCATTTTGTACAAAAAATGTTGATGCGACACAAAAGTAATGTCGTGATGGGAATGCGACATAAGTCACACCGCTATCGAGTCCATGTTATGTCGTCCCGATGAGGAAACGGTCTAAGTGGACTAATATCGCTTGTTATACTAAAATATTGTTGTCGTGTTCGTAGGTGGGCGGCGGAGGGGGCGGGGTGGGCGGCGGGGGCGGCGTGTGCGCGGCGCGCGCGGCGAGCGCGCTGGCGGAGGAGGTGGCGGGCGGCGGCGGCGGCGCGGCGCTGGGCGCGGCGCGCGCGCTGCTGCTGCTGCTGCCGCGCGCGCGCCCCGCGCCGCCTGCCGCGCGCCTCGCGCAGCGCGCGCTCGCCGCACTGCAGCACGCGCAATCACATCACAACGGTACCTATACTAACTCATACATAAGCCATGCTGGAGCGGCGCGTCTTGTGTCCGCGATGAGCGGGGCAAACAAATGGTGACGTCGCGTTCATTCTTTTCCCCGCCAAATAGTCTGGTTTCGATTAACTATAATATATTTTGGAAAGAAAATGGTGCTCAAATCTGAGACCATGCACACGAACTAGCAGCATTACTCCAACTTAACTGTGAACTAGGTGCTTCAGCTAATCTAACTGACTGTATAATGTTGTTTCTAGACGAGGAAGGCTCGGAGGCGGAGGCGAGCGGCGCGGGTGGCGGCGCGGGCGGCGGCGGGGCGGACGGCGGCTCGCCGTCGGGCAGCTCGGAGTCGGGGTCGGAGGGCGCGGACTCGGAGTCGGACGAGGCGCGCGCGCCGCCGCCGCGCGCCGCCTGCTACCGCGCGCACCTCGCGCGCGCGCTCTCCGCTCTCGCAGAACTCACGCAACAGGTACCACCATTTTTACAAGCTTTCATTTAACTTGCAATTTTTGTTTGTTTGGGTTACATCTTGCAAGTTGTATCAGAACCACTTCCTCTTATCCTATAGAGTTGAAATTTTGCTTACTCGTCAAAGCCCGATGACAATGCAATATTACGATGACAACCAACTGACCTGATGATGGAGACGGTGGGCAATGGATAACGGATTATCGTAAACTACTAGTTATTGGACTCATTTTAATCTGCTCGCGGTTCCGATTAAGAATTTTATGAAGCTTGTCTGAAAAATAGATATTTTAACAAAAATCTTATCCACTAACTCGCCTGATGTTTACCGACGATGTTGACGGAGATGGGGCACTTAGATCTATAGGACGACGATAGTTGAGCCACTACTCAGAACCGTCCTGATATTTCACCAAACATCATCCCAAAACACATGAACAACATGAATTCCAAAAAACAAAAGATCGACTGGATTAATTAAAGTGTTTAATTACACTGCAAACCAGCACCTTACTAAACGAACCAAATTCCTACGCGTCGTGACCGGTCTACTCAAACACTCGGGTGTGCAAGTAAGTTCTTGTTGGACTTTCAGATATTAACAGATGGATAGGCGCAGGCTCTGTCTCTGTCCACCGCGCTGTGTCGGCACCTGTCCAACGTCACGCTCATGTAGACGTCACGCGATGACGTCACCGCGCGGGGACGCCCGCGGCCCGCGCGCGCTCACTGCCGCCGCCGGCCATATGTTGACTTGCGACATTTCTACTGCGGACTTGCCAGTTTTACATCGTTCAAAGTGCGTGCAGTGAAATGCTCAAGCCAGTACCTGCTCAGACGCGTACCTTTTCGGTCTCAGTGTTATTTAGACTCCCTATGACCCGCATCGTGTAAAATACTCTTCATGTACGTGTTTAATGTATTCCCGTGGGCACTCGTCGTTGTTGAAGATTTGGTTGTAAATTAGTTGTAAATGCACTCTATTTATTTATTGTGGTTTTCGTTGTCACATTTCAAATTGTATTTTAATTTGCGACGACAAGATTTGTTTAGAACAAATTGGAATGTATTAATTTTATATTTTATTATTTCTCTTATGACATTGTTATTACTGCGATTTTGGAAAAATAACCAACATATATTAGACATTATGTATAGAAACATTCCATTGCTGGACATCACAGACTTAGCACAAATAAAATAGTATGCCTAATATGTATTATTTTTTAATAGTTTTATTCGTACTTACCTACAAAATAATATAAATTAGGCCCGTCTGCTCTCATAAAGAAGAAACTAGACATTACAAGTACCTTTAGATATCTAGGAAAGACGTGGTTCCGAAACGGACCAAATGATTTCTTACTGAATTACCCTGCACTGACTTACTATTCGAATGAAACCATTTTAGACTACATAGTGCTTATTTGTTTCATAATAATCGATCTCCATAAAACTTACTTATACTTGGTTTGTTACTTTTTCTCTACGACAGCAGTTTCACTCGTATTTATGTTAAAAAAATATATTTTTCTTTCATAGCTCGCCATATTATAGGTCGAGTTTTGGCTCAATTTTAAACTGAAATATGCACATCATAAGTTACTGGTTAGAATCGGTACTGCTTTGGAATGTCTCAAGTACTTTTCAAAGAACTACTGATTCTACATAAAAATTATAAACATATGTATAGCTGTTGATGTTTGCGGCTGTAGTATTCTCAGTTACGTACGTAATATTCCCAGTTTGCAATTTTGTAGAAAATTGTTACGTTACGTTACAAATACCTAAATGAAACAACGTGCATGATTGTATAAGCACGCAATTATATAAACCTTAGTACCATTTTGGGATATAGCTGATCATTGAAACAACTAACTCAACTAACTATAGCCAAGCATGCATTATTGCTTAGAAACAAAAATTAAACTAACTCTTGTCGTATAGATATCAATTTTCGTAACTAAGAATCCTACACTCATGTAAACTTTATGTACACGAATGGCGGCCATTTTTGTATTAGTGTTTCGTAAGTAAATTAAAAATTTATGACTACATGTGGTTTACAATTTTATACAATAAGTGTACATTTCGCAATGTTTATGTATTACGTAATATTATTTCATTGTGCTAGATGTAGACTGTATAAATCTGCCTACAAGGCTTTCTGTGCATTGTCTTATCATTATTATGCATTTCTAATTTAGTAGTGCTTCAATAGACCTAAGTTTGAAAGACTATCGCGTAAAATATGATATATCAAAATTATTTTTATGTTTAGGCTGTGAGAGTTTTATTATTTTTATAACTTGTGTATCCTTTATTCTTAGTATGTTGGGTTTAAAGTCTGTCTCGCTTATATCGTCTGAGTATTGATAACGAAAATTGAAGTCACCCGTCCAAGGCGAGTGCAGTTTTAATGGAAATTAGGCCAGTAAAAATCTCATAATTATATTTTAGCTATTTCTTCAAAAGTACATATTATTGTGTTACATATGTATTTTATGACTAATCTGTTTAAAAATTAAATGTGTATTAAACTCTGCTAGTATCATTGATGTTGCAACAGTACCTTTTTACTCAAATACACTGAAATTAATAGAAAACAACTTTGTTAAGACAATTCAATGTAGTTTGCTTATATTCCGTTCTAGATCTAGTTAAAAAGTAAATGGGACATTAAGGTAATGGCCGGACTCACAAGGAAACCACGGCAAGGCATTATATTTGCTTGTCCCTTGTATGTTCAAGCTATACCTTAACAAAACTCACTGCCCAATACAACTTAAGTTAAATAAATAAATGTAAGAAAACATAATCTCATAGTTACGTAGCAAAAGTTAGAACTATACTTATATCTATAAATTTACATAAAGATTATTTGAAAAACCTGTCCATTTTATAAATTTATATAGAGCCCTAGTACACCCAGCAAATATTTCTGTAAATGATCCATCACAAATATAACATTTTTATAGATGTCTTTAAATGTTGTGCGTGATTCTCAGATGTATTATAAATTGTAATATTTCTCAAATATCACTTAATAAAAGTATGCATTTGTTCACGCTGACCACTTTTGTAGCAGTCCAATGGTTGCGTTATGGATATCAATAATTTATTACATATAATTACCTTATAATCAGTTTATAATGTATCAATTTAATATAAATAATAATTTTATACTTACTTTATTAATTGTATTGTAGAGTCAAAATTAGAATTGGAGCAAACAGCGGTAAACATTTGACTTATTTATATAATATTTGCATTGATAAAGTTGTTGTGTATATGAATGGGGTGGCAGTCACGGAACAGTTTTATTAGAGGGACAAGTGTATTTTGGTCATGTGGTGCTATCACTGTGGTGGAGTGACTGCGTGTAAGACAAAATGTGTATTTAGTTTTGTCCTGATTTTAGAGCTTATTAATATATACATCTTTAATATAAATGTGCTGTAATTATCTTTTTTATTAATTTTAAGATTATATTTTATTTCGACAAATGTGGTGTAAGGTGACACAGGCTAATAATTATCAAGCGGTCACATTGTTCCCCATTTCTAATTTCAGCTAAAAGTATAAAATATTTGACTTGTGTATTATAACTACATATATTTTGCTGAAACTAGTTTCAGTGGAATATAAACAGTGTTATTGAATTATAATTTGTGGAAAATTTCAAAAAATACTGTATATCAAACTGGAAAGCCAAAGTAAACAGTATTTTATACAACATTCTTTCATTTTCAATCCCAATTTTAATTAATCTTTTTTTTATATAGTACTGAGTGATGAGACGAGCCAGTTGTTCGCCTGATGGATATATATTATATTAAAATAAAAACCTGGAATGATTCAGTTAGTCATTTATTTATTTTTTACTGAAGCTAATTTAGTTTTTATTTCTGCAGGAAACAAGTCAATTTGATTATTAGCACATTCTAAACAATATGTTTTGTTATAAAACAAGCTGCATTCTTTGCTTATACAAATAGGTTTTTCACAAATAGCACAGTCTGATCCAAGTACTAGAATTTCTCCTTTTCCTGGAGGGCTGAAAGGGTCTTTCATGACATAACTAGAGTGCTTGAGAACAATATTACGAGAGAATGGAGGTTTTGTGCCTTTGTAGTGAGCTTTCTCATCCATGCCACAACTTGAACATTTGAAATCATAAACTATCTGAACTGGTTCCTCTTTTGTTTTTCCTTGCTCCATGTTTCACTGCAATTAATAACGGAACCTTTGTAATGCATGTTAATAAAAGTCAAGATAAAATATAAATATTTATGATGAGTGAAAGGCATATTATTAAGTATACAAGTAAGTATACATACATAAAAATAATATCGGCCAAAAGTGACAGGTCAGAAAATGTTGGTTTACTATTTTATTATTCTAATTTATTCAGAGTTGCTTTTTCTTTAGGGGCCTCAAGTGGCCACCAAGTGGGCTTGATCACTTCAACTGGATATTTCCCAATCATTAATGATTTGGCATCTGCTGCCTCTTTGATCCTAACTAACCCCAGTCCATAGTTATATACATAACCCCTCAACTTCCCAAGATTCGACTTTGGTTTATCACTGGCTGAGATCACAGAATTTGCTTCCAAGTTTTGTACATCCTCATTAAATTTCAAACTCATTATTCGTTTTCTCACAACACCTGTGTGATGAACTCTCGCTGTAAGCTCTTGTCCAATGTAACAGCCTTTGTGAAAACTCACTCCATGTAGGTAATCACAGTTAGCTTCTAATGGAAAGCTAGATCCTGGTGGCAAGTCATCAGCTCCCTCACTAACCCCCAACTTGTATCTCAAACATTTGTAATCTTTTTCCGAGCTTTCTATTACAGCATCCTTTCCAATAACCTCTGAAATATCATTTTCTTTAGCAGATATAGGTGATAATATTCTGTAACCTAAATCAGGAAGTCGAGGGTCTTTGTAAATATTTATGTTGACTTTAGGATCAGCACTGGTTTCCGACACTGTATTTGGTGGTGCTATAAACGCCCAAAGCTTATGGTCTTGACTAGCATCTGCTATGTCAATTTTCCGTTTTAATTTGAAAAGTTTAAGGTGTCTCTGCAGTTGGCTAATTACGTGTTGGTCGCATTCTATCAGGAAAGTCTCTTCGTTTTCATATTTGAATATCAGTGTGTCGTACAATACTCTGCCCTTGTTATTGAGAAACATCGCGTAAATGGACTTGGCGCCGTCTTCGAAGTGTCGCATATCGTTGGTAATGAGTCCCTGGAGGAATGCTTCAGCCTCAGAACCGGCCACTCTTATGAGTTTTCTACTTTCCAAGGGATATAGAATCTTCGCCGCCGCCTGATCATTGTGAGCATATCGAAGGAACTGACGTAAGAAATTTCGCCTGAATAAAACTTTATTTACCTGATATATCATCGTTGTGACCAGACTTTTGTTATACAAATGAATTTTCTCATTTCACAATCAATAATTTAAGAAAACCGATTGCAATCAATGCAACTAAATAACCTTCAAAACAAAATAGATTTTGACATTGACAGTTGACATGACACTGACATTGACAGTAATGTTTTTGTCTAATTAACAAAATGCGTTCATTTATGTGACGACGATAACGTTATCGCCCGTGTTGTCGGGGTGGAAAAGGTGGGGGAGTTCGTGGTCCGTCTGGCACGTCGAATGTAGCACGACTGCGCCGATAACGGGCCACACCCCTGCCCCGCGTCCTGCCCCGCGACTTTCTCCCACCGCCAGAAGACGCAGAGGGCAGAGGCGACAGCGACCACCAAAATAGACAGAGGTCCAATACAGAGCCGCTAAGAGGCGTACCGATTAGCGGAGCAGCCACCAGCGGCCTGCCAGTTCTCCGGGGGTAGAAGCCCCCGCGCGTTTACTCCTGTGTAGAGGGGACCACCCCGAGACCTACCACCCGGTAGGGGGAGGTGGAAGATCAACTGAAAAGCAAAATTTATGTGATGTATGTTCTCTAATGCGTTCAATATAAAAAGGAATTACGAACGAAATACAAAACTTGAACTAATATACGAATAACTTCAAGAGTTTATTACTGTATTTTGTAGTTTAATAAAGAGCTCAAACAACTAGCTAGGGGGCCGTCCATTAATCACGTGATGTTTCTTAGCGTTTTTTAATCCCCCCCTACCCTTTGGTGATACGTGGTGAGCTCGCTAGAGTATATGTTCCTTGGTGGTGAGGTTTAAGACTAAAAAAATAAAACAGACATGCTACTCGTAAGTAAATTTTATTAAATTAGGCTCATATAATCCTAAATACATTGAATCAAAAATGTACTAGTTAGGTATAATACAGATAAACAATATAATAAATCGTCATCTTTCACACAATTTTTTTTAATAATGAATTAATCTGGAATCATTTGGCAAAACAGTATAACGTAGTAGTAGTTTTCTATTCTATAACGTCTGCATTTACGCTTAAAAAGCTTTTTAAATAGCTTTATCAAAAGTATTACTTAAAAATATCAATTACTTAGTGGGTACTTGTACTTCACCATTGAGACAACATTATACTTACCTAATAATAAAGAATCCTACTTTTACAAGCGACGCACAAGGTTGATGTTAGCTTAGATAGCTATCACCTTTGATCAAGAATTATGAGCACATGGAGATATTCGTCATGGAGCAAGTTTAAAAAACGACGAACACCTCTTATTTTGACCTCAATACCGCAACACGATATTTTTTGTCACTATTCAAGGTGTCGCTCTTGCGGATTATAAGTCAACTGAATTTCATCAGAGTTCCGCGGCATCCTCAAAGGGGTGGTCATCAGAGAAGATGGAGCAGAGTCATGACCGGGCTCCACCGAGGCCGACACCAGCTCGGTGACGGCGGTCGGTTCTGACCTCACGGACACGGTGTCTCGCTTGGTAGGCGAGCTTTGAGATGAGCGGTTCGACCTCGGCGACTTTACTCGGAGGTGCGGGATTATTTTCTGTAAATAGATACATTATTAGTTAGTTCGTT
Source organism: Petrophora chlorosata (assembly GCA_951640565.1). Lineage (NCBI taxonomy): Eukaryota > Metazoa > Arthropoda > Insecta > Lepidoptera > Geometridae > Petrophora > Petrophora chlorosata. The sequence continues at coordinate 6,937,235 of OX621207.1, read as the reverse complement.
ACGTTGCACTTCAAACATGACTACTGTCTACTATCTACTTTTTTATATATATTATATATTTATTAATTGTGGTTAATATAAAACACTTTCTGAAAAGTTGTCCGATCCCCTATTCTGATGTATCTTCGTATATGGGACCACATTGTAGCCACATACTGAACCCAACGTAAAAAACTCCAAATCGGTTTATAAATGACGGAGTTCTGAGGTAACAAACATAAAATAAAAAATACAATCGAATTGAGGATCCTCCTTTTTTGAAGTCCTTTAAAAACGGCCCCGGTTATGGACAACTGTAACACCGTAATCGTAACTTGCCTGCTCAGGATCCTTAGTGAGGAAGACGCCAGTCCGTTTGACGACGAAGTCCGGCGCGGCGAGGCAGCGCGCCAGCAGCAGCGCGGCGGCGCAGGCCCAGGCGGCCCACACGGCGGCGGCGGCGGCGCGCGCGGCGCCGGCGCGGCTGCCGAACCCCCAAGACGCGTTCCAACTGCGTTCGAGGTACGGGTCCACTGCTGAGCAACTGTGGGTACAATATGGTAATATCACTTAAGTTTGTATTCTTTTTATGACACCGAGTGTTGACACGAGCAGGTCGTTCGCCTGATGGTAAGCGCCACGCTTGCCCATAAAAATTGCAGTGCCACCCAGAACTTTTGATGCCATAATACGTATACGTTTTATCGAACAAAAAAAAACGACTTCAATGTATCTTTGAAGTCCAAGTTCAAATATCAATGAAATTTATATGGGACCACTTCGTAGAATTCGGTTCATGAATGACGGAGTTCTAAGGTAACATAAAAAAAAATAGGTACAATCGAATAGAGAACCTTCTCCTTTTTTCAAGTCGGTTAAAAAGTACTGCGTAGCGCTGCATTGCGCTCATCAACTCGAGACATCAGTACCCTCAGTAATTTCACTGGCTACAATCAATCAATCAATCAAATCATTTATTTCAGAATCAATATCCATACATGGTTAGTAAAGAGCTTATAATTATGTTAGTAGGTAACTTGTACAACATAATACATATTATTAATAACTAAAATTTCATTACCTGTATAAATCTTATTATTAATTATTGATTATCAACATTATCAAAATTACAAATTTTATTACTGAAAAAAAAATGTCCACATGAAATACTTCTACTACATACATTATTTAATTGTCAGTCTCTTTAAGAAAATTTTTGCCACAATGCCCTTCAAACCGGAACACAGTAATGCTTGCGCGCTACTGCTTGGCGGCAGAATAACTGCCAAAGCTGTGGTACCTACCAAGACGGCCTCCCACATACGAGAGGCATACCACGTGTATTTACAGTGTTTGTAAGTACTTACGTAGTAGAATTGGTGATTTCAGAGAATGCTTCGCAAAAAGCATGAAGTCCTTGATTGGTGGTGGTGAAACTATGACCCGTGATGCCAACCATCACTAGAGCGAACAGCAGGGCTGGCATCAGGATGCGCCATGGCTGCTGCAACCTGCAATTACATTCAATAGTAAAGAACTGCTGGTATTAAGGAATAGGAAAAAAGTATACATTTAATAAAAAAAACTGTCATTTTTTATCTGTTCTTTATCTCAAACAAAACACCATTCACTGTGCATGACGTCATTTTAGGACTTTATTTAATTAAAATATTATTTTTCATGGCTATATTATATATACACTAGCTGCGTCCCGCGGTTTCACCAACGGTTTCCCGGGATAAAAAGTAGCCTATGTGCTATTCCAAGTCCTAAAGTACCTACATACCAAATTTCATCAAAATCGGTTCGGTAGTTTTTGCGTGAAAGTTTCACAAACATACCTACATCCATACATCCATACATTCTCACAAACTTTCACGTTTATAATATCAGTAGGATTATAGTTGATTTTAAACACTCTCTATAAAGTTTTCCGTTCCCTATTCTACGGGTATGACTTTAAAAGTCTTTTTTAATTCAATAATCCCTACCTAGTAAAACATATTGGCTTCCCCAAACTCAAACCCTCGGTCGATGCTGACTGTGAAATTGTCATCAATGATATCATCAAAGCCGACGTTGACGCTGCCGCTATCGACGCGACGCCTTCGCCAACGGTAACATTAAAATAACTATAAACTTAAATTTAAAACCCCCCGACACAAAAAAACCGATAAAAATTAAAAGGGTGAACAGATTTCAATGAAACATATCTAAGAACCACCGCTAGAAAACCTGCTTTCAAATATAATAACTACATACAAATCGGTTAACCCGTTTAATAGCTACGGTGCCACAGACAGACACACATAGTGGTCAAACTTATTACACCCCTCCTTTTTGTCTGGTGCCGCTGCCAAGTGCAAATATTTTCGCTAAGCATTTTACAGAAATAAGTTTTTTAATGTTTTTTTTCCAAGACAAGTATTTAACAAATTCGTAATCGAAACCGCAAGCAGATTAAAATGTGCCCAAGCACTAGTAGTTTACGATTATCCATCAAGGAGTTCCATTGCCCACATTCCGTCTCCATCATCAGATCAGCTGACTTTCACCATAATATTGCATTGTCATCGAACTTTGACAAGTATGCAAAATTTCAACTCCGTTCGATAAGAGGAAGTGGTTCTGATTCAGCTTGCAAGATTCCGTCCGGACAAACATACAGTATGTATACATTGCAAGTTTTTTTTATGTAACTGAATGACGAGACGAGCTGGTCGTTTCCCTGATGGTAAGCAATACGCCAGCCCATAACAATATCAGCACCACCCAGAAGTTTGTTTTGCAAAATCCTGCACGGCGCTGCACTGCGCTCATCATCCTGAGACAATTAGCTGTTGAGTCTCATAATGCCCAGTAATTTGGCTGTGCTGGCTACAATGCCCTTCAAGCCGGAACACAGTAATGCTCGCGCACTGCTGCTTGGTGGATGTATAACTGGCAAAGCGGTGGTACCCACCCAGACGGCCTCTTGCATACGAGAAACCTACCACCTGTAAAAAGGAACAGTTAATGAACTCCACCATACCCCGCTCTAGCATGTCCGCCCCCGGGGCACATGGTGAACATGGTGAGCCACACCGCCGCCAAGATCGTCGACATGATCGGCATGAACTCGGCGAACTGACAGTCGCTGTCAGACTCGAACAGCGTGCGCGACGTGTCCAGCATCAGGCGGTGGGTGGTGTTCCCTGGGAACAGTTCAATGTGAGCAGAATATAATTTGTTATGTAAGTAAGTACTATAGTTTAGTAAGTACTAGGCACTCCAAAACACAAGTTAATGATGAAACAATGTTAACGATGAACAAGTTAATGATAAACTAACATTAAAACAAACCCGACACAAACAAGTATACGTTTTATCAAACAAAAAAACCGACTTCAATGCATCTTCGAAGTCCAAGGTCAAAGATCGATGAAATTTATATGGGACCACTTCGTAGCTATACTGAACCCAATGCAAAAAGAATTTTGAATTTTCCAAATCGGTTCATGAATGACGGAGTTCTGAGGTAACAAACATAAAAAAAACAATTGAATAGAGAACTTTCTCCTTTTTTGAAGTCGGTTAAAAACCTATAAAAAGTAAAAAACGGCTGAACCGATTTTGATAAAACATATCTAAAAACCACCGTTAGAAAACCTGCTTTCAATTAAAAAAGCAGCATCCAAAACGGTTTACCCGTTTAAGAGCTACGGTGCCACAGACAGACACACATAGTGGTCAAATTTATAATAACCCTCCTTTTTGCGTCGGGGGTTAAAAAAAGAACGAGAAAGACTTCGCGGAATGAAGGAGTAATTAAGGTGATAGGGGGATAACACACTGCAACATCGTAACGGGCAAATGAAGAGAACACAATCACCGTCAGTCAAGGTGGCTGATTCAGGGTTATTGTTGGCAGCTCTATAACCGTTTATGATTGTACATCATAAAATAAAATTAAAGAAAACCAAAAACAAACAAATTGTCGAGGTATAAAATAATTAATTTTTAGATAAAAACAAAAACCGACTTCAATGTATCTTCGAAGTCCAAGGTCACATATCGATGAAATTTATATGGGACCACTTCGTAGCTATACTGAACCCAACGCAAAAAGAATTTTCCAAATTAGTTCATAAATGACGGAGTTCTGAGGTAACAAACATAAAAAAAAAACAAATTGTGAACCTCCTCTTTTTTTGAAATCGGTTAATAAAATAAAAAAGATCAGCAAAGAAAAATGAAAACAACAAACGTTTCGCAATTTTCCAAACTCTCAAAAACCTAATTGTGAAGTAAGTGATTGATGGGTGACTTTCTAGTTGGTAAGCGTTAACTAGAAAAGAAAAAAGATAATACTTAATCAATTATATCTAAGCCTATATATCGTATATATACATATATATGTATATATATATATACGAAAAACAACTTAGAAAATATGAAAGATGCAAAAATATCTGTTTACTAAATTACCTCATTTCAATAATAGGGGATCGGACAATTTTTCAGAAAGAGTTTTAAATTAACTACAATGAATATATATATATAGCCATGAAAAACATGTGACGTCATATGTAGGTAGAAAACGACAAACTCTTCGGAATAAAACTTGCAAAGAGATTCTAATACGTTTTGTGAAGTTTGGGGACTATATTGTAGTAATGGAATGAAAAAATTAGCAAAAATACATTTTGTGAAAAGCAAAAACGTAAAATAAACACAAGCTTGATTCACGGCATTTGCCTTCAAATGACGTCATGCGCTGTGATTGTTGTTTCGTTTGAGATGAAGAACAGATTAAAAATGACAAGATTATTTATTGATTTAAAAATATAAATAATTATTGTTCACAAAAACATTGATTGAATGATCTTTCTGGTTCGACGAACATGCATTCCAACTACATTTTAGATTTTTTCTCGATTACTGCCGATCCCCTATTGAAGAAGGAACAAAGTTTACATTCACTAGTAACGATAAACGATGAGATAAGTACTTAAAGAGAAGAGGTACCGATTGATAAGAAACTATAGTTATCTATCAAAGTGAATGACCTCGAATGACTCTAAATAATCGATTATCCGTTTTGCGAGCAACGATTATAAAACTACGGTTGTTTCTTGATAATAGCCTTATTGGCAGGTTGGTACCTACTCGCGTACTCTATACAGGATGTGGCAAAAATTTCGGGATCTTCAGGTTAAGAACTATTTCCTTTGCAGTGACGAAGATTTGTAACTTTAAAAAACATCTAAATATGGAGTTTTTATTTTCTCCAAAATTAACTCGATAGATTCCTAAGAACAAAACTTCCTCACGGCAAAGGAAAAGGTACCTACCCTGAAGGTCCTAAAATATTGCCGCAACCTGTAAAATAAGTATTTGATAATATCCTAGGGTATGGTAAAAAGGACAGATAGTGACACAATATTCTTATCAGTCTCACCAGTTATTACGGTCCCGTTTCCGTCGACAGCGACGTCAGAAGCGATAACTCCGTCGTCGCCCGTCACATCTCTCTTCACTTTGGCAGCACCGACACTTGTAGTGTCGTTAGCATTCGCAGGGACGGCATCTAACTCTTGAGCAGTTTCAGTCACATTGTTCGATTTCTGAGCAGTGTTTTCTTCAGGAACGGTATCTAAACTGTCCACAGGTAAGGGCAGCTCGACCATACGGAATTCGAGCTTTCTTGGGAAAAGAACGCAGTTCTCGTCGACCATTTCCATCGTGTTCTGTAGAAACACAAAGTTGACGACACCGAATACGGCCGCCAGGGTGTACAGGAATAGATGGCATCCTGTAATAAAGGAAACAATAAATAATTTATTACGCTCAACGATCACAAACATAGATACTGGCCCCTAACGAGGATTCCCTGTATCTAGGAAACCAGGAACGACGAGGACCACGGTCCCACAACACCCAGACACGAAACAAATGCTTGCGCCTTTTTTCTGTGCACAAACATTTGTCCGGTCCCGGGAATCGAACCCGCAACCTTGGTGTATGAGATTTTAACCAACCGGCCCTACCACTACACCACAGAGGCCTATATAAGATATCATTATGTTTAAATTTATGTATTTCGTAGTTACTACTAAACTATTAACCATACACATTTATCACACACACATTTATCTGTAGGAGTTGTAATTATTCAAATAGGGAGTTATTAGTACAACCATCCCTTAGTATTCTGTGGTACAACACAAACAATTTACTAGCAGGGAACATACGAACTAGGTAAAGTAGTGAGGGTCTAACAAATTAAATGGACTACAAAGCGGACGTTCATCCTCATTAGAATTGATGGTGATTGACGATTGATTGATTTAGTAGATTAGCGTAGGCAGCTCTGTATCTACATAAACGTACCAGGCACCTTCATACGTGTGCATGTTTCTAATTCAAGTTCAAGGATTTCCTGCAATTACAGGGCAGATAATAGTACCTACCTAACTAATTAACAAATAATTATTGTGTGCTAATAATTTATTCTGTGACAAGTTATGTGGGTTCAATCTATTGTTTTACTACTTCGATGTCTAGAATTACATACACAACAATGAAACGGTTGCGATTTGCAATGCGCATTTATAAGCTACCTTTTAAAAAAGTACCTTCCTAGGTGGTAGGTCTCTCGTATGCGAGAAGTCATCTGGGTTGGCCCCACCGCTTTTCCAGTAATTCAGCCGCCAAGCAGTAGTGCGCAAGCATTTGTATGTTCCGGCACAAAATAATTATTATTTGGTTCCGGTTTGAAGGGCATTGTAGCCAGCTAAATTATTGGGACGAGATTTACTTTCTGGAGAATAGATTAAATCCTTGTACACCCTATCGAACAATTCGCCAGCACAGTTTTACAATTCTCCAATCACTGAAAGGGTCGCGTTGCGTTGAGGTGGCGGGAAACATTCAAAATGTCAAACTATGATAAAATCTAGGTAGGTAGTAGATAGCAAACTATTAGGTAGATAGCAAAGAATACTAACTACATTCATATATGTAATAGTATTCTCCAGGCTTCCATAAGCTGCTGTATTTTTATTGTACCTATATGTATATTATTTAATTTGGTGGTACCTACCTAGGTTATAATTTGTAATGTAGTAAGTCAATGGTTGTCAAAATAAGTTCTTATAATACATTTCAGGCAGTCGCGTCGGTCGTGACGTAAGTTGGAACTAAAACTATTTCCATAGAAAAATAATTTGTTTTCTACTGTGTTCTTATTATTACAACGTGTTCCTGTGTCGGTTCTCTTTTTGCGCAGATTCTACTCTGTAGGTAAATAGGTAGTTACTTCTGTACTTTATCTACATAGTAAAGTTACTGTTTATACTAAGTGTAGGTCTTGTACCTACTTAGGTCAGACGGTATGAGTCATTCTGCGATTGTTATCTTGTCGACCCTCAAGTTTGTTTAAAATATTTACAAATTGCTCCAAAAGGGAGTGGTCGAAACGATGTGTGTAAAGTGAGGTCATTGAGCATTTTGTACCAACACCAAACATGATAGAACAGTGTCAAAATGAATAGGGGATCGGACAGTAATCGAATAAAAATCTAAAATGTAGTTAAAACGAATGTTCGTTGAACCAGAAAGATCATAACAATATTTTTGTTAAATAATAATGATTTATGTTTTTAAATCAATAAATAATTCTGACATTTTTAATCTGTTCTTCATCTCAAACGAAACAACAATCACAGCGCATGACGTCATTTGTAGGCAAATGCCGCGAGTCAAGCTTATGTTTATTTTACGTTTTTGCTTTTCACAAAATAAATATTTGCTAATTTTTTCGTTTCATTACTATAATATAGTCCCCAAACTTCTCAAAACGTATTAGAATCTCTTTGCAAGTTTTATTTCGAAGAGTTTGTCGTTTTCTACCTACATATGACGTCACAAGTTTTGAGGTGACCTTTTGCGCGGCAATATTTGAAACATAATATTTAAACATAGTTTTAGGTAGTTTTAGAGCGTTATTTAATTAAAATAGTATTTTTCATGGCTATATACATATATTAATTGTAGTTAATATAAAACACTTTCTGAAAAGTTGTCCGATCCCCTATTGAATGAATCACGCTGACTTACTGGTCCATCTTGGTACCAATAGGAACATTGATAAAATAAAAGTGACACACCGGCACTAATAGATTAATAATAATAGTAGTCATCAATAATAAGGGAATACGCATGTGTTGTCAAAAAATCTGGAAATCACTTTTTACGATAGATTACGCCTGTTAACATGTAGTAGTGATATAAAATAATAATTATTAATTGCGTAGTATTTGTATTTCAATGTTTATTTTTCTTATTTTTGGAGAAATGGAACGTAATTGCAAAACGCTTGAGTACCTGCAACCACTATCTGACGTCATGCGCCTCTTTGCTTATTGGTCAATTTTTGACATAGACCCCGCCCTATTGGTAAATTATTGACATACACACATTTAGCATGGATGGACCAATGAGGAGATCCTAGTTCCCCACGTTGTGACGTCACATGCAAATGGCGCGTTTATGTTGATTTAAAATGATTCAAATTTTCATTTATTCATTTAATTGACAAATGATGCCGTAAAATTTTTAAACATTTTTTTTCAGTAATAGTGACTCCATTCATGCATTAAAAAAATACATGCATATTCCCCTAGTGACTAGGACAAACCCTAAAGATGGATAGGAACGACTTTGAGTGGGAAACCGACAGGAGGGTTCAGCTGCTGGGCAGCATTTGGGAAAGTTCGTCAAGTCTTCTCGTCGCCTATCCTACAATGCCTGGCCAAAGTCCTCGACCAGTACGTCCTGCCAGTGACCTACGGATCAGAAACATTGACACTGACGGTAAGGCTGGATGAACCGCAAGCTCAAAGTCGCTCAGCGAGCTATGGAACGAGCTATGATCGGAATTTCTCTTAAAGATAGAATTTGAAACGAAGTGATCCGGCGAAGAACTAGAGTAGGCAGCAATTTTATAAGGAGAGAGGATTGGGTTTAGTGGAGAGCAGTGGGAGAGTTGGCCAATACGGACTTCTGATGATGATGATGAATGAATCGCCTTACCTTTCCAAGCCTTAAGGTGCTTTGACGGCCTCTCCTGCAGGTCAATGTGGTCATACAGTAGAATAGTCATGTTGAGTTCGTCAAACCATGTTCAACCTGAAACAATACACATTTATCATCAACTAATCATCATCAGAAGTCAAGGAGATATAGTAGTGATAGAATATAATATTAAGCAATTAATTATTTTTTTTGCTTTAAACGTCGGTAGGTCTTACGCATTAATTTTCTTTCTACACGAGCAACCAACATCTTTTCCTGTTGTACTTTCCTGTAACTACATTTTATTTCCTTTTATACATAATATATAAGTCGCACCCATCATCATCATCAGCCCATCACGTTCCCACTGCTCGGACACGGGCCTTCTCTCGTAGAGAGAGTATGGGCCATAATCCACCACGCTGGCCCATGGGGGTTGGTAAGTCGCACCCATTTTACTTTAATTAGTTCAAAACATTCGATCGTTCATGGCTGTTCATTAGTCATATCGGCTTAGGCGCCGCCGTCTAAAGACTCCAGGGACTATAAACCTACCAAATTTACGACAACGTTAATTCCCAATTTGCCGCCAGCTCTGCCATCGAATAGTTCGCATAAATAAACTGAAACTGGGCCGCGAGTGTTGGCATCGAGCTTCGATGGTGACCGTAAATGCGGGATCAAAACGATAAGGCGGCACGAAGGTAGGAATTTAGATTCTGCGTGTTGGAAAAAGGTTTGACGTAGCCTTTCAGATAACAATCTTTTAAAAAAATGATCTTGCTGTATAAATTTAAGTAGTAAATCTTCCCTTAGTGAGTTGAATGTTTGAAATATAGTAAAGCGCATTTAGGGTCTCTCACTTGTGACATGGCACCTACCTACTTACAAAGCCTGAATGACCTATATTTTAATTATTTTTATGAAGATTCTCTAGAAAATGTGTAACTGATCCGGCAAAATATTGAAAATATATTACTGCCGATTGCCTGAGCTAAACCTGAAAATAACTGCAACCTTTACAATGCAGGTTATGGGTTATGAAACAACGTGTTGCGTAAACGTATACCTATGTGAATTATGTGATGTCAACAGCAGTAGGTAACTAGATAGAATAGGACGTACTTATTTCCATGCTAATATTATAAATGCGAAAGTACCTAACTCGTCTAACGACTAAACAGCTGTACCGATCTTGGTAAAATTTGGCACAGAGATTGCCTGTAGCCCAGAGAACGACATAGAAGACCAGGCATACAGTATGACGACATCTCGCATGATAGCAAGCGAAGTATGCGGCATACTTCGCTTCCCATCAGGAACTAGAAGGAATGTCGTCAAACGCATGGCCACTTACCAATAAAAAAATACAATTCAGGCTCATAGCTCATAGACGGGCGCAGAAAACTTAATATAACCTACATGTACTTGATAAATATTGCATATTATGTACAGCCGCGGCAATCTTGCTGAGACTTGTAGAGAGCTCGAACATGGGCTATAAAAAATGATTTGGATTCGTTTGGATATGCGGCTTTTTTCTCATTCTCATCCCAGACCTTAACCACTCGTCCTCAATGATCACTGACATATGGGATTGGAATGATGACGCTCATGATGACCTACTGTTTTGAAGATATGTTATTCTGCACACAAAAAAAACCATGATGCTGCCTAAAATCAAGACTTTCCCACTATAAAAGTCGTGTGCCAAGTCATTGCATCACAGATGAAGTCTGTTTGAATACCAAATTAGGATGTTCTATGTAAATATCATGTAAAGAGCACAATGAAGTCATAAATTACGGTATAGTTGGTACTTATAGTTTTGTAAACACGACAACGTAAGGTACCTAACTAGAATTTATTCTGGGTGAGACACGTTCTAGGTCATTGCTTTGGAGTCTTTGTTGTGGGTTTAGTGTCTATAGAAACTCGTTTTGTTGACCCCTATCCAAAGACGATCGCTACACTGGAGCCAGACAGGAAATGCGTACTTATTCAACAATTAGCTAAACAAACTAATCTGGAATTCAGGGCCAAATTCTCAATCTACTTTGTCCCCATTCTGACTCAATTTCTGATCACCCTGCTGATCAGAAATTGAATCTCTCAATTAAGCTCGAATTTCTGATAATTTCAGACAAAGTTCAGCTCTATTTTGCGTTGAGTTGGGAACAATTCTAAGATCCTTTTTTATACTGCTATTTTTAATATAAGTAGATAATCTTTACCTATTTATATATTTTATTTAATTACTTTAAAAGTGCTCGTTAAAAATAAATATATTTCTTGATTGAATTAATACTTCGGCACTTAATTATAATAAATAAATTATTCATAAAGCTTCTGCAGTCACGGCTCATTATATTGTTAGTCGTAACGTAAGTTTGGTAGGCATTTATATACATAGTATGTATTCATATATTTAACAATATGACATCATAGCACTTTATTGTCAAGGCAAAATGTACCAACAGTAAGTATAACATAATAAAATAACGAGTTAATAAAATATGACCATTACGTACGTTAGGTACCTAAGTACCTACTATAGATTTTATCTGACTTAAAATAAACGTCTGAAGGTTATGCATGCACTTGGGTAGACCGACACTATGGCAGTATTATTTGCTATGAATAGTAGTACGTTTAATGTTATGAGTAGGTACCTATACAATTTATTTTTCCAAATTTTCCTCGTAATTTAATAATTAACATAATAAATACATATAAATATACTGACTGGAAGAGATTGCTTTTAGCGATAAGTCAGCCCGTTGTACTATAGTTTATAAACCTTTCCTTTACCTTGTTAGTTTCTTGTGTGGTATACAAAAAAGAATTATTGTATTGTAAATATGTACCTAGTTGATACAGGTGATTCATTGAGATGGGTCATATGATCAGTGATCACGGTTGATATCAGCAGCAGTACAAATATTCATCAACACGGTTTTCGCCTAATCTCGTTAGCGGGTGACGTAAACCCTGATTATAAATTCTGTTTTTTTATAACCACACTGGAGATACCATCACTTTTCAAAAACTAGTACCAGTCTGGTGCTGATGTTTCGTTGTGTAGGTACCGAAACATTTTTATGGAACTGTTTGATGAGATGAACAAGTCGTTATTTAAATTAAATGCAACCTGAAATCTCGTCATACCAACTATCGTGTTATCTCTTAGCTGGAAGGATTTGCCGCGTCGAATTCAGGTACAATTATATTATTCTCTTAATAATAGATTATAATATATCTGAAAAATAGAACTTTGTCCGGAAATAAGAAGAAGGATGGCAACCCTGGTACCGGCCGCCAGGACGGCGGGCGCGGCGCGGCATGCTATGGCGGCGGCCAATGCCGGTTGGGTGCCAATTGATGGATGAGTGAATCTAAACAAAAATACAGAGAAATACTACAACGTTGGTTCTCTATATTGTTTGTTATTAAACATCTCATCGCGTGGGTAGATATATGTGTAGATTAATGTGCAATTGTATTCGGCTGGTGCGTGGGAAGGTCGTAGACTCGTAGATAGGTAACCAATATGCAAACGCAGGCGGGAGTTGCTTCGAGCGATGATAAGGCTTACATGTTTGTACGTAATTAAAACTACTCAATATGACATATTCAAACACTCATTCCCTCACTACAGAACTAGGTAGATATACCACATAAAAACCTACCCAAACCTAACCTAGGCACCTACATAAAAAGCGCCGGTTCGACGTTCCTATAATACCACCTCTTAATCTGTAGTGATTAAGTAATTTGTTTCACCATCAATTAGATCGTCTCCTAAATACACACGAACTGTAAACATTTCACAACAGCCTTCAGTTATTTTTCAGATGTCTTGGTTGGTCAATAAATACTATGTCGCAAGCGTTGTAATGCCTTCACGTAACACCTAGGAGAACTAATATCAACCAACGTCATAGGAATTAGCATCTTAATAAGGAGTCTGAGATCTAATTAGAGCATTTTAGTTTAGTCATTCAGGCAGATCTTTTTTGCTTTGGTAGTTTCAGTGTTATCTGATGTCCTGGGCCAATTTTGATGTAAGGTTGATTGAATCGATAGTCATTTTTCGTGTAATCTCTTGAGGCTCATTGACCATCACTTTATGACAAAGGGAGGTCGCGTAATGTTGCCTGATCAAGTACGAGAAACACTGGGACACGGTTGGGTGTCACTCGTTGGAAAACGCACTGATTTAGTTAACACACAAAATAATTATTATTACAAAGTTAAGAATTACAAAATGCCTACAATATATGTAATACCATGGACCAAAGGTCCATGGTAATACTTACCTATATTACTTATAATATTGACTACTGCTGCGCTGAATTTGTAACTACGACGAAAACTGCACTGATTTACGAATAACATGTAAGTTGCAGCAGATGCAACTTTATTATTAGAAAACAGGTTACGGGTCACCAAGATACAGGCTCTGCCTAGTTTGGTACTCGCTGGAAAAATAAGAGAAAAGTTCTCGAAGTTGTGGCGTCGAAAATATTAGGTAGTAGGTATCTTGAACCTACGTATCTTTAAGGAGTCTCTGCGTCGCAGGTCAAGGATTCAACAAGGACGCTTTGACGCTAGAGCGAGGAGAGTTATATATGAGCGGAGTGTTTGATTCACGATAATATTTGTTCCTGATAGCTAGATTTTTATTGAACTATACATATATTGCCAATTGCTTCAAAATGTTAAAGAATGTTGGTAATTGTAGAATGGTAAAAGCCCATTACCTTTCCTCTCTGCACTAAAACTGTTACACACAGTTTCTTATTTATATATACATATTTATGTAATTTATTTTATGTATTGTATAGTAAGTATTTGTCGTTAATAGTATATTATTTAGTTATATATGATTGTTTTATTCTATTATCGTTTATATAATTTATTTGCTGTGCACCACCGTCTATTCGTTTATCATTTGTTCAATCCATCCAAAGGTTGTCTGTAAGAGATTGCTTTATGCGATAAGACCGCCGATTACTCTAGTTAAGATTTATATTTTCTTATGTAATTATGTTTGTGGTATGCAATAAAGTGTAATTGTATTGTATTGTAATTATTATCGAAGTAATTATGCTACCTATCATAGTTTTACTAATATTTTCAATATTTGAAGCGATTTTTCTTTGAATAAAAATTCGAGCTTAGTAGAAGTGTCATTTATAGGAATAGTAGTAGTAGTAGCCTATGTGCTATTCCAAGTACTATAACGTACCTCCTCGTATAATATACCAAATTTCATCAAAATCGTTTTAGTAATTTTCGCGTGAGTGAGTAACAATGATCCATACGCATACATACAATATGCATACATACAAACATTCGCGTTTAAATACTAAAGTTAAGTAATATTAGTAAGGATAACATATATGAATATTATAGTAAAACAGTACGTGCCACAAAGTGCCTTAGTAGATAGGTATATATATATATATATATATATAATATAAATAATTATCTCTCGTTTTTATAGATTTTTTTTTATTATATGTAGGTATGTATCAAAATAGTGTATATTGCGTATCCATATAAAATATATTTACTAATTACCAAGTAGATTCTACATACCTACTCGTAAATTTCATATAACGATATCGTAATAATAATATACGAGGTAAATTAGAATACAATAACACAAAAAAATACACTGCAACATGCGCCTACCTTTTATCAATATTATTCGACTGTCCTCCGATAACACAGATTACATTTCCTGCGGCACAATTCACATTTTCATTGATAAACACGATTTCAGCACGATTCTTCTACAAAATAAACAAAAAAATAAATAGAGGCGCTAACACGGTGTAGCACGCATGCCGCGTTGACCGACTGTCAAATCAAATCTATTTTGCGATACGACGTTTTGTTATTGCGGTATAAATATAGAACCACTGAACCACGTTCTGTAGTGAAACAGGACCAAAATGAGCTCACACAACGTACATATGAGCGAGATGGCTATATTTCCAAGGTTTTCTTCAAAGCTTTTGTATTTTTGTTTACGTGACGTAACCACATGATGTCATGGTAACCCCAAGAGCAAGACCGCCCGGTCGCCATTGCTAATGCTATTTCGACGCGGCTTTTAGCGGGCTTTTTGTTTTCAAACAGCGGCGAATATGAAACTGAAATATCTTTGATTACCAAGATCTAAAATAAACTAACAGGTTTGATAATATTTATGTATCTATGTGTCTGATGCAGCGAACATATATGTGACATAGTTCCACACATATTTAGTAGTTATTAAAATAAAAAAAATAGATAGAATAATTATGTAACTTCTTGGTAATAAAAATAGCAAATGCCATCGACTCAATTAGCCATGAAGTATCAATAATTAGTACTTACATATAATACATAATATATTATTACCATGTCATAATCACTGATTTGATATTTGCGCCTCTCAAATACCTTTGTTACAGAAATCGTTATTGCGACTTGGTTGGTTGTAACAACATAAAAACATAAAAAGTACAACTTGAGGTACTTTTTATTGATACAGAGTACTGACTATACTGACTGAGTGCTACTAACCCAGAGAAATTATTAAGAATGTGTCAATTTCTCCGTACTAACCTATTGGTTTGTAAGGAAATGTCAGGAAAAAAGGAAATATCAAGTATTTGAAACAAATTGTTTTCATTTATTAAAAAAATCTTCGGACCCAATAATTCTTGGGTTGATATAATACAAAATAAGCGTTTGTAGAATATTATGATTAGAATTGTCAACGTTGCCAGTAATAGATATTTATTTAATCTTATTAAATTAACTTATAGCTCTACCTTTCCAACAAATAAGGGAAAGACAATCATGTAGCAAAACCTTGAAAATTATCTAGATATCGCTACACATTTGTGGATTTTAACTTCAAATGAAATACTTTTCGGTAATGAGTCGAACTTATTCTACACAATTACATAAAATATAAATAAAGCTATATCATAACTATCTCTAGCCGGTACGGCTCTCACGTATATAATTCGTAATCACATAAATTCGAAGCCATCAAAAGACATACTGTCTTGAAGTGGCGATCAAGCAGTCTTATCCGAGAACTGTATAGCGCAGTCTACTAGCAGAAGACGTATTCTCTGACGCAAATGGGACACCGGTCGGAGGCGGCGAGGCATTTCCGGAGGCAGTCGGCGTGGAAAAAGTGCGCGCAAGGGGTCACTCGAGCCGATTTCATGGCTCCGAGGCACACTGCACAAACATCCTCCAACGTCGCAAGTTCCTCCGCAGTCGCCCGTCTGAACCTAGCTAATGAGCCGCGAGCTTCTCTCAGCTTCATGAGCGCCTCTCCAAGGCGATGCCTTCCATTCACGACCACGCATATATACATAAGCAGCACGGCCAGCCGCCAGCGCTCATAGTACGCCAACAGCGGCACTAGAGGCAGAGGCAGCGCGGTCGTGACCGCTCGAGCCCAAGCTGTGAAGTACAAAACCTCCATGCCTTCCAATTTCTCGAATTTGAACGCCGTCAGCGCAATCGGCCACAGTTCCAAAAACGTTCTCTCGGAGAGTAAGTAATACATGCCAGTGATGGCCGTGTAGATCGCGTTCGGGCGGTAATGCTCCAGACCCTGCTCCAAACCTAGAGTCAGCAGCACGAAGGTGATAGTTACGATGAAGGTGACGGCTTTCGTCCATTCTAGGACCATTTTCGTGGCGGACATGGCGAGGTGTTTGACACGGGAATGTCGCGTGACGTTGACGTAGGGCGACCAGTCCTCCTTGGTACAGATGTCGCGGACGTAGCTCACGGAGTACGTCACCACGTTGTAGAACATAAGGGAGTAGAGGCTGGTGAGCTTGCCTTGAGCCACGAACAAGCGGTCGCATGCTGTGAACATCAGTAACTGGAACAAATAGTTGAGAATTAGGTGTAGGAAGGGAGTAATTCCATAGTGCAGAAATAACGGCAGGGTTATGAGGTCTCAATAGTGGGTCGAAATACCCATGTAGGACATTATAAATAGGTAATTACAGGAATGTATCGTTCAATTTAACTTCATGATTACTCCGTCAATTATGAATTGATTTTGATGATTCTTTTTTGTTTGGTAGGTCGTACTTCAGAGGTGGTTCTATATAAATTTTATCGAAATTGATCCAGCACTTTTAAAAAAATTAACATATACAAAAAATATAAGTTTTAATCTTGAAGTCGGTTCTTGTTTTTTTTTATCCGACTTCCAAAAAGGAGGAGGTACTATGTATTGAGCTGATCTGATGATGGAGTCAGGAGCTGGATATTGGAACTCCTCAACGGCGAACAGCAAATACACGAAATTTTGTAAATGGATTTAACTATAATATAGCCTGTTCTAAACTCCATCATGACATGGCTGCTGCACTCAGGTTTAACTTCCGGCGAGGGAACTCCTCAACGGTGAATAGGACAGACATGAATTTTTTTGAATGAGCCCGTTTTAAACTTCGTCATGACGTGGCTGCTAGATCATAAAAGCTTGTCTTTAAAAACTTTTTTTAATTAATTTAATTAAAACTTGTTTTGCACTAAACAGGGTAAAATAAAATATTTAAAAAAAAAATTAAACCGACTTCAAAACCACAAATAGTCACTCAAAGGTGAAAAATAAGTTTGAAGTCGGTGCCAGCCAAGTCTATTAGGTAGTAGATAGTTACTACCTACAAGTATTTACCTACTTACTACATATATAGTATTTATCTACTACCTTTTAGACTTGGCTGACACCGACTTCAAATATATGAGTGGGTAGCGCTTATGATAATTATATTAATTTATTTTTCACTAAGTGCCTATTTGTGGTTTTAATGTCGGTTTAATTCTTTTGAAAAATATTTTATTTTCATATCGGTAAGGTAAGCTAGGTTCAATAAAAAAAACAGTGGTCTACCTTTTTATCAGTAAGATCACACACATCTAAATAAAAGGGTACAGTAAGAAAATCTAGGCAGTCAAGACGCTTTACCGAGGGCGGGTATTAGTTCTGGAGTCTCTGGAGACATCCATTACTGGTTCCTGGGACAACTAGAAGAAAACAGTCGTACCAAGTTGCCATTAACTTGGTTCCTCACCTGACTAATCATAGTGGAAAGGTTATTCATCTGCAGGAACAGCCTCTCAGAGCGGTCGAGCGGCGCATACGCAGTCTTGACCACTCGAACAACGCACTCAAACGGCGCTTGTAACTTCTTTGCTGTTTCTGAAAAAAGAAAAAAGGCATATAACCAGGCCTAGCGCACTCCGCACTGTAGGTACGTAGCTACAAGTACATAGCGGGACACCGACGGCGGGTCGCGCGTCGTTACACAGAACGTCACGAACACGCGCGTCGTTGCCGTGTCAGAAGAGATAAGAGCTATGCGATAGAAGGAGAGGCGCTCTGTAGGTTAATATGACTGGTAGGTATGCAGCGCTACGCGAGCTGAATTTAATTTTATTGCGTCATAGCTAGAGTCGCTATTTGTTTAAATTTCTTTGCGGAGTGATGCTTCTGACCCTTAGTATTCTGTGATATGACATCGCAAAAACAACAACTAAGTATAGATTTTTTATTTCTTTATTTCGCTATATTTTGATTACTTTTACTTAGGTCATGAAGCTGTCAAAGATGTAGTACGCTGGCCTAAAAGATAACTGCACACAGCACTTTAAGACCCCAGGTAATACAGTTAAACTTAAAACAAAGAATAAACGTAAGCCAACAATAACGATCTATAACGATTTATATAGATACCTACACATTTTTTGGTTATGCCATGCCTAACTTCAAGCCTTGAAAGCCGATGAAAATCCATGTAGCAACAAGAACAAAATTAAAGCTCATTGATTGGATGGTCAAGCCCGTCACAACGTATTGTTTGTTCATTTTCCGCTGACGCTTTTTTCTCTCATTTGCATAAGTTCTCTAACGAAGCATAAAACATTTTTTAAGACAAGTGAAACTCTTTAGAAAATGTGAATGGACGATACAGGATCAGCCAAGAACATAAGTAGATATTTTATCTAGGGAAATCAGCATTTTGGAACTTTCCTACCACTAGTAGTGTCTGCAAAACGGGATATTTGTCTACTATGAACGAGAACCTGTTCGTTTCTGCTTAAATCGAACATATATATATAAAACATACTACATGGTTATGAGAACGGATCTCTGTCCTATTGCTTATAATACTGTCTTTATTTAGTCGTGCTGTGTACACATGGTTAGGGGTACTGTCTAGTTAAAATTGTGTGCTATATATGCTATTTAATGTATATTTTTCAACTGTATCCAGTTTTTTGTTATCAATATATAAAAAAAACTTGATAATTATTATATAATCATATAATTATTATATTATATAAATTATACGAAAATATATTTCTCCGCATAATTCATAGAATGCGGGTTTACGCACGGGCATAGGCACATCAACAGTATCTTCGTCCCCAGATACTATTATTCCCCAGACATTATGTTCTAAAACTGTCGCCATTTTCCTGTAATTCCTTGAATTTTTTACACTTCTTGAGTATGCCTTAAATTATGTACACGAGTGACGTGTAGTAACGCTAATGCTCTTTCAGTTATCTATAAAAGATATTACAGCTTCTAATGCATTTTCGTTTACTGCTTGCTACATTTTGCATATTACAGCCATCTCGCAGGACGATGTTTGATATAAAAGGGCCACCCTGAGCCATGGAAAAGCAGTTCAGAGCTTCTTTCCACCAAAACTACTCCAAAGAATCAACATCACCAATACGCTCTGGTAAGTGCTTCTTAAATTATCTTCTATTTCAAATGTTTCTTTATTACACAAATACCTATAATTTAATTTATTTTTATACTTTCAAATTATGAAATATTTATCTGGTGTAATTTTTGACGACGGCGATGCAACAAGGGCGGTTATCGTTTTGACTTTTGTACACATCGAGTTATTCGTAGGCTCGGTCACAATATCCCATCTTCAGGATATACATATTATGAGACACCTATATATGTATGTGGGGAATGTACGTCCACGGATATTCTCTGAAACATCACGATGAATATGTATTAAATACATTAAAATATATTTATTTCATGTATATTTATTTAATAAACGATAAATATTGAATTGTTTGTACATAACAATTTCAGATGAGAATCCCTATGGACATCAACAGTGAATTCGTTCCCAGAAATTAGCGTGATTACAGTAGTCGGGATTTAGTTTTTGAACTTACTTTTTATATGAAGTATGTAATCATGTGAGGGATCTACCTCAAAATATCTACACTCGAGAGCAATGAATCCGGGTCACTTAAAGAATCCTAAAAATCTCGGAAACTAAAAATGCTAGGTTAATGCAATAAATTGTATTTAATAGACAATGTAATACTCCTTAAATGAAGGTATTAAAACTTCTTAGTTATTGTAAAGTTATATCATAAAAAAAACAAATTTGAAAAAGGGCCACTTTCGAAGATGGAACTACGAAATTACAGCATTTGGTTTTGCTTTTGTTTGTAATCTGTCATTTATGTGGGTACATAAACCATGTTGATAGTGCTCTATATTCATTATTCAAGCTGAAATTATGTCGCTTACGCCTGAAGAATGCACCAGAATACTTACAATGCTGGAAACCGGCCGGAGTCAGCGCGATACAGCCAGGACTGTCTGTGTGTCGCTGTCAACAGTACAAAGAGTTCTCCGACGTTACGAAGAAACTGGTTCTAACCTACGCAGACCAGGAACGGGCAGAACCAGGTGTACCACAGCACGAGAAGACCGATACTTGGTGAACACCATGCTTCGAAATCGCTTTCTCACAGGAACTGAACTCACCAATCAGTTTCGACGCCTCGGAGGAAGTAACCCAAGTGCATGGACAGTAAGACGTCGGCTTGCTGAATCTAACTTAAAACCCCTTAGACCTGCAAACGGCCCTAAACTGGAGCGTGGGCATCGTATTTCGAGACTAAGATATGCCCAGAGCCACGTAAATTGGAGTATTGAAGATTGGTCAAAAGTTATGTTCTCCGACGAATCAAAATTTATGCTCTACAAGCACGATGGAAGACACAGAGTGTATCGAAGACCAGGGGAAAGATTCAAGCAAGCATGCATCGAAGAAAAAGTAGCCTACGGTGGTGGGTCTGTACTTGTGTGGGCCGGAATTTCTTCTGAAAGTCGCACAGAGCTGGTGATCATAGAAAACGGCTCTTTAACTAGCGTAAGATATGTGGAAGAAATCCTCAATGATCACGTTGGTCCATTTATGGTCAATTTAGGTGAGGATGCTATATTTATGCATGACAATGCCCGACCTCATACAGGTAGGATTGTGAATGACTACCTTCAAGAGATGAACATTACTCGTATGGAGTGGCCAGCGCGCAGCCCGGATATCAACCCGATCGAGCATGCTTGGGACGAGCTAGGCAGATGCGTAAAACAACGAAACCCTCCCCCAATCACGCTTCGTGAGCTCAAAATTGCTCTCACAGAGGAATGGGAGAATATTCCCCAAAATCGTATAAGGAACTTGGTGTACAGCATACCAAACCGCGTAAACGCAGTAATGGAAGCACGAGGAGGCAATACGAAGTATTAAAATTCAAGAAAATCGTAATAAAGTTCAAAAATTTCATGTTTCCTATTTTTGTTTTAAGGAGAGATCAGCAGTTTTTTTCTTTATGTAATTTTGTGTTAATAAAATGTATGGTGACTCATATTTTTTTTACTTTCATTTAAGGAGTATTACATTGTCTATTAAATACAATTTATTGCATTAACCTATCATTTTTAGTTTCCGAGATTTTTAACATTCTTTAAGTGACCCGGATTCATTGCTCTCGAGTGTATTAGCTAAAAAGTGTAGTAATTTTCAAATAATTATTCAAAGTTATATCAGGTTTATATTGGTACTTTTCTGTTAAACTGTTCATACGCAGTGTTTACATGATATTCTTGTTTATCTCAATCAGCTGTTTTGCGATAAACATGGGAGAGAATTTTATTATGTTGGCGTACGTACTTATATCTTTACTAAAAACAACATCCGCATTTATAGAATTTTTGTTTTTGAGCAACAACGCATGCTTGGTTATATTTTAACGAACTTTAAGAATAAGAAAATGCAAGTAATGTAACTTTTTTGGAATATTTAAAAAAATATTCAAAAATGTTTAAAACAGTTTGTCATATTGCAAAATCGCTCCACTTGAGTAGGAAAATTAAACAAGCTGATGACAAGATTAAAGCAACTTGGAAAATAATTAACACCGAAACCGGCAAGATCAAACCTCGGGACCGGAGCTTTATCTTAAATGTAAATAATAAATTAATATCTAACGATAGCCAAGTTGCTGACGCTTTTGAAAATTTCTTCTCTAATATACCAATCACAACCACACAGCCCCTAAATTCATCTTCGACTGAAGCTTCATCTTTATTGTCTAATAACGTCAATGAGTGTGATGTAGTATTTGCATTCAGGCACGTTAATGTCCATATGATCGAGAGGACATTCAAGTTGCTTAATATAAAAAATACCGAGGATCTTTGGGGAATATCAACCAAAATTTTAATCAACATTATAAAATTGATTGCTCCCTTACTAGTTATGATATTCAACCGGTGCATAGATGAAGGAGTCTTTCCTGACATAATGAAGTATAGCAAATTGATTCCATTATTTAAGTCAGGAGATAAGAGTGATCCGACTAATTATAGACCTATTTCTATACTACCAGCACTAAGCAAAATTTTTGAAAAATTAATATTAAGCCAACTGTTGTCACATTTCAATCTAAATGGATTATTTCACGATCAACAGTATGGCTTTACTAAAGGTCGCTCCACTACGGACGCAGGAATAGGACTTTTAAAGCACATTTTTGATGCTTGGGAGAGGTCACAGGATGCTATTGCAGTTTTCTGTGACCTGTCTAAAGCATTTGACTGCGTTAATCATGACACACTAATTTGTAAATTAAAATATTATGGAATTCACGGAAAAGCTCTTGATCTTGTCTTCTCGTATCTTAGCAATAGGATCCAAAAAGTTGATGTTAACGGGTCTAGGTCATCCGGAGCTCTCACAAAAATGGGAGTCCCTCAGGGCTCAATACTAGGACCATTTCTATTCCTAGTCTATATTAACGACCTACCCTTTTTTGTGAAGGACTTATGCGATATTGTTTTGTTCGCAGATGACACATCTCTAATATTTAAGATAGACAGAACCAATAATAACCTTGACGATGTGAACAAAGCCATCTCGCTAGTTCTACATTGGTTCACAACAAATAATCTACTATTAAATGCAAAAAAAACGAAATGTATAAAATTTTCTCTGCCCAACGTTAGGGGAGTTTCTGCTCCTTCAAATATCTTAGTAAACGATAACCCTCTAGACCTTGTTGACTCAACAACATTCCTGGGCATTAACTTAGATTCTAAATTACAGTGGGGTCCACATATAACATCACTAGCTGGGAGATTGAGCTCAGCAGCCTATGCAGTACGTAAAATCAGACAGTTCACTGACGAAGCCACTGCAAGATTAGTATATTTCAGTTACTTCCATAGTATCATGTCTTACGGAATTTTACTATGGGGCAAAGCCGCAGAAATTCAATCCATATTTGTATTACAAAAAAGAGCAATTCGTTCCATTTACAACATGAAAGCTCGTGACTCGCTTAGGGAACGGTTTAAAGAGATCAACATTCTTACAGTGGCTTGCCAATACATTTATGAAAATTTAATGCACGCTCGCAAACACCTTAGCACCTTTAACAAAAACAGCGACTTGCATAATTTTAACACGAGACATAAGAATAAATTGTATGTACCTAGATTCAGGTTGCAGAGAGTTAATGGTTCGTTTATGGGGAACTGTATACGCTTTTATAATAAACTACCTGAGGGCATTGACAAATTACCAATGCGTAGATTTAAATCATTTATCAAAATAAACCTTATGAAAAAAGCATACTACTCAATAAATGAATATGTTAATGACAAAAATGCATGGCCTGTATGCCCTAAGCCCCATGATGATGAAGATTAACACATCAGTGTGTGCATGATGTTTATATTTCATTTCTTCTTGGATTGTACAATGCTATGTGAGATGTCTAATGTAGTTAGTCATTCAAATAAAGCTATAAAAATTGTATTTGAGTTGGAAGTGACTAGGTTTTACAGTCATGCTCACTCAAATGTCTTTGCTTGCGGCGGCTCTGTGTGTCGGGTCACTCCCTTCCCTCCAATATGGTTGAGGGGGGTGATGGCTGGTCCACAAGTCATACTCGTGAACGGGTGCTGCTTGCGGGGACTGGTCTGTTCTAGTCACTCCTACTGCTACTGTCATACCTACTTATATTTTATTTACACTTTTCTGTTACTGATACTATGACTATGGGACATCTCACTCGCATTTCTTGTTTTACATTCTGTTAATTCTAATTTATACGTAATTGTGCTGAAAAAAGACATCCCCGCAGAGTTTCTTGGTGCTATCTTCTCTAGCGGGCGTATTTCCGAAGCACTGGTAGAGTCAGTTTTCGCATTTCTTTTCAGCACTCAGACTTCAATTTGAGTATAGGAAAGAAATGGGTAAACATACTTACCTTTTTTTCAAAGTCATGTTAACATAAGTTACAATTTTTGACATTTTTTATTTGTATCATGTGTTTATGACCTTTAAAAGTGCACTTTTGTGCCTATTTAATAAATGATATTTGACTTTGACTTTGAATAAAATATATAACAACGAGAAGAAGAATAAAATATATTGCAACATGTTAACAAAATTAGCTTAGGGTATTTTCAGAAAGATTTGAAATTGTCTTCGGTATCTAAAGGTCTTTTGAATATATAGACATCGACAACTTTTAGTTCCTATTCGTATCAGTATAGTTCGTACAATTTCTTATACAGTATCTCTGTCTGGTCTTTAAAAGTATCTATTTAACTGTCTACTAAGATAAAAACTAGACTCGTTGGCATCGTAGTAAAATGATAAGTAGTGAAAAAGATGGTAGTAGTACTTGCCACTGTCTGGGTACGAAAATTATCGGAAAATATCAATCGTAGAAGCTCTTTTCGCAATAGCAACATTTATATACGAATTCATCAATTCATGTAACCTAGCTATTATAAATCGTGATCAACAAAATAATGAACATTTCTTTGTTTGAAACAGTATATTTGGGGGGCGTATGCGCCATGCGTTTGTTTTCAAACCGGTATAGAGCAAGCCCTCTGACGCAAATTCGTTGGATGCAAGCCAGCTTCCGCTCCTCCATTCAGCTCTCGACAATGACCTGACTTTCCAACATAAATATGTTGTTCTCGTGTATATACGGGGATTTGATAAACATCGCTTTTAATGTCGGTATCCGGTGGTCATAATGAACGTGCCTACGTAATTTTCTTCGGATTTAGATTGTTTTATGTGCCCAAAAATTTCTTAATAGTTTTATATGACCAAGTTTTAAATAAGTGCAAGGGTGAAAGGCTTGCATAAAGATACTAGTAATCGCCCGTGACTTCGTTCACGTTAAAATATAGCCTACGTTACTCAGAGATTATGTACCTAGCTTTTTAGAATTTTCTAAATTGGTTACGTAGTCTAGTCTAGAGATTACCTCCTAAAAACATACATACATACAATTTGACCTCTTTATAATATTTGTATAGAAACGACAAATTGATAATATACTTCATTTCTCTGATGAGTGATGAGTAACGAAGTATACTTATAATCAATTTCTTCATACTTAAATCATGGAATCCAATTGTGGGGATGTACCAATCAAAACAACGTAGCAATAATTCAACGATTCCAAAATAAAGTACTCAGGGGTATTGTAAACGCTCCGTGGTATATTAGAAATGACGACCTCCATCGGGACCTAAAAGTGGACCTCGTCACTAGTGTAATTAATAAGTATGCCGAAGCTCATGAATTTAGGCTTGACCATCACGTGAACGTCGAGACTATCCAGCTCCTCGACAACACAGACCTAGTGAGAAGATTAAAAAGGACAAAACCTTTTGAGTTAGTTTAGTGAAGTGCCAGTGAACCGTAGCATAAACAGTTAGTGCTACTTGTAAAGAACACAAGAACATAGTGTCTTCGCCTTAATAGAGACAATAAGAAAAGCGTTGATGGACATATTCTTTGTTTTACTCAACTTAGCAGTTTAAGTTAAATTTAAATTACTTATTAGTCTTATAAGGCTAGATTGTAATTCTAATGGCGGGTCTATACTTGAGCCGTCATTACATTAAAAAAAAAACTTAAATCATAATAATGAGAGAGGGCAAGTCTACCTGAGACTTCGATATATCACGTCCGCAAGTGCTGATTGAGTTCATTTGCACTTCAAACAGTTTCTAAAAAAGTAAGTTTCGAGTTTTCTTGTCTATTATTTATTAGCAAACGCTCGCAACTTCGTTCGCATCGACGCAATAATATATGCTTATATATAGCCTATGTCACTCAGCGATAGTGTAGCTTTCTATCAGTGAAATATTTTTCACAATCAGTAGTTCCAGAGATTACCTCTTACAAAAATATACATACAACTTTACCTCTTTAGAATAGAATAGAATTAGAATTAACTTTATTGTAAAACTGTGTATACATAACAGTCTTAAAAGTAAATGAGTTACTACAGTTTGTTCGTTTGTAAAGTACAAAAATATTGTTGCGCAGCAGTCATCTTGCATCTATTAGAGATTAAGTAATAACAATAGGCTCCATCTTAGGCCACATCATCGCTTCACATCAGGCGAAATAGTGGCCAAACATAGATCTATTAAGCGTAATAAAAGGAGAATTTAAAACAAAATATTAGTTATAATCATTTCTTGCTCGACTCTCAAGTGCACAACGTCCTCGCACCTTGTGTATGAGACGATTGATTAACAGAATTTATCTATTAGTATTGAGTGAGTATGTAAAACTTCACTCAAAGTAGATTAGTACTTTGTTGTTTGAAATTCAAAAATATCTGGTCCAAAGTCACAAGTTCATGTTTTTCCAATCTTTCTACGACTACATTTCTCATTCAAATTTCGAATTGTAGCCAATTCGTCTTTCCTTATAAGTGACATCGTAAAAACTGCGTGGGTAGGACATAGGTCGGGAGATTGGCACACCCGAATGTTTGTGCCAAGTAGGTGTTCAATCTACGTGGTGTTTACTTCTCGGGTCTAAGCCTATGAACGTAAAACTGTTTTCTTAACAGCTTGGCCAGCTTGCGTAGGTAGGACCGCTTTGGCTTTAGAACAATGAAATTTAATATTATTTTCTGAAAATTCTGGATGTTTTGACGTCCTAATGGGTGTGTCTAAACATCTATGACACCTAATTATAAGTCATAGTTTTGTTTATTTAAAGGATATTGTTTTTAAAGAATAACGCATTTTCCTCTACCTACATTTCTTGAATGTTTTTGGTCGTTTAAAATAATTCTTATTTCAAGAATTGTAAAATATGAGGAGCATCTTGGCAAGATTCCTCCGCGGTAAACGTTACCCCTAAGTCATTGTAATTCAATTCCTCTCAGACTTTTGGACTACCTACCTTATTCGAGTACCTATTAGGTGTGATATTTCACAACTAATTTTACAAAAACTAGATAACTATTCCAAGTAAATAGTCGCTTACAAGGTTTAAGTGACTAGGTTAGGCTTGCAACTTGTGTAATAATAAATTCAATTTGATTTACCTAACTTTGCGCACTTGCACAACAGTTATTACGAATAACTGTTTCAGTTGTTATTGGTGTTTCAACGGGGCACTCTTTCTATTTCGTTCTATAAGTGAAAACTACTGGGCTTAAGGGCTTAAATGAATTTATTATCTCGAACTTATTCTTTAATTTGAAGCTGTATGTTTCCAAGTAAAATTAAATAAAATATTTGATGTTAGCACTTTAAATAAGGCTTATGTTTAACTAACCATCAGATCTAGTAAAATGTAACGGCAAAAAATCACTTTATATTGCCAAAAACAGTGAATGATCATAATTAAATGCCCATTTTAGCGTGAAATTAGAACCAAAAATTGTACAACTTGCAATCCTACTTAAAGCAACCAACTTCAAATTATGATTGTTTAACACAAAAATATGACCACAAAACGCGTGTCAAATACGCTCCACCAGAAGTGTCGCTCGTCACCCCTTCATGTCGCTTCCCCTACTTGACCTTCGCTCCACTCTAGGCGCGCTTCATTCACAACCTGTTTCGAGCTTCTGGCTCCGCGCTTTTTATATATATTTTAGGGGTAAGAGCGAGTTGGGTCACGGAAGAGTGAAGGGCGGCAATTCGAAGTCATTTACTAAATACTAAATTTGATCTGATACAATTTTTTGATAGAAGTGTATAGGATCTCAAAGATTATTTTGATGGTCACTATATATTGTTTCCCATGAAATAATTCCAACATACCTTGTGTAAGCTTAACAACAGCAGGCCACCACCTCGCAGGGTAGCGGTAGTTGGCAGATATCAGGACAGGCACCACCAGGCAGGTGTAGGTGGCCATCAGCCACGCACCTCCGAGAGCTACGAGCAGCCCCCGAGGCGCCCAGTAGGGCAGCAGAAGTACCAGCGATAACAGCCATACTGTAATTGGAAGAGCAAAATTGAGTTAGTTGGCTGAAAATGAGAATAAACTAGCCTCTACCCGCGATTTCCCGGGACAAAAAGTAGCCAATGTGTTAATCCAAAGTATAAGGTATCTCCATTTCGAATTTCACTTCACACAATCCGTTGAGTCTTTACAGCGTGAAGAAGTAACAAACACACTTACATACAAAAAAAAAACGTAATTAACAATTTAGGTCGCCGTGGCTGAAGCTACATTCTGTGCTACAGCTAAAATCTGTTTTACCCGAGTATATTACATGAATGGAGTCAACATTTACTAAACAAACATGTGATTTTGAATGCTGTTTGAACCTAAAATATTATTGCCGCTTTTACGGCTGTCTGTCGTTCGTATAAATACGCGGCGTGTGCCGACAGTAAACAATGTAATAATAACATACTGAACATAAAGAGTGTTCAGCCAAAGTAGATAATACTTATAACAGATGAAAGATCTTTCAGTAGAAATCTGACGTTAAGGTTTGGAAGAGACCTAGTTTATAAACTATTCACAGATTGCCCATATATAGTTAAAATTATGGGAATATTTGACAATTGAAATAAAATTCCTAATCCAATATTCAAAACGTCATAATAAAATATCTCAACATTCTATCAAAAGAGTGGCGCCATATTTTAAGATGACCGCTTTTTCGTCTTTCAGTCGCGTCGCCTTGCTCCACTTTCCATATGTACCTATACCACCGGCCTGAATGTTTTTCGTACGCACGAAATTTCTTCAAAGTCGTAAAACGAAAATATACTTCTTGTTTTTATTTACCGTTCAAACTCTAAACGACTAAAAATAACGTGAGCCAAAATCTCCTGCGCATCATAAAAAAAAATCAATAAGGGGAAGAAAACCATTGCACTGCAACAACTTGGCGATAAAAACAGCCGTCTGGAAGCAATGTTTTCTGTTTTATTTCGATAATAAACGAGTGATCTTTTGAAACGTCAGATGCATTACAGTCAGCTGAAAAAGCTTTAAATTAACTCGAGTGCGTTGACGCCAAATTCCTGCAGATGAGATTCTATCTTAGGTCCCAGGGTTAAGAACACAATTCGGAATGTGCCAGACATTTCAAAGTAGGTGTGTCGGAGTAGGCGCATTGGGTTTCGGTAGAAATCGTACCATATCACATTGGAAAATGAAAGGTGCTGTGTTTGTAGTAGACTGTAGCTCGTCACCATCCTAGACATTGGCAAAATAAAAGTCGAATTGTTTCCTGCCTATGTCTTATTAAAGGAAATACCCACGTTTTAGATGGTTTGAGATTGAAATGTACCTTCATCACTAAACTCTCTGCAACGAAGGGTGATCACCCCACCAAGATTAAAAAGTCAAATACCTACGTGGAGAAACGTCAGAGTTATTTATGTGCCTGTTTGCAAAGAAAATGCAGCGCAAAAAATAGCTTTTCACAGCCAAATAATGGCATGATTTTATTTGGCAGGCTACGCGCTAAGCCTTCTTTGGACAAAGATTGTGCATCCACGCAGTTTCCCTTCAACGCACATGCGCAAACACACGTGTATAGAGCACATAGTAAACAACTGACTCACTATCTTCCTAGAAAACAATAACATCTAAAAATCGCCCGAAAGAAATAACGCTCAACCAGATCACATACATAGATTCTGGCGCGCCTAACCAGGATTCCCTGTCAACATATCTAGGGAAACAGGAACTACTAGGATCATGGTCGCATAACACTCAGACGCGAAACGAATGCTTTTTGTTGTGTCTGAGTGTTGAACATTTTCCGAAATTTTAATCGAATGTGAAACATCCGTTGTCTAACAGATATGACTGACCTGGTCAACCACTACACCACAGAGGCTGACAAGGGACGGACGGACGGACGGACGGAAGTAAAATACGTAAATGGATATATATACGAGTAGATAAGTGGTAGTGTACAATAACAAGAGCCGTCTGCTTGCTTGCCTATTAGTCATATAAAAAAAAGCAATACGCGACATGTTTATGATTTTTTTAAGCCGCGGACCTCGTGGTCATGGCCACGATGGCCACACATGGCCATTTGGTTTGTTTCTATTAAGCACTAATATTATGATGCCAGTGCTCTTTAACATTGTGTAACATTCAGAATGATGGTCACAGCTGCCAAATAACGTAAACAAAAATCACGCTATCTCAGCCATGAACGTTATTTCTAGAATTAATCGAATGTTTATTGTGAAAATAAAATAGTGTTTTTAGTTGAACTATTGTAACTATAACATAATGTTGAATATATAAATAATGAAGCTCAATAAACACTTACCAATGTTAGCAATTTTGTCCTCCGACTTGAGCGTTTGAATCTTCGAGAAGGAATCACTCCTTATGCGACCGCGCACTCGCGATATCATACCCATATTATCAAATTTCTTTCAAACGACACTCAAATAATTCACAAACTGGAAAGAACAATAATTGAAATCCAATTCAAAGCTCTCGAAAAATGTTCAGTGATAAATAATATCAATGGTCCGTATCGTACGAAGTGTGTCACATGAATGCGTATTTCGCGGCCAAATGTTTGGGCGGGCGGCGCTCGCGTCGCGTCGCGCCTAACGAATACGCCCCCGTACTCGAAATAAAACATGTTTACATCTGAACCTTTCTCGTTGTATCACATACATTACTCCTTTCTTAAACCTTTGCCGATTATAATAATCGTTGCCAGCAATGGCATTGAGGATAAAGAAGTTTCCTCTGAATTTTCAGTCTCCATCGCATCACGATGCAATGACGTTTTGTTTTTAATTTTAATTTCCATGTCACTGACTTTTGAAGCGGATATACTTGTGTTTTCTATACAATATACACATACGGATGTAATTACTGCTTGGCTAAAATTAAAAGTGACTGGTTAGGATTTGGATAAAATTGAAAGTTAGTAGCTAAGAGCTGTGGAATGTGCAATATGTGCATGTTTAAATGTTCATGATCGTATAGCTTTGTAGAACTCGTACCAGGGTTGCCAGACGAGTGCGAGTGAATTATCGTATCGATATACGAAAATTATCGTACCCAGATGAAAAATTATCGTACAACTGCCAGAACCGCGCAAAACGCACTATTTCGCAAAACTAGCAATAGGATAGGAATTTTAGGAAGTTGCGATAAGACAGAAATTAAAAAAATATTTTTTTTTTAAAAGTGGGATCATCGTAAGCACTATTTACTTCTATCTCTGCAGCAGCGCCAACCGTTTTTGAATAAAGGACTGCTGATGTCATTCGAGATATTCGAAAAAATACGATAATCCAAGTAATTTAGAACCTTTTAACAATTTTAAACTTAGTTACACTTACACTCGGCTTAACTTAACTTTGAATATAAGGAATAAGAATAAATGAACTATCATTGTCATTCGTTCGTTGGTTTGATAGATTCGAGGGGAATTCCCGGCGATAGACATTATTTTGTATTTTTAGATGATTTTAAGGCATATTGTATATGATATTGTATCGTACATCGTACCGGTGTCCCAATTATCGTACATGTACGATAATTATCGTACGTATGGCGTCGCTGACTCGTACCTCATGATATGAATGACGTTTTCTAGTAACACAAGATATATAGATCGCCAGATGGTATGCGCCATGCTTGCCCATAACAATTGCACCCAGAACTTTTAATACCATGCAAAGTATTGTTCTAACGACTGCGCTCATCGCACCGAGTCTGATATTAAGTCTCATATGCCCAGTAATTTCGCTGGGTTATAGGTACACCTATATAGTACGTTGTTGTCAGATAATTTTCTTTATCATTTGATCTGACGCTACGTTTTATAGCAAGGGACTATATGAGGGTTTCGCGACTCATATGCTTTTTATTATGAAATATTGTTGATCTCGTGATTTGTACGCTGGTATCAAAATAGAACGTGTACGTGTAGAACAACACACAAACATTAGTTGACGATACAACAATGACACAGTGCTTAACCCAATCGAAAACGACCCAAAAAGAACCTTGTCACAATAGACAAACAAAACAATACGTAAAGAGATCGTAGTATGAAAACATCCTATCGGAATTCTATTCCTCTTGAGACCCACCTACATATTCTGTTGACGTTATTAGAATAGAAATTCATTCATAACATTTGAAATATCAGTTGGCGACAAATTTAGACCATGATTAAGATCAGACTGAAGGAAAATAACGCTGATCCTCGTCGACCATGACACATGGTTATTATTCAGAGAGCTCCTTGGAATATTTACTGATACAGTTACTAAAATAAGACGACGAAAACCAACGGCAGAAAATTCAATGAGAAGACGACCTAATTATACGGACGAGAGAAAACGTAGTGAATGTCGAACGGTCAATAAATCAACAAGAGATAGAACTATAAAAAGTTTAGAGGATCGAAGTGCATCGGTATTATTTGGCTCGTTGTGTTTTTAGACCGGGTCAATATCACTGTGCACCTGTTCCATTCTATTATTTCATTATTCTGAAGGAGACACTTATGAAGTGTCATGAGATGATAAATATACCTTTTCATGATTTATGACTGTTTTCAACTTTAGTCAGAACCCGTATAACCCAGGTTACCGGACACAGTTGACCCTTTGTCAAGGAGTTTATTAATGATAATGCGACAACATTTGTTGTGACCGAGTTATGAGTGAACACTGATGCACTTTGATTCAATAGATAAAAATCAGGAATATCGGCCGATTACAAAATCTTAGCTTGGTTATAGAACGCGTGCCGTAATTGTTTTAAGATCTATGCCAATTTGTTGTACAAATTGAATCATCATTGCATGTGAATGACGTCAGGTCTAGACGATCCCAAAGAACAAATTGTCTCACGCGAGTATTTCATTGAAAGTATATTCGTTGTCGAAGAATCGATTAATATCGGTTTGAGTTAATGAAAATGAGACTAGACTAGATTTGGTAGTAAAGAATTTTATTTTATTTTTTATTTGGTTCCTACCAATAGGATTAAACTGCTTGAAATTTCCCATGTATTACGGATTTATGGAGGAATTACGGATTTGATAAGAGGTTCCTTAAGGTCATTCATTAATCCACCCAACACCCGACCAACGACGCCTAGCCGCTCGGCGACCACTCGTTGTCCACTGGTGGTCATCGCGCGGTCGACAAGTTGACGACGCGGTGTCGACGAGGTGCATGAAAATAAATTTTCGAAACAAACCACTCGCGGGCCGATCGCTTCCTCTATGGCGGGCGGCGCGCGGTCCACTCGAGACCCGCGCGTTTTCCACCCGTGGTCACCGCGCGACAAACGTCACCGAGTGGTTCACTTGCAAGCGAGGCGTTCCGGTGACGTTACGAAGTTGATAATGAGTGAATATATGGAATTTCAAATAAAGAATTCCCAACCGCTCGAGTCGAGGTGGCGCTTGTCAGTGTTGTGCCGGGTAGACAAATGAAATGCGACCTTAAAGGTCGGAAATTATTGCTTTCAATATGTTTCAGAACTCTCCAAATATGCATCCTTTGGTCCTGATAGCGCTGTTTGCATGCGGCTCCTGCCTGGCTCACTATAGTGGATACGACTCTCGGAACCTCATCGAGAGGGAAGAACCCTTGAACGAGGACAACGAGTATGTTAATGCTTGCTCATTTCATGATCCTCTGCAGGGCATAAAGCCTTACATCATTAATTCTTATTCAAAACTTAAAAGTTCTGTCATCGACCCATTTTGATTTGTATTAAAATTATTCTCGAAATCTATGAAATGTACCACGTCGTAATGTACCTAACGATACGACGTGGTTAGTTACATGGTAATGGTAAATGATTACCTCACTAGATAGTTACGTAACTAAAGTCGAATAATATAAATCCTAGCCTAATCTTTATATCGCAATCCTAATAATAATATTATAAATGCGAAAGCCAGTGATGATGTATGAATGTTTGTTATTCAATCACGTAAAAACTACTAAACGTATTTGGATTTGCGTTGTAAATGGCAATACTGTGGGCACGGCCAATCAGAAGAGTCTACAAAATATCTGTACTTACAGGGATATAGTGGAATGTCCTGTGTGTGAAGAAACTGGGCACTGGATGCCGAGTTACGAGGAGTGTCCCATCAAGAAAGGCAACAGGCGGTTCAAGAAATGCAAGCGCGGCACCTACATCAACGAGGTCTGCGGAAACCGACGGGACTGCTACAGGGTAAGACCGTCTTCCGAGCTGTAGTTAGGCTGAAAAAGAAGAAAAATATTTTAATTAGTTGCTTTTAATTTCATTGCTGCAAATGTAATGGCAGTAGTATGTAATTGGTGAACCTGGATCAACTCTATTCACATAGAGTACTCTTCGAGTACTCTATGTGAATAGAGTCGCTCCAGGTTCACCAATTACAACATAAAACTCAACTTAAAGTCATTGATCAAATTTAAAAAATACTTACAAATGAAACACACGCTCCTTTCACCTTCGTTCTATTTGAAAAGACTAAACCTACCTACCTACTCTATTGAGTAGATTACTCTATTCAAAAGCGTTCTATTTGAATAGATTACTTTAGTTATCTGCTTTCTTTTTGAAGAGACTACCTATTTGAATAGATTACTCTATTTAACAGTGTTCCTCCAATAAAATCACATACAAATGTAATGAAACACACGCTCTTCTTAGTTCTATTTGAAAGACAATACTTACCTATCTACTCTATTGTATAGGTTGGTATAGATTTATAGTTATATAGTTTACTCTATTCAAAATGCTCTCTATTTAAATAGACTACCTAGTCTATTTGAATAGATTACTCTATTTATCAGCGTTTTATTTGAAAAGATTAATCTATATACCAGCGTTCTATATAAAGACTTTACATACCTATTTTATTTGAAAAGATTTCTCAATTCATCGACGTTCTATTGGAAGGATTATTTATGAATCTGTTCTGATAGAAGGTGTATATTTTTCATACATTTGTATTCTATGATATTTGAGTTGTTCAGTATACAATATGATGATGGGTAGGACATATCTGATTTAAAGAGTTTTGCGTGAGATAAAAAAATTAAAGTCCTGTTATAAGTAAAGTATTCAATTTTATTTAATAAGAAGTTGTTGTACAAAAATCTTTACGATTCTGAAATCTTTACGATTCTGAAAAATCTTTACGATGATGAAAGAAATTGCCATCATGCACAATGATAATGTACAAGTGTATCTAATAAAGGCTCCATTCTTTTATTTTGAACTAACAGAGTCTGAAAAGAAGCAAGTGAAGTGGATTGAAAGGAATATGAAAATTAACTGGGACGAGGGTTTTGTTCCATACACTTATTTTAAAAATGTAGTAATAAAAGATATTATAAAGCTTTTAAAAAATAATGATATCTATGCAAAAGGTCTCGAAAAAGTAAAATGGATTAAACAAATGTTCGGTACAAATAAAGTTTTCAATTTGGAAGATTTAGAATGCCCTAATAAAAATGTAGGTGAAAGGAGCGTGTGTTTCATTTGTAAGTAATTTTTAAATTTGATCAGTGACTTTAAGTTGAGTTTTATGTTGTAATTGGTGAACCTGGAGCGACTCTATTCACATAGAGTACTCGAAGAGTACTCTATGTGAATAGAGTTGATACATAGAGTACTCTTCGAGTACTCTATGTGAATAGAGTCGCTCCAGGTTCACCAATTACAACATAAAACTCAACTTAAAGTCACTGATCAAATTTAAAAATTACTTACAAATGAAACACACGCTCCTTTCACCTACATTTTTATTTGTAAAGACTATACCTAGATACCTATTCTATCGAATAGATTACTCTATTTGAGAAGAGCTACCCAGTCTATTTGAATAGATTACTCTTTTTATCAGCGCTCAATTTTAAAAGACTATACATATCTACTCTATATGAATAGAATTAAAAGCATACCTACAAGTTACCATGTAAATAATATATTAAACATTGCTCTATCTGAAATGTTGCTTGATTGCTAGTCTAACTGATAAACAGTTTTAAACTGATGCTCTATGAACGGGTTCGATGGACTGATTAGTTTAAAGGTTTTTCGTTTAATTTAGATGTATAGATCAGATCGGTTGGTACCTATTGTAAGTCTTACATATTGATCTTATTTAATAATGAGGAGGTAATAAAAAACAATGAATCTGTTATAAAACATTTATTATAAAAAAATATTATACACATACATTATTATTTAAACACCATTTTTTAAGACACATAACATTTTTCAGCGCGCACATTGACGAATGGTACATACAACTATATATATCATTAGATAACGTATACTCTTCATATAAACTATTTAAATTAGGGCATTCTAAATCTTCCAAATTGAAAACTTTATTTGTACCGAACATTTGTTTAATCCATTTTACTTTTTCGAGACCTTTTGCATAGATATCATTATTTTTTAAAAGCTTTATAATATCTTTTATTACTACATTTTTAAAATAAGTGTATGGAACAAAACCCTCGTCCCAGTTAATTTTCATATTCCTTTCAATCCACTTCACTTGCTTCTTTTCAGACTCTGTTAGTTCAAAATAAAAGAATGGAGCCTTTATTAGATACACTTGTACATTATCATTGTGCATGATGGCAATTTCTTTCATCATCGTAAAGATTTTTCAGAATCGTAAAGATTTCAGAATCGTAAAGATTTTTGTACAACAACTTCTTATTAAATAAAATTGAATACTTTACTTATAACAGGACTTTAATTTTTTTATCTCACGCAAAACTCTTTAAATCAGATATGTCCTACCCATCATCATATTGTATACTGAACAACTCAAATATCATAGAATACAAATGTATGAAAAATATACACCTTCTATCAGAACAGATTCATAAATAATCCTTCCAATAGAACGTCGATGAATTGAGAAATCTTTTCAAATAAAATAGGTATGTAAAGTCTTTATATAGAACGCTGGTATATAGATTAATCTTTTCAAATAAAACGCTGATAAATAGAGTAATCTATTCAAATAGACTAGGTAGTCTATTTAAATAGAGAGCATTTTGAATAGAGTAAACTATATAACTATAAATCTATACCAACCTATACAATAGAGTAGATAGGTAAGTATTGTCTTTCAAATAGAACTAAGAAGAGCGTGTGTTTCATTACATTTGTATGTGATTTTATTGGAGGAACACTGTTAAATAGAGTAATCTATTCAAATAGGTAGTCTCTTCAAAAAGAAAGCAGATAACTAAAGTAATCTATTCAAATAGAACGCTTTTGAATAGAGTAATCTACTCAATAGAGTAGGTAGGTAGGTTTAGTCTTTTCAAATAGAACGAAGGTGAAAGGAGCGTGTGTTTCATTTGTAAGTAATTTTTAAATTTGATCAATGACTTTAAGTTGAGTTTTATGTTGTAATTGGTGAACCTGGAGCGACTCTATTCACATAGAGTACTCGAAGAGTACTCTATGTGAATAGAGTTGATCCAGGTTCACCAATTACATACTACTAATGGCACGCTTTTCATGTACTTACATTTCCCGATTTAAGCTGATCCGTACGCGTGAAGTTTTTGATTGCATTTCAAGTTTAGGTATACATATTTATACAGAAAGCTCCTTATCTCGTACGTGCAGAAAACTAAAGTGTACACATAAACGAATTCAATTAACTCTAGAATCTCAAAATAGTAAAGCTAAGTAAAGGGATCTCCCTTACCAACTATTAAGTATTCTGTGCCCTAAGGTTTTGAACATAATCGGCGTCAAAAATTAACATTTTACTATACAAACTTAAAGATAAAAACAGAAGTGACTCTACCAGTTGTTGAGCCTCAAATGCCTAAGCTAGGCGTATACCTATAATATATGTATCTGCATAAGCAATTATCTGCGAAAAATCACACCTATGGCCATAAGTGAACATTTATCTTACCTGCAGGGTCCAGGCGAGCAGTGCACCGTGAAACGAGACTTCGACATCTACGGCCAGAAGTGTGCCCCCGGATACTACTGCAATAAGCCACTTGGCATCTGCCAGGGGTTGGACTATGTCGTCGACAGCAAGATCCAGTACCTACTGAACCCTACCCCTTACGGTATCAGGCAAAGGGTGGCTGGCTTGAGCGAGAACGGTTACATACGATCTGATTAGAAGTACTGACGAAAAAAGGTCATTGATATAGAAAAACTGACAAAGCGGCTCCGAGAAAAAAGGTCATCGAAGGTTTTGTAATACTAAACAGTATTTATTGTATTTTAATAGTATTGCAAATTTCAATTAATAATAGTTAGAATTTATTATTGTCAGTAATGAATTATTTATCGCTTGTAAAATAATTTAGATGAAATGTATTTACGCGCAGTATTTTTGAGACTATTTCTAGCTAGTAATGAATATTACTGACTTTACTACGTGCCTAGTCATTCCGATTGTTTGATCTCAATTATTTGCATTTTAGCTGTAATATTAACGACATTATAAATTATAATAATTATATTTGATCTCAATTATATTTTTATGTAATTAAATATAGATAAGTCATTTACAGTGCAAGCCGTACGTCTGCGGAATGCTCTGCCTGTAACTATTGAGCAAACGAAATCTCTTCAAATTTTTAAAAATGAGGTATATAAACACTATTTTATTGTATTTATTAGCTAGGCAAATGACTCTAATTTATTTTTTAAATGAAACACAGATAATTAAAAAACACAAACAAAACAAACTAAAAATACTAATAACTAATCTAATCTAATAAACCACTACCAGTATTTATTTAAGTAGGTATGTTTATAACTTATTTAATACTTTATTAATATATATAATACTATATATACCAATATTTTATTTAACTCTGTATATTCATGTACAGATATATGTATATTTATTTTTATTTGTATGTTTCTTTTTCGTATGTACGTACTATTTATATAAAGTTACTTGTGACTATTTTATTTGTTTATTATGTACACCACCAAACCGCATTAGATCTTATACCTGTTCTATCCATCCAAAGGTTGTCTGGAAGAAATCGCTCTAAGCGATAAGACCGCCCATTGTACGTCAAAACTACGACGTATTTTGTGTATATTTTATTTTTTATAATTGTGTATATGTGTTTGGTGTGCAATAAAGTGTTATTGTATTGTATTGTATTGTATTGTATAAGTTAACGTAAAGCTTGCTTATTAATTAAACCTGATTCCATACACTTTTTTAAATACAAAATTACCTATCATACCACTCCATTTAAGTTTAAAACGTAACATCTAGCAAAAGGTGGCTGCAATAAAGTTCTATACACGGTGAAATTGAATTCGATATTTTTGCGAAAAGTATGTACTCAGTCCAGGCTTTAGAATAAATACGTAGCGACAAATTAAAAAAAAAATTGAAAAAAAATAAACGTAAAATAACTGGCAATTATCTGAAATGTCGATTTCACTAAACACGTTACACGGGGACGACAGACGCGCCGCGCGCCGTCTGAGCGTAGGTACCTACCTAATGCCACGCGGTCAGCTGATACCTACAAAACAAACGCCCGCTCCGCTTCAAGGTCCAAGCGGGGGTAGCCGACTGACGGCACCGCGCGGCTATCTTTTATCTTTATTAGTAGGTAAGAAATTAAACAATGACTCCAATTTTCCCTTCATACTTTTTATCGGGCTTAGGACCGTCAGAATTACTTACAATTGGGCCAGTAACAAATACAAAGAAATAAAAATAGGTACTGTGCTCAGAGTAGGTAGATAAGTAGGTACCTACATTGATTTGAAACAATAAAAAAGTAGAGGCACGGCAAGTAAGTAGTTCAGGCGTATTTAAAAAAATGGAATCAGTACTATTTACAGTGATTTAAATCATACACTTACCTATTATTTTAACTACCTACTATCTGTATTGAAGCAACTGTTCAAAATGTTGTCCGTTCACTTCAATACAAAGTCTCGCACGTTTTTGCAAATTCTCTTTAAGAGAACGAAGGGTGTCTGTGTTTCTTTTCACTTTATTAAAAGCACTCGCGTAAACGTTGACTCGTCAGTCCACAAAATGTTTACGTTTTGATTATCATTGAGCCACTGGCAAAAGGCAATGCGAGATTGCGGATCAGTCTCATGTAGCGCTTGCGTTCGACGAAAATGGAATGGATGCATTCCGATTTCGTCACAAGTCGCGTAAAAGCGCACCATATCCAACCACTCGACGTTTGAAAAATTATAATGACGACGCGACGTCATTTTTGCGTTCACGCGCGGAAACGGGAAAGACAAGCGAGTACTGTAAATCCCTTGACAGAGTTTGGCCGACTGACCTACTAATTATTTTTTCGCATGAGACATGAGGCGCGCGGGGTAGCGCGCGCGGGCGCATCAGAGGTGCATAAAAGAAAGGGGCGGTTCCAACGCGCGTAGTTCTCGTATTTTATTGGTTGATAGTTATTGTTACTCAGCGCGGTTACTTATACTATTAATTATTCTGTAACGCGGTTGCACTAGTCGGATTTTGGACAAAAGGTATTTATCATGTCGCAGGGCATATGTCACGAATTGGAATAATGTTGTTTATTATAACTACTAGTTTTATGTTGTAAAATATTTTTTTTATATTTATTGAATGGTGTATAAACATTCTATAGCATGGACTGAGTACATACTTTTCGCAAAAATATCGAATTCAATTTCACCGTGTATATAAAGTTCATCTATTTCAATAACAGTTATTTTGGAAATAATAACTTACTAAAAAAACAAGTCTACCTATTATAAAATTACATTTAATAAACATCGTTGAAAATTTACAAACAATCTAAAGTACTTCAACAAACGCGTAATCCATTCAAAAAGAACGAATATAATGACTCCACTTTTTGGAACTTCATTCTCGAAACGAGAGAATTTTCAATAGGAACAATTTCAACATGTGAGCGTTAGTTACACACCCTGCCACAAGCCCATGAAGAGTACCAGCTTTCCAAGTGTAAGGTTCACTTCACAAAAGAAAACACAAATGTTAGATATCTAATTATGAATATATTTAACAATTAAACAATTTTGATATCAAAAATAGGCATTTAAAAAACTACATTCTACTTTTATAAATGTACTATACTCCGGCCAACCATTCATTTATCTTTTGACAGCTCGATTAGATGTCCTAAATGCGTTACTGATTCGATTTCTGAAATCAATCGACTTTATTTATGAGTAAGTATTAATCAATTTAAAAAATGTATACTCCATGTTTGCTCAACGCTGTGTTGTTTTATAAAAATAATCAGGTGTTTAAATGACTGTAATTCATATGTATTCATAAAAAATATATATTAATTATTTTAGTTGTTTTATTTGCTTTATTTGACTTTCTATGTTAATATTTAACCTTTTATGATCGATAATAATTTTATGTATAAATTAAAACATTTAACAACACTTATATTGTTATTATTTATACTATATTTTTATATGGAAAAATCATCTTCATAATTTTAGTTATCAATCTATGGGCTCAAAATATATCGAAGATAATTATCATGTCTCGTCACTAGTGTAAAAAAAACTGGCCACAAAGTATTGCATTTTTTTTACTATGGTTCATCACTTCAATAATTATGGAACTTCATAGGCATGCATATGTCAAAAGTTAAATAAATAATTTGACGGAGTATAGTCAACAATAATTTCAAAATACTCGTGATTCTCATATCTAGACTTCAAAATGACTTCGTATAAAAATCGAAAGAGATCTATGTCATGCTCATTTGAAAATCAAATAAGAGAGATAGATGATATTACATATGTATATTGTAGATGTATACATCTACGATATAGTTAGTTTTAATCAATTCCAAAGCAAATTACCAACAATTTACAAGAAATTAATATAGTCTCCTAGATATGATAAATCAACAATGTAATACAGAAAAAATGCAATCAAAAACGTAATATAATTAAAACTAAACAGTATTTAACCCTAGTATAAGTACTTACAGTTATAAATCTATATCAAATTTAAAAACCTTTATCAAATTTAACCAACACACAGACTTTTGTTCCCTTAGAGGAGTAAGTAACTGTCGTTTCTTTACTCCCTAGTTTAAACAATTTTTCAAGCCTCATTGCCTGGTTTACTTTTTATTAAGTTCATATGAAAATGTGACTTATACTTTTCATTTGAAAATGCCTTAATTAACAGTTAATGCCCAGAGTTATAAACAGGCATATATCAATACAACAGACAATATAAAAGGCATAGAAATTACAGATTTTCTTCTTAACATTCAGATTATGTTTAAAATGAAATTATTATCTTGAAGTTTCAAATTCGTTTTTGGTATAATGTTTCTTATTGGCTCTGACATTTATGGTTATTTAATTCGCAAAAGTTAATACAATAAATCATCAATGGCACCTTAAACGCAGGAATGTCTTGGACGATCTCACATTTTTCTTATCCTAAGCATTATCACATCAAGTACATAAATCTCTTCTCAAAGTTCATAGGAAAACAAGAATGAATAGAACTATACTGCTGATATTATAAAATAAGCTCCACTGACTTTATGAATGAGAAAAACAAGTAGTTTGAGACAGAAACAGTATTTGGAAGAAAGCACCAGAAAGATTTGTTTAAGAACTAAGAACAAAAGATTGTAAAGTGCCACAAGAATTTGTATGAACATAGATGAAGTTTATTAACACGGCGCCACTTTGGGTCGTATTTATAAACAAAAATCAGAACTGAGTCTAGACTCTGAGAGAGTCAGGCTTTAGATATTCCATGAACTAAATTCAAACTCAATAATTCACGTATGACGTTTACTTGAGTTATTGAATTTAGTTTCAAGATACGTTTATAGCTTGACATGAAACTCTTTCTGAGTCTAGATTCAGTTCTGATTTTCGTTTATAAATACGACCCTTAGCCTTGACCACGTCAAGACCAATCTTAACCAATGATATTGTTGGAAACGTTTACATCAGCTTTGGTCATGTTCACCAATATCTTTGTCGCTTTATACTTCAGGCAAGAGTAGTTAGAACAAAGTCAGCAGATAAAAAAGAAAAACTCTATAGATAAGAAAAAGATTAGAATATCTCTATAGATACGTATACAATCGAAAATAAATATAAATTTATGCCTACACTAAAACCGGTGTTCCTCTGAACTTCGAC
The DNA here is from genome assembly GCA_951640565.1 of Petrophora chlorosata. NCBI lineage: Eukaryota > Metazoa > Arthropoda > Insecta > Lepidoptera > Geometridae > Petrophora > Petrophora chlorosata. Next base: position 6,893,355 of record OX621207.1, on the reverse strand, counting down.
TTCTTTATATCGACACGACAATTACTTCGAAAAAATATAGTTCGACAAGTCATAGTTTCGACTGAACATAATCGACAAGTGTTAGTTCGACAGAAAATACTTCGACAACACAAACGGCCTCAAAGACTAGATTAGGTTATGTTAGAGCAGTGACCACAAAAAGAGCAAACCGAGCGTGCCGCGGCAGCGGCCGGCAAAGCGACAGAAAGTAAATTAAATGTTTGTGTTGTCGAAGTCGAAAAATATAGTTCGACAAGTCATTGTTTCGAATGAACATAATTCGACAAGTCTAATACTTGTCGAATTATGTTCATTCGAACTATATTTTCTCGAAGTTAAGTGTCGCGTCGAAATAAAGAACTCTCGAAGTCAGAGGGACACCCCATTAAAACCTGTATATTGTTATAAAACTATTTATCACTTATATTACGACAGTTAACTAATATAGCTTGAAGGAGAGCAGAGCTGTCAAGAAATCCTGCGATTTTAAACACAGAGGCGTTTTGTGACTTGGCCATCCATTTTAGACCGCTACATTATTTATTTATTCATTAGAACTACCCTCGTACCCACTGGTCCCTCAAGCGCCAATCGTATATCATGTGGAACTCAGACTAATGTCTATATTCACTGCGACAATGTCATGTGATGCCATATATTGTCCCATGAAGGTTTATAATGTCAACTTGTAGTTATCGTATTTTGGTGTAAATGAATGAGTTTAATTCGATTTCTTGCCTGAATCGACAATAATTAGACCGCATCTCATTAGTCGTAGTGGAGCTATACATTAATTCGACCTCAACACATTGCGCAAATATCATTGGCGCTCGAGGGACCAGTGGGTACGAGGACTATACAGTCTATTCTATGCCATAAATTTTCTATCGCTTATGCTACTTTTGGCCTTTCTAGCCTGATGGTAAACAACGATATGGCCGAAGATGGAGCACATGGGCCTTTATTAATAAAAATAAGAGTTAACAATGTTTAACATGTTTTGTCACTGTTCAACTTACTTACCTAATATGTTAGAAAGAGACAAAATGTTAGACATTGAATAAGGGTTATTAAAGGGCCTTAGATCTTAAGGAAGACGGCAGCTGAGTGACTCTCATCAGCTCAGCTCAGATCAGTCTCGCTGTTCACCGAATAACATCCCGAAACACGACTAGGTTTCGTTTAACGGTAAAAAATATTCTATATAATAGTCTATTTGTGTATTTGCTTAGCATATTTAACTACCTGCAGGGGAATCGTCTTACTCGAACACCGATCCCGATCGCTTTCAAAGATATCTCCTGATCGGTATTTGTCTATGGAATTGTCTAACTTTTCTATTCGAAGTCCGTATCCCAATCATTATTCCAATCTCGGTCGCTAAAAATTATCGATTTCGCAGTTTGAAGGATGCAAACGCATTCCGAATTTGAAATTGATATCGGGCACGGTGTTCGAGTTACACGATTCTCCTGCTGATGAATGAGTTTCAAGCTAGCTTTGCCGCTGGGCGCCGCGTCACAAAACGCCTCGATACCGCACATAAAGGCAACCTAAAGGTGAAACGACATCAATTGCCGCGATTCTGCATATTCTTTTTTTTTGTCTCTTTCTCCTTTTTCTTTTCTTCGAGAGCGGCAGTGAGGCCGCACTTGTTAAACCTAGTCTTTGCTATTTCTGTGAGCATTGCCTCGTTCCTCTCGAGCTGTTGGTTCTCTTGACCGTAGTAAGAGTTGAGTTCTTTACACAGTTCCATGTACTTACGCCATTTAATGTCTCGCGTGAGGCAGGTGGGGTTTCCGATGATGATCAGCTTGGACTTCGCTCTGGTTAGAGTCACGTTGTATCTCTGTGAAAAACATATTTTTAAAAAAAAAAAATCTAGTTGAGTGGAGTAGCGTTGGACGTCCAGAAGCAAGATGGGGCGAGGATATTACAATTTTTTTTAATACGCCCAACGGTCATATAAGTAGATCCTGGCCCCTAATTAGGATTCCCTGAATCTAGGGAATTACGAGGACCATGGTCCCACAACACCCAGGCACGAAACAAATTCATGCACTTATTTTTTTTCCGGTACACAAACATTTGGCCCGAAGCGGGAATCGGATCTAATTAATAAGAAATTTGATTTGAGCCAACTTGCCCAATCACTAAACCACAGAGGCTGTCGAAAATCGCGGGTTGACCCTAGAATGGGAGCAGTGGGATTTGAAAGGCTGTGGATGATGATGATGATTTGTTTTGTTTATATCCTGTGCTTCAATAAAGATTTGAGGTTTTACAAGCACCAGGACAAGTATTTACACACGTTTAAGAATGACTCCTAAGCTATAAAGTTAATCGGCCAGGATCACTCTCCTTTCTTACCCTTGGGACCCTATACCCTAAGAATGTATACATATACGGGGTGATTCATTGAACAAGAAAAATAAAAAAGTGAAAGGACTTTCAACGCTGTGTTGATATAGACATACCAGCACAAATAAATAAACAACATAAATAATCCAGCCAAATGCGAGTCGGATTCGCGCACGAAGGGTCCGTACCATTATCTATAAAAACTACAATAAATGTCATGTCTGTTGTATGGGAGCCCCCTTAAATATTTATTTTATTGTGTTTTTAGCTTTTATTTATTGTTATAGCGGCAACAGAAATACATCATCTGTGAAAATTTCAACTGTCTAACTATCACGGTTTATGAGATACAGCCTGGTAATAGACGGACAGACAGATAGACAGATAGACAGATAGACAGATAGACAGACAGACAGACAGACAGACGGACGGACAGCGGAGTCCTAGTAATAGGGTCCCGTTTTACTCTTTGGGTATGGAACCCTAAAAACTTTCAAACCCTCTTCGAAACGAAACCTACGAAACCTACTGCATAAAGTTGGCGTGACCATTACAAAAAAATCATTTTTGTTGGCGAGACATTTAAGCCTAGAGTAACAAACTGGGCATTCGATAGGTCTACTATTGAATTACGCTCATTAAAAAAATGCGCTCTACACAAGAGATTTAGAGAGTAAAAAATCTAGCACAAAAGAATAAGTAACAACAAAATTTACAGATCAATCCGGCGATAACTCGTAAACGATCAAAAATCTTATCCAATCCATGCACATTTAACCCCCCCCCCCTCAACCCGCATCCATGGTGAATGAATCATCTGTATAGATAATAGACTTAAGCCCAGCAGTGGGTACTCACTTTATCATCGACCAAGAAGCCGAGTCCGTACTTAGCGTCGTAGTCAAGCAGACGACAGTTGGCTCTCACGGTGGAGACCAGGATCACTCTCTTTTCCTTCCCTTGGAACGCTTCGACGGTGCCTACTTCTATTTTGTCGTAGCCTTCGGACATCAACCAACCTTTCATTTTGTACACCTGCAAAGGAAATGTTACCGCGTTTGTTCACATCGGTTAGTTAAGGTACGTGTTTAACCGACTTTACAGGAGAAGAATTTCTATTCGATTGTTTTTTTTCATGTTTGTTACCTCAGAACTCCGTCATTCATGAACCGATTTGGAAAATTATTTTTGCGTTGGGTTCAGTATAGCTACGAAGTGGTCCTATATATATTTCATCGATATTTGACCTTGCACTTTGAAGATACATCGAAGTCGGTATTTTTTGTTTGATAAAACGTATACTTGTTCATACAAAAGTCAGCCATTAGTAGCTTCTTCACTGAATTGTAGAAATTCCTAAATTTATGCCTGGTGAACTATTTACGGATAGTAATACAAAATAGTACAATTTATATCAGATTTCTGATATTTTTTTTATGGAACAGTGTATGAGACGAACAAGTCGTTCACCTGATGGTAAGCGCCACGCGTGCCCATAACAATTGCAGTGCCACCCAGAGCTTTTAATACCATAAAAAACATTACGTAGCACTGCATTGCGCTCATCACCCCAAGACATCAGATATTAAGTCTCATTTGCCCAGTTATTTCGCTGGTTACAATGTCCTTTCAAACCGGAACACAGTTATGCTTGCACACTACTGCTTGGCGGCAGAATAACTGGCAAAGCTGTGGTACCTACCCAGACGGCCTCCCGCTTACGAGAGATTAACCACGAATTACAGTTGAATTTGGCCTTAATGAAGAAGTCTACTAACCTGTCTGATGTAGGGAGCTATGACTCCGATATCGTCGGGCTTCACTTTATGATTAACGATCAAAGTCTTCACGTATCGTTTCAACATGTCCAGCTCTTTCTCATTGAAGTAACTGAAAAATATTAAAGTTTTCTTTAAAACTCAAATTTTAATTACTGGGCATATGAGATATAATATAAATAAATAAATAACGCCCAACGATCACATATACATAGATCCTGGCCCCTAACTAGGATTCCCTGTATCTAAGAAACCAGGAACTATGAGGACCAGGGTCCCACAACACCCAGACACGTTGCGCTTTTTTTCTATGCACAAACATTTGTCCCGTCGCAGAAATCGAACCCGCAACCTCAGTCATATGCTCAGTAGGGGCTGATTTGCAACTTGATTCGCAAGGATTTAAAAAATGGGCCCTCAGTCCAGATCCACATGCCAAGCAGTAGTGCGCAAGCATTACTGTGTTCCGGTTTGAAGGACATTGCAGCCAGCGAAATTACTAGGCATATGACACTTAATATCTGATGTATCGGGGTGATGAGCGCAATGCAGGGTTGCGCAGTGCTTTTTATAGTATTAAAAGTTTCGTGTGTTACTGCATATATTATGAACAGGCGTGGCGCTTACTGTCAGGCGAATGACATGTTCACTTAGTTCTATAAAAAATAAAAATAAATAAAGATTGGTGTACCGTTATAAATTCCGCGCTATACAGACAAACGTGATATTGTAAGAAATTTGCACTCGCGATGTCAATAGGTTAACAATACCGATGCCTGATGATGATAGGGATCCTAGTGGCAAAACCATGTAAGGAGGAGAACATACCTTGGTGCGTTGCCCATTCTTTGCTCTCTAGAGTTTAGAGCGTGGAACACAATAGCGCGCTCGCCGCCCGGCAGGCCTAAGATGCTTGTCGTGCTCAGCGGGTCGGGTGGTGCCAATGCCTAAAAATTAATAATAAAACATGTTACTTGATTCTCAGCCTATTATTTTCTAGTTATTGCGATCTGCACTTCTTGAAAGATATGGGCCAGATTCCACCACACACACCCAGTGCTGTTTTGTGGCTATCTTCCATTTTTATAATTTTCTTCAAGTTTCGTTCCGTTTTCCTTCATAGGTCAGAGTAGAACGTATGTAAAAACTTTTCCTTAGATAACAAAGTTATTCGTGCGAACTTAGTTGCATCCAATCAGACATGTTAACGCTTGCCCTATAAAATGATTGGTTACCACGCTGCGTAACATCGTAAGACAGCACGTATAGCTAGAGTATGCCAATGAAGTAGGTAAAAAGTACCCACCACAAGTTCGTTGTGTTACACACCACAAATTCGTTGTGTTACACACCACAAGTTCGTTGTCTTCCCACCACAAGTTCGTTGAGTTACCCACCACAAGTTTGTTGTCTTGCCCACCACAAGTTCATTATCTTACCCACCACAAGTTCGTTGTCCTAACCACCACAAGGTCGTTGTCCTTACCCACCACAAGTTCGTTGTCTTACCAATCACAAATTTGTTGTCTTACCCACCACAAGTTCGTTGTCTTACCCACCACAAGGTCCTTGTCGTATCCACCACTAGTTCGTTGTCCTACCCACCACAAGGTCCTTGTCTTATCCACCACTAGTTCGTTGTCCTACCCACCACGAAGTCCTTGTCTTATCTACCACAATTTTGTTGTCCTATCCACCTGAAAGTCCTTGTCTTATCCACTACAAGTTCTTTTGTGTTACCCACCATAATTTCATCTTCCCACCACAGTTTCGTTGCCTTGCCCACCACGAGTTCATTATTGTACCCACCACAAGTTCGTTATTGTACCCACCACGAGTTCGTTGTCGTAGAAGAGATCGTTCGGTATCTGCAGGATGTCGGGGTGATTGCGGAAGTTCTGGCGCAACATCGTGATGTAGTTGGGGTCGGAACCGTACAGGTTGTCGTACGTCAGCTTCAGACGTTCAAAGAGAGATGTGCCTGTCGATTGCAATGAGCGTTAAAATAATTTTTAGGCGACGTCCTAATAGACCATAGCAAGTTCGCGCGAATTTTATTCAGGTTTGTGCTAACAAAACTCGCGCGAACTTACGATGGTCGCGCGAACGCGTTCTAAAAGGACGACATCTATCTTTTCGCATATGAGATAAACAACGGTGAAGAAAGCTGTAATGGAAATTGGTGTTTGATCGATTATACTACATATATACCGATGTATAATATTAAAACCGGAAGATAACAGCTAATTATTTTAATATGTAATGCAGGTAAGTGTAGTAAAGGTAAGCCAATATAAAGAGGTTGTGGGAGTTAACTTTGTACCTTGAATATTTAGCAAAACAAACGAACGCATTTTATAATTACATCCGTTTGTTTATCTCTAATTTGGAAACAATTTAATGAACATTATGAACATCCTACTAAGGAAACGAAACTGAGGATGGATGAATTGAAGTATGTTTATTACTACTAAAAGGACTTTGATGAAATTTGTATCTTATAATTATTTGGTATGTTGGATACTTCTTGAGGTCGATCCTGGAAAAGGGCATAGGATTCACGTATAGAAAACCCCGGGAGAATTTAGTTAACTATAAAACGGCTGTCACTCTTCTACTCGAAAAACTGATGTAATTTTTCATTCAGCGATTGTAAGTCCTTTTATGATATGTATTTCACGTTAGCTATAATCATATTTCATAGTGAAAATTGCCGGTTTCACTGGAGGTAAAGCTACAAACAAAGAAGTATTTATTTACCCAGTCCTCGACTGTAGGCCTCCTTGGATATGCAAACAGGGCCGAGCTGCTGCGGGTCCCCTGCGAGCACCAGCTGGCCGGTGGGCGCCAGCAGCCCCGTGATGGGCACGAGGCAGTGCGGCTCCGACGCCTGCGCCGCCTCGTCGATGAACAGGTGGCTTATCTGCAGCTTGTACTTTGACTGACTGCGAGCGCTGTGGATTCAACAAGTATCGTAAGTCCACCGGAGCGGAGCGAGGGAGTTATACGGAGCGAAGTTGCGGACTGTTTCTATCCATTGACGCGGAGCTAGGAAGTAACGTGGAGCGGAGTTATGTTTTTCTATACGCGGAGTCAGGCCGCTAGCATGCGACGAGTCATTTGTGCTGCTTCGCTTATTTCTCCTCTCCGCTTTCCCGCTCCGTTTCCTCGCTCCGCTTCCCGGTTTTGTATGAATTTTTAAACTAGTCCCTGTCCACTGAAAAGGAGCGGAGATTTTTTGAAAAAAATATTGGTGGATTTTGCTTTGTTCACCGCACCGCCACGTCGCTCCGCTGGACAGGTGGTTTAATTAGTAAGTTCACAATTTTAGTACCATGTCGCAATAATGCTTTCAATAACTTTGTATTTGAGAGCTAATGTGAAAACCTCAACCTAGTGATTGTGATAAGGTATAAAAATGTATACCTGCATATTATTGATGCTGAATACTCACTATTTATGCCCAGATACCATCTACACACACACACACACACACGTCGTCACACGTCAGATACTGTCTGGTACTGATAAAGACGGATGATACTGCTTAAAAGCAGAATTTTATTTTTGGAATGGGATAAGATGTAGCGCCTTATTGTAAATGAGACGCATATAAAAGTCATAATTTAACCCAGATTTTTTAATTGTTAATCCTGCACGCCCTGATAGCAGCTGACACGCCCAGTAAATCAACTGACCTGGCTTCACTTACTAGTATCAGGGGCAGGCTTTGACTAATTAGAACTTCGTCATAATCATTGTTATTTTCTAACAGTTCACCACGAGAAAATTTTGATTTAGACGGTAACTGTTGATTCATTTGTTTTAACAACGAATATTCTTGAGCAATTTTACCTATTTCCGCGTCACAGGTTTGTGGACACGTACTGAGACGACGTACCCAGCATTTTTTAGGAATGGGGCAGAAGTAATAAACTGGTAATCAAACATGCGTTTTATTTACTGAGTTATACGTTTTATTTACTGCACTACACCTTTTTTCAATAATAACCTGCGAAGGTTCTGGCAAAATCTAGCTAAACTTTTGATATCAAATATTTTTTGTGCTTCCAGAACCCTCTTTCTATGCACACTCATCATACAGAGGCCGACAAGACGATTTTCTGTCGTTGTTGACCTTAACCAAGTTTTTATTCTTCGTAAAGAACTAAATGACCTTTCTATAGTGCATGATGCACAGAGCTGTGCAAGTGCCTACAAATTCTTAGCTTCGGGTCAGAGACCCCACCGTGGGTATGCTCATGGACGACAATGCATGCATAACACAACGTAAGGCTGCATGATAGTCTAGGGCAGGGGTCGGCAAGTAGTTTTAGGTGGGGCCGGATACTGTGGGAAAATTTTAACGAGGTCCAGAAAAAAACAACCGATAATAATTGAGTGCTACCTATTTATTGTATGGTTGGGTGGGACATGTTTGGCCCAAAATTCTTCAGTGGATACAGTTTTATATATTTGCAAAGACACATCTTGCATATCAATTATTTCCATTTGAAGTGATGGCTTTAACAGATTAAACAACTTGGCAGCCACATCTGTCCATTCTGCCGCTACATCAATTTTATTTCAAATGGCGATTTAAGAAACGGAGATAGCTTGCCCATCTCTTCAAAGTCTTGGAATCTTGTAGCAAATTCGTTCCTAAGCTCGGACATTACAATATTTGGCGGTCCGAGGTTCGACCTTTCCGGTCCGCCTGTTGCTGACCGTTGGTCCCTGTTTTCAATGGCAGCGGCGATCTACAAAATGCATCGTGTTTTTGGACTTACCTCGCGTATTTGGCCGCGTGCAACAGAGTGGTGACGACTATTCTGTACTGCGCTACACTCTCGTTGGGCATTGACTGGAAGTTTTCGTAGCTCGTGCCGTTGGACACTTTAGTCAACTCGGCTGGCATCGTCGTCCTGGAAACACCAAGGAATCTGTTTAGTTTATTTATAACACAGCCTCTGTGTAGTGGTTGTGTAGGTTGGCTCAAATCTCATCCACCACTGAGTTTGCGGGTTCGATTCCCGTAACGGGACAAATTTTTGTGCACAAAAAAAAGCGCAAGTATTTTTTCGTGTCTGGGTGTTATGGGACTATGGTCCTAGTAGTTGCTGGTTTCCTAGATACAGGGAGTCTTAGTTAGGGCCCAAGAAATATGTATGTGATCGTAGGACATAAAAAAATTAACAGTTTCATTCATATGTTACAAGATGAATGTTTGAAAGGTGTGTGGGCAAGAGGCATTTCCGTTGACTTGCTGCATGTTTTTTTTGTAAGATTTGGATCGTAATTTTTGTTAAAGTAATTGGTAAAATACCGGTCCATGTTCGATGTTTTTGACAAGAATTTATTATGTTTTATTTTCTCCCAAAATAGAGTCCATATTGGCTGACTTCAATAATGGCGTCGCAGCATCTTACGGTTATTTTGGTTATACTTGGATTTAGTGGTGTTATGAGAGAGGCATTCAACCAAAGTACTCACCATTCTCTGGTCTGTGAGTTGGCGCGCAGAATGAAGTTGTTGATATTCAGCGCCGTGTTGTATTTGAGAAGCATTAGAGCGACGTGGTCGGCCGCCATGTTGGAATCGGTACACACAAGGACGCGGTTCTTCTTGTTGCGGATTACCAGCTGAGGAGAAATAGAAATTATCATCAACAGCACAAAGTTGAAATTCCTTTGCCCTCAACTAGGTATTTTTAGAATTCCGTATCGTCAGGCCTAGCGCACTCCGCACTGTAGGTACGAAGCTACAAGTACATAGCCGGACACCGACGGCGGGTCGCGCGTTTAACACGTGTCGCGTCAGAAGAGATAAGAGCTATGCGATAGAAAGAGAGGCGCTCTGTAGGTTAATATGACTGGTAGGTATGCAGCGCTACGCGAGCTGAATAGGGGATCGGACAACTTTTCAGAAAGTGTTTTAAATTAACTACAATGAATATATATAGCCATGAAAAATACTATTTTAATTAAATAACAATCTAAAAGCACCTAAAACTATGTTTAAATATTATGTTTCAAATATTGCCGCGCAAAAGGTCACCTCAAAACGTGATGTCATATGTAGGTAGAAAACGACAAAGTCTTCGAAATAAAACTAGCAAAGAGATCCTAATACGTTTTGTGAAGTTTGGGGACTATATTGTAGTAATGGAACGAAAAATTAGCAAAAATACATTTTATGAAAAGCAAAAACGTAAAATAAACACAAGCTTGACTCACGGCATTTGCCTACAAATGACGTCATGCGCTGTGATTGTTGTTTCGTTTGAGATGAAGAACAGATTAAAAATGTCAGAATTATTTATTGATTTAATAATATAAATCAATATTATTTCACAAAAATATTGATTAAACGATCTTTCTGGTTCGACGAACATTCGTTCTAACTACATTTTAGATTTTTTCTCCATTACTGTCCGATCCCCTATTGAATTTATTGCGCTATTTTAATTTTATTGAGTCGCTATTTGTTTAAATTTCTTTGCGGTGTGATGCTTCTGTCCCTTAGTATTCTGTGGTATCGTAAGAACATGACATATAACGAATTACGGTGCCATAGACAGACACACATAGTATTCAAACATGACTATTTTTTGCGTCGGGGGTTAAAAACCACATGGCAAAGAAATAAATCTTTTCTCTACACGAAGTCGTATTAACAAGCCTGATGGTATTTGCATGCCGCCTAGAACTTAGTAGTGTCTTTTTTATGGCTTAACTAAGTAGTAATAAAGGCAGGTTGTTCACCTGACCGTTTGACTTGAAAATTTTGAAAAAAATGTTGGCTGTGTTCTTCAATATCCATAGTAGTAGTATACCTGTATGATCGCTTCAACAATGGTCATCGTTTTCCCGGTGCCCGGTGGACCGAACACTATGTAGGGAGCTTTCCCGGAGGTGCCCGCGACTATGTGCTCCACAGCCGACTTTTGCTCCTGGTTGTCTCTTATCAACTTGTTCCAGAACCTGCAAAAAATAAACTTTATAAATCACGATAAAAGTAAAAAGAGGTTCGAACCTTTTTCTATGGAAGCTGGCTACTATTGCTGGCAATTAATATTTGAATACAATGGAATGCGTATACACACGTAATTACTGCATTTTTAATGATTTTCATAGTTCTTTCATAGTTCCATACTTTTACTGAGTAACGGCGTCAGCTGTCAAATAACGACACTTGAAGTTTGTGCTGAGCGAAAACCCTATTTAGCATCACTTAGTAGTCATTTAAGTTTAGCTGTCTCTTCATACTGTTTATATACCTATTTCTTCTTTTGTATTTCTGTTTTCTTTATTTATTTTGTTATTGAAATGATTTTGTGGTCGTCAAAAAATGTTTTTTCTTTTTTTCTCTTTCTTTCAGAATCAATTTATACGACTGATGCTTGAGGGAACAGTGGGTACTGGGTAGGGGGCTGGTCTCACCTAGTGATCGGCTGTACGTGCAGCTTGGCGCCCTTCCTGCGCTCGGGGAACAGGCGGCACTCCTGCTTGGAAGTGAACACAGCCGAGACGGCCTCGTGCGAGCGCTCCGCGGGCACGCGCGACATTATGAACCGCACGTCGAACGCCGCGTTCGGACTGAAGCGCTCGTGGAAACTGAAACAATAAAATTCATTATTATTACTAAAACTAACGTCAGTATCATCTAACATGATTTAAGTTAAAAAATATATTTTTCAAGACAAGCTTTTAACAAATTCGTAATCGGAACCGCGAGTAGATTAAAATGAGCCCAAACATTAGTAGTTTACGATTATCCGTCAACGTCCATTGCCCACCTTTCGTCTCCATCATCAGAACAGCTGGCTGTCACCATAGTATTGCATTGTCATCGGACTTTGACAAGTATGCAAAATTTCAACTCCGCAGGATTAGAGGAAGTGGTTCTGATTCAACTTGCAAAAACTGACCCAAAAACACGTGTGTCTCTAGGCTGTTCTAGGGGATAAATAAAACTTGTAAAAACAACATAGCCTTTAGCTAAAACATACAAACACAACAGTGACGCCACCAGTTATGAGCTTCAGATGCCTAATCTCGGCGTACACCTGTATGCTATAATTTATAATTCCATAACAATATATTATACTTAATGTGAAAATAGAATCAAAATTTGATGAAAAATATGTAGAAAAAAGTGGCAATAGCTTAATGTGACGTAACAGTCTAGTAGCGGCATACAAGATGATACAAGCTACGTACAAAAGTCGATTTGTTAGAGAGGGATGGAGCTTCCTCCACCGTGGTTAGTGGAGATATCGAGAAACTGACTCATTCAAGTTTTACTTACGAGTAGTCAAATTCGCTCAAAAGGACGCTGCTGTCTTCTATGTTCTTGATCACGCATTCATAACACAATTTTGGATAATCCGTCGTTTGTAAGAAAACTCTGTCACCTGAAATTAAAAATAACCTATTAAAATTGTTTATCTTTTTAATTAGAAAAAATCGGCAGGTACAGTCAGCGACATAACTCACTTAAAATTTTCTAAATACTATTTCGTGATTACACCTTTAATGTTTAATTTTTTACTGAATGTTTTAAAATCCTGTGCAAATTGGAAAATTGCTAAAACTTGCGTGTTATTTGTACATTTTCGTTGTTATTGTAAATATTCAGCTACTTACGTCGCTGACTACACCTACCTACTGCCAGTAGAATGGAAATTATTTCTAGTTTTCATTAATTTTATTAGAATGAGAAATATTGTTCGTTAGCATGATATGTGCTTTTGCGATGCTAATTGCTAATATGAAATTTTGCAGTTGTGATTTCACAATTTCAAGCGATAATTTGGTTAATGCTAATATAAATTTAGCAGCTTATTTATGCTGCGAATGCTAATTAGTCCAACATTAATAAGTGGTTAATACATACCACGCAACAAAGAAGGACGTTTTTCAGCCAATCCAGGCACTTCTAGGACATACATTTCATTCCTGTACTCCAAAAATACATTAGACATGTTGTATTTCTGTAAGAAAAAGAATAATATAAAAGATGTATACATAAAAACAGACTAAGTATAAAAGCAATTGACTGCTCGTACCGGGCTCCGCACTTACGGAACATTAGCGGTATTTACCTAAAATATTTTCGCATATTTTACTATGGGCCAAAGTAGTGCAGCAATACTATCAGAGCAGTCCAGCCTCTTTACCCTTTACAACCGCGTTTTTTCCTCTGCCCGCAGTGGCCAATTGTTTGAAAAAAAAGGCAGAATACCTATAGTTTCTTTTGTAGACCAAAAAAAATAATTGTTACCTACTTACTTACTTAATTCATTTCTCTTAACTCAGTGTATAGCAAACAAATTAAGATTAGATTCAATATGCAAAAACGTCTAAATGGTGTCGAGATGTATTCGAGATGTATTTTAACTTTAGTAATGTATCACTGTATGTTTTCCAAATAAATAAAATAAATAAATAAATAATAGCTGTCCATTTATTTAGTCTATGTATATGTCGCAGCCAACTAGCCTAATTCGCCGTTCAATCAACAGCCTAGCCCCTTAACTAAACAGCGCCGTTCAACTAGCGGCCTGAATGATATACAGCCATTTGATGAAACAGCTAGGCAAATGACTTGGATCGATGACGTTTAATTACTTGCCTAGGCTGTTCATTTATAAAGCCTGTTTTCCAAAGTTGAATGAAAAATAGTACAATGTTATGGAAGAGTATAGTGACAATAATAATGAATATAGCTGCAGCCCTCGGTAGGTCAGGGTGCGGCGGGGGTGGCCCTTGGCCACCCCAACTCAGCGAACATGTATTTTAGATACGAATATAATGTAAGTAGATTATAATCCATCACTTCGATAGATTATAATCTACCGAAAAATAATGCGACGTTTCAATCTTTCGATAGTATATCTAAGTTTAACCACATGCCTCATCATTAGCCAGCCAGTTTATTAAATGATGTAATAGACGCTATGGCTGAATATAATTCAGGCCACTACTTGAATGGCGCTGTTTAATAAAGAGGCTAGGCTGTTAATTGAATGGATTAAGCTAGTTGGCTGCGACATATATAAGCAATCAAACATCCATTCCACTGTTGTTTTTTTACTTTTCGCTGTCATCACTTCATTTCACACGCCTAACTGCTATGTTTCACATACATAGTTCCTGATTCCTTAGATACAGAGAGGCTTAGTTAGGGGTTAAGTCCTTTGTATGTGCCATATGTAGCATTAAAATTAGCAGATAGAGAATAAGATTGTGAATAGATAGTTGAGAGCTTTTTGAGTGATGATGAAAGCTATTTATGTACATATAAAAATTAACTTACCCGCAAATTGATTTTGGCGATAATCTCCTCCCACCAAAGCAAATGATGGAAATATATCATGTAGTTTTCTTTAGAGATCCCTTCGTCAAATATTGCTCTGTATAGAAATATTGGTTTGGTTAGTAATTTATAAGCTAAGTTATGTTACCAAAGCGGCGCGACAAAACCCTTCACCAAGCATTGATCTGAATAAAAATATTGTTGAGGTTAGTAATTTACAAAAATGTATAATACCAAACTGTCGGTGGCGCGTCGCTTTGGTATCAAAACTGAAGAATTATTTTGAAAATTAGTGTTATGATTATGATGATAGATTATAATAAGTTCGACGGTCGAACAAATGAGAAAAGAAATCTCACTAGTTCGACGATCGAACAAATGAATCGAAATAGTGAGAACATACCAACGAATCACATGTTCGTTGGTAGATCAGAATGTGGATCGGCCGGTGTGGATCCGCCTAATTAGAAATACCATTTTTCTATTATTGCTGGTTATCAGTTATCGAATTCAAACCAGTCGTTAAGTATCATCTTTCGGCCTCGCGGGTCCACCTACAATATTTCCGTTACCAGCTCACCTAGTCATGATGAGCACTTTTCTCAGTTGATCGATGACTTCTCTGGGTTGCTTGATACCTTCCAACGCCCTCTCCTCAAGCCCTCGAGGCAGGAGCATCTTCAGAAGTCGAGGTATTTTGTACTTATGTTGCATACTGGAAACGAAAATAGTATAGACTAACTTTAGGGTCTAGAACTTAAGAAGAATACGGCAAGGTCATTTTACTATGGAATGTGACTTTTTCATATTGTCCACCATTTTTGAAATCACATTTCTGATCAAACTTAAATGAATCGTTAGAGAGCATCTATTATAGTATACTAACAAAATGTTTTATAATAGTAAAGTACTAAATATTAATCAAAATATAACTATAAATTATAAATATCTAAGTATCCATTTAGAAATCAGCATCCCTTCTAAATGGATGCGGATACTTAGATATTTACAAAGCTTAGGTGTATAATAAATTAATATGTAAAGTAAATTGTACCCCAGCGAAGCCATGTCCCTTCTTAGTAGGGAAAGTCCTAATACCAAAGGTACAAGTTTATTTTTTCTCAAAGTACAAAAGCTATGGGTACGTACGGATTGCTTATTGAAGGGATCAGATGCTCAGCGTAGTCTAAGTCCTCGTTAGTGTACGGACTCTTCATCATTGGATGAGCCATTGGATTTTCTTCAACCATCACAACCTGGAGAAAAATAAATATTTTTTCGATCAAGAATGATAACACAGTTAACAAAATTAATAGTACAGACAGATCTAAATTAAGCACAATGGCCGATCATATAGTTAAGCTTTGCAGTAATATTAACTATTATTATTTATTTTATTTATATACTAGCTGACCCGGCAAACGTTGTTTTGCCACATAAATTAAAAAAAAAACACTTAGGGGTATGAAAAATAAATGTTGGCCGATTCTCATAGATACCGGTTAAGCACAAAAATTTCATCAAAATCGGTCAAGCCGTTTCGGAGGAGTATGGCAACGAAAACTGTGACACGAGAATTTTATATATTAGATAAAGTAAAAATAAATTAAATAATGAATCTCACCATTTCTCTTATAAATATTAAGTTCTTCTTGTTGCTAATCCGATGAAATGTGAACATGATGGGCATCTCGTATTGACCTATATCAGCAGCTTGGAACCTCACTGATATTTCTTCTTCGATTTTCGACTCTGAAAAAGTTTTCAAAGCTTAAGGAAATGCAAAAACGCATATATAGAAACAAATATATAAATAACCTGTATAATTATTGTATGACAATCACCAATCCGTATATTATTTTGGGAAATTTTAATACAAAACATAAAAAAGTTTTAAACAAAACGAAACATTGAAAATAATCGGCGTGTTTGTACCATCATAGTTTACTTACTTTTTCCCCAGAAGTGAGGGTCTTCGCCGAAAACATAGGGATGTTCGATCATAATGAATTGAGGCTGCGGATGGCCCAACTGAATGCCGACGATAAGAAAATCCTCCTTTTTCAGGTCATTGCGGATATCGAAAACGAATTTGACCTCTTGTTTCGGTTTAATCTGTAAGTATTCAAATATTATACGTAAAACGAGTAAAATAAGAAGAATGATCTGCGGTTAAGCGGATTTTAAAGCGATAAAGCGATTTTTAGGGTATGGTAGAGTATAAAAATCGGTTGGGTGAATACGAAGATACAGCTTGACCTCTTCTTAGTATGCGCTCTCATATACATACTGGGGAATCATGGAATATGGGCTTCCTCTGTCGTTAACGCGGACGAAGTCGCGGCAAAAAGTTAGTTATTGATAAAACAAGTTTTAACACGAATGTAATATTATTCAACCAATCTGATGTTGTATAGTATAGCCCTCTCCAGTACATACTCGAAAAGATAAATCCATACACTTATCCAATAACTCAGTACACGGAAATGCGCTTATTTTGCAATAACAAAACTTTTAAGTGTTTCTGATGACTGTTATATATGAGGTAGGTACGTATTTTTTTTATTTAATTTAATTTTTATTTCATCTACTTCATTATTCGTATGATGTGGTAAGGCAAAAAGGATTGGGTCATAAATGCACCTTTGAATTTACAAGCTTATGGGTTAGAAGTTATTGAACGTTTGTTTTTTGTTCTTTTACAGCAATTTAAATCTCGAAACACGAGAACTTCTGATACTTTATTACTACTACATTATTGACATTTATTATTTGGCGCATAATGATTTCCTCTATCGATTTATTTTAGTTTGCTTAGTCGCCCTGAATCATTTCAATAAATATTTGTCTTGATTATATGGAACTTTGACCTCCAATATCTCGGAAACGCTACCACTTAGGATACTTTTTTATTCACATATTTTGTATGAATTGCACGCTTTATAGATTTATTACAGTTTGATCAGTGACTGCGATCTTGAAGATTTTTCAAAATGACAGACAGTAGATAGGCCAAGCTCTATAGTAAAATGTTACATGCCCTTTGATATTCATCGCATTTATAAACTACAATCAGAACTGAGTCTAAAAGTCGTGATTTCGCAAAATTCGCATGTGGCCAAGATTCCATGATACTAAGTGTAAAATTGCCATTTTTGATGATTTACTAGAATTTAGTACGAAGCTAAACTGATTAAACATAATAAATAACAAGGTTGTTAATATCATTAATGTGTTCCGGTTTGAAGGGCGATCAGGGTGACGAGCGCAGTACAATGCCGCGAAGAATTTTCCATAGCAATGTTCTAGGTGGTGCTGCAACTGCTATGGGTAGTCTTGTTGCTTAGCATCCAGAGAACTACCCGTCTTGTCACTCAATTACATAAAAAATATCACGATCAATCATTACTTACATAGATACGAATTTTGTGATGATCTTTCATCTCAGTCCCCACTGTAGTAGCGCCATTACTGTCCAGAATTTCGGCTCCGCCAAGAATGAAGATATGTTCCCGGTTTTTGCTAAATTGCCGCCTATAATAAAAAACAAACAAAGCAGTATCAGCAACAATAGCAAGAAACAAAAAATAAAATAATAGATTAGTTAAAAATAATATTACAACATCAGACCAGACTATGTCTGGGCACATTTCCCTCTGTCATAGGAATTTTAGATTGATTCTATTATATCACTGCATAGTATAAAACAAAGTCGCTTTCTCTGTCCCTATATTCTTATGTATGTTTAAATCTTTAAAACTACGCAACGGATTTTGATGCGGTTTTTTTTCGGTTTTTGTAGTGTCCTTCAGCTATATTATTTATAGATAAACAATGCAATTCATAAATTTATCTATAACAAAAGAAAGTGTATGATTGTAACTCACAACATGAATGTCTAACTTTTGATCCAGTAGTCATAATCTCGGATAGGTATCGGAGATTAAGAAAACCTATCTGATAAGTTTGTTTGAAGTCGAAGTCATCAAGCTGTGATAAAAGATATTGGAATAAAGAAAAATACTTGTTAATAGCAAAACCAAACATCATTTTTAAAGTGGACCCAATGAGGGCTGTGGTGTTGGGTCGCTAACATGTGCTTTTGATATTAGGTCTATTTGCTAACAGGGCAATCTGCTTTTACGTTGTTTTTGCATTTAGGAAGTTTTGATAAGTAGGTCATTTCACTAAAATATACTATTGATACGAAAATGTAGTCTACCTTAATAAGATTATACGGGCTGGCACTTAGGAAACTTAAAAAAATATATATGTATGTTTCGTTATTCCTCTCCATCCAAAGGTTGTCTGGAAGAGATCGCTTTAAGCGATAAGACCGCCCATTGTTACACCATTGTAAACATTTGACTTGTACTTTATCTCTATTTTTAAGGTGAATAATAAAGTGTTTATCTATCTATATATATTTGAAAATATGCCGTATCACCTCACTTTATGAATATGCAAACATTATTGAAGTGTTAGCCTTTAAACGGAAGAACTTAAACTTTATAGAACATTTTAATAAGTAAATAAATTTCTGTAGGTATGGTTTTAAAAGAAACATTTCTAAAGTCCATCAGATTTTAAAATTGAGTTCAGGTCTTCAAAGACCGAGAGATCTGAACAGAAAGGGAAGCCATACTCTCAAAAAGTAGCACCTTACTGTTTTTAAGTTAGATTATTATATACTAACATCAGGGTAGGTATATAAAATTGAGGCATTTTGGATGTCAACTATGTTCACATATGTTGATTTCTCCCTTGTCCATGTTGACTGAGAAGCTACTTCTGACGGTAGATTAAAAGCACATTATAATGTGGCTAGCTTGAATGGAAATATAAGTATTTACATAATGATTAATATGACTATTTAAATATATATTTACAGTAATTGAGAGTTGCTTGTAAAATATTTGCTTAGTTCCAGTTTATTTAATTTTTACTCTTCCTGGATGGACTATAACTTATTTGTCAAGAAAAAACATAAAACAAGAGATGTGTGACAGAACCATGCTGAGCCTACCCCTTATTGCCGAACCATAATATATATAAATATTGTACACACATCAAAAGTGTCTAGGGATCAACATATATTTTTGCAATAACTTTTCTCCTGATTGATATTAATTAAAATTTTCTTTAAGGATTCATCAAATAAAGTGTTTTCGTTTGTCACAGTAACGATAAACCAAGTCACCTTTGCATTAATAAAGAAATTTGCCATTTTCCTAATAAAGGGATTTTTGACATTTGAACCACTAACATTAAAAAGTTCGAAAAAAAGACTGAAATAACAGTTTTCTTTAAAATTTTATTGGGTAACTTAAACAATTAATAATCCGTGTTTCTACCGCGAACACTAACAACACAAGAACATCGGTTTGGCATACTCAAAATGAGTTCATCCAAATCACGCTGTGGAATGGCCGCCCATGTTCGTTGCAACAACAAAAAAAGGTCTTCTTGCGACTGGATACCCTCCATATTCGGCAGAGCTCTTCTCTGTAGCATATCCCATGCATGCTCAATCGGGTTCAAGTCTGGCGACTGAGCAGGCCAGGGCAGGACATTGATGTTAGCTGCGGCGAGAGTCTGTCTTACAACTCTTGCGGTGTGCGGTCGTGCATTATCATGCATTAACTGAAATAAGGGACCGATTTGCACTTGTAGAGGAACGATGACGTCTGATACAATCGTCTCAGCATAAATTTGAGCGTTGAGGTTGCCTCTGATCCAAATCAACTCAGTTCTTCCGCCGATCCAAATACCCGCCCATACCATGATGGTTCCACCACTATAAGGATGGACTTCCTGGCAGGATTTTAATCGCTGTTGGCGTCCAGTGGTTCTCCAGTGTCGTATACGTCTTGTATCCGGTCTCATACCAAAACGAGACTCATCAGAAAAGCACACGAAACGCCATTGTTCTTCTGCCCAATTTCTGTGTTCAAGAGCCCATTGATATCGAATCCTACGATTGTGCATTGCTATAGGTGGTACCCGTAGCGGTCTTCGGGAATGAAGGTTCACTTCATGCAAGCGGTTTCTGACTGTTTGGTCGCTAATTAAGTTCCCTGAAGAGTGATGAAGCCTCACGGCTAACATCATGGCGGTTATTGTTGGAGCTCTTCGAGTTAAGATTTGAATGTATCGGTCTTGTCTCCGTGTGGTGCAGCGATACCGTCCTCCATGGCGCTCAGCCACGGTACCAGTGCTTCGGTAACGTGTCCAAAGTCGACTGATAACACTCTGACTTGTATTCAGAGCTAAAGCCACAGTACGTTGCCGGGAACCAGCTTCTATCATTCCCACGGCTCTGAGCATTTCTTCCCTGCTTAAATGACGTCGCCGCTCCATAATAACGTTGGTTTTAATCAGTAGTAGGGAAACAGTAGCACTAATAATGTCTTCAATGCGTTGTATGTTTTTATAGGGAAAATATTGACAGCTGATTTTCATCTTTTACTCGAATTTGATTCACAGTTCCTGATTCAAATTATGAAATGCACCAAAAAGGATCCATATAAATTTATAAAATCATAAATTTATTACAAAGCCACATCTCAATCTCAAGAAATCCGCATAAAAATGCTTGATCCCTAGACACTTTTGATGTGTGTAGTTATATTAAGTTACATTTAGTTATTGGCAATAAAAACTCATTTTCTTTCTTCTTTCTTTCTTTTAGATGTTCGGCCATACAAATAATTTCTTTCTAAAATTTACTCAAATTATATTTTGATTGGTTTTACTTACTTTTCTTGTTTGTACTCAGCTAGTATGGTGTTGCATATGTGCTTGGTTGTCGCACAATGTATGGCACCTCCCTCTTCATCATAGTCAGGATCCACTACCCCACAAACTTTGCAAAACATTTTCCTGAAACAAAATGTTAAAAGATCTCACCATGTTATTGTTTCTAGGGATTATTTCATAGAAATACCAAATTAAGCTGGCTGTAATATGTTATCTATAGACAGCATAATGCTAGGTATACTGTAAACCTACATTACAAGTGAAATAAGTTTGTTTTTAAGCAGGTAGGTAGTTAGGGATTACTTTCAAGGATTTACTTACAAAATTACTTCAAAGTTTGCATAATACCGCCGGAGTAAATTTTGTTAAAAAAATACTTTGGCGTAATTTGCAGGCCTACCTTATGGTAATGAGTCCTAAAGTCGTTCGAGAGAATATATTTTTTTTACATAGTTTTTTTTACCGCGGTTGCCTGTAGTTATGTATACATGACACACAATGTATCGAATAACACTGACGAATACTATAATATGCTTACCAGCAAGTTTTCGACTCTCAACCGGCAAATATTATCTTTCGCAAAATTAAGCAAAACTTACGTGAAATCCTTGTCACTTACAGCTGTTCTCGATTTGAAATATTTTTATTGATAAGAAATATTCGTACTCAAAGTAAAAATAAAAACGGAATTCATTTGACAAATAAACTCAATAAACGACAAGATGTGGAAAGACTTGATTTCAACTTTCTTCAAAATTCAACAGGCGTCTTGCTGAATCTCGATTCTGACAGTTTTATTAACTTGACATGACAGACAGATAACAGGAAACCGGAAATCCCCGAATAAAAATAAATGTAAAACCGTTGACGAGTGCGGTCACGATGTCACAAACAAATAGGAAAGAGGCAAAGTGTGAGACCTCAATGGAGGCAAAGCTTATCATAGATAGCTTAGCGCTAGTGGCGACATCTACGAATAGCTTACAAACAGACAAATGTCAAAATTGTTATTTCGAAAATATGTTCTAGAAACGATTGTTGACTGGAATTCTTGGTAAAAATTGGCTTTACTCATTCGAAAAACAGCGAATCAGATACAATACTTAGACAACGAAGTGCAAGCTCAAATGTTAAGACGAAAGTATAGCTAGAAATGTTGTAATCATCAAATAATGCTATCACAATCTAAGATAAATTATATACTTTGTCTTTGATCACAATGGTTCCGGTTCATGTACAGCCAATATTTGGAGGCTAAATAATGCACGGCCCGTATTGCAGACCCAATAATTTATGTCCATGGCTTCCAAATATTGGGGTATACTGGCTGTGCCAAATTCGTCAAGGGCTGTATTTCGCATCCAATAATAAACAGACTTGATTGCACACCCTGACATTTGGAAGCCAGTACATTAATTATTGGCTGTGCAATAATGGCGGCGCAATATCGACACGAGCCGAGTTTGTAAGGGCAATATTTGCCATCCAGGAAAAGCTGAGTATTTGAAATCCGATGTACATGAAATATTGGCAGTACAATATCGGCTGTGCAATTTTGGCCGTACATTATTATGGCCGTACAATATAGTCTAGGATAAGAAGTAGGTAAATGTTGCTATGAAATGTTATTATTTTCTGTCAGACTTTTTGGCGGGAAGTGAAAAGTGATACAGTTCGATTTTGTTTTATTTTCCAAACAAGTGTTATTTCGAGTGATCATGTGTAATATCGGTGGAATATTAACCATTATGTAGTCGTTAACGTGCACGAGTGTAGGCAAATGAAACAAAATAGGGAAAACATTGCTTTTTATGTTCTCACAAAAAGTCCATGGAAAGCTTGAATAAAGTTCCACCACTTTATTGAAGCACTAGGAGAGGGCCCGGCTTGTTGCTGTTGACCCTCATTCTCAACAAAAGTATAATAAAATGGAATATTAAACTATCAAATAAAAACTACGTAAGACATGGCGGTATGGTCATAGAGACTTAAGCCTAACCTAACGGGCAAATTAAAAAAAAATATATTTTCTGTCATTATTCAACCAGTTCTTTTTTTTAGGGGGCGTTCAAAAATCACCCAGTGAATGTAATTATTACTATAGGCCGACCGTTTAACTCGCGTATCGCCTGCGCGGTAAGAAGGGAGCGAGGGGAGATGTTAGCGGGTGGGTGAAAGGGGTTCGCGGAGCAGAGAGCTTACGTCAAGTGCGACAGTGCGCTGGCTGTTAGACATGCGCAAAACAGTGCATTGAAAAGTAATGTGATATGGCATCACATTTCGTACCGAGTAATATTTCATTACTTCATCACCCCAAACATCACCTGAGGTGGTCGCGTCGGACGCACTATCTATCACTTGTGTGATATTGTAATGGAATGCTCAAATGCAATAGCAAGTGATAGTTATAGCGCATATACATGAGATAGCGAGTTACTTATTTTTTTGTGACTGGAGCGAGTACATCAAATCAAAATAACAATATCGTTTTGAGCGAGTGGTTCAAAACATTCAAATATTACGGGCGGGGGCGGTGCCAAAATAACCTATTGTCGCCTTAATTTTCTAGTAATACGGTTTTAAATGGAAGTTCAATCAAGTGGCAGGCAGGGCGCACGTGCGATGAAGTTCGCTTCCTCTCTCTCAAACGCGCGCGCGAATAGTGTCAGTGAGGCATAGACTCGATAGACATAATGCAACGAACAGAACAGTGCACTGTGTGATGCTATGGTGTGATGTGTAATGTTTAATTTAGTCGAGTAATATGTAATGCTACAGTACTCGATCGGGTAATATTACGCGTAATGCATCAATCGCATTACTTACACATGTCTACTGGCTGTGCTCGCAGCGCGCGGTTGGTATTTTTGTTACGGACGCTTGGACATAAACGCACAAGGTATACGACTTGCCAAGATAAATCTCAAGATGAATCGCTCTTGCAGTTTTGCGAACAACACGCGACAGAAAATATTTACAAAATAGATGAAATTTTAAAGGCGGCAGGTCATGGAGTCTTACGACTGCCTCCATATCACCCAGACTTGAACCCAATCGAATTGGTTTGGGGGGATATCAAAGGACAGCTCGCAAAAATTGAAATTGATTCTAATTTAGACAAAAAGAAAAATACACTGGAACAGTTATTTGCCGAATTCTCTGTAGAAAAATGGGTTAACTGCGATAAACATGTACAAACTATTGAAAATGAATATTGTCTGCACGATCGTATCGTTGATGAAGAGATGGACCGATTTATTATTAATTTGCAAGATTCTGACTCCTCAAGCTACACAGACAGTGATGATGATTCAAGCGATATGGATATTAGTGATGAATAGTCCTATACAACTTTTATCTGTGGTTAAATATTTCTTAAACGGAGTTAATTATTGTTTTTATGATTTTGTACCTAAGAAGCTATTAATAAAATATTTGTAAAACTTAAAAATAAATACTTAAAAAAAAGATACCTATTATTTTATTATTTACCAACAATGTCTATCTCGAGATAAATCTTTGGATTATTGACTCCGTGTGTAGTGTTACCCGCCCCCGCTCCCTTCTTACCGCGCAGGCGATACGCGAGTTAAACGGTCGGCCTATATTTAAGTATTTATTACCCAAAGGCATTGAGGTCTTACACTACATTCCTCAATGCCCAAAGGCTTACCATTCGAAGCTTAGCATGGACTGGAGTTCTTATTGTCAGATTGTCACTATTGATAAATGTCAGCAAAGATAAAATTAATAATTTGTCTTTGAATGTCAGACTGTCTGTTCTGTCAGTCACACGTCAGTCAGTCGCTCGTGCTTGAAGTGGTTAGTGTGTACCTAAGTACTATTTTATCTAAATCTAATTAAATAAAATAAAATAATATTAAAGATAAATGTAATCGACGTACCTACATTCTAAATCCCTTTTACTTGAATTTATTAAGTTTGAATGAATATGAGGTTGTAATATAGCTCAATTCTATCTCGGCTTATAACCTCAAGTTTTAGATTTTTTTGGTTTTAAAAAGTAAATATTCTGAGAAAAATGAGTGATAATGTGGGATTTGTTGACATTATGGAGCCGCGGCACACTGAATCCGGGATATTCAGCTTCATGACCAGGAGCTGGAATCCAAAGACAACTCTTGTCCTGGACAAGTATCATTCGCCTCAGGAACTGAAGGATATGGTCGCAAACTCAGTGTACTTAGACGCAGTCATAGAATCGGTAAGTTCAAATTTATTCCTAAATAAACTTATTTACAGATAAAATGTTCACCCAAAATTACAGATAAGATATTTGCCCTTCCTGCCAAAATACTAGTACCTCTGTTAATTTTTGGCTATTTACTAAGTTCATCACTATCACTACATAGTATAAAACAAAGTCGCTTTCTCTGTCCCTTTATCCCTGTGTATGCTTAAATCTTTAAAATTATGCAACGGATTTTGATGCGATTTTTTTAATAGATAGAGTGATTGAAGATGAAGGTTTATATGTATAATAACCGTGCGAAGCCGCTAGTAAATTATAAAATTATACTCTGATTTTATGCCTCGAAACCAACAAATCATTCAGAATAAAATTTTTAGGTATATTAATTGTGTGTTATTGTTATTTGTACCAAAGATGAAATAAAAACATACTTTGCCATTAGGAAAGTGCAAGAACTGGTGTGAGAAAAGAGAAGTTACGAAATGAAGTTGTCAGCTACTTGGAAGAAATGGGATTTGAGAAGAAGGTCCATGTCATCAGATGGATGGGTGTTCTCTTCTTGAAGATCAGTTTTATGATGAAGATCAAACTCTATATCAATGAACCTGCTGTTCTAAAGGTATACCCTAAATACCCTATGTATATTCAATGTATGTAATTATGTATGTATGTAGTACATTATATTAATATATTGATATATCATAAAGTATAATTTTTATGACTAGTGTTAGTGTAGGTATGCCTAGTGGGATGACAAAATTGTTGAAACAGCTGGCAGAACAGTCCAGACTAGTACAACAGATAAGGGAAGGTTGGAAGAGGTTGGGTAAGTAGGGGTTTCAGAACTAGCTTGGGATTTCTCCAGAGATAGTTGTTAGATGAGGATATATTGTGCCAAGCCACCAGCAGGGGATTCGTGCAACTCAAACGCCGGATCTGATTGCTTTTCATTTTCAAATTTGGAAGGAGTTAGCATGTTTCAAACTGCAATATTGATAGTTTTTAGCAATTGTGACCATGACCAATATAGGGCAGCCTATCCTTAGATAGGGATTGGGACACGGACTTAGTAGAAAAGTTCGATAATTCCACAGAAAAATACCAATCACAAGATAGCGTTCAGTGTTTGAGTTACACGAATCCCCTGCTGGGCAGCCGCGCGTCTTTTTCGGTCCCCTCACGCAATACTATGTATTTTAACAATGAAGATGAAGTATAAAATGCGGCGTCACTGAAATAAGGCCGCGCGCGGCTGCCGTCGCAGTTCGTGATGACGAACGACCGCTGGCCGCTGGCAGTAGTTGCTTTTGAACATGGTACAGAATACAGTATTCAATAGTTAGTAAAAACGTTATTAATAAACAGTAAATAAGAGTTAAACAATGTTTAACATATTTTGTTACTGTTCGACTTACATTGAAAATAATATGATAGAAAGACACAAAATATTAAACAATAACTGTTAATTGGTTCTGTAAATAAATGAGGTTTTAAACAGAGTTTTAATTTGAATTAGCTAACTCTTATTTTATATTTCAGCTTAAAGCCACTTTGGGTAGCAATCCCGTGCTATTTCTGCCAACACATCGTAGCTATGCAGATTTTTGTTTGATGACCTATCTCTGCTACCACTACCAGATTGATTTCCCTACTGTTGCTGCTGGCATGGGTAATTAATACAATTTTCTCATATATATGATTTCTCTCTCCAAGAAGGCGTCCTATTACTGTGAACGGGTAATTATTATATTAATTAAGCTTAATTTGAGATGGATGGGTTAAATTAGACAATTCAATTTTAAAATAATTATTTCTAACTGCGCAAAGTGGCTTAACCCGCGGTTTTCAGGATAAAAAGTAGCCTGTCCTTTTCCAGGACCTAAAGAACCTATATATTAAATTTCATCAAAATCCGTTCAGTAGTTTTGCGTGATTGAGTAACAAACATCCAATACATCTATCCATCCTCACAAACTTCTTTCGCATTTATAATATTATTAGGATTCGGAAAACAGCGATCAACAAATATATGAATAGGTTACGAAACTTAACATTATATTTAACAAAGAAAAAAAAGCAGGTATTTTAATATCTCACGTGAGTATAGGCATCCCGTGCAAACATAAGAGCGGTCATCTTACATTTCAGTCATCGCCCGCACGAAATGCCTCAATACAGGCGCATGATTCCACACAGTTTTCGGGATGATGTAGATACTCCCCCTTGCCCTCCTCATCAGTGATGCCACTTTCTTCCTAATGACGGCAAGAAAGCCTTGAGAGAACAATCCGGGGGCATTACAAAAACAAGGAAGTCTCAACATCATCCTGAAAATCTTGTTATATTTGACGCGTAGGTCAATAAATCTTCGTTTCATAAATCTTTTTTTTTTATTTAATTGAATGACGAGGCAAGCTGGTTGTTTGCCTGATAGTAAGCAGTACGCCAGCCCATAACCATAACAGCACCACCCGGTACTTTGTTTTGGAGAATCCTGCGCGGTGCTGCACTGCGCTCGTCACCCTGAGACATTTAGCTGTTGAGTCTCTCAATGCCCAGTAATTTCGCTGGCTACAATGCCCTTCAAACCGGAACAGAGTAATGCTTGCGCACTCTTGCTTGGCGGCTGAATAACTGGCAAAGCGATGGTACCCACCCAGACGGCCTCTCGCATACGAGAAACCTACCACCAGTCTTCTTTCCATCCAGTATTTTAAACTTCACTCAAGCATGAAGTTATCGGCACTAATATTGGCATAGGCACAGAATAATTTAATAGTATGCATACCACATATGGTATACCACATACGTACTGACATTGGAACTTGTTCTCGCGAGGCCGCCTTGACTAATATTGATTTATGAACATTATTTGCTTATTAGATGTATGTATAAGCTTTACACAATCGTATGTATACATTCATCATCATCAGCCCATTACGGTCCTACAGCTGGGACACGGGCCTTCCTCAGAGATAGTATGGGCCATAATCCATCACGCTGGTCCAGTGCGGCTTGGTGGATGTCACATGTCCTTGAACTTCGTGATCAATTCTTAGAGATGCCGACGATATGTTCCGTCACCGTTTTTAGAGCGAGTGTTAAATCCGCACATAACTTAAGAAAGTTAGCAGGGCAAGCGGGATTCGAAATCGGGCGCGTCAGATCGAAAGTCGCACGTGCTTCCACTGAGCCACCCTCGCTCTTGTACATCTTGTACACACGTATATATACAGGTAGATTTTTGAGACGGGACCGTAAGGTAGGTACCTTAATCGTTATAGTTACAGGAAAACGTCCCTAGGAGACCACCCATAACTTTATGAGATATTCTGAACGATTTTGGAAAAAAGAAGAAAACGCTAATAATATATTTTTTATGCCAATCGATCGTTTCTTGTAGGGATCAAAAGACTCTATGGGACAATAGTTAATGACAGAAATCCACCAAAATCTTTCCCCATAAATTTGTGCCCACGGAAAAACTATTAATCAACTCGAAATATTTTTTGTTGCCAATCGATCCTATTTCTAACTGTGATCAAAAGACTCTGAAGCCAACTGAAGTTTGAGGACAGAAACTGGTAAGTCACAAGACCGGGCTTACACGCAGGCACCTAGGGAATCCTAGTCTCGGTTCAGGATCTATGTATGTGATCGTTGGTCGTTATTTATCATTTGACATTCCAACTATATTTCTTAGAGTTGTGCCTACTTATCACCTAATAATGTATTTTCAGATTTTTACCACATGGCAGTGATAGGGCGTCGCATGCGCGAAACTTGTGCGTTTTACATTCGACGGACGCTGGTCGGTGCGCCTCTATATGCTGCGACTTTGAAGCAGTACGTCAGGACAGTGGTTGGGAAACACTGCGCCCCGATGGAGTTTTTCCTAGAAGGCACTCGGAGCCGGAGCAACAAGAGTCTACCGCCAAAATATGGTAAGGGTTAAAAATGTTAAGGGATCGAGTATCGAATGCCTAATGGGTGCGAGGTTGCATAGGTTATGTATGAAGGGATGAAAGAGACGCGGGATCGGCGTTTGGCGCGCGGGGCCCGCCAGCACCTACCTGTGTCGTTAGCAAAACAGTGGAGACCGGGTTCCCAAAATGCGCGCATAATGTTAATGTTGGAATGTAATTCGTTATAACCCGTCATCCATTCATTTACTTTAGTTCCGTCATTTCAGAAGGATAATGAAGATTTCACACAGAGTTAAAATTAAAGTAGATACATCGTGACGCGTAACGTTAACTGATACGATAGGCATCTAAATCTTAGCATCTATTTGACAATTTTAATATAACCTATGTAGGTACTCGATTATATGTTACTTTAATACAAATTGGTTTCGCAAAAACTGACTATAAAATAGCCCTTCAAGAAGCACTACGAAGAGGCGCAACACTATAAATAAAATCCGACATTTTAAAATCTGATGATAATAAAATACCGGAAGCGCTAGAAAAACTAAGTCCAAATAGACTAACTTTAGCTATTTCTAAAAAAACATAATACGTGTTAGGAGCACTATCCTACTTTAAACCGACTAACCTACTTCCTACAGCTCGGCTGTCATTTATGAGGTCTTTGCCCTGATATAATTAGATTACACTTATGATAACACCTAGATACTAGACTAGTGCCGGGCGGGCACTAACTGTAGTGTCAGTTAGGCTCTAACCACACGCTACTTTTCGCAGCCGCGACCGACGATTTTTTTTTGATTTCGGAAGCTAGACGCAGCGATCGCGAGATTAAGTTGCCGCAACCGAAACAATGCCGATCGCGGATGCTAAAAGTAGCAATCGCTAAAACGCACCACTGTGATACTCGATCGCATAATCGCCGATCGCGGATGCAAGTAGCATGCGTGGATCGGACCATATATATATCACTACTTTGATAATGGTAACCTCCTATCTAGGTCCTTATTGGCCTATAAGCCGCCTGCGCCCCGCGGTTTCCGACATAAAAAATATCCAGGCTCCATCACAGAATTCTAAGGGACAGAAGCATCACTCCGCAAAGCAATTTAAACAAATAGCGACCCTTGCGTTGACGCAATAAAATTCAATTCAGCTCGCGTGGCGCTGCATACCTACCAGTCATATTAACCTACGTCGGTGTCTAGCTATGTACTTGTAGCTTCGTACCTACAGTGCGGAGTGCGCTAGGCCTGGCTCCATTCCAAATTTCACTAAAATCCGTTGAGTCGTTACAGCGTAACAAGTAACAAACTACTCGTCGGATGCGGTAGGCCGCCTAAGTAGGTAATACTGTTAAACAGTAGTGCGCAAGGCTGTGTTCCGCTTTAAAGGGCATTGTAGCCAACGAAATTACTTTGATACCTTAATACCTGACATTTCGGGATGATGACCGCAATGCAGTGTTATGCAGTACTTTTTATGGTATAAAAAGTTTTGGCTAGCACTGCAATTGTTATGGGCATGCGTGGCGCTTAGCCATCCGGCGAACGATTTGCTCGTCCCATCAATAATTTCCATAAAAGCACTTGCAAACTTTTGCATTTACAATGTAAATAAATACACCCAACGATCACATACATAGATCCTGGCCCCTAACTAGGATTGCTTGTATCTAGGGAACCAGGAAGTATGAGGACCATGGTCCCACGACACCCAGACACGAAACAAATGCTTGCGATTTTTTTTATTCTTTGCACAAACATTTGTACTGTCGCGGGAATCGAACCCGCAACCTCAGTGGTGTATGATATTTGAGCCAACCTGCCCAACCACTACACCAAAGAGGCTGTCAATATGTGATCTATCAATCATATATATCAATCGGTAGTAAATTACATAAAATTATAACAATTTCAGGTTATGTTATGACATGACAGATTTTTAACCACCTATTGTGATTCATGTAGTATTTTTAACCGACTTCAAAAAAGTAGGAGGTTCTCAAATCGACGGTATGTTTTTTTTAATTATTTTTTTGTATTTATTGTAACTCCGCCAATTATAAATTGATTTTGATGATCCTTTTTTGTTTGGTAGGTCATATTTCAGAGGTAGTCCCATATACATTTTAACAGAACTTTTAAAATAAAATTACAAAAGCAAAAAATATAAGTCTATTACTCGGTTCTTGGTTTTAAAAAAATAATAATTATAATGCAATAAAAGCGCTCATTGTTCTATAACTATTACCAAGTCAGGGTTATTTGATAGTACAAAGCCGTATGAGGCTTTGTATAAATCGCCGAAAACAAAATACTAACGTCAAGTTATTGACGTCATCAGACTAGCATTCTATGTCCTACACGTCATGATTACCCCTAATTAATATATCAATAAGGTGGATAATTGAATACACGATGTTTAATGAATTCAGATTCTAAATACGTGTGAACTCGAAAGACTTCATGAAAACCATAAATTTATTAAGTAACACTAAAGGCCTCTCTAGGTGGTCAAAACTGCTTGTCAAGCACGTTATTTTTTGACAAGCAATTTTGACCGTATAGAACTAAGCTTGCTGTATACTTAGATATAGCGGTAGGTATACTATAGGGTAAATAGATATGGATATACGTAATAATAATAAATAGATATTATAATATATATAGCTATAGAATAAATTGTTTATTCAAAAAGGTGGTTATTATTATTATTTATTTATTATTTATTATTATTTACGTAATAAATATAGGTAGTATTGTTATTATTCTGTGGTAATAAGTTCTAGGATTAGTAGTAAGGATAGTTTAATACTTATATCAATGATTGCCTCCATTAACCAGGTATGCTGTCCATGGCACTGATGCCGCTTTTTGCCCGCGAAGTGCCGGACATTACGGTGGTGCCCATCAACATCAGCTACGATCGGTTGATGGAGCACGGTCTCTTCGCGTACGAGCATCTCGGAGTGCCCAAGCCAAAGGAGTCTACTGGGGTAAGCTTTCTAAATACCTAGTAAGAGGATTTCTTTAACTTTTAGTCTTTACAAAATTTTACTAGGTTGTAGGTCTCTCTTATGCGAGAGGCCGTCATGTCAAAAGCCAAAATATATTTACTAAATAGGCGCAAATAATGCACTTTTAAACGTCATATACACATAATTCAAATCAATTAAAATACGTTAAAAATTGTAATTTAAAATATTATGGCTTTGAAAAAAAGGGTAACCATATCGACTCATTTCTTTCCCATGCTCAAATTGAAGTCCGGGCCCAGAAAAATGCGGAAACTGTCGCTACCAGTGCTGAGTTGGTATCACCGCTTTGCCAGTTATTCTGCCGCCAAGCAGGTGTTCGCAAGTATTACAGTGTTCCGGTTTGGAGGACATTGTAACCAGCGAAATTACTCGGCATTATGAGACTTCAGAGCTATTGTCTGGGAGTGACGAACGTAGTCTTACTATATAAGTTACTTGTGATTATTATATTTGTTTATTATGTACACCACCAAACCGCATTAGACCTTATACCTGTTCTACCCATCCAAAGGTTGTCTGGAAGAAATCGCTCTAAGCGATTAGACCGCCCATTGTACGTCAAAACTACGATGTATTTTGTGACTCTTATTTTATTTTTCATCATGTGTCTACGTCGACTATGTGTCATAATTGTGTCTATGTTATTTGGTGTGCAATAAAATGTTATTGTATTGTATTGTAATCAGCACCTAGGAAAATGAAACCAATAAAATGGTTAAAAACATTAAATTTTAAAACAAAAACAATTATATTTCTAAACTGTATGCGTATACATTATACATGTATGTATGTCTGCAATCACTTTGATTTGAATAAAATTTAAAGTATGTAAACACCTATATTGTATAATTAGTTACAGCTAATTAAAACAAAATTATTTAACACGTTTACAGTGATTATTAATCAATGATGTATACCACTCCATGATGTGACCTACTGTTTACCTTTATAATTAGCACGAGTGCCCATTGCCCATACACTTACATATTCATATTTATGTTCATGTAGGCTCATAATCATTATTTATTTCAATGTTAATAACCGCTTTGACATATGTAATGCGAACAGCTAAGGAATGGAACGCCTCACCAGCGTTTCCCGATTCTTTTAAACTGGGTATGCTCAAGTCTAAAGTGAATTGTAAAACGTGTGAACTTCGGAGAGCGCTTGAGGAAGTCGGAACGCGCTCCGAATCGTCAATTCAAATTGCGCTCCGAACTTTTCTTTATGTACGCCGCGCTTTAGATATATTTTACATACATTACATATACGCAATTTTCATACGTTTTAGACGGCTCAAGGCGACCTTGGCGGTCAAAGCGTTAAAAAGTGACGAAACTACCTGTTATTTACTGGTGGTAGGTTTCTCGTATGCGAGAGGCCGTCTGGGTGGGTACCACCGCTTTGCCAGTTATTCAGCCGTCAAGCAGTAGTGCGCAAGCATTACTGTGTTCCGGTTTGAAGAGCATTGTAGCCAGTGAAATTACTGGCATTATGAGACTTAACAGCAAATTGTCTCAGGGTGACGAGCGCACTGCAGCGCCGCGCATTATTTTGCAAAACAAAGTTCTGGGTGGTGCTGTTATTGCTATGGGCTTGCGTATTGCTTACCATCAGGCAAAAGACCAGCTCGTCTCGTCATTCAAATACATTTAAAAAAAAAACCTGTCTATCCAAAGATCGAAGAAGTTGCGCGTAGCATCTATCTGTTACTTGATTATGTTGACTATTGTTGTCCTGTGTATTTGGTATTCAATAAAGAATTATTGTATTGTATTGTCACAATATCCGATGAAAGACCATTGCATGTTGTTCAATATTAACATTACTCGGATAAAGTACTTGCATAACAAAGTAAACAGAAACATCCGCCACGAATAAAGCGTAAATTACCTTAAATCAACACTAAACTTGTCACAGTACATCATCGCAATTTGTAAATATTCTCTTTATGGCCTTTATGTCATCATAGAGACTTACGTAAGACAGAATAAACACAAGTAATATATAAGCAAAGTAAATAAATGAATGTATCAAGAGGTGCGAAAATAAGGTGTTAACTAGCAGTTACAAACGTAATAGATTTAATAATTTGTGCTTCCTGACAACCTGGAAGTCAAATCGGGAGTGAACAGGGTCCTAATTCACTATGACAACTTGGCGATTCCTTGCTTCGAGGATACGTCGATTCCTTCATTAATAAACGACGTCTGCGAAATTTGTAATCTCTATGACGCGTCATATATGTATGCGTCATAGAGATGTCGTTTATTAATGAAGGAATCGACGTGATTTCGAAACAAGGAATCGCCAAGTTATATAGTTATATAGTGAATTGGGGCCCTGGTATCTTCTAGGCGAGCGTGTTACTTATCGCTTACCATCAGGTGGGAAAGTGGTAATAATAAGCACAAACCTATAATAAATTAGTAAAAAATAAGAAATTGGGATTATAGGGTAGAAGTCGGTACTCTCGACTGGTGATCGAGCGATACAATAGCTCATCTTCACGGAGAACGTGCGAACCGGCCCAATTGCGAGTCAAAAGATGCTTAACTGAACCTCTTGATGAAATGAATTTCTTACTAGCTGTCCCGACTGACGTTGTCAGTTTTCCCGAATTTCCCAATTTTCTGGACAATTGTTCCAATTTATCTATCCATAAAAATCTAATACACCATAATACAAAAAATTTAAAAAGAAATACCAAATCGGTCTCGCCGTTCTCAAGTGATGCGCTTAGCAACGAAAAGCATTAAATTTTTATTTATATAGATTTTTTCGTGTCGACAATACCTACTGCTTGCATGCCATGACAAAATATTCTCGACGCATTTCTCGCTTATTTTTATTTTTTAATAACTACAGATTGATGATAACGAACAAAGGTTATTTAAAAAATGAGTGGCCTCTTACGAGTGGCAAACAATTCGTAAAATAGTCAGTACCTAATGCTTAATTAATATGCATAATGTAATGTAATCTTAGCTCTTTTTGTATCTAATATTTTGTCATGTATAAAAACAAAAATTAAATTTTACCCATTCATCTTCTTATAAAATTCCCAGGTATAACTATGCTATAGGTACTACATATATTATTATGTATGTACAATTATTTTATAACTACAACAGCTGACCCGGCAAACGTTTTGCCAAATAAATTAAAAAAAATGTTAAGGGTGAACAACCCTTATCACTTAGGGGTATGAAAAATAGATAGTAGCCGATTCTCAGACCTACTGAATATGCATATAAAATTTGGTAAAAATCAGTAAAGCCGTTTCGGAGGAGTAAGGTAACTAACATTGTGACACGAGAATTTTATATATATGATTTTACATAAGTATGTAGGTAGTAGTAAGTACAGCGACCCTTGAACAGCGAATTCACATTTTTACCTGTACGTAAACTAAAGTATGGCCCTCATGTAATCCTTGGGCGAGATAATAAATATAATAAATATGCGGTGTAAGTAGTAGTTGGTGCAATAACCCAAAATGAGTTTTGGCTTCCGACAATAGAAGACGCCACTTTGGTCTATCTCTGCCAACTCCAACTCTTGGCATTCTCTGAAACATAGCCACCATCATCAAAAACAATCATTTATTATAGCTGCTATTATCTGCCCGGAGTGCTACATTTTAAATGGCTCTGCTGGAGAGTATCCTCCGCAGCAGAGCCACAATCGATGCCTATTATTTCATTATATATAATTATATTGCATATATGCTAGTCTGTAAGGTATATATTTTATGGGCCTCTGGTACTTTTAATTTGTTAACTGTATTATTGCCTGTTTTTTTTTTATGCAACTGAATGACAAGGCGAGCTGGTCGTTTGCCTGATGCTAAGCAATATGCCAGCCCATAACAATAGCAGCACCACCCAGAACTTTATTTTGCAAAATCCTGCGCGGCGCTGTACTGCGCTCGTCACCCTGAGACAATTAGCTGGTGAGTCTCATAATGCCCAAAAATTTCGCTGGCTGCAATGCCCTTCAAGCCGGAACACAGTAATGCTTGCGCATTACTGCTTGGCGGCTGATAACTGGCAAAGCGGTGGTACCCACCCAGATGGCCTCTCGCATACGAGAAACCTACCACCAGTGAAATGAATTTATTATTTATTATTATTATTATCA
Organism: Petrophora chlorosata; assembly: GCA_951640565.1. Taxonomy (NCBI): domain Eukaryota; kingdom Metazoa; phylum Arthropoda; class Insecta; order Lepidoptera; family Geometridae; genus Petrophora; species Petrophora chlorosata. The sequence goes on along the minus strand of OX621207.1, from coordinate 6,856,812 downwards.
TCTATTATACGTACAGCTACAATCGGCATACGTACATAATGTACGTTTACCTTACGTCTTTTTAAATATAAATATTCTTTTTGATAATAATGGCATGACACAACTCTTGCCAGTTTTGGGCCTAAAGCTCACGCAATTCGATCCCCTGGAGAACCAAGTATCATAATGGAAACCCGCAATCTTCACACTTTCAGGGTTTCCTCAAATCACTTCGTAGCCTGAACGACCATTTCGGCAATATCTACATTAACCTCGGCGAGCCCATATCCGTCCGCGAGTTTCTCCACAACGACACCTCACACTCCTCCGAGATCCTCAAACCTTTAGACCTGCAGCAACTGACCCCAGACCAGTTCAGCAAAGTCCAAAGCGTCGCCGACCACGTGATGACTAAACAGCAAGAATGCACAGTCGCGACTATATCTAACCTAACCGCCTTAGTACTAATGCAGAGTGTGATGAATAACAAACCGTTGTCTTTCGAAGAAGTGATCAAAGAAGTTGAATGGATGATGGGCGTGTTAATTAATTTGGGCGCGAAAGTATTCGAGAATGATGTGAGAGGGAGCGTCGAGAGGATCCTAGTGGTTCATAAGAAGATGATGACCTTGGATAAGGAGCGGAGGCTGAGGCTGGTCACTGAAGCGGTGATGGAAGTATCTGGTGATATAAAGAAGAAAATGAAAGGTAGATTTTTTTCGACTTTTAAGAAATATAAACATCAAGTGCTTACTACTAACGTAGTACTCGCTTAAGATTTTTAAATCATTAGGAAGAAGAAAAACGTTATCGCTCGTGCAGGGATCGAACCTGCGTCTTTGGAATACCGTTACGACGCCAAATTTTAAAAATATTAAGATTTTCGCCTAGCATGCACAAATGCATTCAATATCAAAAATAGTTCGCTTCTTTCGCCTTAATACGTTACCTTAATCCTTAATCTACCTTTACCTAATTTCTTTTTTCTTTACCTAATGTTACCTTAATCTAGTTCCACGATGGACTTTTTTTACACACTAGCAACAATATCAGAGGAAGCATTAACGGATATTGTATTCTAAAACAATTATCTAATCACCCTAATCAATATTACAGTTAGTACTTTGCAAATAAAAGATATGAGTTGTTGTCGCGAAGTAATTATTGATGTGATCATGTTATGGACAAACTTGCCGATTACCATCAGCTGCACTTTACTAGTCGTTTCCTCACTGCCTAAATAATTGGGGATTTTATTTATATAATACTAGCTGCGCCCTGCGGTTTCACCCGCGGCTTCCCGGAATAAAAATTAGCCTATGTGTTAATCCAGGGTATAAGCTATCTCCATACCAAATTTCATCAAAATCCATTCAGTAGTTTTTTCGTGAAAGCGTACATCCATTTTTACAAACTTTCGCGTTTATAATATTAGTAGGATCTCAAAGACGTCTCTATGTAGGTATTACTTAAAAATCGTGGTAAAATATGTGAAAATAAAAAACGAAGACAAGCATGTTATCAGAACTTATGGGTATGTAACAATGTAACCTAATAGAATAACAAACCTAACTTAACTAAAAACAGAACAAAATCAAAGTGAATAGAGGATTTAAAAAAAATTATCGTAATCATAAAAGGTTATCTGGTAGAGGCATCGTTTGAATGTTGACATTGAATATCTTTTCTAAAATCAACAAGGTCAAGTTGTATCTTCATAGTCACCCAACCCACTTTTATGTGACACACCCAATATAATCAAGTTTGTATAATCAAGTTGGGACATATGGTGCCAAACCGAGAAATCTAAATTAATATCTTTTCAGCAGTGTTTAAGTCTATAAGGTAACAAACATTCAAAGTTAGAATTTTTTATAATAGATAAAAAAAGATTAAAAATAAATTAAGAACCCCCAACACAATAAAACATATCTAAGAACCACCGCTAGAAAACCTGCCTTCAAATAAAAAAACCACTTCCAAATCGGTTCACCCGTTTAAGAGCTACGGTGCCACAGACAGACACACATAGTGATCAAACTTATAACACCCCTCCTTTTTGCGTAGGGGGTAAAAAGAAGATTTTTAACACTCAATAGTTTTCGTAAATCGTTTATTGCAGCATCAAAACAAACACACGTAACATACATAAACAGTTTTAGCAAGTAAATCAATTATAAAGTTCACAAATCAAAGTTTAGGTAAACAACTAACGAGGATCGTCGGGAATGCGCGGTGCAACTTTCGATTGGCTGTTGCTATCCGAGATCTCGAACTCTCTTTCTCACGCCCGGCGCGCGCGGCGCGGGGAGCGTCCGGCGTGCGGGGCGGGGAAGGGAAGAGAGGTGCGCGGGACACGAGTGCAAACGAATCGCGTATCACGGAGTAGGTTTGAAAAAGCCCGCGTTATAGATTTGTAATGTTGCAGGTCACAGCTTAGCCCCGGAGACGATGGCGATAGGTCTGCCTGTCATACAACTGCAGCTGTACGTGAATCCGATCCTTCACTACGTCGTGCCGGCGGCCATCGTCTGCGTTATTGCACATAGAGGCGCCGTTACGAAAGGTAACAACTGTCACAACTTGTCAACATATATACCACTTATCAGCGGGTACTACATTTTATAATTTCATATATAAACTAGCTGCGGTCACCAGTTTCCCGGGATAAAAAGTAGCCTATGTGTTAAGCCATCTCCATTAGAAATTACATCCAGATATTTTTAGCCGTTGCGGCGTGAAGAGGTAACAAACACACTAACATACAAACTTTCGCATTTATAATAGTAGGACAAACTAAGGTGCCCTTGTGTTGGAAATCTAGAACTAATGGTTCGCTCTAAACTTAGCGTCTATTCTTTCTATTCATTCTATCTTATATTCTATTCAAGTTGATATTAAAATAAAAAATTGAAGTTGAATCAAGAAAAAAATCCCGAAGAATCAAGATTTTTGAATGATAATTTTGGGATTTTTTCGAAGTAGTTTTTCTTTATCGCCCCCAGTGGTGGCAAAATCAGAAGTTTTTACGATATATAACTTTGATGTTACGCAGAATTTACTGAGGTTACGATACAATGGCCAGCTTCGCCCGCGGAAAATTTGAAAACTCAACACCTTATATGGAACAACATATTATATTCCATATTTCTATCTTCAGTGGTCATGCTGCGCTTTGTCTGTCAGTTACGGAACTGTTTTGTTTGTATATGTTACTGTAAAAGCTAAAACTATGGTAAATCCTAAGAACTTCCAGTAAAACCTAAGATTTACCAACTCTTTATGGCAGAAATCCGAAATGTTCTGCGATCATCGTTAATTTCGAACTTTTACCAGCATTCATACGGTATATCTTAGGTTTTATCTCAGAGACCCGGTAAATGTTAAAAATAAAGTCATGTCTTGACGTGTCGGCACTAATCTAAGGCAAAGTCAATAGGTGCGACGACGAGCGAAGAGAGGAGGAGCGTTAGGTTACTTGTGACCACTACAACGCGCGATACGAGCGAGCGTAGCGAGCGTGCCGCGGCAGCGACCGGCGAGGTGACAGAAGAATTTTCATTTTATTAAAACGTGTTTTATCTACATAGTTTCACTTAGTTTTAACTGATATAAGACTCATTAAGTAACATAAATAATACTCATTATTTTATTAACAAAACCAACATTTATTTACCCACCGTCATTGGTAAAACTTAGCATGTTCCAAACGCTAATGGTAAAAGCCCGAAAAAAGTATCTTTTTTGTAAAACCCTTACATTACCATGTTGGTCAGTCCTAAGATTTACCTACTAGTAAAACCTAAGATTTACCAATATACGGGCTTTTACAGTAACATTTATATAAAAATGAACGTATCTTATCGCACCACCATTGGGGCGTGTCAATAACCTGATTAATTAACATGAATCGTTGTTATCAGATGAACTGGCGACGCAGTACCGACGGCTCAGGAAACTGTTGAGTCACGAGTTCTTTCATATTGAGAAGACTGAGGATAACGTAAGTACTAGGTACAGTCGGCAAAAGTTGCTGAACATTTTATATTTTTCATCTCTTTTAGGCACATTTCCTATCTTCAAATAACGAGTCGTATTTTCTGACCTGTGTATTTGTTTAGTACTTCCAAAACACGTACTTGGCGGGTTTTGATGCGGTTTTTTACCATTATGGAGGAGTGGGAGGTATTGGATAGATAGGGTATAGGTTTTCACTGTAGAAGCACCTCCATTTAATAAGGGAGATCTTCCGACCGAGCCAGGTGTTTTCGGCCCGGGGACAGCAGTCCGACAGAACCTACTTGGAACTTGTATACCTAGGTCTTATTTGTCGTGCGAACATCGTGTGTGCGATGCAGGATTTGTATAGAAATCTGCGATTTTGTATGGGCATTTATGCTACTTTATGTCAGCGCCATCTGTGAGCATGTCGTTGATATATGTAGCGGCTGAGGTCGCCACACCACCATTATTGAAAGAAGTACTAAGCGAACAAACAGACAGATGGCGACGACTTTATACCTCATGAGATTACATCTATTCTAATAATTATTTTCAGACCTTCAACACGGCATTAGAGTATTGCAAACAGAACGGTGTGATTGCAAGTAATGGGGAGCTGTACACGATGGGGCGAGATGTGAAGCTTCAGTACTTACTGCGGTGGGCGGTTTGGCCGGCGCTCACTACGCTTTTGAAATGTGCTGAGGTCATGACGGAGGTGAGATAGCAGCTTAGTAATAATTATTGTTAGGTAAGACTGGCACTAGGTTAGACTCTAGACACACGGCACGCGGCGCGGTAGGCCATAAATATAAAAACGGCGCGGCGCCGCTGTAGTATATTGTGGTTTAACCCAAACAATTTCATTAAAATAATAACATTTGTTTATACAGGTGAGTTTAAAAAAAAGGGATCCCTAAGGCAATTAACTTAACCCTAATACCCAATAACTTTGCCTGAAATCGACAAAAATATTGATTATAGGCAGATTTGTATGTAATATTATAATATCGATTTTTATCAAATTATAGCAACTTTAACCCTTAAATGGACAATGTTGTTTTTAAACAACATACTAAACATCACAGATAAAATTATCTTTATTTTATTTTTTTGTTAATTTTGACAACTAGTTCTTATTTCTGAACGAATTTTGTACTTTTTTTAATGTTGGCACTATCCAATATTTTTATGCATTAAAAATAAATGAATGTCAAATGTCACTTTGAAGAAAACTTCTTTCTAGTGGCGCGAAACTAAGTTTTGAAGCTGTGTTCGGACTTTGATAAAATATAATGTAAGTATATAACATATTTTTATTTGCTTGATTATATCTTCAATTACATGTTCATGTTGTAAAACATTGAAAATTACTTGATGCTACTGTCGAATTACGCGAAATCTGGTATGTTGTAGGAAAACTACAATGCGCATTGCCTGCTAAATAAATGCATGTTTGGTGAAGGGTTTTTATTTTGCTTTTCAGCATGCCGCGATTACTAGAAAGCGAAATTACAAAGTATTTAGAAACTCTTGAAGATTCAGAAGATGGCTTAGACGGCTCGGACTCCGAAGTAGAGGATGAAGGTCACTATTATCAAACAGCTCGAGATGTTCTTCGGGACCTTGAAAATAGTGATGAAGGTGAGAATGCCCAGTCTGATGAAGTGGATGCTGATCCTCCTCTCGTAATTGACAACGATCAAAATATGCCAGACCCTCCTATTTTGGAAGCCGGAGAAGCAGTACCCCAGAGTAGATCACAAGGGATTTCTAAGCGACCTCTGGTTTGGCGAAAACGGAATCTTGTTACTGCTGAAGACAGCCTTATTTTTAGGGAAGAAACTCAGATAACGGAAGCATTGATGTCTTGTAACACGCCGTATGATTTTTTTTCATTTTATTTTACATCAGATCTAAAAAAGCAAATTGTAGAACAAAGTAACTTATACGCGGCCCAGAAACAAATATTCAATCCTGAAATTATAAATGAAAATATCTTAAATAAATTCCTAGGCATTCTGATTTACACCTCAGTCATAAAATTTCCAAACACCAGGGCTTACTGGAGTGATAAATTTGGTTATGATCACATAAAAAATACGATGCCGTTAAAAAAATTTGAAAAAATAAGATCCACTCTCCATTTTGCCGACAATACGCTATGCTTACCCAAAGATCATCCAGACTATGACAGGCTATTCAAAATAAGACCTCTTGAGGAAATGCTCAACTGCCAGTTTGGAAAGGTTCCCTTAGACCAAAGGCTTTCCATAGACGAGCAGATGTGTGCAACCAAAATGAGCCATTACATAAAACAATACATGCCCAATAAACCCCACAAGTGGGGGTTCAAATTATATCTCATCTGCAGTCTACAAGGATATGCTCATAGATTTGAGGTTTACAGTGGAGGGGGCTCCAAAAATAACATCTTACCTGGTGAGCCAGATTTGGGAGAGTCTGGAAATACAGTCGTCAGGTTAGCTAGAATGGTACCACGCAATGTGAATCACATTATATACTTCGACAACTTCTATACTTCTGTGCCTCTCGTCACCTATTTAGCTAAGGAAGGAATTTTCTCACTGGGAACAGTAAGAGTAAACCGATTGAGAAACTGCAAATTGCCTGACAAAAACACTATAATGAAAAAGAACGTACCCAGAGGATTCTATGAGGAAAACGTGGCGACTGTGGATGATATTGACGTAAGTGCTGTTGTGTGGAAAGATAACAAGCCCGTTAACCTTCTTTCCACTTACGTAGGAGCAGAACCAGCAACCACAGTCACGCGCTTTGATAAATCGAAGAAAGAGAGAGTTGCTATTCCATGCCCCAAAGTCATCAAGGAGTACAATGCTCACATGGGGGGCGTGGACTTATTAGATTCATTTATAGGTCGTTATCACATCACAATGAAGAGCCGCAAGTGGACCATGCGCTTATTTTATCATTTCCTGGACCTCGCAGTTATAAATTCATGGGTTATGTTCAAGAAGGTAAATAATATAAAAGGAAATGATCAACTTCTCAATTTGGGTACATTTAGACTAGAACTTGCCGAAACCCTCTGCAAATTGGGTCTACCTGCAAATGGCGCTAAACGTGGTCGACCTAGTGGGAGCACAATACAAAGAGAACTTGTAATGAAGAAGTTCCGAGGACCAGCTCAAGCAATTCCTTTGAAAGACGTCAGATTGGATCAGACATGTCATTGGGCAGTTTGGCTGGATAAGCAGCAGAGGTGCAAATTCCCGAAATGTTCAGGATTTACGTTCAAAATGTGCCAAAAATGTCGTGTATCTTTATGTGATACGAAAAAAAGCAATTGTTTTTATAAATATCATAATTTAGAATAAATAAACACATTTCAAAAACAATATCCACTCTTATTTTACCCATACTTGCAAAATGTCATTGAATGCGCAATGTAGTTTATAAACAACACTCACATTATTGCAAAAAAAAAATAGTAAATTCATGTCTAGATTTTTTTACTCATTTTTCCTAGACAGTAATACATGTCTATTACACAAATATATTTTTTTAAAACGTAAAAAAAAATCGTCCATTTAAGGGTTAAAAAGATAATATTTTTCTTCTTATCAGCAGAGCAGAATTCATTCAGAAGGTTCCAAGTCAGAAATGTTCAGTAATTTCGTTTGTAACACGGCCATAGCACAACACCATTTGATTTTTTAATTACTGCACAAGTAGTAATTTTAGACAGATTATATTATAAGTGCGTTTGCCAGGTCAAAATTAAATAAAGAACTTTTGAATGTTGACTTTTCATGTTCTAGTTTATTTGACTTTCGAAGTTCAAGTTCAAGGTCAGAAGTTCTTTATTCAATTTAACATACGAACTGTAGTACAGTCTTTTAGTTCGAAAAATAGTGGTTTTCCGGGACGGGCGTCATTTTGTATATAACTTTTTATCGTAAAATAAGTCGGAAGTGAGGTATTGTCAAAAAACTGCTTTTAGGCGCCATTTTTCCAATATGGCGGCGCGATCGGCAAAAATACGAGGTGGCAAAGTTGAAATTCGAACGAGTGCTTTCCGAATTTCAACTTTGCCACCTCGTATCAAAATTTATAAAATTACCAATTTTCAAAACTCCCGGAAAACTTTCCAGGTAAAACTACCAAATGACTGGAATACTAAGCTTCTACAAATAAAGTATTTTAAGTTTTGAGAGGCCCTAACTAACTTCGGTGAAGGAAAACATCGTGAGGAAACCGGCATGTCCAAGAATTTTCCACAAAAAGTCAAGGACATGTGACATTCACCAACCCGCACTGGGCCAGCGTGGTGGATTATGGCCCATTCTTTCTCTATGAGAGAAGGCCCGTGTCCCAGCAGTGGGAACGTGATGGGCTGATGATGATGATGATGATGATGAACTAACTTCATGACATGCAGTTATATACGTATGTACGTACTATGTAATTTAGTAATGAATTTATGTAACCGCTGGGTGCTATTTATTTGCAGAAAGTAAACTGTTCTCACAAGCAAGCGTTAGCTCTGATACAGCAGAGAGTGGAGTCGAGTCGCAGCCACCCGTACTGCTTGAGTTTGGAAGCTATCGCCAACTGCTTGCAAGGATTAGTAGCGGTCGGAGCGCTAGTCAAGGATAAAACGTAAGTTATTATGTATTATTATTTATATTCTTTTATGATTCGAACTTCGATCGGTTTGTGTACTACCACAGACTTAATAGAACAGGTACATGTCTTTGCGGAGTCATGTTTCTGACTCCGCAAAGACATTTATATAAATAGCGATTCTTACTACGACGCAATAAATTCCAATTCAGCTTGCACAGCGCTATGTACCTACAATACAATACAAATACTCTTTATTCTATACCAGAAACGGAAAAAAAAAATGATTACAGATAAACCTTATAACTAGGGTAGTACAATGGGCGGTCTTATCGCTTAGAGCGATCTCTTCCAGACAACCTTTGGATGGACAGTATCGGAAGAAAAGAAGTAGACGGTGGTACCTCGTATATTAACCTACAGAGCGCCTCTATTTCTATCGCGTAGCTCTTCAGACGCCGCACAGTGGTCCGGAATTAAAATTTAGTGGACATTTGACCTAAAGTTGGAATATCGAACAAAAAATAATATTTCAATAGCATTTTCAATGCTGATTATCATTTGTTCTATCTAATATATATAAAACAAAATGAATGTTTGAAAGTTTGTCCTCTATGCGTTCCTAAACCAATGATCCGATTATGATGAACATTTCGTGGGTTATTCTGTGTACGCCCGCGAGCGTTCCTTCCTCAAAAAAAAAAAACTGGTAGAATATCTACTCGCAGCGCCCGCGACCGTCGGTATCGGCATCAGAGGCAGTCGGTCGGTTCAGACAAACACTATTTTGTGACCTACCCTCATTTTATTAGTAATAAACGTTAGTAATAATTATGTCTGAACATTGTATTGTTAACCTAGTAAACTGTTCATTTTGTTTTTCTCATATAAGTGCATATGTATTATTTTTAAGATAATATATATCTTAAACCTGATAAATGGTAACAAACACACATATGTATTTGAATTTATAATTATAGCAGGCCTAGCTCACTCCGCACTGTCGGTACGAAGCTACAAGTACATAGCCTTACACCGACGGCGGGTCGCGCGTCGTTACACGTGCCGCGTCAGAAGAGATAAGAGCTATGCGATAGAAAGAGGCGCTCTGTAGGTTAATATGACTGGTAGGTATGCAGCGCTACGCGAGCTGAATTGAATTTTATTGCGTCATAGCAAGAGTCGCTATTTGTTTAAAGTCAATGCGGAGTGATGCTTCTGTCCCTTAGTATTCTGTGATAATAAATAGTAAGATAGTATGACAGGATATTAAAATTCAAGTGATTGTAATAAAACCCCTCCTTGTCATCCGCTTAGATTTATGTCGCACTGTACTCGACACGTTTTAAACTAATTCCAAATTGTTTCAGGAAACAAGAGCAAACATACCAACTCGTGCCTGAAGTCATGCTAGAGTGCCGCGAACTAGTTAGTTCAGTGCTGCCGACTTTCAATGTGGACTTCACAAGGACCCACCCTGTGATTCTAGATCAGAGAGCTTTAGCTAGATTGTAGTCTAAATAATTCATAGAAAATTTACAATTTAAAAAACCCCCGACACAATAAAACATGTCTAAGAACCACCGCTAGAAAACCTGCTTAAAAAAAACCGCATCCAAATCGGTTTACCACTTTAATGACTACGGACAGTGCCACAGACACACACACATAGTGGTCAAACTTCTTACACCTTTTTGCGTCGGGGGTTATAAATGAAATGTTGTTCGTTGGTCGAACTTGAAACGGTTGGACCGATTTGGCAATGTTGTTTTTAAATGGTCATAATAGTCCGAATTAGGTTTTTATGGAAAGAAAAAGGAATAGTTGCCCGAATAATAGGGAAAGTCGGGAAAAACTGACAACTTCAGTCAGGGTCTGCCAGATTCTAATACTTTTGCAATTGCGGCGTCCGTCGGGTTAATATTTGTTTTAGTATGAAAAATTTACCTTTAACCTGACTTTAACCCACCACACGTTGGCGTTAGCAACTTACCGATATAGCTATAAGCAATTAGTGATGTAATTCTCGGTCGGTCGGGATTCTGCGCACTCAGAAAACTATTGGTTTATCTAAGCGTTGATACTTAGATTTTCATCAATTTAAGTACTTCAAAACTAAATTAAATTAATAATATGTACATACGTGTTTCGGTTGAGCCAACTGAATGGCCTACAGATAATTCAACCGATACCAGTCGTCCGGCAACGTGTCCAAAATGCTGGTGGCGTTGCCTCGCTATATAGCGAGGCTGATTCTTTGGGCAAGTTAAATTAAGTTAATGTAGTCAACTTCAGTTGTTTGTAGTATTGTCATAGAAATCAGCCATACATCTAGTGCTCATATTAGCTTATTGTGATATAGAAGAACGTGATGTCCTACTTTTATAGTAATGTGTAAAAGATTAACCTTTGAAATATTTAAGCCGTGTTCACTGACGGGTCATAATTTTTGCCCGCATTGTCGGCCGGTCAGTGACGTAGGAAAGTTGCCAATTTAATAAGCGCTTCCTGAAGTTACACAATAATGCTTAGTTAAAATATCTGTATAAGTCGAGAGTTAAATTAATTTACGCAACCGAGACGGAGGTTTTTATAATGTTAAGTTGTCAAAGATATAAAAGACCAATGATGATGATATTTAATGAGCTACTTCCACTATTTGCCATTTAATATTAGAATTGCTTTCTTACGATGGATAAATAATGTTTATAAAATAAAATTCAGAAATTGTCGGTCCACACAGGCCGATCCACGTTCGAACATTTGCTTCGTGTAGTTTGTCATCACAGATTGCTTACCTACTAGTTACTACGTAAAGTCTCTTTCTTGCGTCGTTTGGATCGAGCGAGTCGTGTCCAAACCGACCGCGCGACAACGCACCGTCAGCCGATCCACGTAGATCGGCTGGTGTGGAGCCGTTCTTCGAATTTAATGAAGATAATGGCCCTAATTCAAATGCTGCATTCTCTGAACCTTATTTGCACTAAGTTAAAGTTAGTTGTGTCAAACGCAGTTTCGTATTCTGACGCACGCTATCTTTGAACTTACTATTTTTGGAGAATCCGTATTCTGCGCGACTAACTGTCACTTTTGACGTAAGCTTAGGTAAAAATATTAAATTTTAGCGCCGTTAAACGTAATGGTAACTGGTATACCAATTTGATTAATTTTAGATAATTAAAAGTTAAATTCAGGTTTAGAGAATGCAACAATCGACCATTGTTTCGGTACAAATACATAATTCAAAGGAATATGTGATCACCTATTCTACATTTAAGCTTTCTATAAAAGAATTTTTACAATTTATTATTTACGGCGTGGCATAATCACTTCTGAATTTGTGTAAGATTTTAGTTCATGGTGCAGTCATATTATTTATTTGCTACTCGTTACCTTTTTCCTGTTAATGTGTTCAGTCAGTATTCGAAATAACTGTTTTACAAATAAGGACTTGTTACACTAGATGCATCATGCAGTGTACATTCTACGGGCCGGGATAATGAGGACCCATTGGTCAGGGAGAGGGCGAGTGTGGCTCAGTGGGAGTACGTGCGACTTTCGATCCGACGAACCCGAGTTCGATTCCCACTGGCCCCGCACCATTGACTTTCTTAAGTTATGTGCGGATTTAACACTTGCTCTAATAACGGTGAAGGAAAACATCGTGAGGAAACCGGTATGTCTAACAATTTATCACAAAAATTCAAAGACATGTGACATCCACCAACCAGCACTGGGCCAGTGTGGTGGATTATGGCCCATACTCTCTCTACGAGGGAAGGCCTGAGTCCTAGCATTGGGAACGTAATGGGCTGATGATGATTGGTCAAGGCGGTATTTTAAAGAATGCCAAAATTCATAGTTTATATGAATAAAGTAAAAAAAGTAGTCTTGTCCTCTCCGCATAATGCATCCAATGTAATTCTTTTATGATCCGAACTTTATTATTTAGGTAAACAGTATTCATTGCAATGTATTTATTATATAGTATATAGTACATTGTTCACCGAGAGGAGAAAGTGACCGATTACCGTCGAGGGTGTCGTTTGAAGCCCGAACCGTAGGCGAGAGCTTTAAAACACCCGAGATCGGGAATCGCACTTTCTCTCGAGTGATACATAGTGCTTTATACTACACCTACGAGGAAAATAAAAAACTAAATCTTTACTAATTGAAATTTGTATTGAAATTGTTGCAGTTAGTGAAGCTTAATGTAACACTTTTTCCATTAATGTTTGTTTGAGATGTTTGCGATGTTCTTTTTTCAAATTGTTTGACACCATCCAACACACAGCTAGTGGCCAGTGTCATTTTGCGAACTTGGAGATAAAAACTCACTGTAAAAACTTTTTGGCTTTTGATATTTAGGTTACCAGCGCATAGTCTTACCCAAAATTAAAAAAGAAAAACCACGTAAGAAATGGATTTTCATACACTTTTCTCTCCCGCTCAGATGCGTTTTCTCGCCGCATATTTTTTCGATATGCAATGACGTACCTTCTACCGTAAATTTGATAAAGTATCAAGGTACTTTCCGAGCAGGTGTAGTATAAAGTATTTTATTATATAGCTGTGATTAAGTTGTGATTTTTTTTGTTACTGTTAATTTTTTTTGCCGAGCAAATGTTTAGTGAAATATTATGGAATTTATGAATGTTTGTTTAGTATTTAAACCTACATAATTATGGAGTAAAAATGACATATCGAATATAATAGAAGTAATGCAAAACGATTTGTGAGATGTTCAGTATTAAGACCCCCCCTTTATTCTAAGCCGTCAGACGGCCTCATATGGCAAGGCTTTATGCAATTTTGTAGCGAGAAGAACAAGTCGTTCACCTGATAGTATGCAACACGCCTGCCCCTATAGGCCGACCGTTTAACTCGCGTATCGCCTTCGCGGTAAGAAGGGAGCGAGGGGAGATGTTAGCGGGTGGGTGAAAGGGAAAGGACGTAAGCTCTCTGCTCCGCGCACCCCTTTCACCCACCCGCTAACATCTCCCCTCGCTCCCTTCTTACCGCGCAGGCGATACGCGAGTTAAACGGTCGGCCTATAGCAGATGTAGCACCACCAAGAACATTGTTTTAAAATCCTGCGCAGCACAGCACTGCGTTTAAAAACTTGTTTGAAGAAGGTCTAGATCTAGTTTTCATATATCTTGTTTATTTCTTGACAATAATGAACAACTCGCATCAATACATCAGTGTCTGTATCGTTATTTTATGTTACCACAAAACTATATTCGGCTGTGTGATTAAGTTTGTTAATTTTATTATGTTATGCATTTTGTATTTGAAAGTGAAAATATAGATTTCGAATTTAACTTTGGTTTCATTGACACAATACATAATATACATACAAATTATACGTAAGTTTTTATTTATTTGAGAAATTGATTTTCTTTTGCTTTAGGACCCGGTAAATAAATACTACCATTTTACTTAATAATACGGGTTAAGAGCTTCAGGAAAACCATATAAAAACAAACGGAGCGAGTAGCAAAATTATACATTTACGTAGCTTACAAAGCGAACTTCTTGCATCATTCTGGAAATTGAGACGACAGGCATATCTATCCAAGACAATCCAAACAAATATGCGAGCGCGACAGTTTTGCACTTATGTGAATTAAAACCGTTCAATAGCGAATTCCGTTAGCATTTTGCTAATTGATACAGGATACGAAGAACGCAAATAAATAAAAAAACAGCAAAAAAATTATGTTTCTTGTATGGGAGCCCCTTAAATATTTATTTTATTCTGTTTTTAGTATTTGTTGTTATAGCGGCAACTGAAACACATCATCTGTGAAAATTTCAACTGTCTATCACGGTTCATGAGATACAGCCTGGTGACAGACGGACAGACAGACAGACAGACGGACGGACAGCGGAGTCTTAGTAATAGGGTCCCGTTTTACCCTTTGGGTACGTAACCCTAAAAACCACAAAAAGAAAGCACCCTAATTCTATTTCTAGGCAAAATTGTTAAAAATGGTTTCTCTGTTTTGCCGTCCTCTGATATTTGCCACTCGGGGCCAAGGCAATACTACCGCGTCGGCATCATGTGCGTTGTCGTTGTCGCCGAGAAATTTATTTTACGCGTAATTTATTTTGCAGGATTTACAGTGATTTTAGATTGCTGGGGGATGTAGCTCTACATACATTGTGCATCATACCTACATTCATGGAGGTATCACTTTGCTAGTTATTTTGCCGCCAAGTAGCAGTGAGTAGTGCGCAAGCACTACTATGTTCCGGTTTGAAGGGCATTGTAGCCAGCGAAATTACTGGGCATTCAAGACTTAATATATTTTATGTCTCGGGGTGATGATCGCGATGCAGTGCTACACAGCAGCTGCGTGCTTTTTATGGAATTCAAAATTCTCTGTGACTCTGCAATTGTTATGGGCAGGCTTGGCGCTTACCTTTAGGCGAACGATTTGCTCGTTTCAACCCTCAATTATATGAAAAAAAAATGAAAGGCATTGTAAATTTATTCAGTTATATATTTACAAAAATTAAGTAAAATACATACATTTAAACATCAAACAATCGTGAATTAGTGCGTTGACTATTTACATAATAACAAGAATATCCTAGGAATAACCTAAGTTTAAAATATATAAATAAATAAATTTTAAATCAACATTCTTTTCGTAGAGATCAACCTCACAATAGGACGAATCACTTACATAGTAGGCAGCAAACATAATAAATAATCGTTTGTCAACGTTTTTTGGTTATCAATTATTCTAAAATGCGACTCAATCTGTAAATACAGCTTACTATTTTATCTAATAAAACGTGTGATGAAACGTAATACAGTCTTTGTTGATAAATAAATAAAATTAACATAATTGCCTTTCACTGCGAGATAGCGAGAACAATTGAATTAAATTAGTTAAGTAAATACATTTATACGAAATTTAAAACAGTTTATGCACACCAAGAGACATTTACAAAAAAAAATGACAGATTAAAAAAATAATCTATAACGGTTATTGCATTGTCATCGAGTTGTGAGCTACCCTACAAGTTTCAACCGGATAGGTAATCGGGAAGTGCTTGAAATTTGAAGAATCCACCTGGAACGAGAGACAGACAGAGAAACAAGAAAGCGACTTAATAAAAACGTGGTAAATATAAAAACAGGTGTTCTCATCGTGTTGACTGCATTAATTAAATTATTACAGCCAATATTTTGAGAGACACTTAAAAGCTGGTAGTCATTTTGTAAATGTCATGGCGAAATAATAACGGCTTCTAGACTACAGGGGGCCTACTTCGAGTTGCTTTCGTTCGTTCGTTCGTGCGGACTAAAAGAGACACTCTTATGCCTGTTGCATAGCGCTGTCCCTTTCATCCGACAGAACGACGATCGTAATTACTTTTTCAGAGTACAGGCCCAGGGCCTTAAAATCTATATTTCAAACTATAATTTTAAACAACAGCAACTTGAACAGGCCTTGTATATCGATGAAATTAAGTAATCATATAGGCAAACAATCACATAGTCTTATTAATAAACGGTAAACAAAGTTAAACAATGCTTTACATGTTTTGTCACTGTTCAACTCACGTCGAAACGAATATGTCAGAAAGAGACAAAATGTTAATAAGGTTTTAAACAGCGTTTATTAATATGGCCCTTATTGTTCGCGACACCTTATACCTAAATGTAAATGTTTTAAATTCTTATGTATGGTAAGTATTTTTTTTTATTTGTGAATAATTTGGGACTAAGTATTTTTTATTGTTTTACTTACTTCACTTCATGTATGGAATACGTATTTAATTTAATTTTAAATAGATCAAAATTAAATAAATAACATAGAATGAAAAAAATTACATTGTTTCCTACTTCATGTTTTTTTGCTATGAATCCTTTACATCACCTTTTCATACAGTTATTTTTGGGGGGTTGACAGAAAATTAATACATATGTATAGTAGAGCTACCAAAGAGTACGCAATGCTTCTAAACAAAAAATATTATTTTCTAATGGTACTTCTGTGACACCAATCAGTTGTCTGTGTCAAGACAAGGTGCCGGACATAACTTCGCTTCGCTGCGGTAAGTTTTCACAATTTAAGTTTTTAACATGTTTGATGTTCTTTATCATCAATGTTGAATGTGAATTGTAATATAAATATGAATACTCAATCTATGAATAGGGATTATTCATGATATTTGTACAAAGAACTTTGTATAGATCGAAGTTACGTAGGCATATTCTGTTGTTAGACGAAAATAGTTGGGATCACAGATCCGAACGACGTTTTTGGTAAGAGTACGCACCTTAAGAGTACGCATGCATACAAACTAAGAGTTAGTTCGTATGCAATAATATTTTTATTTTTTTCTATTGATATTGGCACTTGGCACTCGCACGCATTTGCCATTCAACAAAAATCTGTAAGATTTCATTTTTTATTTTGCTTGCGCTTCGTTTCTTTCACAGAACCACCAACATGGGTAAATATAAAAGGAAGACATAGACTTCTAAGAACTAAAGTTAAAGACTGGATTCTATGTTGTATTTGGGGCCTTAACATGTGATAACTGCAAATAAATATCTCAATTTTTCAATGCGTACTCTTAAAGGCTATATAGCTATAGCGTAGGCTAAGAGTACGCGTTGGACTGGTCATAAGGTAAGGCCATTCTTTTATATTTTGAGTAAAATTACTTATTTTAAAAATTAAAAATATGTTCCTGCATGCACCAAAGATGATTAAGAAATGATTTTGTAGACTGTAAAGTTAAAGTTGGTTTTATTAAAAATTTAAGTTTCAAAAGTGCGTACTCTTTGATTGCCCTATCCAGGTAAGTACAATGAAACTAGTTGCAACTCACAACTTCTTCCGTGTGGCATTAGGATTATAGCTACTTCTAGAAGGACGTTCGCTTTTCTAAGATAAAACTAAATGTAGGACATTCAGAAATAAACCTTAGAACCTTACATCCGAATCCGTTGAGCGTAACGAGATTGAGCATGAAACATACGATCTTTCTATTAATAATATGGGTAGAATTGATAGAACTAAGCATCACAAATCTGATGTTCTAAACATAACAATATATCGTAGATATAAATAAGCGGATAAACTAAAAAACTAAAACCCGACTACGTCATAAAATTCTCAAAGTTTATTATAGCAAAAAAAATGTAGCCTATTTCACCCGGACCATAATAACGAATCGATTAGCATCTCATTCATCAAAATCGAATTAGTAGTTTTGGCGCTACGGTGAAACTTATTATGTACATAGACTGCTAAAAACTTAACCCTTGCCGTATGCCGTAGTCGGGTAATTAGACAAGTCATATTTACTTAGAAAACGCAGTGTACAAAGCCATTTGAAAGTTAAATGGCACAATAATCCTCTTGCAAAGTCTGGCATAAAGTCGCTGCAGATTCGGCAGTAGCCAGCATAAAACAACTTTATGTCAATGGAATAAGACCGATTTCACATTCGCGCGTCGATGCGTGCAGAATCAAATGCTTTCATACAATACATAAACCTTAATTTAAATACATAGAAAATATAATATACAAAGAGGTATAGTATTGCAGTTCCATTGTCATAATCACAAATTAAACATTTGCTTCTCACGTAGTTATTAAAACAATTATAGC
This sequence comes from Petrophora chlorosata, assembly GCA_951640565.1. Classification (NCBI taxonomy): domain Eukaryota; kingdom Metazoa; phylum Arthropoda; class Insecta; order Lepidoptera; family Geometridae; genus Petrophora; species Petrophora chlorosata. The sequence goes on along the minus strand of OX621207.1, from coordinate 6,838,576 downwards.
GACATGGTGCTAAGTAAAATGTATACCTATTACTGAAGTTTAGTTCAACGCGAGCCATAACGCTGTTTTCTTAGTTTGACATAAAATGCTTTTGACCGGCGTAATGTGTATGCGTCGTGTAAGTCATCCCTAAAATCCTAAAATTTTCGGTGTCAGTCCATTTTCCCCTAAAATTTAATAGTAACTTTCAGTTATCAACCGTGTTTCAAAGTATGGTTTATGAAGACAGACCGTATCTCCATGGGGCATAGAGTGAGAACTCCCTCCGGTACAGTGCCCTTTATGTTAACAAACGTGAGCGAACTGTCGTATATTTTGTCTGGAGGAGCGTCCACGTAGTCTGATATTTGTATCTGTAATAGAAAAGCAAGATATTTTTAACATTTGAAAATAACGAGTACGGCTGACACAATAATAAATATACGCCCAACGATCACAAATATACATCCTTGCCCCTTACTAGGATTTCCTGTATCTAGGGAACCAGGAACACGAGGGCCATGGTCCCACAACACCCAGACACGAAACAAATGCTCGCGCATATTTTGTTTTTGACAAAAATTTGTCCGGTCGCGGGGAACAAACCCCCAACCCCAATGGTGTATGTGATTTAAGCCAACGTGCCTAACCACTACACCACAGAGGCTATCAAACAGTAATGGTTAAGTTTGCTTGAGAAATATTTAAACTGCGTAAACGGCGCACAATCAACCACATACATGTATTATTTAATTTTCCACTGCCTCTTTTTGAAGTCAGTTAAAATTTTAAGGACATATATATTTTTTCGATTGCTTTACATAAATTTTACAATTTCTCTTACGTTAGTAACTCCTTTATTATATGACATCCACCAAACCAACCAATACAGGGCCAGCGCAGCGTCGTGAATTATGGCCTATACTCTTTCTATGAGAGAAGGCCCGAGTCCCAGTAATGGGAACGTAATGGGCTGATGATGATAAGGTTTTTGTGGAAAGAGAAAATTGGAGAAAAATTGCACGAAATATTGAGAAATTCGATAAAAACTGACAACGTAAGTTGGGTCAGCAGTGTGTACAAATATAAGTTAGTTCTTACCCGACCGTCACCGAGGGGATACCAGTTAGCGATGTCCTTCTTGCCGTAACAAGTGTCGAGGTACACTCGCTGGAACGTCAGCCCTATTCCCTCACTGGAGCCTTCTTTACTCTGGAAAATCATGGAAAAAGATATTATAAAAAAAGTCTTGCTGTCACGAACAGTAACAAAATTTGTTGAACTTTACAAAAAACAATCATTAGAATTTTATTTAGAAACGGGATATTTACCATGTATTTGTTTTGAGTTCTCGAGAAACAAATCGAGTTGAGAGTGACAAAGGTGAAATTAGTAATTGTGACGCGCGCAAAAAACGAGTGAGGAAGCGGGTAGACAGATATGTCTGCCCGTTATAACATTAAAAATTCACCCGCAAAAACTTTAGTATCGTCGTGATCATGGTGCTTGTAACAGTGCCGAAATATCGAGAACTCAAAACAAATCCAATACATGGTTAATATCCCGTTTCTAAATCAAATTATATATTATTATTCAAATTATATATTTAATTATATATTATTATCAAATTATATATTATTATTATTATATATATATATATATATTGTAAACAGCAATTGTATATGAATTTCTAGCTGAATATAGTTTTGTATCTTAATAATAGTTTCTTGTATTGTAAAAATTGTAAATAATAAAGTATATTATATGAATAATTAATTCTTAAAAAAAAAACAAAAACCGTCAATGTATCTTCCAAGTTCAAGGTGAAATATCGATGAAATGTATATGGGACCACTTCGTAGCTATACTGAACCTAACGCTAAAAGAATTTTCCAAATCGGTTCATAAATGACGGAGTTCTGAGGTAACAAACATAAAAAATAAGATAAAAAAACAATCGAACAGAGAACCTCCTCCTTTTTAGAAGTCGGTTAAAACAAACATAATTAGGCTAAATATAGGATATAACATAAAAAAGAAAACAAAGTGTGTGTGTACCTTGGTATGCACATGGCTGTGGAAGGCACCGAGCACTAGGTCGGCTGCGGGCGCGACGTCCCGCGCGAACCGCGGGCGCGCCGCGTCCTCGCGCGCGGAGTAGTGCATCGCGACCAGCGGCTGCAGCAGCAGCTGCGCCGCCACGTGCGCGCCGAGGGACAGCTGCCCGCTCGGGTGCGCGTCCGCCGGCTGCTGCTGGGAAACATTCATCAATTCAAACTCAAATACAGCGAGTCCAAAATCTGGAATAATATCCCGCCTCCTATTAGAAGGAAAATTTGAAGAAAAAGATAATTTGACTAAAAACAAAGATGTGCACAAATTTTGTTTACATGAAAAATAAGATAAATCACACAATATCAATATTATTGATTGTATATTTATTTTTTGTCTTCGATGATACAAATTGTTTACTTATCGGCAATCATCTGAGGTCGTGGAAAGGGATACGCTGAAAACCAGCCCTGTGTACTCACTCGAGTTTACACAGAACGATGCTGAGCCTACCCCTTATTGCCAAATTATAATCGTGTATAATAGGGGATCGGACAACTTTTCAGAAAGTATTTTAAATTAACTACAATGAGTATATATAGCCATGAAAAATACTATTTTAATTAAATAACGCTCTAAAAGTACCTAAAACTATGTTTAAATATTATGTTTCAAATATTGCCGCGCAAACGGTCACCTCAAAAATTGTGACGTCATATGTAGGTATAAGACGAGAAACTCTTCGAAATAAAACTTGTAAAGAGATTTTAATACGTTTTGTGAAGTTTGGGGACTATATTGTAGTAATGGAACGAAAACATTAGCAAAATTACATTTTATGAAAAGCAAAAACGTAAAATAAACACAAGCTTGACTCACGGCATTTGCCTACAAATGACGTCATGCGCTGTGATTGTTGTTTCGTTTGAGATGAAGAACAAATGTCAGAATTATTTATTGATTTAAAAATATAAATCATTATTATTTCACAAAAATATTGATTGAATGATCTTTCTGGTTCGACGAACATTCGTTCTAACTACATTTTAGATTTTTTCTCGATTACTGTCCGATCCCCTATTGTAGTTATATTAAGGTTGTTGGCAATAAAAACTCATTTTCTGTTTTTCTTCTTTTCAAAGATCATTGTCATCAGCCTATTAAGTTTCCACTGCTGGCACACAGGCCTTCTCTCATATAGAGGGTGGCACAGAATACTAAGGGACAGAAGCATCCCTCCGCAAAGAAATTTAAACAAATAGCGACTCTTGCTATGTCGCAATAAAATTCAGCTCGCGTAGCGCTGCATATCTACCAGTCATATTAACCTACAGAGCGCCTCTCTTTCTATCGCATAGCTCTTATCTCTTCTGACGCGGCACATGTAACGACGCGCGACCCGCCGTCGGTGTCCGGCTATATACTTGTAGCTTCGTACCTACAGTGCAGAGTGCGCTAGGCCTGGTATAGGCCAATCCACCACGTGGTGCAAGGCCAGCAGGATTTCTAAACTCTAGTGCGGATCGAAAGACGCCCGAGTACCCGACTTAATTCTGGGTATCGCAAGAACGAATTGTGTACGATAACACACACGGCACGGAATTTCGATGGGTTAACTAACAAGGTCGACAAACTTCTACACCCCATCGCACGTCTCATTTCTTAAGACAAAAGAATAAGCAAAAGTTCTTCGTAATTTTTGGACATTTGCGATTCGATCACATAGTTTATGATCATAAAACGGGACTTATATTTCTGCACATGATACTTGGTTACTGTCGCCTATGGATACCCGCTAACCCAGTGGTGTAGCTAGGTAACCAAAGGCCCTGGGGCAAAAAATTAACTAGGGCCCTATCTTAACTATTTAATATATTTTGTTTCGTATTTGTCGCGTTCCAAACTCTGGTTTATTTATATTCTGAATGTGGGAGAAATTTTCACTAGTTCAATTTATAGTTTGTAAGTCAGAGTCCGAGGGGCCCCCGGGGCACTGCCCCGTCTAGCCCTCCGGTACCTACGCCACTGCGCTTACCATATAACTTATGGTAAAGCAGGCCATATCAGACTCAACTTTAACATAAATGACGCGAGTAAATTGTAATTTGCAAAGAAACGTCTTTTAACGAAGGGTGTGACTAACTCACCGCACAAGGCTTATTGGCAGCTTCGACGATGACCTTGAAGGTGTGTCTCGTTCGGACGTTGTCCAACACGCCTTGATTCATTCCTCGGTTGTCGTCTCGACTCAGTCTTCTGTCTTGCATTATCTGTAAGAAAGGAAATTCCATAGATAATTTTTTTTATAGCAAAGTTAATGCGCCCCGCGGTTTTACTGGCGATTCCCCGGGAAAAAAGTAGCCAATGTCCTTTTTCTTTTACATACCTCATAACATCATGGCCTAAGGGTGTCGTGTTTCGACGATTCAGAGGGCTGCAAGCGTCACCGCTGACACCGAGCAGTTGCGTCACACGTCGCCGACAAAACGTGTCACATAAATATTTTTAATATAAATTGTATGTATGTTAGTTCTAAGAAATGTATTTATATGGGCCGAAGAATAAATAAATAACATCTGTAACTTATTTAAATATTGCCTGAAATAAAGATTAAATAAATAAATAACAAGCTGTTCAGTAGTTTTTGCGTAGTTGAGTAACAAACATCCATCCATCCTTAGAAACTTCCGCATTTATAATATTTTACGTTTTTATTAAGTCACTTTTTTTGTTTGACATGACCTAACGACTGTGGTCCCAAGACAACGACCGGGACCGACTGCTTGACTTGTCCTCCGAAGCACGGCAGCGCTCAGATGTAATTACAACACAAACGGTCACCCATCTAAGTTGTGACCGAATTTTTTTGTGCCGTTATAATATAACTTATAGAGACAAGCGTGGGGTTTCCTGTTTGTTGTTTCATCTGGCATACATTCGTACCTCAATCTGGCCCGGCTGTAGCGCGGCCATTCCCAGCGCAGTGGACGTGAGTACAGTGACCCTCGTGGTGTCGTCTTGGATATAGGCGGCGGCGGGGAGCGGGTAGAAATTTGCTTGCAGCGGAATCTTCTCGAAGTAACGTCGTCTGATCATCTAAAAATAAACATAAATAAATTAAATTCGTTTTAATTAATTTAGGCCAAGCCGAAATTAATTCCCTAATCGTAGTACCCTTTTTATGGTGCTGCAACTGTTATGGGCAGGCGTGTGGCTTACCATCAGGTGAATGACCCGCTCGTCTGCTCAGTTATAAAAAAAAATTCAGAAGTGCTGAGTGAATAAGCAATCAGAGGCGGATGATCGACTTCGCGTCGGCGGAAGTTTTATACTATTTAGTGATTAGAAATAGGTTATCTCTACATAGTATAAAAAATGCGGTTTGAAGAGGAAGGTTTTATGTATAATACATGCATATAAACCTTCATCTTCTTCAGAGCGAAGCCAGGTCGCTAGTTATTTATCTCTAAATAGTAAGTCAAACAAGTAACAAAGTCGCTATCCGTGCTCTAATTTCTGATTCTCCTTACTTTTCTAAACCACGCCACGGATTTTCATACGGTTTTCATTGTCATTTAGAGATTTTTTACGTAAAGTTAGTATGTACAATACATTCTAGATATATTGTGTATAATAGAGAAAATTCAATGTTTTGTAACCAAGTCGTCAAAAAATAACACGGACAGTAAATATTTGCACAGATGCAATTTAATGCCAAATTATTATATTGCATCCGCGCGAAGCCGGGGCGGGTTGCTAGTAATTTCAACAAAACGTACCTGCATTCCATTCAAGTCTGTATAGAAGACGTCTCCATTCTTGACCCCCGTAGAGAAACGGATCGCGAGCTCGATGTCATCGACCTGCGGGTCTATCATGAACGTGTTGCAGATTTCCAACTCCGTTTGCGGAAGGGACGGGTTGTTGTACACGGATAGCTGGGGAACAAACAAACTGAAACTCAACCCAAACGTGTAGGGATAAAGTCGAAAGTGGCTTGGGGCGGATTGTTCCGCAGCGGGACGATCGAAGCTTGACGGCACAGCGTGAACATCGCTACCGGCGGGTACATTCAAATATTAAGAGACACCTGAAATTTCAGAAAGAGCGAGTGTGGCTCAGTGGGAGCTCGTGCGACTTTCGATCCGACGCACCCAAGTTCGAATCCCGCTGACCCCGCACCACTGACTTTCTTAAGCTATGTGCGGATTTAACACTCGCTCTAAAAACGGTGAAGGAAAACATCGTGAGGAAACCGGCATGTCCAAGAATTTTTCACAAAAAGTCAAGGACATGTGACATTCACCAACCCGCACTGGGCCAGCGTGGTGGATTATGGCCCATTCTCTCTCTATGAGAGAAGGCCCGTGTCCCAGCAGTGGGAACGTGATGGGCTGATGATGATGATGATGACCTGACATTTGGAGGGAATCGGTTCAGTAGTATTGGAGCACTCAGTGTAAGTAGATACATAAAAAAGGTAAAAATATACTTTGAATTGAGAACCTTCTTTATGAATTTTGATATTGAATGCGTTAGCGTATGCTAGGCGAGAATTCTGAGATTTTTGCTTGAGCAATATCATTTTTCTTCTTTCTAATTATTTAAAATCTCCGTTTTTGAGGTTCGGTTAAAAATAGATAAGGTAACTGCTCTCAAACCAACTCACCGCTAGTATAATGTCTGCAGTCTTAGGCCTGTTCAGAGCGGTGTACAGCGTGGCCTTGTAGATGCCTTCAATGACGACCATCTCGGGAAAGGCGTCCAGTTTGAACTCCTGCGCCTGCCCCTTGGGAATGAATAAGTACGCGCCGCTGTTGTTGTCCTTGCCTTTTTGGGTGTCGTACCTATGGAAGGACATTAAATGAAGGTGATGAAAGATTAATAAAGGTCATCTAATGTGATCTTAACAAGTAGAACAACAACAGGTGAGTATAGAGATTTTTAAATATTTTAAAAATAAATTATTTCCACGAGTGAGGTTCGAACCCGATTCTTCAGAATACAGTTGCGACGCCTCAACCGATTTGGCTATCGTGCCAACTGCTCGAGCAAACAAACTCCTTTACGTCTATTTACTATACACGAAATATGAAGGATGACAACGAAACAACTGGATGAAACAACTCGAATAAGTAATTCGAGCTATAGGCAAATATAATAGATATTCAAATGCCAAAAGATTCAACGCCCATGCACATGTTAATTTTGGGAGAACACGAAATCAATCGATTATACACGAAATCTTTAAAACTAGACCTAATATAGTAATTTGTTGACATAAATGTAGAACGCAAATATGGTCGGAGCAAAATGATATCCCTATTCCAGTGCTGATAATATAATCTATTTGACAGTTCTAATATGTTAAGAAATTAAAATCTAACATTCTTCTTCTTCTTCTCTCGTGTGGGTGTGTGGTCAGCCCTGGTATCGGAGTTTTGAGACCACCCGAAGGCATCCGAAATCTAAAATTTAGGAATAAAGTTTAAACTGGCTCAGGGCAAATCGTCCCACAGCGGGACGATCGAAGCTTATCGGCACAGCGTAAACTCCGACTCCTCGGCCGTGGCAGTTTATTTAACAAGTATACATTTTATAAAAAAACCGACTTCAATGTACTTCGAAGTCCAAGGTCAAATATCGATGAAATTTATGACTACTTCGTAGCTATACTGAACCCAACGCAAAAATAATTTCACAAATTGGTTCATAAATGACGGAGTTTGAAGTAACAAACAGGATGGAGGTTCATGAATAATTCGGCACTGGGATTTCTAAAGAGAATTCCTCTGGTTACTTACTGAACAAAGTCCATATGTACAGGAGTCGTGACCCCATCGGTCGAGACCAGTGCCTTCACCAGTCCGTTGAGGTTGGTGACGACGCGGGTGCTGTTCCCGGCCTGGAAGGTGACGTCCTCCATGAGGCGCGCGGTGGGCTGCTCGATTTGGAACATCTTGGGGAGGTCTACCGACCAGTAGTCTGCGTTGTAGATACGCACGCGGGAGTACGACGTGAATCTGTGAAGATAGGTATAGATGTATTCATATTCAATCATTTATTGCATCATACATGTTACAGGTAGTCCAAGATCCGGCTGCAGAATTAATGCACTCATCGAGTGTTTGCTAAAATCCAAATTTTTACGCATATTTATGATTAGGAGAATATATATCTACCAGGTTGCCTATCAAATTGGCCGCTAATATTTTTAATAAAATTATTGTTAATTTATTTTTCGGAAAAAAATTCTCATTTACTTGTTTTTAAATAAAATGACGTCCACTGCACGGCAATATACATAAACACTCTGAAAAATCACGGTTGCCGTTGCGCATTTGGCCGCACCTCTTCGCAGCCAGTTGTAAACAGGTATGATTTTGATACATTTATACGTTCATAACATACATTTATTATTTATATATCAAATTAAAGCTATTTTTTTCTGTTTATTATGATATACGGTTGCTTAATTAAATCTGGCCGCAAATAAGGGTTGCTGGCTGTTAAAGATGGTAAATATTTAAGGTAGAGTGAAAGAGAGCTAGCGCGTAACATCACTATAGGCCGACCGTTTAACTCGCGTATCGCCTGCGCGGTAAGAAGGCAGCGAGGGGAGATGTTAGCGGGTGGGTGAAAGGGGTGCGCGGAGCAGAGAGCTTACGTCCTTTCCCTTTCACCCACCCGCTAACATCTCCCCTCGCTCCCTTCTTACCGCGCAGGCGATACGCGAGTTAAACGGTCGGTCTATAGTCAGACGAGGATAGCGATTGCCAGCTGTACGACGCTTTAAAGCCATAAATTATTGTACGTCAAAGCTACGATGTATTATGTAAAATTCTTCTTTTTATATTGTGTCTTTATTTTACTTTAGTGTGCAATAAAGTGTTATTGTATTGTATTCTGTGTTTAGATGTAACTCACTTGTTAATACTCATATTGTCCCTCAAGGACACAGTATAAATGGTGAGGCCGAGCGGCGGCACGGTCACAGGGAAGCTGAGCTGGTACTTGTTAGCTGCGAACCCGAGCCGCTTCTCACCGGACACGACCGGTGACAGCTGAGCCATTATCGGGTTGCCTTCTGGATCGAAAACCTGAGACAAACGTGTTAACATCGCATTGGTACAACACAATGTAGATGTCGCGATGTAGAGGCTAGGCTGTTAATTGAACGGCGAATTAATCTAGTTGGCTGCGACATATACACAATATGTGCAGTGTGTATACATTGTGTATCATAGTATACATTACGCATCATATATATATATATATATTATTTTAGGAAAACTTACAGCAAATACATGCATGTGATAATTAAATTGTGTTAAAGATAGACCAATTGCAAGTTTTCACCTATAAGTTAAAATAAGTTTCTTACTTTTGTACGTAGGAGCAGTAACGCACAAAATAGTACGTAACAGACTTTAAAAAAATCTATGTGCGAAAACCATAGAATTCTGAGGCCAAGCATTGTTTAATTGAACGCACACGCACTCTGCCGAAGATGATGAAGAAATCATTATTTTTTAAGTTATTTATGTAGTAATTTATGAAATGTGGAGTTCAATAAAATCCATTAAGTATACATTGCGTATATCGTATACATTGCGGTATTATACGCTTCGTAGCGCTCATATGGGTATATTTTAATAGAAAATTTGTGCTTACTGCGAAATACTAAAGAATTACTGAACAATTCACAGTTTTGAGTTTAAAAAAATTCGTACCGACCTAATAAGGAAGTGTTACTGAACTTACTTCTACATGCGGCGACGACACTCGTACAGTCATCGTCTCATGTCTTTTAAATGAAAGCGCATTGTATAGCACAATCCTTCTCGACGGTGACACCACATCCAGAGCTATTGTTATCCTCGAAGGTATTTCATCGTGCTTCCGCCAGAGGTCATCAACGTCGAAGAAGATATCGTCTTGAGTCTGGTCCGCGATGGGAGGTTCTTTTAGCAGGTAGTAGGCGGCTTGTTGGATGGCTGATTGGCAGTATTTGATGGCAGTGTGCATCCTAAAATTAATTGATATAAAAAGATTCGTTTTTATAGAATTGCGTAACGAGACGAGCAGGTCGTGCCTGCCCATAAAAGTTGCAGCACGTTCCAGAATGTTGTCTTGCAGATTTAATTTTGGGTGGCACTGCTTTGCTGTTATGGGCAGGCGTGGTGCTTACCATCAGGCAAACGACGTGCTCGTCTCATCACTGTTCCATAAAAAAAAAGTAAGACGCGCGAAAATGTACCATCTCATCGTCGAGCCAGTATCGCATTCGTTTGTTTGTCCCGGTCTACACAGTCGCAAGACTCGCCGCTCCAAAGTGACTTCCAACTTAGACTTGCTTATACTCACTTCTTAGCATAGTCCTCTCTAACTTCGTCTCTCGATGTGCCGGTGACTCCATCGTGGTGTTGGAACAGCGCGAGCGCCCGTCGCGCGAGTTCCACGCGGTCGCGCAGTTGCAACGACATTATGTTGGTGACCGCGCGGGTCGCGGTCGCGGTCGCTGTTATTGTTTCTGCTGCCCTGTGAAAACAATTGAAATACTGAATATGGAGACGTGTACAGAGTTAAACAATAATAAACCGTTCTAAATGTCGATGTCGGTCGGTATATCAGAGACAGGTGCGGCGGACGGATCCAGGAGCTGAACCAATTATCGCTGTCGAGGTTGAGGTCAACGAGGACGACGAGTTTCAAGTCCTTCGTGCTCCGGCTTCCAGCGAAGTATAAGGAGACGTTCCTGGTTTTGGCCCGAAGGCATAGTATTCCGGCGCCACAGGGAGGCGAAGCCGAAGTTAATTCCCTAATCGTAGCTTTAGTGTTTATAAATTATATATATGCTAGTCTGTGAGGTTATATTTTATGGACTTCTGTTACTTTTAATTTGTTAACTGTACTATTGCCTGAAATAAATACATGTACTGTTATTATTATTATTGAATACATCTAATTTTAATTTGATTGTTGTAATTTATATTGTTAAAATAAATTTGTGAAATAATAGACCTAAAAGAACTTGGAACTAAACGGGAAAGGAACTAATTCTGTAGTCTATAGGCATTCCTCGCAAACGCGTATGGCACGGAATACAATAGCTTAAGCCTCCTCCATTGTGTGTTAGCTTATGGTCGATATCACAACTGAGAGAAGAAAACTTTAACTCAAACCACCTTTTTTTTGTGAAACTGACTAACTAGACGAGCAAGACGCATGATGTTAAGCGCCACGCTTGCCTGTAACAATTGCAGTGCCATACAGATCTTTTAGTACCTTGAGAACTAATAAAAAGTACGGCGAGCCACTGCATATTGCGTTCGTCACCTTAAGACACGACATATAATACAATATCATATGCCTAGTAATTTCGCTGGCTCCATTGCCCTTCAAACCGAAAAGTAATCTTTACGCACTACTGCTGAATAACTGGCAAAGCGGCGAAACCTACCCAGACGGCCTCCCGTATACGAGAGACCTACGACCTAGCCTTTCTTGCCTCATGCCTCACCTGACATATCCTAACAGAACTCGGTCCATGTTCTTATAGAACGGTCTCGACGTGTAGTATCCGCTCCAGTAGTGTTGGTTCCTGTCTGCGTACGTGAAGAAATCCCCTGACAGTACGGGGAAATCGGACATCTTCACCTCCTCGTGCACCGCTTTGAAATAGTCTTGGAGGGTGCCAAATGAGACCTGAAACAATGAGCGTGGAAAAAAACATTTAAACACCGTGAAATTACGTATGCTATTATTATATACATTTTTTTTTGCGTTATGTAAGTTAACACGTTGTATACAATATTTTTTATTTCAGATCAATACGTCAAGTATTTACAAAGTTATAGAAAAATTAATTTCTGTAAAACCACCAACTCCGTGACGTCACCAGCCTCCTGCCCTCCCATACACTCATTGCAAAAATAGCGGAAGGAATACTGACGCCACCAGACGAATCGGCCTTGTATAGAATAATAAATTTTTAGAAAAAAACAAAAACCGACTTCAATGTATCTTCGAAGTCCAAGGTCACATATCGATGAAATTTATATGGGACCACTTCGTAGCTATACTGAACCCGACGCAAAAAGAATTTTTCAAATCGGTTCATAAATGACGGAGTTCTGAGGTAACATAAAAAAAAAATACAATCGAACAGAGAACCTCCTCCTTTTTGAGGTCGGTTAAAATTAAGCGCACGACATTTTTTTACCGATTTTTAAATAAATTTTGTGGAGTCATAGTGCTAGATATTTTTTCATGCATCTGAATGACTAGACGAGCGGGTCGTTCGCCTGATAGTAAGCAATACGCCTGCCCATAACAATTGCAGCACCACCCAGAACTTTGTTTTGCAAAATCCTACGCGGCACTGTACTGCGCTCGTCATCCTGAGGCAATTAGTTCTAAATAAATAAATGGCATAGTTTAAGTTAAATTGTGATTAGGGCAAGACGTTTATTGACTTTCCTAGGGTCTGTCTGTCGAGAATCAGCAATAAGTTCAACAGTTACAATTCTAAACGAACAAGATGTCATAGGAAAACGACTCACCTCAGCATTCAAATCATCGTTGCCATTGATGTGATCGATCAGCATTTCATAGTTGGAATACTGGTTGTCCCACTCATTAGCGCGGTCGTACCGGAAATCGTCACCAAGCGGAAACAGTACCACGTTGCTGCGGTATAGCTGGGCCTTCTTCCGCCATTGGTCTAGGATCATTAGTGCTCTGAAAATTTTCCAAGAAAAACCGTGACCATTCCTGCCCCAGCCAGCTAAAATTGACCAGCAAATTGAATAAAATGTAAATCTTTGTGGATTGGCTTCTTTCACCACAAAAAGTAACTAAAGCTAAAATATAATAGCAAACGCCCACGACTTCGCTCGCGTCGCCTCAATAAATTATAGCCTACGTTACGGCAATAGTGCAGCGTCTATCAGTGAAAGAATTTTCAAAATCAGTTCAGTAGTTCCAGAGGTACAAACATACATACAACTTTACCTCTTTTCAACTTAACATTTTAGGGTTTAAAATGAGCTGAGTCGTTTCTGAACATGTCAGTTTCTGAAGGGGAATACACCCATACCAAATGGTTGGTGATAGTTCAAGCAATCCATCTCCACAACCTCCAAAGCTGAGGTTTACTTCAATATTCTACATTTCTACCTTTAGGTAGATGTCATTTATGATTCATTGTCATTTAGATGATGAGCTATTATGTAACAGGTAACCCATTCTCTATTTTTCTGCTTTAGCCAACAAAATTTTGTAGTTTAGAATAGCACTGGTACTTTCAAATAATCATTTAAATAAACAAAAATCCGAAGTCGCTGACTCATACAAAAAAATGTGAAGCACTGTATAAAGAAGCGGTCATTAATAATAATTTATCAGATATCATAGACATCCGAGTTCTAATTAGATATCTACGATATACTTCAGATATCTATGATTTATAATTTATCTTAGTCATTACGATTTAATTTCTTACGATATCTTGTAAATTGAAACTTACCTTTCCTGGACGTTTTTATCTGTGATCTTCCTCGGCGCTATACCCCATGGACACGTAACACCATTACCTAATAGAAAAAGGGTGAATTAAGGGATTGACTTACTTTTTATGACAGCCTCTTTGGTGTAGTGGTTGGGCAGGTTGGCTCAAATCTCATACACCACTGAGGTTGTGGGTTCGATTCCCGCGACGGGACAAATGTTTGTGCAAAGAAAACAAAAGCGTAAGCATTTTTTTGAGTCTGGGTGTCGTGGGACCATGGTCCTCATACTTCCTGGTTCTCTAGATACAGGGAATCCTAGTTAGGGGCCAGGATCTATGTATGTGATCGTTGGGTGTATTTATTTATTTATTTATTTTAGAGGTATAATTTCATAGTATAATATGAAAGAGATTTTTATTTAACGTGGTAATGAAACGGGCAGGTCGTGCGCCTGACGAAATGCGCCATGCCTGCTGATGATGATGATGACTAACACTTTGAACGTATAATATATAATATAATATGAAATTCAATCATTTAGTGAAGCTATGTTAAGCATACCTTCATAATCATTACCTGGTAGTCTTTTGAAGTCGAACTGGCAGCAAATCTATGAAAAAATCATAAAAAAATTACTGAATCATATTTTTTTTAGTAGTTTCGTACTACTGGTCAAAGGACAGTCGTTTTTGTTAAATATTCGTTTCTTAAACAATTTCAAGTGTCTTTATCTTTTTTTTTACGCTTAATAGATCCATGTTTGGCCACTATCTCGCCTGATGTGAAGCGATGATGTGGCCTAAAATGAAGCACATAGATCTAGAGAGAGACGGCAGTTGAGCGGCTGCTCAGACTCGTCTCCCCGATGGTTCACCGAACATCATCCCGAAACACGACTAGGTCGCTTGACGGCATGGCTTTGTTCGGTTTGTGGTATTACAACCACGGCCAGAGCCTACCACTCCAAAGCGCGTGAGCGGGTTTCATCACGTTTTCCTTTACCGTTTTAGAGCGAGCGTGCAAAATCTGCACTTAACTATAAGTCATTGGTGCAGGGCCGAGTCGGGATTCGAACCCAGGTGCGTCGGATCGAAAGGCGCACGAGTCCCTGCTGAACCAAACTCGCTGTTAAACACATCTTCTTTGGTAGCAACAAGGAAGCCGCACTAACATTTTAGAGGATGGCCTCGTCATTGTGCGTAGCATGTAATGGGTCTATCACATTTTGTAATTGATCGTTTAGGAGCATCTTAATATAGGAGTTAATTGTAATGTTAATTTCTTACTTTAGGATCGGGACCACATGAATGAGGAACATCGTAGGAATAAAATGGAAACATGTGAGTAAACATATCAGTCTTGCCCGCACCATCTGAAATAACAAACCTTTGTTAGAAAAATGTGTTACTATGTTATATAATATTTATGTATGCATTCATTTATATTTGACAACCAGCGTCGGTAGTGTGGCGGATGAGCAGGGCTATGAGCCCGGCTGCGCGGGTTCGATTCCCGCAAATAGGCGAAATTAACGATCCCAGACAAATCCAGGACATAACTGAACCACAAAAGTAAAAATTGGTGACCTGTCATGAGAATCAACCCCGCATCTTCTATGTTATTTGCCGACCTGCCGACCACACCACAAAAGCTATAAGAAACTCACCCCAAAGCTGCCTCCATTTAAATTCTAGCTGCCTATTTGAAGCCAATTCCTTCTTCACTCTGTAGTGCACTCTCTGCACTACGGAATTATCGAAACCGGATAATTTCAACAAATACGGTTGCGAGCTAGAATGTCCAAAGGGGTCGATAGACCAGGCGTTCTTGGGTATGTAGCCAAGGTTATCGAGCAGCCATTGGTGGCCAGTGGTGAGTTGTTGGGCCACAGAGAGCCAGTGGGCGTTGGCTTCGTCGTTCATCACCCACCCGCCTGTCACGATCTCGATATTGCCGGAATTTAGTAAACTGTAAATTAATAAAAATATATAAAATGTTTACAGTTGATAAACTAGCAATTCAAATAGAAACGTGTTATATGTGTTTCTCTAGTTTTTATTTTATTTTATCATCATCGGCCAAATTTCCACAGCTGTGACTTTACATACAAAAAGAGAATAGGGTCTAGGCAGTAGCATACCAAGCGGGTCGAAAATATGGTATGGTGGATGTCACATATCTTTGAGTTTCTTGATTATTGAATGAGGGTTTCCTCACCGTGCTTCCTCCTTATATGTGTGTGCCGAATCCGCATTTATAACACAAGTCATTGATGCTGGGCCGAACTTAATTCGATCCCTTGGATCGAATGTCGCTACTGTTTGGCTACTCGTGAGTCCCAAAAACAGAAATATACTTACTTCTGAAAAGCCGTCTTCTCCTTATCAGTTGCGTCGGAAGCCCACCAGAGGGACAGATAGCTGGTCTCCGCCCAGATGAACTTTCTTCCTACATTCTCTTTTAGTTTCTCCACCATATTAGTAAATATTGCTTTTGTCTGAGTCTTATAGTAGTTTTCAAAAGTTTTGAGCCACCCTGGAAAATTTGATGACTATAAGCTATAAGATGACTTGATGGCCTATGAGAGACGGACAGATAAGACTAGGAATGACGAAGTAGGTAATAAAGGAATTCTATGCCAGGCCAAATACATACATACAATGACATGCTAAGGCCGCCTGCTCGACGAAAGCAGCAAGCGGGGCGAACAGCGGGACATGTGGCGCGGCCAGTACAAAATGCATACCACTGCATCGCATACGAGATGTAATGCATCGTCGAAAACACGGCTTCTAGAACAGAGCTACAAAACTCTGTTGTAACATCATAACAATGGGAAATACCTTTGAAAGAAAAATAAACATGTACATGTGACTTTCTTAGAATCCAGTGAAAATAGTGTACATTTAGGATTGATAAAATGTGCATTGTACCTAGAACAAAGGAATGAATAAAACCGAATGTGTTATATGTTAATGTTCTGTTCTTTGATACTGACAGTTTAGTGTCTTTAATAAGATGTTTTTCTGACTTTACTTGAACAATATAGCTAATTTCATCATGCCTGCAATCAGCCATACTTATAAAAACATGCTAAATAAAGAAATAATACATTTTTCATCATCAGCGGGATTCAAACTCCGGTGCATCTGATCGAAAGTCGCATGAGATTTTGCTAGGCCAAACTCATAATATGTTTTATTAGGTAGCAACGTAATGATTTCTTATAAGGATATGACAATAAATTATAATCTTTTAACATTTAATGCTGGTTAAAATTAAAATTACTCTTAAACCAGTAACACTACGCATTGTACCTTACCTGGATCATTATGCGAGTGTGGCACAATAAAGACCTTCAGCTTGTTCTTCGGACTCCACTGGTCTTCACTATACTCTATGTTCCATCCTTGTTTCCACACACCTCCATCTTTGTCGTCGAACATTATCCTTTCATACATGGATAGCATCTGAAAGTGAAATATGCAACACCATGTATTTCGGAAATGATATCTTCTACGAATTTATCCCCAGCCTCCAGGTGATGGAAACATAGTTTTATACTATAAAGTATCTATAGTTGTCTTTCATTACCTGAACATCTGTTTTAGGCACAGACTTCTTCTGAATCGGGCAAGTGGACTCATTAAATTTGACATGCATCCTCGGAGGCTCATCGCCGACCACCTTGAACTCTCTATACTTGGGCTCCTTCAAGTAATCCCTAGGTCTGTTCTGAGGTGGGTGGTACTCCTGGGCCTGTTTCTCAACTATCTCATCAACTGCTGATTTGATCTCGCCCACAATAGCATTGTGCTGGTTCAGCTCATTCTCTATGTGTCTGAGTTTTGACTCAAAAGAGGACCATTTGCTCTGAAATAAATATGATGAAGCAAAACTCATTATTAAAATATGTACTACTTATTTGTGAACATCACTAAAGATAAAGTAGAAATTCTAATGTAATTAAAGATATTATTATAATAATAATAAATAATAAATAAATAAATTATTATTTAAGAATATAGAAATATTCTATATTATAATAATACTTTTTTTAATTCACTGTTACCATATTTTTTCAATATATGTATAAACATGACTCTTGGCTAAACATGCATGAAATTAATGGTAATTTTTAACAATGTAAATGCTAATAAGTTTCAAATAGCTTAATATTACAACCATAGATATTTTCATGGTGTACAAATTATCATAGGTGATTGACACTACATTCAATTTAGCAGACATATCTCATAATCACCGTATGTATACATATTATGTTAACTGAATGGTCTTAGCCGCTTGAGATCTGGTCTGCGGTTACAGTCACAATGATATCCATATGGTGATATGAAAATATTAAATGAATAAAATATATAATAAAAAGAAAATAATAAGGATCCATTCGTCAATGATAATGATATTCGGCCTCATTGCCTCAGTCAGGATATGTCCCTAAAATACAATACTATACAACTTCACTTTATTGCATACCACAAACAATTACATGATACAAGAGTAACCTTTTGGCAGTCTTATTCCCTTCATTCTTTATCAAAATAAATATTAAGGTTTTAGATATAACAATAAACAAATATAAGTCTTCTATTTGTCAATTTGTAGACACTATTACATGAAGTGTAGAGACGCCTAAAATATAGGATACTACTCACTTCATCAAGATCCACCACAGCGGGCTTAATACTTGGTAGTTTGAAACTAAGATCTGTCACCACATACAGAATGAAGATAAACACTATGATACACGTAGACCAGAACACCGCTGAAAGACGCCTGATTCTCATTTTGGAATTTACAGTGACACTGAAAATATAACTTTCACATAAGACATGTAATATGCGAAACGTGTTTTTATAGCCTCATATGATTTAGATTGTAGCACACTACTTTTTTGTATTTCATTAAATAAACAAACAATAATATATGGAAATTATACCTGTCATAGATAATTCGCGATGTACGGTATACTCAACGAACAATAAGTTTATGAATTACACAAGCTATAAAATTGGGACATAAAAGTTTATCGTCTTTCTTGATAACAATGTTTTTATCTACCAAAAAATCTATAGAATTATTCAAAAGCCAGCCAATCTAAATCCAATCCATCCAACTCCAACAAAACAACTAATCAGTGTTGCCTTGCCAGCTCCAAAATTTCATGTTATCGAATTTTCTCGTAATTATCCATGGATCGAGTAGACAGCCATATACAGGCAGGCTGGATACATTATCTGAGATGGATTGTAATGTTTGGATACAAGGCGACAGATGTCTATCAGGAATAAAATGAACTTAATAATAATGAATTTTACTAGGTGGTAGGTCTCTCTTATGCGGAAGACCATCTCAACCACCGCTTTGCCAGTTATTCTGCCGCCAAACAGTAGTGCGCAAACATTACTCTGTACTGGTATGAAGGGCATTGTAGCCAGAGCGAAATTACTGGGCATATGAGACTTGTAATTTGATGTTTCGGGGTGACGAGTACAATACACTCCCCTGCAGTACTTTTCATGATATTATAATTTGTATGTACAAGGGTGGCGCTTACCATAAGGCGAACGACTTGATCGAGTAAAAACAAAACAAAGCAGCGAAGCAAACGCGAGAAAATATAATTACTTCGTTACTGACGTTAATTCACTAATTGCTATTATTGCTCAAAATTATCGTATACGTATAACATAATTAACATATTGAATACCATACATCGTACTAATGTATAGATTATCGTACGCTCCTATACTTATCGTACGGCTTGGCAACACTGGAACCAATTTTTTTTTAAGTTCGCCCGTTAGGGCAGGCTAAAGTCTCTAGGACCATACCGCCATGTCTTACGTAGTTTTGATAGTTTAATATTCCATTTATTATGCATTAGTTGAGAAAAAGTGTCAACAGCAACAAGCCGGACCCTCTCCTAGTGCTTCAATAAAGTGGTGAAACTTTATTCAAGCTTTCCATGGACTTTTTGGGAGAACATAAAAAGCAATGTTATCTCTATTTTGTTTCATTGGCTTACACTCGTGCACGTTAACGAACACATAATGGTTAATATTCCACCGATATTACACATGATCACCCGAAATAACACTTGATTGGAAAATAAAACAGAATCGAACTGAATAACTTTTTTTTTCCTCTTTCTGAGGAGTTTGGAGTCTGAATCACTTTTCACTTCCCGCCAAAAAATCCTCAAATCAATATTGTATGACCATAGATGAAATAAGATAAATACTCAGAGGATAGTGTTATTCCTTTGAGGATAAATACATGGAAAGCTCTATGTCAATCGTCGAGTATCAGAGTATATATCGGAGTGATATCTTTGGAGTAGACAGCCAAATTTTATTTGATGGCTTTATATTTTATCTGAGATGTCAATGATTGCTCGCATGGATAAAAGCTGTCTACAAGATGGATCATCATCATCATCAGCCTGTAGTCGTCCACTACTGGTCGTACGCCTCTCCCAATGAACGCCAATGAGCCCGGTCTTTGGCTCTTGTCATCCATTTTCTCCACTTAAGGACACGTCTACGAGATGTGACCAGCGGACCAGCTCATTGCCTCTTCAGCTTGCTAATCCTATGGGCTATGTCAGTTACTTTGGTTCTCTGTCGGATTACCTCATTACGAATGTTATCTTGCAGAGAAACTCCGAGCATAAAACTCAGATAAAGCAATAAAAGGATAAAAATGATAAATTTTTCTATGGATTAAATAATTATTTTTGTTTTGTTGGTATAACACTTCATAGTAATGAGGTGTTATGCATAAAGGACTATATAGACACCGTCAGTGATCGGTGTCTGTACCGGCCAGAGCTAGCCGGCGCCGGCGGCGGCGTGGTGGCGCGGGCGGCGCCTAAAGCTGATTTGTATTGTATGGTTTATAAAGAGTCAGTCCAAGTCAGTTGGCGCTGTACTCACAGACTAGGAAGTATACTGTACTGCTGTAAGACGCGGTCAGAACCAAGTCAGAGTTGAGTTTTCTCGATTTCAAAATCAGTCGTTGACCCTGTCTAACTTATCCTTAATGAGTATGCTGTATGAGTTGTATTTTATTTTATTTATTTGGAAAAGCAAACAGTTACATTGTACATTTTATAAACACATAATTATAACTATAGCTTAATACTAACAATGTAGCCCACAACGCTATTCACAGGTTACTTGATAACTTACAATTGCAGCACCGCTAGAGGCTACTGACTACTAAATACATGAGTATATTAATAAATACATACTATATATATATATATATACATTAATAAATATAATATACCTACATTAATTATCAAAAATATAATCATATAATTAAATTGAACAATTAAAAAAGTTTGTCATAAACAAGTTTTTTGAATTTACCTGTATTAAACAGGAATATATCAATATCAACAAACAAGTTATTGTATGTCTCTACCATACGGCGGATTGGTGAGCGCAGGCCACTGTTTGTTCTGCACGTACCCACGGCAAACAGACGTCCTGCGCGAACCTCTCGCTTTTGGGTAGTTCTGGGCACAATATAACATATATAATTTACAAGGTCAATACAATCAAAGTAGTTCCGTACAATTTTATATAACGTGCAGACTTCAAGATACTGACGTCTGCACTGAAGACTAGGTAACTTATATTTGTTGAGAAGCTGGGCATATGTCAAATATCTGCCATGGCACCTGTAGTGCATAGCACGAAGAAATTTGCGTTGAACATTCTCTATGGAGTCTATATATTTTTTATAGTAGGGGTTCCAAATTGGAACCGCATATTCGAGCTGGGATCGGACTAAAGTTTTGTATAAGTACAGATATGTAGACGTGTCCTTAAAATCAGAGGAGGAACGCATAACGAAACCATACATTTTGTAGGCTTTATTAATAATGTTTTCCACATGCTGATTCAAGGACAACTTAGAATCAAGGTAAACTCCGAGATCCCTAAGCGATGTTACCTTACTTAAAGGGATCCCACAAAGCTTGTATGGGTATGAGATAATATTAATATTTTTAGTAAAGTTTATGTAGTTACACTTCGGTATGCTTAAAAATAGTTTATTAATGTTGCAGTAATTCGTTAGTCTATCTAAATCAAGTTGAAATGAAATGCAATCTTCAATAGATTTAATGGTTTTGAAAACTTTTAAATCGTCAGCATATAATAAAAATTTTGAATTTTGAAAACAGAGTTTAATGTCATTGATGTATATGATGAATAGAAGCGGTCCAAGAATGGAGCCTTGTGGTACCCCCGAAGTAACCAGTATGCTTTCAGATTGGTAACCATTTATAACTACCTTTTGGGTTCGATTCTGAATGTATGACTCAAACCATCTTAGTAAATTACCACGTATCCCGTTAAACGCTATTTTATTCAATAATAGCTCATGGTCTACCTTGTCAAATGCCTTTTTGAAGTCAGTATAGACTGCGTCGACTTGGACACGATTGTCAATATTCTCAAAAAGAGACGTAGTAAAAGAGATAAGATTAGATGTTGTAGATCTGCGTTTGACGAATCCATGTTGTTCAGCTATGATAGCGTTATGTAAAATGGGGTAAATTTCATTATGAACTAACTTTTCAAAAAGTTTTGACAAGGCAGATAGAATTGATATTGGCCGGTATTGTTCTACATCATTTTTTGGGCCATTCTTGTGAACTGGTGTTATATTGGCGCGTTTCCATATATCGGGAAAAACTCCCTCAGATAAGCATTTATTATAGATTATATATAGCGGCTTGTACATGGTTTTTGACGTCCGTTTCAAGAAAAGTGGTGGAAGACCATCAGGACCAGCTCCTTTGGAGGGATTTAGTAGATTCAATTCTTTAGAAATACTTTGTTCACTAAAGGTCAATTCGGATAATATAATATTATTGTCGGAAATACCAGCTGGTGGCGTCCACTGCGTAAGTGTTGGGGACGTTTGTTCAAAGGCCGATAAAAAGAAATCTGAGAACATGTTACAAACTGTCTCGGGATCATGAGATTTATTATTTTTGTATTGCATCGTAGAGGGAATCCCTGGCCTACTTTTACGATTGGATACATAGGTCCAGAAACTCTTTACGTTAAGTTTAATGCTATTTTCGACGGATATCATATATTTTTTGTAGCACTTATGGCACATATCTTTAAACTTAGTTCTATACTCAGAAAATGTTTCATAATCAGATTCGTTACAATATTTTTTCCATTCGTATGACCGAAGTAAGTAACCTAGACATACATTTCCATGGACCGAAGCTACAATACCATCAAACTACCGATACCAAAGAGCTTAATAATATATTTTATAGATTTCAATCGGGTTTGAGCCTTCCATCAGAGAGGCTGCTCGAGTATACGGCTAGGCTCGGTAGCTCAGTTGGATGAGGCGTCCTATTTCTTTGTTTTATATTCCATGCCATTCCACTCTATTCAATTTTATTCCACTATATTTTGTATGCAGTTCCATTCATTTTCATATTATTCTATTACTAGCTGCACCCCGTGGTTTCACCCGCGGTTCCCCGGAATAAAAAGTAGTCTATGTGTTATTCTGATGTATAAGCTATATTATTGTAAAGTTTCATTAAAATCCATTCAGTAATTCTTGCGTGAAAATGTAACAAAAATCCATACATCCATACATACAAACTTTCGCGTTTTTTAATATTAGTAAGGATAAGGCATCCCCTTCATGAAGCTAGGAAAGTGTCCTAAATAAAAAAGTCCCGCAAATATGTATATCAATTTTGGCTCTCTAATCGAAGATATTAATTTAATAAAACTAAGGAGCTTATAGATTTCCATATATAAAACAAAATATACAATATAGTCTTTTTTTATTTCATTTCGGTTTAAAAAGTGGTATATCCGAACACAGTCAAAACGCCTTTTGTATCGATTTTTTGAGAAATGTCAAATACGTCAAATTGTTTGTGTGCGAAAGATGGCGTCAAAGGAATCTCTCGATGTGAGTACGATTTTTTTGTTCTTTTGTGGTATTTTCAACCCCTTTCGTTATAATTTAGAAGTCATTTTAAAATATGAATGTTGCACTACGTAATTGTAGCGCCGGGACATCGGAGTTAATCCATAAAAGACGTACATAAAGCGGGAGAAGACCACGCCCCTGTTGGGCGGTTTAAATGTTATTGAATAATTCGTAGTTTTTTGAATTATTCAATGTTAAAACACAACACATCTATCGAATAACGATAACTTATAAGTTTCGTATCATGTATATTGTTGGAAGACGTTGAAAAACGATTATTTTAATTCAAGAAACTGACCCAAACCCATAGTCGGTGTTCGGTTATTGATTGGATGTTTACTCATAACATTTAAATAAATTGATATCAATAGCATATATATTCTATTAGTTTACTACTTAAAAAAAATTCTCATGCCGGGCCATCAACGATGAACCCAAATAAATAATCATTTACATTGAATTCTTAATAGGTTTCATATGACCAAAATTTTATAATTTATATATATTATTATGTATATGTTGTTTTCCAAATATGGCACGAGTCCTATACTGTATTATTACGAGTAACCACATAATAATGTAGCATACCACCATTCAGTAGATAATTTAAACATAATAAGGCAATATTGGTGCACACAGCCACACAGGTATGGCAAAAGCGATGAAACTCCCAAAAATACACAAAACTTTATGAGAGACTTGGGTCTGATAAAGTTTTGTGTAATCGGACATTACAAAATTTGTTATTGATTAGCTACATTCATCGGTAGTAGGAAATTCTACAAAATGAAAGCCCTCAGTCCTTAACTACTCTAGTAAGCAACACTGGCTCTAAACCGTTTCTTAGTCAATATGACTAAATCTATGTTTAAATGACTGGCAGCGTGAGATCGATTTTCTTACAATAATGAGCACAGCTCGGATTTCAAAGAAGTGATTCCAAGATGACATTTTAGGTTAAAAACCTTTACCATTTCATAATGGAGGAATATATTGTTATATGTATTATAAAATCACCATAGCTAAAGATTGTAAATTGTCTCAGGACACAAGGCCAGTTCGCAGTTAAGTAGTTTAACTAGCTCACTGAACTGTCTTCAAATGTTGTCATACATATTATATACATAATGTAGGAGGCAAGTGAAAAGCTAATGGGGATAAGCTTCCTGAATAAAAAGAAAAGTGAGTTCATAATACCACGAAATATATAAGCCTGCCACATTATAATAATCTGTGCAGAAATAATATATATCACCAAAATAATAACCATTCATACTAAAGTACTCAGGCACTATGTGATCTCTTACAATAGTTGATTTTTGATTGTTATTCCATATGTCTGCACAGAGACTAATTAGAATTATTTGGTTTTTAGTCATTTTAAAGGTAAAATCTGATCAACTTGTCTAATCCAAGTTTTTATTAGTAGGTAGATTAATAATTATAAAACATATAAATATACTTTACACAATAACAGTTGTTACTAAGTACCACATTGTAATACTGTGGTACTACAAGAAAAATGTGAATTATTAAAATTTTCCAGAACATTTTCAAACACAAGAACAAAAACTTAATACACCTGTACATGCCACTTACAAAAAAAGATTATGTATGAAATGAATTACTTACTATTTAATAATTGCAATTCATACAAATAGTAGACGCATTAGACTATACATTTCCCAAAGAAGGAAAAGCTATAAGTGTTTAAAAAACTTCTCAAACATTACATTAAAGAAATCCACATATACACTACAATAGAATGGTCACTTGCAGCTATGCTCAATCTACATAAGTAGCTATCTGTGTCCAGATGCATATATTGAACATACATTGCTTAGCAACATAAAGTAAATATTTTTTTTTATTCTGTTGTATATATGTGTTGTATGATACATCCAACAAATAATAATAAGTGCCTCCATAGTTTAAGTTTCTCTCAAATAAGTGAATATTTTGTATTATTTATGAGAATTAAATTTATCTCAAACTCAAACCTAAATGCATCATTATACGAGGAGGGATCAAAAAGTAGTGAGAATGAGATAAAATATAATGACTTTTGATAATTATATAAATTTATTTTTTTACATAGTCTCCGAGTCTCTCTACACACCGAGTCCAGCACTTTTCCAAGGCTTCAATCCCTTTCAAAAAAAGTTTTGTCTTAGTCCTGCAAAAAGCTCTCCACGGCATCCATCACCTCGTTATCGTCTTCGTACCTGTTTCCCCTTAAATATTCTTTCAATTTAGGGAACAGATAAAAATCGCTAGGCGCCAGATCTGGTGAATAAGGGGGGTGGTCAACCAATTCGAAGCCAGCTTGCTGAAGCCATCGCAACTGCCGACCTGTGCGCGGGTGCGTTGTCGTGATGAAACAGCTCGCCCCTTCGAAGTTTCTCTCTCCTTTTCTCTTTGATGGCATTCCTCAACTTGGGAATTAAAGCTGCATAATATTGGCCTGTAATAGTGGTTCCACGCTCCAGGTAATCAATCAACAATATCCCTTCTGAGTCCCAAAATATTGAGGCCATAGCCTTGCCAGCCGATGCCACGGCACGAAACTTCTTCGGGGTCGGTGATGATGGCCGTTTCCATTGTGAAGATTGCTGTTTTGTCTCGGGATCAAAATGATGAACCCATGTTTCGTCCATTGTTACGAAACGATACAAAAAGTTTTTAGAATCTTCTTGAAACTTGTCCAACAATATCTTCGAAATGTCAAGTCGATTCTGTTTCTGACTGTCGGTTAACATTCTCGGCACCCATCTTGCGGAGACTTTTCTCATATTCAAAGATTGTTTCAATATGGATTGAACAGTTCCATATGAAATACCCGTTTCTTGAATTAAGTATCGGATGGTAACTCTTCGATCGCTCAATACAATTTTCTCGACTTTCGCAACATTTTCTTGGGTGACTGACGTCGATGGACGGCCGCAACGATGTTCGTCTTCCGTGCTCGTTCTCCCTACTCGATGAGAAGCCCAACTTGCGACAGTGGAATACGGCGGAGCAGACTCTCCTAATGTTGGCTCTAAATCGCAATGAATCTCTTGCGTCGTTAACTTTTGTAAACAGAGGTATTTAATAACGGCTCGCACTTGGTTTTTCTCCATTTTCGAGAACACGTTCCGACACGAAGCAAACAAATGACTACATTCACAAAAAAAACAAAAGAGAATCGAAGGTTTTTTTTCTTTATAATATTACAAATATGTATCTATGCCTGCCAGTATTTATTTTTTTTCTTACCAAGGAGTATGTCGTTCTCACTACTTTTTGATCCCTCCTCGTAGATTAAATATTATAAGTAATGAAGTGAATTTCATATGCGTTCCTAATTATCACGGTTTTTCTACTGGTCCTTCCTAATGGTCTACCCAATTGTAAAAGTAGGTGGGTTACATCTTTGTAGGAAACTCCTACTTCTGCTGATCAAAACCTGAATGGTCAGAATAGAATTCAAGGTAAAGGCTGAAGTATGAAACAGTAAAGGTGGGTAGTTAGTTGCTCCGTGTTTAGCGCCGTTCGATAACGTTCCACGTCTCCAATTGACCGCATCCGCATTTGTGTCAAAGGACACAGCACGCGCTCCAAGACGCGCTCATCGCGTCCAAGGTTGCGTATACATCCGCGGGCGGAATTGCCGCTGTCCCACTCACGTATTCTGGACTTCATGATAGATTACGTTTTGTCTCTATGCTAACATGATCGCCAACTGTGACGCTTAGATATTGAACGCATCGAGGGCTGGTAAGAGCAGTACTTATGTATTTAGACTTTAAATGTGTTAAGTCAAAAGCATAGGTATCTATAGGGGGCAATAATTTGTGGGTCATTTTATTGTCCTGATTTATTTATTGGGTACTTTTACTCTTTATTTATTAGCTTTTTCCGCGACTTCGTCCGCTTGAACGGCAGAGGAAGCCCAGGTATTCCAGTATTAGGACTCTTTACCAATTTCCGCCTATGTGGAAAATATTGTTACTTTACCATCCTTAGTTTAGCACTTGTCTCCTTATCTCTACCAAAAAATTACCATTTTTGCTCTATTCAACATTAGTAAGTGATCCAGTTCTTGCTCTACATGGTGTTTTTATGATCCATGCTCATTATTATTCACGAGGAGTCTTAACTGGTCGTTATAGCTCATTACTTTTCATAAAGTGATAAAAAAATCCCTTTCCTAGAATGACTAACATAGAGAGATTTCTCTCAATAATTAAAACCTAATGTATTGTATGCAACGTTGTTATATCGTCTATTTCAGGGTTATTGATTAACCTGACTGATGGGAATAATCAGTAGGCATTGGCGATACGTGAATAACGTCGACCTTCCTCGCCCGTCCCATCATTGTACCACTCGTATTATGAGATGAATGAATGCGCCTGAATAGGTCCGGTGCGTATCATTTTTCATCGTCATTAGCGGGCCTTCTTCTGCCTATTCAGATGTTTTTTCGCAGAGCGTACCTTATATTTTTGCACGTGTACTTTGTCTATGTAACAAGAACATATTTTTGATTTTCCTCGACGCTAAAGCCCGTGAACCCGTGATATATCATCGTAGTGAACGGCCATTACATATTTAGGACCCTCATTTTGAGCTTGGTAAGCTTTCAGTGTTTGACAATATGATACCGTAAAATCCGTTCTGTTAGTGCCTTTAATGGGCAGCGGGGTGTGAAATTAGAAAACAGCTTTGCGAGGAATACAGACAGGATAGTCCAGATTAGAACCCTTTCAGAGATAACGCGAGCGGATTCACACGGGCCCCTTATGACGTTAGTGGCAGTGAACCACTTTTCCGTCAAGTGCACTATCGTGTAGCTCACGCACAGTGCCAGGAGCGCAGTGTCGAGTGCTTGTGTCTGAACTGTCGCTAGGAATTGCCCGGAGGCTGGCTCAAATTGATTCAGTAATACAGCAAATCGATTTGTCAGTACCATCCCAACAAAGCTCATGTATGAGGCATAGAACACAGTTTTATCATGTCCATAGGCCAGTGTCACTTGTGACACAGATCACCGGCTAGTACCTACATAGAGAGGCACTTACCGAGCCGCCCGCAGATTTTCTGCAAATTGTTTGATGGGGAGCTAAGGTTGCATCTATTTGCGACCGCCATATATCTCATTTGAGGTCGTCTGAGAGCTCGTCTACAAGTGACTAAGTACGGTGGAGTGTAAGGTCCAGCACGGCGCTGACGCAAGTGGCGCGCATCCCGCAGGATGTCGCAAATGAGACCGTGTCCTCATAATTCTTGGGCTGTCGTGGGTGGCTCGGCGCGGAGACGTTGTGTAACTCCTTGCTCTAATGAGGATATTATTCAGGAGCGCCTGAACGCCAACAGCGGTACGCCTTTAGCGATTTAATTACACCGTTGAAGGCGGCCACCTCGTTAGCGTTCGCTGAAACACTAGACAGATTGTGCCGTAATTTAATTAAATCCCTCTCTTTAATTGGATTGTTATCATATCTCGTGTGTTGTCTTCTTCTCGCTTAATTTGCAAGAATTGCTCTTATTAAAACCGCTCGATATTTTTGTTTCTACTTTTTTAACAGCAAATGCAACACATGTTCTTGTCAAATGACGAATAAACATTTTATGATGGGGGTGTCAAAGTACCGCCCTCGGTAGTAGGAACTTCAGCAAAGATATACTTGTTTTAACGACTAACTTTGTCAACTTGCATTAACTTTTTAATTGAAAGCTATAGCGTCTTGTATTATTACGTCATCAGCGTCACAAAAATGAAAGGAGAGACGCTTTTTGTGCGATCAATTGAGTTATCTTTAAAAAGCCGGTAAAAATGCCGTCAGCTTATTATTTTTCATTGGCGTTCAGTTCAAGGACGATATCCACTGTAACGATGTCTCCCGGAGAATATCTTAGGCGAAACTCGAATATTTTGCCTCGGCCTCACTCCCGTCGAACATTGTTACTGGAACATAATGACCACCACTTTATAACAAGATCTCGGAGGACAAAAATGTAAAAATAAGACAGCGTTAGAAATCTTTTCAGTATAAATACGCCCTTGGGAAGGCTTAAAGTGTTCGTAGGCGGGGCCCTTTCATTAATACCGAGTTAATACCATAATAAACTTTGCTGAACTCTTAGAAACAATAAGCTAACCCCCGCTGTATTGTTATTTCACCAAAATATCTAGGTTGCTGAAGCGATTCAGGCTCACATGTGCCGGGCACCAGTTTGTAGGTATTACGCAACCGACGCAGGGCTCAGGTAGAGTAGGCTATGCGGAGCCGGAGGTATGTGTGTACAAAAAGCTGTAAATTTTGCTGTTATATGGAATTTGAAAAGGCACAATACGTTGCGTGCGCCAACCTCGCAGATAAGCTCCGTAACGACAATATTTCGCGAAAGCGACCGGAGGAAATAGGCCCCTGTAAGGCTGATACAAGGCCCACTTGGAAACTACCACATCGATCTAGAAAAATCGATGTGGTAGCGTGTAGCAACAACCGAAGTTACATAATCTAGACATGTGTTGTTATAGGCTGAAACAAAACTTGTAGGTAATAAAGTGGTAGAGTTAGTGTTTTACACTAGATAGTATTCGCCAAACTATGTTGAGTTCAACCATTATATATTACCACTATACTGTTATGTAACACAGTTTGAGCACAGGCTACTTATATACCGCGAAAATGTAGTTTTCACAGGAAATAACGCGGCCGGCGCGGCACGTTGACTGGATTACTAGTTGGCGAAGCTATAAGCACGTTTAATTACTTCCAACACACGTATAAATGACTAACGAAATAATGCACGCAATTTTCCTCCACACCTGCCCATTTTCATTAAACAAGAGCTATTGATTGTCGATTAAGCCCTGCGACGGGCAACGTGCTCCAATTGAATATGCGCACTGAATAAAATGTAGCTTAATGATGCTTGCGGTGTTTGATATCAGCCTCGCAGAGCGCTGTTAGCAATAAATGGGAAACGACAATGTCGTCAAAGAACGAAACGAGACATGTTTCCAATTTGACTTGTACCCATGTGCCATTACGTATCTTGGAGTGGCAGAAGACGTTTCCTGATTTATCTTCAAGGTTGACGTTTACATTTTATGAGTTTACGGGTGTTTCTTATGTATTAGATAGATAATCGCTTTAAAATGTAAGCATCAAATTAAAAGGTATTGCAAAAAATCATTAAATGGCTTTATCGTTAAAAGTGATCTCTTCCAGGCAACCTTTTGAAGTTGGGAAAACATGATCATATTTAACTCAAGCCAAGTACTTATACTTTTAATTTTTCTGTGCTCAAGCCAAATATGCACCAAACAGAAAAGTTTTGTTGTAATAGTATAAAGGCAAACATTTGTATGTAAGTATTTTGTTACTTCTTCACGCTGTAACAGCTCAACGGATTTGAGTGTAATTTAGAATGGAGATAGCTTATATACCCTGGATTAACAGATATGCTAGTTTGTCTCTCCTTTAAGAAATATCTACACCTCTTACGGCAACCACGGTGAAACTGTCCCAATTCTTTTGTTTTTGTCTGGAACCTACTTTTGTTAATATTTACAAAAAGATGCCAGCATTATAACAGTGCGCATTTATCACTGCTATGACTTTTATTTGGCTAAGGAAAATCCTCTTTTGGGAAAGGCAGGAAACATTACATAACCTTTCAAAGGCAGAAAGGAATCTGCCCGAATGTTATTTCCATTCGCAAGTGAATACTTTTTCATTTACCTCAATAAACAATACTCCATGGGATAAAAAAATATATATAAGTACTACAAGTAGATCTTTTTTCAAAAAAGCAGCAGTTTGATGTGTTTTGTGCAACAATGGGTAAAATATAGTAGCTAATTTATGTATTTAGCTCATGCTAGCTTTGCAAAACGGCAGCGCCAAAACGCACGACATTATTTAATTACATATCTTGTATATTTTGTATTTTTAACCGACTTAAAAAAAAGAGGAGGTTCTCTGTTCGATAGTATTTTTTTAATCTTTTTTTTTTAAATGTTTTTTACCTCAGAACTCCGTCATTTATGAACCGATTTGGAAAAATCTTTTTGCATTGGGTTCAGTATACCTACGAAGTGGTCCCATATATTCAATTATTTCCCATATATTAAAATTTCATCAATATTTGACCTTGGACTTCGAACATACATTGAAGTCGGTTTTTGTTTTTATCTAAAAATATTATTTTTTAGATAAAAACAAAAACGGAATTTATTGAGGCAATCGACAGCGTTACAAAAAGGCATAAGATATACATAATCCAGAAACATAAAAATGCGACAATGAAAGATCCGACCCATGGAAAAGAAGATGCTCTTCGACTATCTACCTCTATAATCTATTCATAAATGCTACAGTAAATACAGAAATATGATAAAAAATAATAACAATTCGTAGTTGTGTGTGGTTTTGCCTCAGTAAATTGTGGAACTGCCTGATTGATTGACTGATAACGCTTTATTGTACACCAATAACATAACAAGAATAAATAAAAATAGAACTTAAAAATTTGATTAGTACAATGTCTTATATATTTTTTTTTGTTTACGCCTAATAGATCTATGTTTGGCCACTACTCGCCTAATGTGAAGCGATGATGTGGCCTAAGATGGAGCACATAGATCTAGATCTAGAGAGAGAGAAGGCAGTTGAGCGGCTGCTCAGACCCGTCTCCCCAATGGTTCACCGAACATCATCTCGAAACATGACTAGGTCGCTTGACGGCATGGCTTTGTTCGGTGAGTGGTATTACAACCACGGCCAGAGCCTACCACTCCAAAAATCGCTAAGAAGCGATCTCTGTCGGACAGCCTTTGGACAGAAAGGAAACATACAACAGGGGTCGGTCATAGCTTGGGATTGGGTACTTAAAATATTGATTGAATTCTGGTGCCTGATAACGACATTTGCAGTGAACTGGTGAAGTGTTACAGTAAAGCATTATTAAGTAATTTAAGAAGGAATAATGTTGTTTGGGTCTTGTTATGAAAGATAAAGATCTGTAAGGAAAAACAAAAGATAAGGCGGCACCAATTTCTTGCTTTTATCTTGTTCATCTGATATCTCTCTACTTTGTAAACAGACTTCACCACCAAGCTTGCCATTGTGTCGAATTACAATAAAAGTGTTGCTGGTAGATAGATAATTTCGCAGGCGTTCCGCCATTTTACTTTTGGGGCGACGCTCATGCATAAAATGGTTCAATTTATCTAAAAGCAATTCCTCTTCATTTTTATTTAAGAGTCTTAGGAAGATAAAATATACTTCAACACCGCATTTTTTTGGATCAGTGCTCTATCCATTTGTGTCCCTTTGAAGAAATACGTTTCTTTGATTTATGATATGCCGGCAGCATTCCTAAAGTGAAGTTGGATTGTAAGTATTTTAACCCTAGATAAAACGGTGTTTACTAGTATAACGCATTTGCGTGTCTTCTAATGTTCTTATATTGATCGTCCTTGAGAGGGAGCTCTGCAAATCGATTTATATTCAAAGGAGTTGGTAGTTGAAATGTATTTTGTCAAAGGTTCTTATCAAAGCTAAAGAGGTAGGTGATTTACGATATATTCAACTTTATTTTGGGGTTTTTGGAGCATTGACTTTATTGAGGTCAAAGGTTGCCATTCTAGCCTAAATAGTTCGCGGGTCTTTTTGTCATCACCTTCAGATCAATTATGAACGATTTAACACTTACCATCTATGCTCCCCTTTCAACATTATGGGCACTGTGCCCATTTTATACACAGCATTTTTTAAATCCTGGAAATAACAAGTTACATAAGCTGAAATAAGCTGCTCTACATTTGCGAAAGCAACCTCTCTCTATTTGTTTGCTAAAGTCGGGAACCGCCCTAGCACCCTAGTGATTTTCA
The DNA here is from genome assembly GCA_951640565.1 of Petrophora chlorosata. NCBI lineage: Eukaryota > Metazoa > Arthropoda > Insecta > Lepidoptera > Geometridae > Petrophora > Petrophora chlorosata. The sequence continues at coordinate 6,805,126 of OX621207.1, read as the reverse complement.
TGCAAGTTTTACTATAATATAGCGCACCCTAAGCTATTTATGAAGCTTTTGCCGTAGTTTTGTCTCCACCCGGCATTTGTTGGAATTAATTTCATGAGTCACTGTTCTGTGTCTCTCTTTGGTGAGGATGGAACGACAAATAAAACCAGTCTTTTGGCGGAGTTTTTATTGCAACGAAAGTTATATTTTCATTTTCCACCTTTAATAAATGTGTGGTCTTTTTACTTATTACTTGGGAGCCGCCCTGAAAAAAACTAATTACCTTTAAGTAGTTGATTTATATTACGGAACTTGTACCTTCCAAATTAAAAATTATAGCAAATATAATAATAATATATCTTTGTAATCTCTGGCTAATTTTAGATGCTCAACATAAGTACACGAGGTTTGGGAATAGTAGATTACAGTATGTGGAAAAAATTGGGTATGGAAAACTTACCATTTGATTTGATGGGTTACTTGGGGGAAACATTCCTGATGGGAAAAGGATATAATAAGCCCATGTTCTATTTTTTTTCAAATAGCTAAAAATGCAGTATTTTTTTTTTCTTATCCAAAATTCAACCAATGTTTCCTAAGAACAAAACTTCTTTACTGCCAAAGAAAAAGGTTAAGCAGATACCTACCCTGAAAGTCCCACAATTTTGCCACGACCTGTATATTGTATTAAGCGATGTGACGTAACAGTGCGTTCTGCAATTTCCGGAAATATTGTGCATTGAGGTTTTAGAAAAGAATGATAACATGCTTTTTAAATCCACTCTAAAATAAAAATCCAAGAATTCCAGTGATTACTAGTAGACTAGTCCACTACATATTAAATGAAGTCAATTAATAAGTGTGAGGTTTTCCCGGGCAGTTGCTTGGTGCATTGCACGGTAAAGAGGTCGGCATCGATCGGCGCAGGTCGACGCCGGTTTCATATAAGTTAGGTGCACTGGCGCCAAATCGACACACCATCTATCAAATGTGTTTGGCGTAGATGTAAAGTAGTAGATTTGGATTTTGGTTTGGATTCGATTTTGAATAAAAATCGAGCTGATAATATTCTATCACTCATGGTTCAAAATAGGCAACGCACTCAGTCTGCCACAAGTACTCAGGTTGCCCTTTTAAACGCTTTGTTTTACACTCATTTGTCCAATGTATAACTTCTGAGTAAAAGATTTTATGAAAGCGTGAAAGTAAGTCAGGTAAAATAAAAAAATTGGCACATATTTCTTTTTGCTCGTTAAGATAGGATTTTCGAAATTCCACAGGGCCACTACTGGGACTGTTCATGAATGAAAATCCTCCGCTAGTCTCACATAAAAATAAATATGCTTGAATTTGAGCTCTATCCAAATTGTGTAATTTCTTGTTAATTATGCTTAAATTCGTTTTAAGGGTTATTACTCCGGACGACCTCATTCGAAATCAGGTTGCCTCGCTTCGTGGTGCAATTTTTAACTTAAAGTTTCCGCTCTATCTGCGTTTCCCATCTAAACTCCCATTTAGTTTGATCCAGCTAAAGCTGCAATAGTACAGCTATTTCAACCTCTACTAGGATAGTGGTTGAGTCGTTTCGGTAGGAACAGTAAAATAACTATGCGGGTATGTACTATGTCCTTGTAGATTGTAGAGTAAGATACGAAGAAGGTAGACGCGGGTTAAAGAGTCGTGCTCTTTTCTTAACTTACTATGTGGAAGTGCATTAGCAGACTGATTGAATTAGTAAAATGGAAGGAAGTGTACCTATTAAGGAGAAAAGCAGCATAGCAGCTCGGTATGATGATTAAGGAAATGCCCATTTCTATGCCAGGTGAGATGGCGGTGAAATGAAATGGGAATCTAGAGATGAATAGAAAGTCTCTTATTACAACACAATAGAAAAAATCAGGACAAGTGCAAGTATGTATTTTGTTTTTTAAAACAACAAAAAGGGAATGTACTGTTTCAGTGTTGCCATTTATATGACGTCATACATTTCTGTTATAACATGACAATTAATAAAACTAACAATTCCCTCTTATTACTTGGTATTGGTACCTCCGTTGCAAGTAGCTACACTAGGTACTATATGTATATAATCAGGCTACCTGTGTAAACAGGTTATATACAATCAGGTTAGTATTAAAATTTGGTATCAAGGCACCGATTTTATACGAAACCGTGCCCTATTTCTGCAAATCGTTAACGGTGTCGCCATGGTGTCTTCACGCCATGAAGTTATATGTTTATATATGGCGTACAGTACATAATACGGTTTATGGTTATGGTTACTTAGGTGATGATACGCTCGTAAAGCATATACGTACCTGTATAAAAGCTGAGGGCTTAATAGATCTGTGATCTCATTGTATCTACGTTGATTAAATTTTTATCGTACATGCAATACAACTTCTAGGCTCTTTAACTTTTTATTGGTTCAACTTCTACGGCTACTGGCTCCGTGTATAATATAGCAATTTTCGTGAAAACTGCTGCATATTGCATAAGCTTCGTCTATTCTGTAGCATGCCAGTATACGGTTGCAGCGCCGCCGTACCGAACGCTTCACGTCACTCCTGACCCGCAAAGCCTTCTGTTGATTTACTGCAAATTGCCTATGCTCGTGTCACATGATATTTAAAACTCTTCACACTTGCCAACATTGTTTAAAAATCCTATAGGTAGTAACTGAATTCACACAACTACTAGCAACATAAAGCCGTAAAAAGATATTGGTCATCATGAAAACGTAGATCTGAAATGTACATTTTATGGGCCGTACACTCTATTGATCGCCGCCGCACCGTCCCGCTGCTATTTAGTACCGTACCTAAAACCTATTTTTCGCAAGCCATTTGAGCTTTTAGATGGGATGAAATACGAAAATACAGGTAGAGAGAAGCAGACAACCGGGCGGGTGTACCCATGAGTGTTGTTTCCTCATTTGAGCCCGGTATTCTGAAAAGGTCAGAGGTGAACTGGGCGTGGCATTTCACTGAAATAGAATATCGCTGAATGCAATTGAAGGTTATGAGCTTATGAGAGATACATTTGTATATATCTATTACGTACCTCAATAAAGACTCGAGACAATTAATGCTTTTGTTTACTAGAACAAAGTACTTCTCCGTAGTGAAGAGAAGGAAGCAATTAAGTCTTCGAAGGTCAGTTTACTTTCCCGATTAATTTCGCTCGGGGAGTGCCGGTATCAAAACAAAATAAATATCTACGTATAGCTTACATAACTGTAATGCTAAGTACACGTCGCGGGCGGTACGCACAGAGACAACATTACCAGGGCTGGAGCTTTGTTTATCTACTGGGAAATAAGATACTTGATGTCAACATCGAGAGCTAGGTTCTTACGTAAGCGTTAAGGTACAAAACATTTCAATTTAAAGTATGTTTTACTTAGAATAGCGCTCTCATAGTCGACAAGAAAGTTATTTACTTTAGAGACTTCAAACCTATTCGTACAAATTATGATCATCTGTCAAAAGGTTTCAAACCAAAACATTATTTTCAATAATTGTATTTCAATAAAGAGTTATTTCATTTCATTATTATAATAGCTCTGAAGTGGGATTTCAGAGGCTCCAGATCTTTTTGTAAACTGAATGCAATAGATTTTCCATGGTGATCATATCAAGTATACCTAACTTCTAAGGCCGCAAGTGAAAATAACCAACACGCTCGCTTCGCGTGGCGACTATCGCCTGTCAAAGCGCATTACTAAGCGCGCACTATTGCTCGCGCCATGTTCATTTAAGATATGTCATCTAATTCTAAGCGCATCGAGTAGCGCTTGCGGTAGGCATACCATGCCTGCGCAGGTGCGCAATGTGGTCTAGCCTTAGATTTTTGATAACAAGGCAAGTAATTTGTCAAAAGAAGTAATGAAGGCGGCTCTCTTTGTTTTTAAGACTAGGCTAAATTTTCACCAAAAAAAAAAATGCTGATTCTTATTATAGAATAGTCGGCCCGCCCCGCAGCTTCGCCCGCCGTTTTCCCTTTTCCAGTGACAATTTTGAAAAATCCTCTTAGTGTTACTTTACACCGTATATGGAACATGAGTTTCTTAAATTTTATATATCTATCTTCACCCAAATTAAATCAAAATAAATCTATTAATCAAAATCAGTGGTTTAGTTAGGCTGTCATCATCATCATCATCAGCCCATTACGTTTAGTTAGGCTGTGCCACAGAATAATTAATAGTACAAGCTGAGCGTTATTAGTCAATCAGTGTATAGATGATATTGTCTTTCTTTTTTCCTAATTACGTTTTCATACGAGTCAGACAGACTTTCTGCATTGTTTTAACATTTTATGGCGTAAGGGTAAATTAAATTTTGAATGCATTATTTTCTATAATACCGATTAATTCACTGTACGAGTAATGGCTAGCGCTCACCAACGGCAAGCCAAAGTATGCATTGGAACGCTGAGGGATGTTCAGAGATGCCGAAGGATCCTGTGGCATGCTGAAGGATGCCGAGGGATGCCGAAGCGTGCCGCGGTATGCTCAAGACTCGTGTGATGATATCAGCGAAATGTAAGTGCTACGATAAGGTGTTAAAAAAGGTTCAAATTCAAAACCTACAATTCATCTTCAAAAATTCCTTTGATGCCGTGACGTGACGTGCCCTGCCGTGTCGTGTCGTTGGTGAGCGCCGGCTATTAGTGTTCTATTTTGCACTAAGTGGTGGAATCGTTCTCTTTTTGCGCTATAGGACACTCTCATCTATAACAAAGGAATTCTAGAGTCGAGCTTCCCATTCCAGCATTTCAAGAACTAATTGGATTTTCAATTGGAAAAATATTACACACTATTATAAAATTCCTAGTTAAAAGGCTACTGTCAAAGGAGTTTTAGCTCCATTTGCCACCTAATGGCTTTTGGCACCTCAGTTTCTTTTACCCTACGAAGAGGCTGTCGCCGTTAGTGCCATCCTTCTGGCTCATTTGTGTTCGTCCCTTCCCTTCAGCGTGCTCTCGCGTTTGGCTATCGATCCAAATTAGCTAAGTGTTGCCTCTTTGATAAAACTATAGGGCTGCCACGCCCATATCTCTTTCAGCAATGAAATTGAGCTTATGAAATGAAAGATACATCCGTTGACTAGAAATAGCTTATAAGTAGGTAGGTACTTAATAATAATAATATAGCCTTTTATTCCGAAACCAGACAATTACACATACAATAATGGTAAAAAGAAAAAAATCACAAAATGTCTCGAATTTCGGTGTCCCTCTTGGCATAGGCCTCCTCTAACAATTTCCATTGTCGTCTGTCGCGAGGTACCCTCCTCCAGTTTGGACCTACTGTCAGCTTTATTTCGTCTTCCCAGCGGGTAGGCTGCCTTCCCCGATTTCTTTTGCCGTCCCTCGGGTACCATTCCGTCACTGCCTTGCTCCTCTTGCCTTTAGTGTCTCGCATCATGTGGCCTGTCAATCTCCATTTTTGTTGGTCTATTCTTGTTAAAACATCGGTCAGTTTTGTTTTGGACCGGAGATCTGTGTTCCTTATTCTGTCCTGTCTCTTTGAGCCTACCATGCTTCTCTCCATTGCTCTTTGACACTTGGCAAGCTTTTCTCTGAGCGATTTGGTGAGTGCCCATGTCTCACACCCGTAAGTTAGACATGGGAGTATACATGAGTTGAAGGTCTTTCTTTTCAGAGCTATGCCAAGGTCTTTTGACTTCATGATCTCCTTGAGGGACAAGTATTTTTTCCAACCGATTGCAATCCTCATATTAATTTCCTGGCTAGTTTGATCTGTGGTAGAGATGATTTGACCAAGGTATATGTAGTCCTCTACATAGGTCAAAACTTCCTCTTTTATTTTTATTTCTACCTTTTTTGAGTTAGTCATTAGTTTTGTCTTGCTGTAGTTTATTTTCAGACCATTTTTTTCGCTTTCTTCGCTCAGACTTTGTATCATGAGTTGCAAGTTTTCAGGAATTTCTTCGAATAACACTAAGTCGTCGGCAAATCTGAGGTGGTTCATTTTTAACCCATTTATGTTCAGACCAAACTTTTCCCAGTTCAAGTTGCGAAAGATGTTTTCTAATACGGCAGAGAATAAGGTAGGTACTTAACGCATTATAAAATTATATTTTTAAATCGAGACTTAATATCACTAAATCTTTAGGTTCATTTACCTCGACGTTTCGACCTATGACGGTTTATTTCCGTTCACTGCTCTTAGTATCTTCAGAATTTTATGCGAACATAAATCGTGAGTCGCGATGCGAACATTTGCTGATCACTGGTTTCCATGAATGAAGTCCTTGAATGGAATTAAGTCCCTTTGATAAATATAACTATGCATGCCTAAACGTCTAGAAACAGAACCTTTCTGTTAGAATCTTACATGAATCTTCTGAATTATGTTGAAAATTAATTCCACTTAAATTGTGAATTTACCTACTTGTTGTAGAAAGTCACTTGTCTAACTCCCCTGATAGTCCAAGTCTAATTGGACGTGGGAAACGTCCCCAGTGAGGTGGTAGTTGAGTCATCTTATTCAAATGACTTGATTCCATTATGAAAGAGGCCACCGCAGTGCTATGATTTCCGTCTGACACTTAAAACTTCGTATTGCTATTTGTTTTATGTATATAAATAATGTCTTTCTTGTACTTGTACATTTGCATGATTAGTATTACTGGATGATTGTTGTTCGGTATCTATTTCTGCTATATCTTGAGCCTTATAACACCCGGCTTACCCTGGACAAATATCCTCCATTATGACTCTGTCATCCTAATCCGAAACTGTCCTTCAGTACCATTAAGGATAAGCCGAAATATCGACACGAAAAGAAGATCTATTAGATACTGTGTCTGTAGTAGTAATCGATAACAATTCCAAAGTTGTACATTCCATGATTGATGTATCTGTAAGGACAACCTCTTGACCGCGCCCATCAATCTGAAAGATAGATATGGGGTAAAGGAAATAGTTTTATTGGAGTGAAATGATTGGAGACCCGGCCAAGTAAACATATATCTAAGTGTATATATAATTGTTTTCTTCCTTATTATATTTGATAAAACTTGTAGTAGGTATAGTAAACGTTATGGTTTAAGTACTTCGATTTAGATAACGTATCTAAATACTTTTGGTTACTATCGTTAAAAATTCTATTGCTATCAGTATTGGTAAGGTTTTAACTTCTACAGGCTGTTTTGGGATTCGTTTCGGTGGTTTGATCATTTCTATTAATGTATACTTTGTTGCAATTTTGCATTGTTTTTCGGAATGTGTTATCTCGTCAAATTAACCCTTATCATATTTCAACATTAAATTTGCTTCACTAGCACTACCAGTCGAGTTCTAAAAATGCATTTAACCGCTTACTCTGTTATTGTACCCTTCACTTTTGATTTGACTGAAAGTAAAAAGTATGTTATAGAACATAGATCAAGAGGGAATGTTATCGAAAACTCATTGCACAAGGACTTGAAGAAGCACTATGATCCCTGGTTGTCTCCGCCAAACAGAACATTTCCCACGAAAGACTAAATGGGAGCCCTCTAACTACGACAGTTTGAGTACAACGACAATACCTGCAAAGTACATTTGGACTCCAAATTTGGATTTTTATGATGATCAAATAACAGATAGAGTCAAAACTGCAAACTGTTTTCCCTGCCATGTGTTCAATGCCAATGCAACCGGCTAACTCGCGGAAACTTTGAGCGTGGATACAAGAGAAAGTAAAAAAGAAAATTGGTATTTACAAATTAATTTAATAAGGTGACTTTAAATATGTACAAGGCAGGAAAACTGGCCTCAGCAGGACGATAGGACGGGTAGGACTGGTGGAGCAGGAACTGAAGTAGGGCCTCAGGGCTTCCAGGCGGGTCGACGTTCACCGGCCGGCTTGCTCCCGAGGCAGTAGAGGGTGCAGATGAACCGTGAAAGGTGAAGAAAAAGGGCTGCGTAGTAGGCAGCCCTTCAAAACAGGATTAATAATATTAAATAAAATCACAATATTTTACGAGAGTTTTAAGAGTATGGAGCAGCGTGATCTCAAGATAACATAATTATAATATAGATAGGTACTAACACATAACAAGAAAAATTGATTAAAACTATATTAACATGGCAATATTTTTAGGAAGAAATGACTTGATACAAACTAATATGAATCATTGTAAATATTTAGACAATAATGGCCAACTGACGTGCACTCACTTGCAAACACCCTCACAGGGTACTTGTACATACCCACTATGATAGCTTATAAGAACTTTGCTTTAATTTAATTTGACTTAAATAATATAATGTATGTACAATGATTGCAATAAATAAATAAATAAATAAAATAAAGATTTTCTCAAGTTCTTGAGTGGAAGGAGGGTAGGGAGGCCTTTGCCCTGCAGTGGGACGACCACGGCTGAAAATAAATAATAATAATAATATGTGTTCAATGACGGTAAAGTAAAGTGCCAGCTAAGTTTCGTTAATGAAATAAGCTGTACAACGCTCCTGAGCAACTGGCCTTATGACCGGCAAAACTGTAGTCTAACAATAAGTGTTGACGATGGTTTGGTCAGACCCTCGTTTTATTCTACTATGTCTTCTCTTGATCCGTTCTTATCAAAAAGTAACGTAGAATGGAAATTGCTACCATTTAGATTATACCCAATTGATAATAATAATTGTAAAATTAAACGAGCTACTGTCAATTTTGTGTTACAACATGAAGGACATGGTTGGGCACCTGTTATCATAGGTCCATCTAGAGTTTTGTCTATTATAAAATTTATGTCACTGATTTTAGATGTAAGGAATAATCAACGTATGTATATTTTGTATTTTAGTTTACTAAGTCATGCTTTCTTTTTGGTAGAAATAAGTGAATATATACCTAGAAAGAGCCAAGATACTCCGACTATTTTGATATATTTTTGTGCATCTATGACTTTAACTATACTAATACGATAAATACACTATTGTTATAGAAACTATGTGAAAGAGTCAAACAAGTTGATAGTATTGTGGAAAATATTAGCAAACATGTATTTGGAAGTGTTATAAAAAATATTATTTGGCCTCGTTGGAAAATTGTATCCCCCAATAAGTATAACATCCAGTGGACAAAATTAGCTAATATAATTAATAGTATTTTGATATGTGTGTGTACGTTGATTTATGTGACTTTGGATTATATTTTGACGCCTACACATAAAAACTTCCATAGTAATAGTACTACGTCTCTAGAAACAATATCAGCAATTTACTAAAAGTTATAGTGCAAATTGTATGTTCTTTTTTCACATTTACTCTATCAAATATAGAAATTCTGTTTTTCCGCAAAGATTTAAATTTCAAAACAACTGAAAATCGATCGTTAAAGGAAGACGTCTGAATCTGGACGTCTTCGAAGTGTCCATTAAAATGTAAATTGAATGATGTCGTTGTACTCGAGATGCCACAGCCACAATGCCTATAAAGTACTATTTTAATGAAATATAAAATGTATTTCGTTTGTGAAACGACCGACATCTGAGAAATTGGAAGATGCAAGAATAATGAATATAAGTATACAGGTGTGGCAAAATTTTGGGATCTTCTGTGTAGGTACTTTTTCCTTTGTAGTGAGGAATTTTTGATCTTAGAAGACATCGGGTGCAATTTTAAGAAAATAAATACAGCATATTTGTATTTTTGAAAAAAAGTACAGTCATACAATTACATTTAAAAAAATAACATAGTCTTAATCGATCCTGTTTCCCACCAGGGCCCCAATTCACTATGACAACTTGGCGATTCCTTGTTTCGAAATCACGTGGATTCCTTCATTACAAAAAACACAAAGTAACTCATCAAATCAAATCGTAAATTACTGAGAAAATGAAAAAGAAACATTTTCTTCCATGACCCATTGGTATGAGGCTCGACGCGCCACCGCACCTTTAGTATGTTGAACTAATTATCATGTCTCTAAAATAATACACTTTTAAATAGGATTTAGATTTTTTATAATTTTTTAAATTTTAATATTTTTGTTACATCTATTTTTTCTGACCGTGATCTAATTTAATTAACAAAGCATTGACATTTAATGTGAAATAAATAAATAAAATTATGTTTGATAATAAAACTGTTTAAATATTTGTACGCCTACACAAGCCGAATTTTGTTGGAGAAAACTATATCTATGTCACCTTGCAATACTGTAACCGAAATTCTGACAAATAAATTTATTTCATTTCAAATTAAATTATTGTTCTGAATTAAAATTTATTTGGATATCATCACAGTTTGTCACGATGTCTGACTGGCAGAACGATATCAAGTATCAGCTGAAAATGTATGTCGATGTGTGTATATAATGTATTACGATTTGATTTGATGAGTTACTTTTGGGGAAACGTTTCTGGTGAGAAATAGGATCGATTAAAAAGAGCAAGTTTTTTTTTTTGGGAAAAGTAATTTTTCTACGTACCCGTACTTTTTTAAATAATTAAATACCGCGTATTTGGAATACGCGGTATTTATTTTCTCAAAATTGCACCCGATGTTTTCTAAGAACAAAACTTCCTCACTGCAAGGGAATAGGAACCTTGGAGGTCCCAAATTTTGCCACATCCCGTATATTTTGTGACTGTTAGAGGATAAGCAACGACCGCTAAAAACTTTACTGCGGACCTCATAAAGAGAGTAGATGCTGATGCTGTAACTTAAAATATATAAATTATATATTATAATTGTTTTTTGACTCACGGTCCTAACTCATGATCAATAGTTAATAACGTTGAATCGTCCTCGCTTAACAAGTTATAGAGAAATTTGACCTCTTTAGGCTCGGTGACTATGCAAGCGAACGATGTTCAATAATTGCTGGTTTGAATGTTACCAGGCCAAATAATCATCTTTTCTAGCTTATGCGCCACTCAGAGTGCAATGCATAATTAATATTTTTTGTGTTGTTTTAAATATAAACTGTCTTGAAAAACATGGCATCTTAATTACCCATGATATTGACTGTATTCTAATTGTACTCTTATTTTCTGTTCATGAAAATACCTCAACTTTTGCGTAGCCATATCGGCCAGTTACGTGTCGACATTCCAATGTCTCCATATTGCTTACCCTTTGAGGTTACTGAAAGGGAAGAGTCCTTGAAAGTAAATTTAGAGAATACTTTGCCACCACCGCTGTGCTCACGCCTGCGCCCGTTGACACACTTACTTTACGACTGGGGTTGTCCGAGACCCCTATACGATTTGGTAAAATTGTCTGACTTTTCGTGACATGTCTATACCGGAGAGGTTTACAAGCGGTTCTCCCAATCTCAATATTTATTTTATCAATGTTTGCAACCATTAGTAAGTAATACCTATCGAGCATTTTATAAACTGACTCAACACCTAAATCCATCAACGTATCCCATCGACAACTTTATAATAGTGTAGGTTTTTCCAGTCAACAGACTTGCAGGGATAGGGTAATTAATGATATCCTATATCACAAGTCATATTTTGTGTAAATTGTGCCAAAGCCGTACTGCCAACCCACTCATAAAATGTACAATGACATTTTTATCCGTCCATTGCTCTATAATATTTTCATAAATCTTTTTATGCCAGCAATTTTTGTGTAGCAACGTTTTATTGGCAATAATTCTGGACTTAACCACAACGTATCTTTGTTGCGTAATTTTATTCCGTTTCCTATTCATTGTCCATAATACGAAGCTTAAAATGTTATAACGTCATATTAAAACGTGTTGTATAATCTAGCCAATGTAGGTCAGTTTAGCATCAAGCTTATCGAATGGGCGGCTAAGTCGGTTAAGTTAGGGAAGATCTCAATTCGATGAAGTTAAAATGTGGACTAAGTTACGTGAACGTCAGACAAGAGACGTGCCAAGATGGGCGCCTAGATATCTAGAGGAGCGCTCCGAGCTTTTGCCCGTACATTGGCCCTGTTATAGCATGAAGTGCCCGCCGCGAGTATTGATCAGGACTGCTGAATGTTACATAACTACGCGACGGTCCGCACCCACTACCAAGACTGCCGACGACTGGGTACTGCAAGACTACATTGATTATACTTTTATGTGTTCCACCTTTGCTGCTTTCTGAAAAACTTCAAGTAACACAAATCGAATCGGTTGCCGATCCGGCGTTCTGTCGAGTTACGTAACCATTGTCTCTCTGTATTTTGTATGTAATTTTTTTATTTCTTTCTATTGTCTATTCAAGCTGATGTTGTAATTAATTATATCTGTTTGTTTGCGCTTTTGGGTGAAATGTAATTTAAACAAAGCTTTTCCTTCTTAGTACCTTTTGAGGGATGTGCATGGCTTCTTGCTGCCCCTCTGAAAATATTTCACGTTACGACTCTGAGGAAGTATGTGCCTGGCAACTTTCTTTTGTAACTTGATATTATTATACATATACGTAACCTGATATACATGTATTTGACAGTACTCACGGTATTCATAGGGGCGTGTGTTAGCTTTGTGTTCCATCACGTTAATTGAATATAAGGAGGAGACTGTCTACAAACATCTGATGCCATCGGATGTTGAGATCCTGGCACATGACATGACATTCTATATTTTGCACAATTGCTCTGATATAATCGAATATGTGAAATGTATTCGTCATTTCAGCGAAAATGGAAATAGAAATTCGATTTATTCGAGACAAAGTTCCAAATGGAGAACGAGACATCTCAATGGAGAACACACAAATCAGATTGTCATCTAAAGCGAGCCTGAAGTGGTTTCTTGCGCAGCAGACCTAGTTTAGAAACGAGCTTACAGCTTGGACTCGATATTTTTAACTGAATGTTTTAACGAGGAAAATTTTATCCTCTATTTTTACATGCAGATTTTCCAGTTAGTTACGGTTACTTTAAGTGTCCGCCCTTTTGTAATGAAAATCAAGGTTGGTATCCGTAGAAACATTATGTTGTCCTTAAAACAAATGTGTGTTATTAGATTTTAATAACATTCTCCATTATAGTATCTTAAAGATTTAACGACCTTAACATTCAGAGACGCGTGGCATGTGAATTGTATAAAATTGTTAGATACGCGCCTACGGCGTAGACCGTAGCTGTAACGGACACATTTAGGTTACGCTACGTTGGCAAAACAAAAAGCTTTCTCTCTGCCATATCGTTGCGCAGTCAACAAAAGTTTGCCATTTCTCAGGCGTCATCCTTTTAAAAAAATATGTTACTGGCGTCCGCCCGCGGCTTTGCTCGCATGATATGTATTGTAATTTTCGAACAATTACAAAGACTTAAGATTATAAATAATCAGAAATAATAAAAATTATATAGCTCGGACACGGATCAAACCTTTGTCTTGGGAATACCGTCCCGAAGCCTTAACCTCTGGGCTACCGAACCAACTGCTCAAACAACCTGCCCCTAGCATGAGTAACCCGTATTCAATGTCAAATTACAAACTTGAAATTCGTAAGGTTTTTAAAATAAAATAAACATTTGATTGTAAATAAAAATAATACCCTCCAGAATCTCTAAAAGTTTCACCAATAACCATTTAGCCCAGCCAATAGACCTCCGAGCTTATTCTGGTAAAGAATCCAAAAATACTAAAACGATTAATTATTTCGAAATCGTTTAGATAGAAAGAAGAAAGAAAGAAAATACATTTATTCAAGACAGATACACGCAACATTACATTAGGCTATAATACTATACTACACATAACAAATAATATTATACTATACATACAACAGGAAAAAATAACACATGTAATAACATACCTATATAATAAAAACATAATACATATAATTATAGTATAATGGAATGTTGCGCGATGTCAGGAAAAGGTTCCGACTCAGCATAAAACTAAGGTAATAAATACCTTAGTATTGATTTTCAGCCGGAACCTATGACCGTGACATCACGAACAGTAAGATAAGAGATGAATACAACATAAATATATAAACAAATATATAACAAGAGTAAACAAAATATACATAAAGCAAATTAAAATAATTATTCATAGGCGGTGACACTGACATGTTACATCACCTATAAAAGCGAATTCATACTCCACGGCATTGAGGAATGACACTATAGAGTCCTTGACAGCGTAACACTTTTGGAAAGCAATAGTTTTTTGACAGTAATTTTGGAGTGTTTACCATACCTATGAAAAATTCTCCCATTCGCTTGAATGAAAATATAACGTGTTCTGCGTTGCATTGCAGCCACTATAACTTCAGAAGTTCGTGGTTGGTCTGTAAAAGGTAGGAGATCTGTACTATTCTGTACCCCAGAGTGAAAGAATAGGGAAATAGGGAATATGCATATGTTGTCGAAAAATCTAGAAATTACTTTTTATGATAGATTACTCCTGTAAACAGATCAAAAGGTGAAGGTCTCTTTTAGGTGGCCGAGTAATGAATACGTTCTAGCGTGGCCACAGAATAATAGTACAGATTTCGTACCTATTACAGACCAACTACCTATGACTTTCTGAAGCTATAGTGGCGACGACACAACGCAGAGCTCGAATGACATTGCGGTAACTACATTTCCTTACGGTATGCTTCTTATGCAATCATTAATATTTTGTTGTTAACCAGGTTGTATCTAGGATTAAACCAGTCATGTAAATAAAATAATCAAATAAACTATATGACACATTTATACAATATACATACATTCATTATTTCCATACAGGTAAAATTTACAATAGAAGAACTAGTATTTTGACATAATTTACAAGACTGCAGCACAACTGATACTTAGGTTATAGGGAGATAGATAAACACAATGTTAAAAAAAACACTTGAAGTATTCTAAATAGCATAGTGTCTCAGTTAAATGTCATACTGTCGGAGTAGATCACAGACGTACTTATGAAAGTCAATTATTACATTGACCATACCACCGTATTGGATAGCACTAACTATACATAACTGTCAATTCACTACACTAACCCGAAACGGTTTGTCCTTTTGTGTCCTGAACAGCCTTGACGTTCACATGATGATGAAGTCTACGTTCATGAACTCGTTCTCACTATGTGGCGTTAATTAGGATTAGAAATCCGAGATTTGGTGCTTACATTTTTATTGTAGGATTGTGATCCATCAATGGAATTGGATGATTGGCCATAGTAATCGACAGCAAGGACCTGTAAGATAAATTTATTACACAAAATAAGAACTTATTTACAACATATTTTCTTACATAAAAGGCGAATGCCTTTACTATTAAAACAATTCTACTCTCTTCTTACTAAAGTGTTAAACTTTAGTAAGAAGAGAGTAGAATTGTTTTAATAGTAAAGGCATTCGCCTTTTATGTAAGAAAATATGTTGTAAACAACAACGGTTTGTCCTTTTGTGTCCTGAACAGCCTTGACGTTCACATGATGATGAAGTCTACGTTCATGAACTCGTTCTCACTATGTGGCGTTAATTAGGATTAGAAATCCGAGATTCGTTGCTTACATTTTTATTGTAGGATTGTGATCCATCAATGGAATTGGACGATTGGCCATAGTAATCGACAGCAAGGACCTGTAAGATAAATTTATTATAAAATAAAATAATAAATTTATTATAAAATAAAATAAGAACTTATTTACAACATATGTTCTTACATAAGAGGCGAATGCCTTTACTATTAAAACAATTCTACTCTCTTCTTACTAAACTTTAACTTTTTAATTTCAAATTAAATAAAAACTATAATCATTAACTACTTTTATTACCTATATCTTAATTAAATGGTTTAAGAATGCACAATTTTAATACATTTAACATTTTACACAAATATGCAATTTGTTACCCGACGTAATGGGAACTGAAATGTTTATACGATGGCCACACTGACACACGAAACTGGTCAATGTTGTTTTAACAAAATAACACCAAAAACTGAATATATCGAGCAAATGCAGGTTCTAATTGTCGAACCCGATGTATAGTTACATCCACATAAATTATAGTTACCGAAAAACATCAATAAACACAAGAAAAACACAAACGTTTGAAAACTTAATCTTTCAGTACAATTTTCACTTCACCATGAATGGAACACCCGAATATTTTTTCACATTTAATTCTAAATTGTTTCTAGTACACATTCACAAAGATTCACTTAAAAATAATAAAAAATACCACAACACAAATTAAAAAACCACAAGCCGACCCTGCCGGGCCACTATTTTGACTTAACATGTCATGGCCAATGTTAAGAAAATGGGTTACGCGATAGAGACAATATGATAATAGTTCTACCTCGTTCTTTATAAGAGCCTGTTGTATAGCGCTATCCTTTTTTAGGTCGGAAAAGTTCGTAATTATCCCTCTATAGTGTAAGACCTCAATGCTCCACGGCGCCACGCACTCCATTCCAACCTCAAAGTCTTACTCTGAGGTTAGAATAGTGTACGTGGCACCATAGAGCAGAAATCTACCTCCACAAATGATGCCACATGTCAGTGTCACAAAAGTGAACAAATTTTCCCAGCAGAAGGACGAACAAAATAGGTACAAATACGACACAAGACAAGAAAGCAAGCAGGCAATAATTAACCAGCTTAAGCTGGAGGGTAAAGCCTGTCACCACTTAGCCAAGCTTTGAACATTATATTAATTTGTTATGTACCTACAATACTTTGTGCCTGTTCTTGTGCAGTGTACACTGAATTAGGCACTTGACCAAACGAACGAACATAAACAGAAGTCTGCGATCATGCATCGGAATAAATACACCCACCACCTGTTTTGCGAGCAGATAGCTATTGCGCTTAGATGTTATGTTTATAGCACAGATACTTTCAATTTATTTTTTTGTAAGCAAAGTCATCTTGCGACCAAGCGGGAACTCGTGCTACTTCCGATCTGAGGCACCGGAATTGGAGTTCTGACTTGGCACTAATGACTTACTGTATTTTGTTTGCGATTTGCTCTGAAACGGTATAGTAAAACGTAATAGTTAGTATTCTTTGGTAAAACATTGTATGGGCCCAAAAAGTACAAGAACATGTGACATGCACCTTTCACTGTGTCAGCATGGTTATCTATGCTTTCAAAGCCGCTGAGTCCGAAGCAATTCCTATGATGAAATCGCGTCAAGAAATTCTTAGGATGTATCTCAAAAATGTCTCAATCACGTGCGTAAAATTGGATTAATCCAGTTACCAGAGCCTTGAAAATTGAGATGTGTAACCACAAGCTAATATTCTTGTGTTTGTTATTCCTGTATTTGCTCGTCGTCACATGGTCTAAGTAATCTCGCATCCTAATGCTGGAAAGTCAACATGGCGAACGTAATTATGTTTGCCGCCAGTCGTGTTAGAAACAGCCTCATAAATGCACGCTCAGCCTGGCGTGAATCTCAGTATCACGTCACATACTGGCGTCGGTCGGTCGTCGCAAGGACGCGTTAGATGCGCCCTACTCCACCAATGGAACGTCCGTCAATTTTAAGAGAATGTGAGATCTCGATAGAAATTCGCGTATACATCTTAGGTCCTTACCTTGACTCTCATCTCCCCCCGAAACAAAGTCTAACTACGTTCTTACGTCACTTATTATATAGATACATACCGTGAGTACAACACAAGCCTATTCACGCCACTCTACTTTGTGAACACACGGAATTATTAATCCTACGAAATTAATGTTTAATTTCAGGCTTTAGATCAGCGGCTCTCAAAGTGATACTGCCACACGGGCGAAGCTTAGGGGCGTTTGCTTAGGATATATTTAGGTGCGATGAATTAAATAAAGGGGTGACCTTAAGCTTTTGTTGAACGAATGTGGTGGGTCTTACAGTGGATGCTAATCAACTACAAACTTTGCTGAACCCTCATGTAGGTATATGAAAACGTAGAAATACGTATGATCCTCTTGGCTTATAAGCTGATAACTAGGAATATTTTTCTAAACTCCCCGGGAAATAGAGAAAAAGGGCGATATCGCGGTTTGTAAACTACGTACCGGTATACGATAGATTAGCCACGTGTGACATTTTATCTGACAAGGGAAAAAAGCGAACACGTTTCAGAATTTGTTTTATATCAAACCGTGTGCTCTAAGCACCATCAATTAATTAAATACCTTCATGCCGCCTTCATGAATTATTTACACATGTTGTTATGAGACAGGTATTTGCTGTTCTGACGTTTTAATTGGTACTGTGAACGGTCATTAATCACACGTAATTTAGAAAATACCATAGAAGAAAAGGATTTATGTTGTGATGAAAAGTTGAATGCTTTTATCGATAAATATTTGAAAGCTGTTCGAGTGACGAAACACAAAGCCGCACTCCGTTCCTTCAAGGAGTTGGGATGGCTTTTTTTGGGATGCTGGCGGGGGAAATGCACAATACACCCTATGCGGGACGTCAGTGCAGGACTTATCGCCCCCTCATTGAATAAGAATGAATAAGAGTGACGAAACACTTTCTTATTTAACAAAACCTTTACAAAGCTCCCGTTGAGCCAAACATAACTAATCTTGCGGTGTCTTCTATTCACCATTACCAGTCGAATTAATTTGGCTTCCTTTTAGTTTAAATTCAAATTAGTTTCATTGCATAAAATTGGATTTTGTATAGTAGCAGTAACTAAATAACAATATTTCCTTAATTAAAGCAAAGAAAGAAAGAAAAGAAAGAAAATGATTTTTTATTGCCAATAACTTAACTTAATATAACTACAATATGTATACAGTATTATGGTTTGGCAATAAGGGATAGGCTCAGCATCGTTCTGTGTAAACTCTAGTGAGTTTACACAGGGCTGGTTTTCAGCGTACCCCTTTGCTCGACCTCAGATGTTTGCCGAAAAGTAAACAAATTGTACCAGCGGAGACAAAAAAAATATTTAATTAAAAAAAATGAGATAAGATAGACAGCGTGAAATTAATAATAATAATATACATTATACAATATAAAGCAATCAGTAGTGAATGAAATTCGAGGGATTTACTTACATATCTTAACTATATAATACTAGACTAGGTGGTTCAAATCTTGCTCAGACAAATAACTTTTTTAATTCAAACCAAAATTATATCAATCATAGACATAGACTCTTATATTTCGTATCAAATTTATATACTCTAATGTTTCGGAAGTTAACGAAAATTTGCTCATTAAATGACACACTTACACGTGACGTTTTACTTGTTTGAAAATTATTTGGCGGAAGTGTATACAAAACTCACTGTTCATTGTAATTTCGAGTATTTAATGTGAATACTTTGACTCGAAATTAATTCAGAACTTCAAAGTAAGCTTCGTAAGGGTGTTACAAACATGAATAAATCGCTAGCTCTGGTATTACAAGTTGTATTAATTTAAGTAGCTACCAAATATTTTATACTGATTTTTTAGTTAGTTCGTGTAACTGATTTATCTCTACAATAGCGTTCGTAGCGTAGCTCGCCTAGCCGTTCGTAACAGATCATCTAGGTTAAGCAACGTTTGCTGCGGTCACAACTTGGATGGGTGGCCGTTTGTAGTATTTACGTATAAGCGAGCGCTACCGTGCTTCGGAGGGCACGTGTGTAGTTTTAGGACAATAGTCGTTAGGCCATGTTGGAGGCCTTCGGGCGTTCTAAAAACTCCGACACCAGGGTTGGCCACACAAGAGAAGAAAAATTCGTAATAATTATCCCCTTTTCGGGGATTATATGTGTGAACATAAAATATGAACATAATTATTTTATACCATTATGTTGTAATTACATCTCCCCCATAATTTTCTCAAAAACTTCCGTGGTTAGACAGGTCGACGTTAATTCAGGGCCTTACGTTTCTAATCGGCTCGACTAAACGTTCACCAGCGGGGCATTTATTTATTCAGAAGGCTTGTGCGAGCGGAGCTTGAACAGGCGAGTCCAAGGGATTAGCTCTGTCTGGATTCGTCTGCATTGCGCAAGAGTTATGAATGGTATCTCTTTTGAAACACATTGCACTGAGCACAGCGACGACGGTCTTTTGTTCCCGCTTCACGTTTGTTTATGTCTGTGTGTGTGGCGGATTTGAATCCATGTGCCAGCGAATAAAGGCGTGATTAAAAGTAATTGAACATTTTAATGATCATATTCATATGAGCTTAAATACGCAATCGGCTGAACCTATTTGGATGAAATATTTCGTGTAGGTTCGTGTTTTGACAGTTCTTTGCTCGGAAAATGGGTAATCCTAAGGGAATCCGCGGCGTGGAAAGACAGTAACCTGAAAAAATTCAGTGATTAGCATTTGAGGCAATTTCGAACATGTTATAAACGATGAACTCAGCAAGTGACTTCGCAGTTACAGTTTCGTACGTACCTATTCTACCGTATATTTCCTACTATCTCACTAACCTTACTTACACACAATGTATGTGTGTGTGTTACATGTACTCCATAATGACGCTAACGGAATTCGATGAATTTGGTCATGGAAAAGAAAATAGGGTACTTTTTATCCCAGAGACCCACGGGGAGCAACTAGTCCTATTCTACTAATATAAATGCGACAGTTTGTGAGAATGGAAAGACGGATGTTTGTTACTTCTATTGTTTTAAAAACTAATTTTTTTTATGGAAATTCCATTTTTGTGTTTTTTTCGACAATATTATTTTAATGGCTGTAATCATTCACTGATCCAATAACAAAAAGATCTTGCGTGTCTGGTCACTCCCTTCTGACGCCTATTTCGGTCTTCATTGAGGTTAATAATAACATAACCTGACCCTAAGTTACTAAGTCATTATTCCCTTGTTCTGATATCATTACTAACCCTACTGCCTTCCAATCCAACTGACATGAGTGACGAGTATTTATTTCCAGTCTTTTGTTCTTCTACTTGTAGTGTTGTGAATTTAGCTTTCCCATCTGATCCTAAACAGGACGGGCTAAGTCATTGAGGCGGATCGATGGGATTATCTTTATGGAGGATGATCATTCTGTCAAGGATACACTACTGCACTAGGTCCTGCTATCATCATAATCACCTCACGTTTCACTGTTGGGACTCAGGCATTCTCTCAGAATATACTACTAATATCCTACTTCCTACTAATATTATAAATGCGAAAGTTTGTGAGGATAGATTGATGGATGTTTGTTTCTCAATCACTCAAAAAACTACTAAACAGATTTTGATGAAATTTGGTATGTAGGTAATTTAGCTCCAGGAAACTTTTTATTCCAAGAAACCGCAGCGCAGCTACAGGGCCATAACCCATCACGCTGGCCTAGAGCAGGTTCGTGGATGTCACATGTCCTTGGTTCTTGGATATGTTGGTTCCCTCACAGTTCCATCAAGGTTCCTTCTATGTATCCCAGACTACATACTCAAGTAACAGTACCAATATTGAAATACAAATTGTCCTCTAATTCATGTTTCTAGTTTAAATCAAAGCTCCAGTTTTGTCTAACTGTCACATGCTCGGCTCTTTATTGACCTTCCACGCTCAGACGTGCGCTAGATAATTTGGCTAATTCAAATTAACAATCCTAAACAGTCCTTTTCCTCTGACTCAGACTTGTACCAGAGCATCCGGATGAATTTATGTTCTGACAGTGTTGCCAGCCACAAAATATCTTGACACTAATATAATAAATGCGTAAGTTTGTATGTGTGTTAGTTCCCTCTTGACGCTGTAACAGTTCAACGAATTGATATTCGGAATAAAGATAGCTTATGCGGTTTCTCGGGATAAAAAGTAGCTTAATCCACCCTGGATTAAGCTACTTTTTATCCCGAGAAACCGCGGTTGAAACCGTGGGGCGCGGCTAGTATATATATATACACATATATATATATACATATACACATATATATATATTATATATATATATGTGTATATGTATATATATATATTTACACGTTTATTCGGTAAATTAAGTTTTAAAGTTGTGAAGATAATAGTTTGTTATTGTTTTAAAAACTATTTCTCAGCTGTATTGTGGTTCAAAAATTAAGACATAGTCAAGGGACGAAACTTCACAATCTGCAGAGGGGACTTTCATCTGGCAACACTTCAGTTCAAAGGCCAAATGTAATCCAGCTTTAACTGCAGTGTGCCCGCTATCCAGTATTGTGATTGTGACTAACGCATTGTGTCGAATGCGACGGTTAGGTAATATTGCATAACCTAATTTAGCTCGGTGACCGCACATGTAAAGATTTTTAGATTTCATGAAACAACTTATTATTGTTCTCATTGATAATGAAGACAGTTTTTGTGGTGGAAGGCCTCTTCTGCAAGAGTCCACATTGAGGAGTAGCACTCCTTTGCCATATATTCCACCGCCAAAGAGTAGTGTGCAAATATATTTTTCCGTTTAATAAGTGCAATTGTCTCAGGGTGACGGACGAGCGCATTGCAGGGCCGCGCTAGCGCAGCGGCGCAAGATTTTACGAAACAGAGTTCTGGGTGGTGGTGCGACTAGGCTTTGGCAGGCGTGTTGCTTACCATCAGATGAACGCATCAGATTTACCTACTCCTACTTAATCCTTACTAAGCCAGTAAGGCTTAGTTCAGTCATAAGCAAAAACAATATTCATGATTTCGTGGATACAAAAGAGGAGTCCTATTTAGGGAGTCTGGCTATGTATGTGATCCTTGAGTGCTTTTAATGTATTTGGCTATTTCCAATGAAAGTTGAATTTGGTTACAAACAGAAATCTTCGCACAATGTGAAGTTATAGTGCCGGCCAACTCTTACGTTGATACACTACGTATCTATAGTAGAGTAGTTATGAAGCCATAGTGATTACTCCAACATATTGAAGTTTGGTGTAATTAAGATTATCGTCTTATCGCGTGCCAGCAGCATTTGATCGTTACGATACTCCCAACTCCATCAACGGAAGAATCTAATTACGTAACGTACATATACCCACGAAACTTTTGCTTCAATGGGCAAACTAGTTAGTGATAGTACTCTCACGTCTACTCTCATTATAAACGCCCTTCTGAAAGTAATTGTTAGGTTAGGGTGGTTGGAACTTTCACAAACCCATCTCAAACTTAAGTTTCACACGTTTGTTAAATATGGTTTCCAAACATTTTAATCCCTTTGTTGTTGCTCTCTATTATTGTGAAGTTTGTTAATAAAATCTAAATATGAACACAGAAAACAGATGCGACTTTTACATACAGTTCTTCCTTTTATAACAGAAGTGTGTGTTATTTACCTCTACCAGTTCCTAGTTTCCCTTTCACCAGTTTGCCACTTACATTTGCATTCGAAAGACAATTTTCTTAAGTGAATTACATATTGCTCTCACAGGAATTCGCAACTGTTCAGCTCGTTTTATAAGTCGCTGGAAATGCAATGCCTCGCTTCGCCTGAAGAAAAATTAATTCTGCCAGCTATGCAGTGGAGGAAATTCTATAAATCTTATTAGATTTACTGCGCTCCCCACTTTGACTTAAATAATAGCATTCCTTTGCTAGTGGATATATCCTAGTTTTGTAGTTTCTTTGAGCTGGAGGAAGTGTTTTCTGATTACAGAATAAGAACACAAAACATTTCCTCCAGCAATGAATAAATGTATATTTATTGATTAATGAAACGACGAAAATGCGTCATGAAATAAATCAAATAATGAAATAACGAATTACTAAAAACTACATTTCTCGTCATAACAATACCTGTCGCGTACAAATCTATCTCAATAGAAATAGTTATCAGATTATATTAAAGCAATTCTATCGTACTTATTTGTAGTCTCGTTGATAGATTACACATCCTTTATTTAATGACCTTCCTCCGTTCCTCCAAGCTCCGCTAACTAATTTGAATTGGTTGCTTTAACGTAAACCGGTGCGTACCACCATTGGTCATTGTGGTATATGGAAACCGTGCGCGAATTTCATTCATACAACACGCCCACGGTCAATTTGTACACCGCTCTCGGATTACAATATAATGAGGAAAGAACGTCTCTGAAACTTTTCCACAGTCATTTCTACAAATTGCCGACGCGTTGTCGGCGTAACTTTAAACTAAATTCATACCCTACCTTTTTAAAAAGCCTCCCCAATTGCATAGCGGTAACATTGTGTAAACTGAAACAATAGTAAATCGCACACAAGTCATATACAATCTTGGTGTGTCGTTTCCCAACAAGGACGCTAATCCAATATACGTATCTTCAACCCAGTTTACGCAGTCGTACAGAAGTTCTTTGATATTGATCTGCACGGTTTCTTACAAATTTTCGAATCACGACTGTTACGTGTCTGTACAGATGTATTTGTCGTGATTCTACTTAGTGCATTGAACTGTGCTGGTGGCTGGGTGGCTTGGAACGGAAATCGTTCGGGACCGCCCGCGCCCAGCTGAACTAGTGCGAACCGCCCCGACTGGTTCGCACCGGCGCAGACCAGACTAGGATGAACCACTCTCCACGAGTGTTCCTTTATATTTCGGGTAACATCGACCGCTCTAAAAAGTATCCCTCGGGTCTAATTGAATTGTTCTCCTAGAAAATGTATTAACTTACCAGTAATCTTAACTTTTGTTAGAGACTAACTTTGGTAATACTTAATTCTTTCTTAGAATCTAATTTATTATGAGAATGATTTGGTTCATCTATTTTCATCTCGTTTACCTTTCGTTATAGCTCCTATAGATGGATTCAATAAACGAATCAGTGCAAATGTCGAATACATATTTACATGATTGATTTAACGACATACATAGCGCTCTGAGTTAATTTGCTTTTATATGAAGCAAATTTTCGTATCTGTGCTGAGTTGTCATGTTCGTAATTGAATTATATGGAGCGCGGCAATTCTAGCGTGCACTTAACAGCTGATTTATGTAACTTGGAATACCCTGGGGGCTTTTTAGCACAATATGCGACCGTGCCCTCAATCCGGACTATCTCAGACCATATAGCACTAACTGCATTTTAACGAGATTTCACATTATCTTGTTTCTCTCGGCTCCACTTTATCAGTCCAGGTGTGATCATAACTTTTACATTTCCAGATAATCCCATTGAAATATAAAAATATTTATAAAGCAGTGGGTTTTCATAAATAAGGCCTAAATAAAATCCTTTCAATCCTTCACGAAATCCTCTCAAAAGGAACGTCTGCCCTAATTCCGTAGGTCAGGTTATTCACTGTAAGGAATTACGTAACTTGGTGGAAACTCCTTTTGTTCTTGTCCTAAAGGCCTCGTTCCTAGAAATTACCCGATATGTCAATGACTCTTTCGTAATCCTCTATGATGTGATGCATTGCAACCCTCGACTTAAATGTCACCGTTCAATATCACGTTCCACTCATGTAGGTATATTCTCCTAATACTTAGCACTTGACTGGCTTCTTTAAGTGCTATGTATTTAGTTTGTTAAATCAGTCTACTATTTAACAAGTAATCAGGTATACCTATTTGTAGATAAAAATTATGTAGCGCGTGCAGCACTAGGGTTGCGGTCGCGCCACATGCCTAGTGATACATATTAACAAAACCTGTGATATGTCCATAATTTATGACTACTAAATGAATCATGTAAATATTGAATTTATATGAATCCCGCCGGATATGTAGCGGATTGAACATATTCCGTAGCTGAATCACTTTGAAGCACTAAAGCCGAAACTCGTGCAATTTTTAGACTATTTCTGAGAACTATAAATATTATCTAGTTCATATTCCAATAAACTTCCTTCGTCTTCACCTTCGGTTTACACGCGAGATGTGTGTGAATCTACAGAGTACAGAGTACAGAGCAGTGCGTAGCAACGGCCGTGACGTCCAATGTTTATATTTCATGTTCATATTCTGTTTACTCTATAATAATTTCATTGACTGAAATGTTTCATGAAATGATAATGTGGAATATGTTATATATACTCGTATTTAGAGGTACATAACTGCCAAAGAGACAAATCCCGGCAAGGCCGCGAGCTCCTTTCAGATGGTTTCACGATTAAATTCTCTTCCTGTCGAAGCCCATGAAAATTTAACGCAATTTCCGCTTCATTTCTGCAAGAGACAATTTTTTATTTGATCCTCAGATTTTGACGCAGCTTCCGTTCCAGATATTTCTTGATCCCACATTTATATTATTGAATTGTCCTATATTATATACCTATCTATTTTTAAATTTATAGGGTCATGGTACCACGCTAAGCTTAGCGAGACTAACTTAATTAATATTTTGGCTTCGCAGGTAGGATAAGATGTGCCAATGCACTATTTACACACACTTGTACCAGTATATGTGAGTAACGATTTCTGTCCAAGCTATCAGTTTTAAATGTTGCAATTCGGACACACTCCAACGTCCTCAATGAAACCACACTTTACATGAACACGTATTCACGTAGCGTAACATAGATGCGATGGAACTATTTCAAACAACCGCTCAACTGCCGTCTCTCTCTAGATCTATGTGCTCCATCTTAGGCCACATCATCGCTTCACATCAGGCGAGATAGTGGCCAAACATAGATCTATTAAGTGTAAAAAATAAAAAAACAAAAATGCAAACTTGTTCGATACGATATTATTATGCCCAGAGCTTAATGGAAGCATATCTTTTCCAACGTTAATAAAGAAAAGAAAGTTATAAATACTATTCTATTTCTTACTAAAATTATACTTTATTAGATTACGCAAAAAGCACTTATTATAAGTAAAATTTAAATACTAGATATCAGATTTTTAGTGACTTGACGGTAAAATCGGACTCTGCAGCGCATTTCCTAAAGAACTCAATAGTTTTGCCTTCAAAATATGAAGGATGACAACGAAACAACTGGATGAAACAATTCGAATTAGTAATTCGAGCTATAGGCAAATATAATAGATATTCAAATGCCAAAGGATTCAATGCCCTTGTACATGTTAATTTTGGGAGTATATAGCTGTTTCGTCTGTTTAAGACTCATCAGGTGCGGTAACTGCCACACCACAGCCAGCCAACGACCGAGATGTGTCTCTTCTTTGAGTTTTGGCCTTCAACAACACGCGCGCAGATAAAATGGACCTCCGGCAGGAATCCGGCCCGCTGCCGCTTGTAGGCAAATCTAATATCGGAAATTGACTCGACGGTTTATCCACTTTGACCTCGTCTCCGCTCTACTCGAGGTGAGGTAAAACTATTATCTCCCACTTCATTGCGTTATCAAATCACGGGCTCGGGTGCTAAGTTTAGATGTCCTTTGCGTTTGATTAATGTTTATCAAGATAGTTATAGCGGCGTGGCGTCCAGGACACAAGAACAGGATAGAATCTATAAAGACCATACAAATGTTCTGAAAGTTACAAAGGACAAATAAAAAAAATAAAACATCAAATATTGATTATATCGTAGAACACCATCAGTCTATGACAAGCAAATATTTCGTTAACAATAAACCACTTAACGAAAGAGGGGAATAGCGTGTTAACTTGTTAAAATGTTAAATCATAATTTGGGGTTCGCTCCACGCCCCTGGGAATATGGAATCGATATCACGACATTTGGTTACGTGAATGGAATAAGTAGGTAAACAAGTTGTTCATAAACATGTTGGTTTTTGAGATATTAATTCTAGAAGGCTTATATGCTTTCGTCAAAGAATCTTCTTTTAGACAGTTCAAAGCGGATCAGTGCTTCTGCGCTAATGGCCATCCTGCTAAATATGGTACTCGTAATACAAAAAGAGGTTAGGGGACGGCTGCTATCTCAACGGACTATCTACAATCTATTTTAGACGGACTTACTTGAACTAACTTAACAGAACTCCAAAGCTATCAAAAGACCGCGCCAGATTTCAGATTTGGAGATTATAACTTCTTAATAATGGTTCGCTTGATCCCTTCTCAATAAGTTTCGCCAACTTTGCTGAAATTAAACCGCACGGCGCACCTGCAAAACATTGTTTTACTTGTGTACTGTTAATACGGGTTAAGAGATGCCGGTATTCGCGCTTAGCCGTTCAGGCAGCTTTATCCCTGGATGGGGCACACAACTTTATAGCTGACGTTACCATAAAAGTAGCATTAACATTAATTGCTTCAGTGACGACAGAGTTTCAAATAATCCTATTATATATATACGTAAAAGACGGACAAAGAACTTTTATGTTTTAATAAATTCATCTCATGTAATACGCATACGTAGGTAACACAGTATGTTTCCGCAGTTAATAACGGAGCTATTACTTGGCATGTTCTGTTCAAATAATCATTTGGGAACGAAGCAAATAATCATTTCTTCGTTTGGAGTAAACAAACATTCCGTTGGTTGAATAAAAAGCAGATCAGTGCGTTGGTAGTGTTTGTTTTTATTGTGGTCGTTAATGCTCTTTGCAACTGGAAATATTGCAATTATAGTTTTGTTATTATTGAGCTTGAGAAATTTAGTAGTAGGCCTCTTCGGCAAGAGTCCGCCTTGGGACGTACCTACAATACTTTTGTCAGATATTCAACCGCTAAGCAGTAGTTTGCCAACTTTGCTATAGTTAAAACCAAATTTTGCACGCGCCGCGCCGCTCTAAAAACGGTGAAGGAAAACATTGTAAACTTGCTGAAAACATTGGAAACTCGATTATGTAAGCGCTTAGGAGTGGTAGGCTCTAGTTGCGGTTGCAATATCACGGTGTAAAACCTTCAATGATATCAGCAACGACATTGACATTGATCTATTTCACACTAGCATACATAGTGAGAAGGCAATTGAGTGACAATTTTTTCAACAAATACAAGGATTCTACATAAAATAACATAATTTTCGCTATCGTTCCAGTTGTTTTCTGAATGAGTGCAGATTGCAGATACAGCTAGGTATATTAATATGAATGAGCTAAATTTAATTAAATTTATATTTTTAGACCAGCTTATTGTGACTATCTTATTACCAAAGAAAACAAAATATTATTATTACTATACTTAGTATTATTTGAGTGCCTATGTAGATGTAAAAAGTCGATAGTCGTCCTAAAATAGAATAAATAAATAAATAAATATTATTACCACCACGAACAAAGCCGTCATGCGACCTAGTCGTGTTTCGGGATGAACCAGAGAGATGAGTGAAAACAGTTACTCATTTGGCATCTTCTGCCTTTAAATATATCTACTCCATCTTCGGCGATGCACATCGTCGCTTAACATCAGTCGAGATACCGGCCAAACATAGGTCTATAAAATAGTAAAGCTTTAAAAAATGCTGTGTTCAGATCCTGTTTGCGCTGCAACTGTTACGGGTAGGCGTGGTGAACGAACTGTTCGTCTTGTCACTCATTTGTTTAAAAAGAATATATAATAGGTAAGCTGTGGAGTATTTTACCACTTTTTTATGTTTCATTTCGTCTCTTTCTTGTTTGTCTATCTGTCGTTCCGGGCGTAATCTTGCAACTCAAATTTCGCGCACTTCTCGATTTGCTATCGGGCTAAAACTTACAAGGTAGCTCACAACTTGATGATAATGCATTCTAAATCCATAAAGCGTGGTTTATAGATTATATTTTTAATATACTTACTTTAAATCTTTTTTGCTACTATAAATGTCTTTTTGATAGCAACTTACATTGCAAAATCCCGCGCTGTTTTACAACTGCGCTCTTGTTATGATGTGTGATGCCCTAAATAAATGTATTATCTTTTATTTTTCCTTTAGAAATACAATCAATTGTATTAAATGATTTTAATGGTGACAATGTCATTACGTAGTAAATTCTTCAGTTCCGACGTCAGAAATACCTCTTACTATTTTAGCCACTTGAAGAATCCATATATTTTAAGCACCTCGCTTCGACATACCTAAACAATTTCATAAGGTTTTTTTCAATACTTAATTTACATTTGGGGTTGAACAACTCGTTTGTAGACTACCTCACTACCTAATAAAATATTGCTGCCGACTGGAAGTCATAAGGCTCCGCGAAGCCAGCAGTTGTACTTAAATTTGAAGTTGAAAATGTGTCCTTGATATTTCGTGAGCGGCGCATTCTCAAATACGGCCGGTTGCGAAGTGGTCAATAAGGTCGGGTAGTTTATGAGCACAGGTTGGCAACAATACGACTGATCACGTCACTGGCCCGTCTAACAACGTACATTCAACGTTACCTTATATTTCGAGACGGTACTCTCCATCAGGGCTATTTATGAAACTCGTGCCGACTACGTATTTTTCTCACTAACAATACATGATTTACCACCATGTAGCTCGTTTAACACCATTCTGTTTGATCTCATGTATTTCTTTAGTACAAAAAATGGTGTGTAAAATATTAGGTACATCAGATGCTTGCGGTATTCCACAACACGTAGCTTACATTGATTGAAATGCGAAGCCCTCAAGGGACAAAGAGGATAAAATATTCAATTACTTCGTTCAACAAGGTTCCGTTCGATGAAGCTTAATGTAAAAAGTTGGACGAATGATATCCTGTCAAAAATGCAAATGTAAGATTTGAATTCTTTTAGTCGTAATATTGTGTATGACGTTTCGTTCACCCATGTTGTACCGCAAATATATATATGATAAACATTTTATATACCTACTAACCAATCTAACCATACTAACGGAATTTGTATAAAATGCGTATATCTCATTAAACTTTATTCGACATGCAAGGGTGAGTTTCCCACAACGGCCGTTCAAACTTTTCCCAACTAGTTAGCATTCGCCGCCTCATCGTCTCGACTCGTCAGCAATATTTATGCGGCCACTTCAGTTCGCTCCCTGACTCGGAACGCCTCATTATAAGCTTTCAACGTAGTTTTAAAATTATGATAGGGAAATAGAGCTCGCTGGACCTTTACCATCTATTCGTTGAGGTTACCGTCGAACAATGATACCACCACCACAATGATCCTGCTGATAAATCCACCGTACTTCCTACTGTGGATTACTTTTATATCTTTTGTTCTCCGTTACGTAACCGCTCCATTACAGGCTCTAGGAAAGAGCTAGAGAGGACGTTGTTTCTTGTATTTCCTGTTGAAGGACGAAGAGGGCGTGTTCTTTAGGCACCTTCCTCAGGTGAGATCATCGTCATTAAATAGAATGGGATATTCCAAGCTTTGTCTAAACAGCTCATATAAGGGGTGATTTGGAAAATAATTAATGTCGATGGGGCAGTGTGCGAGACACGTTAGGTAACCGGCGGGGAGCGAGAGAGACGACAAGACGGCGCGCGCCGACTCCGCTATTGATCGTGGGGAATGACGCCCGGGGTGACCCAAATAGAGCCTCCGTGCACCCCTCCGCCCTCAGACCGCACCCCCTCGGTGGTACCCTCGCCCGCCCGCCGACCGCTCGACGACGAATTTTCATATCAGCCGGTCCTTCACGGCGAAGGAATGGCCCGCTTGCCCCGACTCAAATACTTAATGCCTTTACATAATACATGATGAACACCCTCGTTTAATTATCCGAGCTTAAAATCTCTTTGTCTGAACCATTAACGGTTTGATATCTATTTTAAAGCTTCGTGTTTGTACACTTTTCTTAACACTAATATTCCTCTCGCCTTTTTAATTACCTAATTAGAGACTATAAAATTGTCTAAAAATATCTCGAAGGGACAAATTAGATGGAAAGTTATATATCACACAAATGAAACGTATGGATTGACCTAGGGCGGAAATCCATACGGTTCGGGCGGTCTGGTCTAACAAAGTTAATGGCGACCCTTCCTTAACTCGAATGAAGATTTAGGATCAACCTTTCACCTGCTATGAAGATTAAGTAGTTCTTGAAAACTCGAACTGGGTCATCTTAATAGGATTTTCTAAGACTTAATTCAAGATTATAATTGTTGAAACGAAATTGCGAAGATCACTCTCTCATTAAATAATACCAATCTCAGACTCGTAATTTAAATTTATTGTTATAAACTGAAATAGAAAACATGCAAAAGAGAAGATGTCCTTATGCACCGTTTAAAAAAAACTATTACTATGTATGACTTAAAAATGCACAGCCAAATGACATAGTAACTGACCTACCCCTGGAAAATCCCGGGGTGCAGTCGGTGCATGCGTACTCTACGCCCCGCTTTGTGATATCTGACATATTGCAATGCTATCGATCCACATTTATAATACCTGCCGCTCACGGCCCGCCGCGCCGTCGGCGTCGCCATCTCGCCATGATTAATGCCATTTACCCTCGTAATTAATGACGCAAATGGTGTAGGTCCGTTGTCCCAGTAAGCCATGTCCCCGTTATCGGGGACAGTGGTATTTTAATAAAATATTTAAAAATTCGTCCCGATGTCCCCTTACTCTGTTTCCGTTGATATAGTAAAGTAAACTTTATATGGGAAAACTACTTTCTGGCGCTTCGCCAGCCGATGGCGCGGCACGCTCGCTTCGCTCGCTCGGCTCGCGCTGTGTGCTCATAGTTCTAACATAACCTAACCTAGTGGTTGTATCTCCGTAAAGGGGACAATCGTACGAACATTTAATGACGTCCTGTTGTCCTCGTAGCGGGGACAAGGCCTACGGGGACAACGGGTCTACACTACGCAAACTACCAAGTTATAGTACGGTACAGGCACCTACTGAAATAATGCTATCTTATTTTATTTACCAGATTCATGAAGCAAATAATCGCAAATGTATATCGTACGGAAATGAGTACTTTACCGTTCGCGTAAAACAATGAGAAAAATCCTTTTGTTAAATCTAGGCCCTGTAAAATAAAAAATAAGCGTACCCACGGCCGGGCACGGCGGACGCTGAAATTGAAAATTGTGCAACTTTGCGTTTTATTGTGTCTAGAGGCAAAGACTGCAGGAGATTGCGAAATAAACGTAGCCATTGCTGCTCTGTTGCTTTCACTACACCACCACAGGGGTTCTCTCAGCAGCTACTCTTTTCCCCAGCGGCTGTAACTAAATATAAATCGGTAACTAGGTAGAATTCTAAAGTTATATGTGGCGTTCTGAAAGCAACCCCTGCCTATATCAATTTGCACCTCGTTGTGCCTGGCTATACAGGTCTAAAGTTTTCATACACACGGCCGATAAGTCAGAAACGTATCCCCAATAAACAAAGCTATGCAAAAGTAACGTCGAACCCAAACTTTAACAAGGGTTTGCTATAAAAGGGCAATGTTATCTAAAAGCGATTACGTGCTCAAGTGGCGTGGAGGAGGCGGTGTCGGCCATGTGGCTGCTAGCTGCGATACGTCTATATTTGCTGACGTGTAATTACGCCAGGGCGGGCGGTCTCAAGTGCCGGAAATTAATATCTGACAGGTGGCGCTGCCGACTCGCACCGGAAACCTTCCGTATCTGGCCACTTGACGCAATGCTCCTAGCGAAGAGTTCAAAACTTATTTTTATCTCTTTTGTATCTTTTATTCATAGTTTCCATTTTCTTTTTTCTTTACTTTACTTTAGACGTTACTTTGACTATGCTTGATGACAAATAAAATTCCGGGTTGAAGTCTTCCGCGAAGTAGAACACGAGGATTTATTTAGAATAAATAATGTACTAAATACACAATCTTTTGAACCTGTTTCTGGACATTGTATCCACGATTTTAGAAAACAGATACAAACAAGATTTATGGCATATCGTTATATTTCTTGGAAAAGTTTCTATAAAGGATTTTACTTCTTCTGTTTCTAACTATATTTTAACTTCTACATCAAAGCTTAATTCATTGAATTTTTCATCGAATGCTTCTAATCTTTCTTTTCACGCACGTCTGGTATATTTTTGCCGCCACTTTTACAATGGAAACCATAAGACTATTGAATAATAATTAATTTTTAGAAAAAAAACAAAAACCGACTTTAATGTATCTTCGAAGTCCAAAGTCACATATCGATGAAATTTATATGGGACCACTTCGTAGCTATACTGAACCCAACGCAAAAATAATTTTCCAAATCGGTTCACAAATGACGGAGTTCTGAGGTAACGAACATAAAAAATAAAAAAAATACAAGTAAACAGAAAACCTCCTCCTTTTTTTGAAGTCGGTTAAAAATGGCGTTTGATTCTAAATAAAATATCTGGAAAAGGCCACGATAAGTCTAAAATATAAAAAAGCGAATTATGAAAATGTCTAAAGACATTGCATATCGATTTGGAGGCTCGGTCTTTCTTCATGCATATTTTATAAGTGATTCGCGTTGCTCGTCCTATTTTTCGAGAATCGTTCGGTCATTACTCGCACACTGAAACGAATTTACTGCAAATGGCTCGAAGGCAAAATATCGATCACCTAAAAATAGAATGCATACGGTTCTATACTGCAGCTTGTTGTTCGACGTCCAAAGTGACTGCGCCGAGGGTTTTCGAATCTTTTTTGTGACGTAAAAACTTCCTAAATCCGATAAAACCGTAAAAGCAAACCAAAATCTAAAATCTCTTTCAAGAATGTTTAAGGTTTTCTATTTCTTTTCAAACAATATATTTAACGGTACTCCTATTATGTGTCAGAACTGAAACCCTTTTTGGTTGTAATGGCCGCTGCGGCCTGAAGCAATAAATTGGGACCGACCAGAAGTCGAGACTTGCGGATTTACTCGGCCGGAGTCGTGGTTTTTGCGGAGCCTTCTCTAGCCGTAAAACATTTTATGCCTACAATTTATTTATGTACGGAGGTTACGACATTATCATAATGCGTATGCAATAAAACTGACGCAAATATTATATTCACTGATCATAAAATAGCTTTACTGGCCAGAATGTAAATTGGTGATTTAATACGGTAAACATCTGGTTACCTTAAATAATATATCTTATCTTGAAAAATTCTTTAGATAACCGTTTCTATAGTCTATAAAGCATTAACGCAGGACGCGCCGAGCGAGACGTCCTTCCGTCCGCCTTCGCTCGCCGCCCTACGAATAAAGTGCCATAATAAAAGTTTACTGGCGCGATCGGTGCCACAGCTTTTATATTCTAGGTATTTAATAAAAGTATTAAAATGTTTCTTTAAATTTAGTGAAATTTTGAAGCGTACGCTAAAAGGTATGTTTCTAAGAGATTTCATAACTCTATAACCGGTCGTGGGGTAGCAGCACGGAGCACGGGACTTAGGGTATACGGGGCGTGCGTCGACGGGAAGGCTGTCGATCAGCAGGGGCTGTCAACGTACCGGTTGTGGAAGGTTACGGGGCGGCGGGGCGGGCGGCCGCGGTGCGGGGCGGTGGCAGCGCGGAGAGATGCGCGCGGCGCTGCTGGCGGCGGCGCTGGCGTCGTGACGCAGTGTGACGTCAGTGCGCTGTCGGCTCGATACGCGCCGGCCCCATCGTCAGTCCGCGCCCGAACCAGGCCGCCGAAAGTCGCGCCCTACGCGCCTCCGCCCCGTGCACTATCTCATACCGGGTTTTAGTTTCGTACCACGATGACATAGCCCCAGTGCCGTGCGAAGAGGCTACGTGAAAGCGCACACAATTTTTAAGTTTTTTTCGTTGGAACGTGGAAACCGTAACGGTCCCCGTTGTTGCAGAACTAGCGACAACCCACCCCACTCCGTAGAGGGAAAGAGGCGAGACCGAGAGGCGGCTTGTTCCTTTTTATCCGCCTTTACACATAAAGACTAAAGAAAATGGGCGAGGTGAGTGCGGTGCTTGCAGTAGTGGTTGCCTTAGCCTTTACAGTAGCCCGAGTCAGCGAGTAAGTGCATTCGTGAAGGTGGAAGTGCATTTCTCGATCAGTGAGTGCAGAAGGTAACACCGGAGAGCCAGCAGCGGCGTCGGCGCTCGCAGCTTGCGGTAGAGCTTGCGAGCATCAATCCATGTTTCCCGTGTCGTCTCACTTAAAAACTCATTAGCACACTCAACATTCATTGTTCTCTTAAATTGATAATCCGGTCTGCACCATTTACTCCTTGCATGTAGCCGTTAAATTTGTGTCCATACGAAGTCATAGCTTGAGTTCATTTGTTAAATTCTATGTTCACCTTGTTAAATCAGTCATTAAAGTAGTTGTACTCACTTTTTCACTGTAAATTATTTAGAAATATTAAAAATGTGAAGAAGTGTGAGAAGACGGCGCCGGTTGAGTTGCGTAACTTGTCGTATCGATCTGTACGGAGAGCGGGACATCCTCTCTGGTCTCTCGTGAAACCATTGGACCACTTCCTTGTTACATCCTGAATATTCAAAATTCACAAGAACCTGGCTTTCTATTGTTAGATGAATATTTCTATTGTTAGCCGATTTGTTCTAATAGTTTTCGAATTAATTTCTAACTTCATCCATTTTGTCACACGCGTTCGGACTCTTCCCAGATCAATACCAGTTCTAACTTACAGCGTTGATTTCAGTAGGTCAGATTGAAATCAGTGTAGCATTAAATAGGATATTGATTCATGAATCTTGTACTCCGTTATCCCAAATGTATTTCGGTATCCATGCTTTACTTTGATATTCTTACTTTTTGAAAATGAAACCAGAACAAGGATGCGAAAGCTGTTGGATCCTAAATTGTACATGTATGTCAGAAGTACGAAATATTTTGTACGAAAGAATTTTTATCACATCTTACCAAGACAATCAAAATTATCCCGTTTCTAAAAGAAATTGAAATTATCCTGTTTGTAAAAGAAACCGAATATTTTTATCTGATATCATAATGGACTTACGAGCTAATAAAGATAAATGCGAACAACACACTATCCTTTGATAAATGATACCAAGCTTTTAAGATGAAAACATGTAGGTATATATTCTCTGAATAGGTCTTCGTATAAGAGCCATTTAAAAAATATTAGAGAATATACAATTTAAACATTACAGAGAATTCGCCCTCAAAATTGCTCTCCATTATGTAATTGACATATTTTAAAGCTTTTCTTAGGAGTAGTAGTAGTTTTTCTTAGGAGTTTCGGGACTTTGTAACTAGATTTGGTAAACTAGACTAGACGTTAAATGTTCTTAAAAAATGTATAAACTTCACTATAAGCCAAAATCAATACTTATTGTACTTACCTACATAATGGCACGGCTAGATAACTCATATATTACTTGAAAAAAGCTGATCTACTCCACTTAATCCATTGCACAAATCCATTAATGAATTTGGTTTTACTTTTTATTCCACTCTCATCCGTCGGTGAATAAGATTTTGCGTTCTATTCCCCTTCAATCCATTTATAAACCCATTATAAAAAGCTGCGAATACGGTCTAAGAGATTATTCAATGTCATCATCATTATCATCGTCAGCCTGAATCGGTCCACTGTTTGGCATATGCCTCTCCCTAAGCACGCCAATGAGCTCGATCTTCGGCTTTTTTCTCCAGTCACTACCAGCTGGTAGCTACCCTGCGTATATATGTCAGACGCTCCATTAGGTCGCAAGGCGTCCTACACTATGTTTGCGGATTCGCGGTTTTTCACTGTAGAATTTAATGTAGTATTATTTTAATGAGACAAACGAATAGCACACACATTCAAAATATTAAGATTCTTTGCTTCTGATTTCTGACCATCGCATGATCCCCTTCGTCAAATTTCCGCATCACGCGATGCTACATTATACCTACATAACGCTCAAATTTTTACTTAGTGTTCTGAAGGAAGTAGATAACAGGTTGTCGCGGGAGTCGGCCCGGCTCGGACACGTCTATAAGAGCCCCGAAGGTTTATTAGAAAATTGCCGCGTCATTATGTCATTTAAATCGCATAGAGTACCGTCGCTCTATTGGAGTATTTCCTTTATCCTTCATGACGACAGCACGCATCAATTAGGATACTAGACGTGATCCTTGGGCTCTTTCAATGGTGAGCTGGACGTTTCCGATGATAGAGCCTCTTCTTTGTAGATCACAAGGCCATTTTCCAATGTCTGATGACCATTCGTATCTTCGTCTTATTCTGCGGATGTACTAAGTTAATTTCAAGAAACTTATTTAACGTTTCTAACATACAATGTATGACGGGACATTGATCTAAAATCTGAGCTCCATCTTATTACGCTAGCCTGCTCACTGTCTTATTAGATAGAGTCCTTTATAGGTTTAATTTGGATTATGTAAAATCGTAAGTTTATATAAAATTACTTCGTTGAATTTTGTCATTTCTTCAGCGTTGTTACATCTTTGCTTTCTTTGCCAATTGTTTTTAACCATATTTATAGAAAGGGAACTATATAATATACATACCCGTTTGCCGCCGGCGGCATAACAAATTTTAGACCTTGGACAACCTGAAACATGGTGATTTGAAATACAGTCATAAATCACCATTCAATACCAAATCATTTTAAATAGACTTCCATTCCATTGACTTTTTTGATGGTTTAGGTAGGACATTATACGCTAGAGTTGATTAAATTAGATTCCACTTTATTGTACACCAAAAACATAAACATCAAGCAAAAAAATAGAACAATTAAAATTTTAAAATGGTGTGGTCTTATTGCTAATAAGCGATCTATCCAGACATCTTTATTCAAGAGCTCTTATTTGTCATTCCCCATTCAATCTATTAGGTACTAACCTCTTTACTCCCGTCCAAAATCCCCCCAGACATCGATAGTGTCTTCCTCTTCACAGAGAGAACAAAACTATTAAAACTTTTAAAAGTTCTTTCTTTAAATTCTAAAATAGCTTAAAATTTCAAGAAATACTTTTTTAGAAATATTTCATAACTGCCCCGTTCCTAAATGAAGTGGAACGCCGAGAAATTCCGTATGTTCGTCTACCTACGTGTATTCGTCGCGTGACCTTTGCCTTTATAAATATAACCTCGTCTGAAATAATAAGTACCCATTAATATTTAGCCATTATGTCGTCATCAGTTGAGAACTTTAAAATACCTGCACGAAAAGTTACTTTCGAGTTTACCAAATGATCAGTCATAATTTATTTTCCTACCACTTCACTATTCCTTTTGCTCTATAATAAAAAGCTCTTATTGGATTTTAGACTTCTATAAGATTTTCTTTCCTACTTCATTATATTATGTAGTGTCTGCTACCATATTCTGTCCGTCTCTCTCAAAATTATCGCTCATTCCATTTCACTCACACTTAGAACAATATATTGTGGTGTATTTAATAAAATTATTCTTTCTAATACCGGAGCACCTAGAAGACGAATCGACTCTTTGTTTAGAATTTTTAGATTCGGGGACAAAATATTAAATTTACTTATTAATTCATCCGTCTTGTCACAGGAGTATTGTATTTGATTAATTTTAAATATTGTAATAAATTGATGCTACGTTATAAATTAGATCATGTAATAGATAGGCATCACGATGAAACAAGTGCGGTTTTTCATATGTCAGCAATCGCCACATACATGACTATTGTAGTACACATGGACTGTATTGGTAATTCTCATCGTAGGGTTATAGGGTCAGATCTAGGTCGTAACGTGGTCGTAACCGACTTCGAGATTGCTGTCCCATATTCTGTGATGATAGAAGATTGTGGTTAAATAACAATCATTACATACCTACCTACATTGTTGTAATCTTTTCGATTCAATTTTCAGAATAATTTTAAAGGTAAAAACAAGTATTTTACGTTCAAAGTTTTGATAAAGCGTTGGCTGCCGTTTCAAATTAATCATGGCCCAGGCATGCTAATTATTCTCAATTATGTTATCGAACAACTACGACGCCTTATCACGTGACCCATCCAAAATATTTATGTTATGTGTCCATAATCGTCGTCCTCTAGAAGTAGTTTGAACTTCTTTATCTTTATTAATATAGAGCGTGAAACGTTTATTGTACACAATCATCAATAACATTAAATCATCAATAGATCGAACAGTCATTAAAGAAGATACATCCACTTGAAAGCTCTCAACGCCAATTGGGTTCAAGCTCCAACAATTACTCGCCTAGATAAACAATCGATTGAAATAATCTAAAAGAATTTGGGAGTAACATTCTCCAGCTTGATTTACTGAATTCTCGATAACATGTACTTGCCAAAACACTACAAGTGATCGCTCGTAATTTAGCAAAAAGTTTTTAACATCTTTGGCGCTCGGAAAATGCTGCGATCGATTTATGAGTAGTACACTGCTTTCGTCGAGTAATATTACGCCTTTCAATATCTTCAATCAATCAAGTTTATTATTGGGATCGCAAGCTTCAATACTTCATCTTCTGACAGTAGATAGATCGTTTGTAAAATGATGACGCGGCCGATTCTATAGAAAGCAGAAACACTTTCAGAGATTTGAAGTGGGAGTTTTTCGCGTTTACATAGATACATGTCATACCCGATTCCACTGTTCATGTGTTGGTAATTCCAAAGCGAATCCATGCAATATCAAAATAGATTTATCAAAACAAATGCACTAGCTACATTGAATCGTATTGAATGCAACAGTCTGGACGTGAAAGTAGGGTTCATCCTAATAATAGTGTGTTGGCACAGTTCTAAACAAATCGCGTTCTCGGCGTCCCGCGTTGCCTACCGCATACGTCACGCTAGTCTCGCCTCATTACTGTTAAAAATAATTGTCTCATTCACCCGCACGTCACGCACTACGATAGTAACCACAAATTTTCGGTATAAAGCAGTTTTGTGGCCGTGGCAATGAATCTCGACACCGGTCACTGGCTTTTTGACATTTGTTTAGCATTGGTTTAGGTGCTGCAGTGTCACGTTCTGTCTCACTATCAATGTTGTTGTTACATCATTGCTTTTGTTTGCCAATTATTTAAAACGACGTTTTTAGAAAGAGAACTATTGTGGGGGTTAAGAATACAGTTACGCGAAAATTGTACTTACAAGGCCACTGAAAATGACTTGAAATTTTTATCAATGTTACTACACTAGTGCGATTTCTTTAAAGTTTTTTGTTTTATTTCTACAAGTCCAATAAAAATTACTAGCAAGGAGTTTTATATATATTTTTTATTTATAATATCGTATCACAAAATGACACTTCATTAACATACTATCTAGCCTAATAAGACTAATAACAGGCCTAGCGCACCCCGCACTGTAGGTACGAAGCTACAAGTACATAGCCGAACATCGGCGGCGGGTCGCGCGTCGTTACACGTGCCGCGTCAGAAGAGATAAGAGCTATGCGATAGAAAGAGAGGCACTCTGTAAGTTAATTTGACTGGTAGGTATGCAGCGCTACGCGAGCTGAATTGAATTTTATTGCGTCATAGCAAGAGCCGCTATTTGCTTAAATTTCTTTGCGGAGTGATGCTTCTGTCCTTTAGTATTCTGTGCTAATAAGTAGTTTGAATTTAACTTAATCTGCTAAGTAGAGTAAAACTAAGAATATGTCCATCAACACTTTTCTTATTGTCTCTATTAAGGCGAATACACTATGTGCTTGTGTTCTTTACGGGTAGCACTAACTTTACTACGACACACTGTCACTGCACTAAATAACTCAAAAGGTTTTTTATATAATGAAAATAATTTGAAAAAACATTATAAATTGAGTAGTTCAAGTGATTAAATGGATAGTTAAAATGGAACTCCACCCGATATTTTAAATGAGGCTAAATGAGGCTAATGGCGCAATATAATCTTTTGCCGCCAAAGTGTCGAGATAGGTAGGTATTGATTTTCTTTTACTAGTGTATTTTATTTACCTATCTGTTTTCACATTTAATGAACTGATAAACGTCGTACTATGATACACGGACGTAAACGTTATAACAAACTTGTGACGATGGTAACTCGTAACCTATTCACGATCCTTGTATCATAATGTACGTGTACTATTGTGCATCTTTTGTCATAAAATAAATTTCGCATTTTTCTTTCTATTTTATATTAAGTACCTCTGCTCTCTATCAGGATTGATTCAAA
Organism: Petrophora chlorosata; assembly: GCA_951640565.1. Lineage (NCBI taxonomy): Eukaryota > Metazoa > Arthropoda > Insecta > Lepidoptera > Geometridae > Petrophora > Petrophora chlorosata. The sequence continues at coordinate 6,763,460 of OX621207.1, read as the reverse complement.
CTACATTTGCTCACTTCCCAAAATGGGAATGTTGTAAAACCCAAATGATGTCCTTTTGAGCTTTTGGATGCTGTCAGGAACCCAAATCATGACCGATGTATTCAGACTCCCCTTCCAACTAATTTCAACTTCCTGACATAAAGAGCTTGAGCTGATCTCAAAACTTCTAAAGACGACATTACGCATTTCGAAGTATTCGAAAGGGTGTAATCATGCCATAAGAGACGTGACCGTTTTGTATCGTCTAGAACCAGTTTCGATTTTCCATCAGATATTCCGGTTTAACCTTTATAGAGATTATAAATGCGGTCGCCGAGGCCCGGGGTGGTAACCTTGTCTTTTAGCTATTTATGTAGAGGGTTGCGCGAGGGGGTCGTTCCGCACTGCGCATGCCCGATGTACGCGTCGCTTATGTAACCAGGCCCGTCCACCGCTGCTACAAATCTGTTCCTCTTGTCAGTTCGTAGTCCTCCTGTCGTACAATCCTATGAATATTTCATCAGCCTGTTCATAAACCGCCTGCTCATTGGATGATGTCCTGCATCAATTACCGACATCCATTATCCACTAAAAACCGTTTTATCAATGCCCTGTATAAACAAAGCGAATAATTTTTACTTAAGTATTATTCAGGGATATTAACTTCCCATACGACGCAAAGCAGATTAGTCTCGTGTCAGCGTAATTGAACCATCCATCACGCTCGGGACTTTGAATTCGATCAGGCGCTTTTTGCAGCCCGTTCCAACGCAATTTTCACGATAACCTTCACGAGAATTCAGGGCGCGGTTTAATGAGGCTTGCTATGAAAACGTTCATCAATTATCGACGGCGACGGCCGGCTTGTTTACGGCACCGCGGACGCATTTAGACTCTGTGACATTATTCCCCCCGTGCATACAATGCGAATAAGTTACGTAACAGCGCGTTTCCGGTGCGTTAGTTTCTGGTGCCCACATCATCTGATGCCCACGTCTTGCTCCATGGTCCGAACGATCAAGCCGCGTGCGTCATGGTTTCCATCCGGAACTGGAGAATAATGATGTTTCGACCTTTATTCCTTATCGACATTGACAAAACGGCTTTGGGCCTATAATGCAGTCTGATCATGCATAGAGGTGTGCGATGTCCTTCCATCTCTGTGCTCGGTTTCGCACGCGCAACTAGTTCAGATCAATTGTACGCCATTGAGCTGCCGCGCCGTGGTCGGTCCCTCGTTCTATAGAATACGTTTGGCAAGGTTATGCTCCGTTCTCTATCTATACGCTGCCGTGTACTAATTCCAAACGCGTTTCAATTGAATGCTTTGAATATTCTCTTTAACTATTACATTGTAAATGTAGTTGAGATTTACTTATTTTTCATAGAAATTGACGAACTATTTCGTAATATAATGTTTTTGTAATATCGTTTATTGGACAATTTATCATGACTCCAACCACTTCCCGATTTTCCATGATTGTTTATTTGATTTTATCATATCTTGTTTTAGATCATCGATATTGCATGCCCCTTGCGTTATTTACATTATGAGTATCAGTGAATTCATGCAAAATCGTTGATCGCTGATCACCCACTCCATTCATGATTGCATGGCCCCTAGGGCCGGCTAGTAGAATGTGTCTAGCCCCTAGTTGTGTTTGCAGCATGGCCGCACAGACTCGTACCGCGTCGCCACCATCGGACCCATTAAGGACGATAATAGAACAGCTGACGGACAGTACAAGGTTTTTATTTTATCATCTTCATTTTATTCTTTTGACGCCTGAAAAGTGAACGTCGCATGATGGCGACGGTCCGCTCGTAAGGGTCGTTTTTTGCATGCTTTCCCAACTCATGGTTTGGTTCTCCATTTAGATTCTTTGAATAGATTGTATTTTTGTGTTTTATTCGACCGAGAGAGATATACGGATATCGAAGATAACGACGAAAACAGAGGTAAGAATGAAGATCTGGGTTCGATTCTCAGTATAAGTTATGTGTTACTTATGTAATATTTAGTATATTACACCGATTTTAGATTTTCATGACTGAGAACCAGATTTCACAATGCAATTGTGATGCCACAAGAATAAATGGCTCTTTTGTGGTGGTGGTAAAAAATAAATTAAACCAGCAATTTAATAAAATTTTTGTTATCCACAGACACGCCGGAAACCTCCCGCGAAGAAACGGAAACCCGGAGATTTAGATGATCTTAAACAGGAGTTGGACATCGATTTCCACAAAGTTACACCCGAAGAACTCTACCAAAGATTTCAGACACATCCCGAAAATGTAAGGAAATGTAGCAAATTACAAGCACTTGCGTAGGCTCAAATGAGTTTATAAATTTTAGGTTACTTCTAATAGAAATTGTGACGAAAAATATAATAGAATGAACTATTTATGTTCTAGTCTAGTAAATACACATTAGTGTTTCTTGTCTGCACAAGCAATAACTGATTGAATCTGCAGGTGCTCGCGCATAAGCTAATTGGACCTGTTAACGTTTGCTGATGTTATATACCCACTTTCCTCCACAGGGCCTTAGTCACGCAAAAGCGAAAGAAAACCTGGAACGAGACGGACCCAACTCACTTACACCACCAAAACAGACACCGGAATGGGTGAAATTTTGCAAAAATCTGTTTGGCGGCTTCGCGTTACTACTGTGGATTGGTGCTATCCTATGCTTTATTGCCTACGGTATTCAGGTCAGTTGACAACTGGGAAACGAGCGCGTTACAACTATAACTACCAGTCGTTTCACAACCACGCACGGTTTTAGAATGGCATTGACTAAGTTCTATTTCACGCTGAAACGCTATGCGTGAACGTGACATTGAATTTACTTGGCTTTTAGTACTTACAACGTACATAAATATAGATATTTTAAATACATACAAATATTTTTCAGCACAAATTGTATTTCCTTTGTGTTTTTCCAGGCGAGTACCGTCGAAGAGCCAGCTGATGACAACTTGTACCTCGGAATCGTATTGTCTGCCGTCGTTATCGTCACCGGTATCTTCTCATACTACCAGGAAAGCAAGTCGTCCAAGATCATGGAATCTTTTAAGAACATGGTGCCTCAGTTCGCGACCGTCATCCGTGAAGGCGAGAAGCTGACCCTGCGTGCTGATGATCTGGTGCTGGGCGATATTGTTGAGGTAAACAGCTTATAAACTTTGTCTCGTTTTTAGTCTAGATTTCTATACATTGAGTACTTTCTGAGGATGTCGCAATCTTAGAGATACAGTTTTTTCCCAAATACAAGGATTCGTTTCTTTTATAGTCCCTTCATACTGGACCATATAAGTAGTCATATTAAAGAAAATGTCATTTTCGGTAACCTTTATAGTGTAACGGTAGTTAATCAATCGCGTGTGCGTCAAGCTCGACCCTGTACGTTTAAGTCGGCCTTGCTACTATTTAACTACCCTCGAGACTCAGTCAGGACAGAAACCGGAGGCAGCTATTGCCCATAAATCGTCCATATGATCTGCAAAAAAATGCTATTTATGACCTACTATTAAGATAGTGAAAGAAAAATGTAAAAGAAGTCCAATAAATCCATCATTCCTAAATCCAACACGACTTCAACAAACTATAACATCTACAGGTGAAATTCGGAGACCGTATCCCCGCCGATATCCGTATCATCGAAGCGCGAGGCTTCAAGGTTGACAACTCCAGCTTGACAGGAGAATCCGAGCCTCAGTCCCGTGGTGCTGACTTCACCAATGAGAACCCCCTGGAAACCAAGAACCTGGCCTTCTTCTCCACCAACGCCGTCGAGGGTACCGCTAAGGGAATCGTCATCTGCTGTGGTGATAACACGGTAAGAAGTTTTTCCAGGTTTAGAAGAGATAGATAGATTTTAGAACTGAGATTAGAAATACAGAATAGAACTAAGTTGAAATTTTCAAGGACTGTATGAAGATGCAACACACGCGGACAATATCTACTTCAGATATATTAAAATTTCTAAATTCACATTACCATAACCGAACCCAAATGTCTCATAGGTAATGGGCCGCATCGCCGGTTTGGCTTCTGGACTGGACACGGGTGAGACTCCCATCGCCAAGGAAATCCATCACTTCATCCACCTTATCACTGGCGTGGCCGTGTTCCTCGGTGTCACCTTCTTCGTTATCGCCTTCATCCTCGGCTACCATTGGTTGGACGCTGTCATCTTCTTGATCGGTAAGTTCCCTTAGGATTCTTTAGATCTTCACTTTTTTGGAATGGCTCAAAATTTTAAATTTTTACCACAGTAAGAAGTCTCCTTCACTGCATAATGACTTCTTAATACTTTACAATAAATAGCGAAACCCAAATCACCTGACCACTTCCTCCTAGGTATCATCGTCGCCAACGTGCCCGAAGGTCTGCTAGCGACTGTGACCGTCTGCCTGACCCTGACCGCCAAGCGAATGGCCTCCAAGAACTGCCTGGTGAAGAATCTGGAAGCCGTCGAGACCCTCGGCTCCACTTCCACCATTTGCTCCGACAAGACCGGAACCCTCACCCAGAACAGGATGACCGTCGCCCACATGTGGTTCGACAATCAAATCATTGAGGCCGACACCACTGAGGACCAGTCTGGAGTACAGTATGGTATGCAGTCAAAAAACAACTTTTTGATCTAACGCTTTAAGTTCATTATTAAATCGTCAGTGTCCTTTGATTGAACCTATTACGCAGTCTACGAGAAAGAGCAACGGATCCAGATGCAGCACCTTTAGTGATACAAAAAATTGTTGTGATTTAAATAGGATGTCATAATATCGCTTTATAAACCCTTACAGACGCAATCGTAGATCTATTTTATCTCTCTTTTGTCTCGCTTGATTTTATTTGATACAAAGTTTATATTCAACATTTTTTTGTCACCAGACCGCACTAGCCCCGGATTCAAGGCTCTGGCGAAGATCGCTACCCTCTGCAACCGCGCTGAGTTCAAAGGTGGCCAAGACGGCGTCCCGATCCTCAAGAAAGAAGTGGCGGGCGATGCTTCCGAAGCCGCTCTCCTCAAGTGTATGGAACTGGCTCTGGGAGATGTGTTGTCTATCAGGAAGCGCAACAAAAAAGTGTGCGAGATTCCCTTCAACTCGACGAACAAGTATCAAGTTTCTATCCACGAGTCCGACGACCCCAGCGACCCTCGCCATCTGCTTGTGATGAAGGGAGCCCCCGAGAGGATCTTGGAGCGTTGCAGCACCATCTTTATTGGCGGAAAGGAAAAGGTAACTTGGATTATAAACTTTATCAAATTCGATCTATGATTTGATCGTGTGTATTAAACAAGTATTAGTGAATAATTAGTTGTATCATCAGCTCATTATGTTCCCACTGTTCATTATGTTTCCTATGACGTTCATAAGTGCGTCGGTGATGCTAAAATTGAATAAAGAACTTTTGAACATATAACTTGAACTACGTCACCGTTTCATGTTCATAAAATCACACATTCTATTGTTTTTAGGTAAACAACCGCGCAATTGTTAGTAAACTGTATGTTTTTCCGGGATGAAAAGTATCCCGTTTCCCATTCCAGGACCATACTAACATTCATCAAAATCCGTTCAATAGTTTTTGCGTGAGGAAGTAACATCCATCCCTCCTCACAGAGTTTCGCATTTATAATATTAGTAATTGGAATAGGATAGGATTAGTTGGATTCTTTGAGTTACTTGAACGTTGCTAAGGAGTGGAACGCTCTTCCAGCGTCTTTGTTCCCAAACAGCTACAATTCGTGTCTCTTTAAGTGTAGAGTGAATAGGCATTTCATGGGCATCCGTGCTCCATCTTAGGCTGCATCTTCGCTTTCCATCAGGCGAGAGGTAGTCAAACGCATGCCCGTTAAACAAAACAAAAATGTCGAGCCTTACTCACACCATCTCTCGCACTAGGTTCTCGACGAAGAAATGAAGGAAGCGTTCAACAACGCGTACCTCGAACTGGGTGGGCTCGGCGAGCGTGTGCTCGGCTTCTGCGACCTGCAGCTTCCCTCCGACAAGTACCCCATCGGATACAAGTTCAACACGGATGACATCAACTTCCCGGTCGACAACCTGCGTTTTGTCGGACTCATGTCCATGATCGACCCTCCTCGTGCCGCCGTGCCCGATGCCGTCGCTAAGTGCCGCTCTGCTGGTATCAAGGTGAGAGTTGATTTTTACCGAACTACCCCATCAGCATCATCAGTTAACATCAGTCCATTGCCGGACAGGGCCTCTCCCATACGCCACTGAGTCCGATCTTTGGCTTTCCTTCTCCAGTCGCTACCAGCAACCTTGCGTATATCGTCGGTCCATCTAGTCGCAGGGCGATCTACACTACGTTTGCCGATTCAACTTTACCCCAACGGTTATAAATTGAACACGGACGGCGTCAACTTCCCGGTTGTCGCGCTGAAGTCCAATTTTCTTAACACTTCGTCTTGGAGTATTATTACGTAACAATAAAAATGGTCTATTTAAAATACTATAGAAAAAATTAAATAGTAAAAGTAAACTTCGTAATCATGAAGATTAGAATTATGCGTAAGGCATTGAAAATTTTACAAGTCCATCTTTTGGATTTTCATATATTTTTTTGCATCTACAACAGTACTACATCAGCCGCCGAAGATTCAATTTCAATAACATGATATACTACTGAATTCAAATATCTCATGCTCTTCCCCTTTCCCAGGTTATCATGGTAACCGGTGACCACCCTATCACTGCCAAGGCTATCGCCAAGTCCGTGGGTATCATCTCCGAAGGCAACGAGACTGTGGAAGACATCGCGGCCCGTCTGAACATCCCCGTGTCTGAAGTCAATCCTCGTGAGGCCAAAGCCGCGGTCATACACGGAACTGAGCTCAGGGAACTCAACTCGGATCAACTCGATGAGATTCTCAAGTGAGTGCAATTGATCGAAGTATCGCCCAGAAAGTTTTAGTCCTTCAACGTGGGTGTAGCGAGCGTCATTCTAACAGACTTAAAAAGGAGGTTCTTTCTACGTCTTTTTGGATGTTCATATTTTTCACATGAATTTTTTAATCAATGAAATAGATGTACATAAATATACTTTTTTAGAAAGAGATAATAGCCGGCCAAATTCCGGACCTTTCTTATTCAGAGTTACGCAAACTTTTTCAAAGATTCATAAGGCTTGGCCGCTCAAGACCATTCTATCGAGGTACATAGATAAATGTTGGACTAAAATAGACCTCCGTTGAGACACGAAACTTTAAAAACTCACATTGATTCGCACTTTTCTCAAAGAAAACTCATAACGCACACATTTTTTTAAACAAATACAGCCTCTGTGGTATAGTGGTTTGGCAGGTGGTTGCGATTCCCGCGACTGGATAAATGTTTGTGCAGAAAAAAAATAAGCGCAAGCATTTGTTTCGTGTCAGGGTGTTGTTGAGCCATGGTCCTCGTAGTTCCTGGTTCCTTAGATACAGGAAATCCTAGTTAGTGGCCAAAATCTATGAATGTGATCGTTAAAAAAAATACACCACGGACACGGCTAGTTTTTATTTTATTATTTTGGGTGTGCCAAATGTAAAATAGCATGTGCCATTTTTGACAGATTTGCACATGCAAATAGAGTTGTTTCTACGCCTATTTTATTATATACCTTTCTCCCCCTAGGTACCACACTGAGATCGTGTTCGCGCGTACCTCCCCGCAACAGAAGCTGATCATCGTGGAAGGTTGCCAGCGGCTCGGCGCCATCGTGGCTGTCACCGGCGACGGCGTCAACGACTCTCCTGCTTTGAAGAAGGCCGACATCGGTGTCGCTATGGGTATCGCTGGCTCTGACGTGTCCAAACAGGTACGTCACTACTCCAGCAGGTCCTCTGAAAGCTTTAAGGGTATTTTCAGTATCAAAACAGATAATACGAATAGAAGAATCGAATTTAAATAAACTAAACTTTTAAAAACCCCCGTCACAAAAAACTTTCACCCGTGTAAGAGCTACGGTGCCACAGACAGACACACATAGTGGCAAAACTTATGACACCCCTTTTGCGTCGACGGTTAAAAAGAAGACGGTATAGAAATTACCACCATTTCTGACTGAATTGTTCATCGTTCCTTAGAAATATAATGTTAGGCGTTGACGGATAAATCAAGCAATGAAAAAAGAATTAGGAGTACTCGCAAAGTTACGCTAGGTGGCGCTTATTGATGGAGGTTTCGAGAGATGGGCGTGTCCTGCAACTCAAGTTACACATCTGGCGTTAGGTGGCCCTTTATAAAAATCGGAAGCAAGGAGTGGCCAGTACCATTTCATTTTTCTTGTGTAACGAGGTAACCAGATGAGCAAAGATGTGCACTCACAACATTGACTTATATTCCTGTGGAACACTGCTGATTCATGGCATTATAACATAACATTTGTAAAGTACGCACGCAATACTTGTGAAAATAGAAACTACTAGTTGCGCCCCGCGGTTTCCCGGGATAAAAACCTATGTGATAATCCAGGGTATAAGCTATCTCTATTCCAAATTCCACACAAATCCGATGAGCCGTTAAAGCATAAAAAAAATAACAAACACACTAATATACAAACTTTCGCGTTTATAATTTTACTAGCGACCCGCGCCTGCTTCACACGGATGCAATTTACTAATTAGTGTAATTTTTTGACGAATTGATTACAAGTAATTGAATTTTCTCTGCTATACAAAAACCTAATTAGAATGTATTTTACATATTAAGCTTCCATAAAAAAAAATCTTAATGACAATGAACACCATATCAAAATCCGTTGCGTGGTTTAGAATAAGTAAGCGGAGAATTATCGCTATTTCTCGTAACCACTCTTACTGAACAGGACCCTAATTCACTGACAACTTGGCGATTCCTTGCTTCAAGGAAACGTCGATTCCTTCATTAATAAACGAAATCTGCGAAATTTGTATTCTCTATGACGCGTCATATATATGAATATATGAATGCGTCATAGAGATGTCGTTTATTAATGAAAGATTCGACGTGATTTCGAAGCAAGGAATCGACGTGATTTCGCTAAGTTTTCATAGTGAATTGGGGCCCAGATTTGTATTTAAAGTAAATCTGTCCATCATAATATTACTCTTAAATGAGGACGCGGATAGCGACTTTGTTTGATACTATTTAGAGGTTATTAGTGTGATTGTTGAATTATTATTTGACTGTGGCAATTGAGCATCAAGTAACTTCTCCAATGGTGTCCAGGCCGCCGACATGATCCTTCTCGATGACAACTTTGCGTCCATCGTCACCGGCGTCGAGGAAGGCCGTCTGATTTTCGACAACCTCAAGAAGTCTATCGCCTACACCCTCACCTCCAATATCCCTGAAATTTCGCCTTTCCTCGCCTTCATCCTCTGCGACATCCCTCTGCCCCTCGGTACCGTTACCATCCTCTGTATCGATCTCGGAACTGACATGGTAAGTTCGACCTTCTTGATTAGAGATTATGGTTGAATTTTGAGTGATGTTACGTTGGATACTATTGTAAATGTTATGTCCTTTAACCGAAGCCGAATCAGCCTTGATTCATTCTCCTACATGTTCTAAGAGTCTTTCTTAAACGTTCTATCAGTGAGGCATCAGAGCTTATCCAAAACATTACTTTCCGTGTCGATTCAGCTTATCCATCATCTGGTCCAGATCACCGTTTAGTCTGGGTGGTGGTGAAACGATAATATGAAAGGTGGAAGTACTCACTGTTCGAAGTACACCATAAAAGACGTAATAGAGATGAGAAATCGCAATTTCTCGTATCCCCTCATATACTGAACAGATTTTAATTTAATAAAGTAAGTCTGTCCAACATAATATCACTCATAGTATCTTCAATAATAATTGATGATTATGATAATTAGTTTAAGTCTGATGTATTCACATCTGTTATTCGATCTATTCCTTTAATTATATGATGAATCGGATAACATTAAAGTAATATCTGAAAACGAAACGACGTAAATACATAAATGACAACGAACAACAGACGTGGAATTAATTAACAATGTCTTTCTTAGAAATTACAGCATAATGATTTCGAGAGGGTTGTCATATTACAAATTTTAATACAATAATAATGCTAGGTGCCAGCGATCGCACTCGCGTACGAGACAGCCGAAGCGGACATTATGAAACGGCCTCCCAGAAATCCGTTTTGCGACAAACTAGTCAACGAGAGGTCTCTATGCATATCTGTGTTGTCATAACTAATAACAGTTTTACAGCATAACGTCGATGTTGTCTCGATATCGTGACCAGTGGCCTCGTGCGTGTTATTATGTGAACCTTATTTCTTATAATCATAATGTTGAAAATTCTCTAAATAATATTATCTTATTTAACCTTACAAATGCGAATATTTATGAAAGTTAATTAGTTATGGTTATATGAAGTAAATATTTTAATTAAGTCAAAGTGTGGAGTCGAGCATGATTCTACTAAAGGAGTTGTTGCCGTACTAACGAAGAGTTTCGACTAACGATCGTAATTAATAGTCAGAATGAAAGATTTTATAGTTTTTGGGGGGCTTTACTAATACGCAGTCAGATAAGATGGGCGTGTTGAATGTCTCTAATCTAAGTAACGTAATGGTTTACATAATTTGTTCTACAGTCAAGACAGACACAATACACTGATATAGTGAACCATCATCATCTCATACCATCATCAATCCATAATATTTTCCGAAAACCAACCATCAAGAGAATCATCCGAAACAAACTCAAATCATATCCATAGATTTTGTTTTCACTACATCCCCGAGATGTGAATCGGCCACGACAGAAGTCATTTCATGATCGACATGGTTATTTTATGTTTTAATTTTGTTTGTATAGTTTTAAGTGATTAAAGTGATTGCGAACATACGCCACTACCAGGTTGTAGTGTGAATCGGTCGCGACGACAGCGGACATGTGCGTAGTGGCGTGCGGTCGCAAGGCTTGCTGTGTGTTCGATGTTGTACACATGTGACATGATGCACCACGCTTGTGTGTCGTGAGAGCGCGGGCTGCGCTTGAGACGCCGCCCCGCGCTCACATCGCTAGTGTTTGTGTAGGTGCCCGCCATTTCCCTGGCTTACGAGGAGGCAGAATCTGACATTATGAAGCGACAGCCGCGTAATCCTTTCACAGATAAACTCGTTAACGAGAGGTAAAACCCGCGAGCGACCATCGCTCGTCCGATAATATTATTCTATCCGCTATTTGCTTGCTACCACGTGTACGATAGTCTTCAGTATTGAGGTTTGGTTGTTGCCTGCAGTGTGTGGACGGTGCCCGTATACACCTAGCTATTTCTGTGGATATTGAAGGCGACGATCGCACCGCTCCTAATTTTTGTGCCTTGCGCCTTTTCTATTTTTCTTGTACTAAAGACTTTCATACTTCTCTTAACTCGTAGCTTGATGTCGCGATGAAAAGACGCGTTTCCGCTCTGAAAAGGGTTGCGGACAAACGCGTCGTTTCATGCATTTGTGGTTTTTTGATATTTCTTAATGTTATTTAAATGGTGTGAGTGGTCGTGCTTTAAGGTAAGTGTTCGGTGTCTCCCTCTCCGTCTCTGTCTCTCATTTTACCTATCGTGCATGTACGAACACATATTTTAAAGATTTTATTCTTATTATATTTTTTACGTATTGTATTTTTAAATTTCTCATTTCTTATCTGTCATACTTCCATGCACAACATGAAACACACTATTTATTTGTCGAAGACATCGTTAATCATTCGATCTGTACTCGCGTCTCCGCTACAGGCTTCATCACTCCACTTGTCTCATTCTACCTATGTCACACTCAGCCAGGGCCCATGTCTACCACCATTAGGGACAGCTACACTCGATGTATATTGTATTTACATATTATATCGATTACATGTACTATATCGATGCTGCTAGGGCTTATTTTGTAACTTCTTCACCATAGTTTAGCATTTCAGAGTATTTCGTATCTTTTAAAGGAAGGTAATATAAGAAGCTATTTTTTGAATTTTAATCACGCCAATTTTCACTCTATTTACTAGCTAATTATGATTTATATTTTAAGTACTATACAACGAATAGATTGTAATTTGTTATCTTATATCGCTAGAGGTAGTGTGTTATATACGAGAGGCGTAGCCGATGTGTGTACGTATATTTATTATGTATAAGTCGCCTGATGGCGTGTGCCGGTTGTTGATTGCTTGGTGTTACCGAAGGTGCCTGCTATATCATTGGCGTACGAGGCGCCCGAGTCCGATATCATGAAGCGCCAGCCGCGGGACCCTTACCGCGACAACCTCGTCAACAGAAGGTTGGCCCCGCACCGCCGCCGCCCGCCGCCCGCAGCGTGCCCGCAGCCGCGCCGCGGTCTCGTGCGGCGACGCTTACTAGTTACTCATTTGGGTGTTAACACAATGCATAGCCCACTGATGAAAAATATCATTCGATTGAGTACCTGCATTACTAACTTGGTTAAATTAAAGGAATTGATTTGATCGGTGCGGCTACTTGTGATTCAACAGTACCATTTGACACTGGATGTGGAAGAGTGATTATGCCGTCCCACCCCTCTTGCCCTCGCCCGCCAGTTGTTGGCCTTCGAAACGTAGTATCAACCCCGCCCCAGTATGTAATGTAATCGAACCCACGCAGATAGATACACAATAAATATACAACAAGATCTTATAGTACCTCCTTCTTTTCACTTGAAAGCTTCCTCTTCAGCAGTTTTATAGATTCCTACTGAGTTTTTAAAAATCTATTTTCGAATAGTTATAGAGAAGATAGTCTTTATATCTGTTTTCTACGATCTTCACTCTTCCATATTTCAAAATTAGTGATTGAATCAAAATTGAGCAATGGAAAAAATGCACGTTTAGTGAACAACTTAGAAAAACTTAGTCTGTCATAGAGAAAGCACTAGTGGTTATTTTATGTGTGAGTTCGTGTTAGTTCCGTAGTGAAGCCGTAGAGATCATTTACCGATGGTTCATTGTTGTCTAATGGTATACATTTTGTTTGAAGGAATGTTTTAGGTGACTTGGATCATTCTGTTGATAACGTAATATTTTTATTTATTTATTAATTAACGCTGTATTTTATAGATGACATTATAATATAGTATTATTTTATAAATAGTATATTTGTGAAGCACGACGCTGAGTCAGAAGTCACCTATCAACGCTGAGTATAAGCTTCCACGCGCAGCCACCCTCAGAATACACTTGATTAGGCCCTTGTATATTGTGCTGTCTTCTTTTCGGTTCTTTTTGGTTTAATATCTTCCGCTTATCTTAGAACTTCGTTCTATCTCTATGCACAACAACATTGATGAAACCGCTTGAAGCTTCGTCCTGAACTAATTCTCGCATGAACGCAGTAACATGCTTTGCCTCGGACGATCTGGTTTTTAAGCAATCAAAATAACTTAAGACATTATGGATAGAGTTTTGTACAACTTCAACCTATTTTGTTTGGAAGCTAAATGGAAATGAGATCGTCTTAAGGCCTTTAACTTTAAAACCTTAATTTTATATAAAACCTGTAGAGCGAATACTGCTATTGTGATGGAAACCAGTCTCTGAACCTCTAGATTTTTCCGACTATACTTTAGGAATAATTGAACTGTACTTGGATTTGATAATTGGTTTTCAACACTAGGCCTATTTTATCTCAGCTAGAAGTGTACTCAGTGACACCTTCCTTTATGATACAACCTAGAGTAAATTAGTATCAGACTATATCCTTTAAAAAATATTCAAAGTTTTATATATTGAAATAAGTTCCTCATGAAAATGCATGTTAGGTACATTGAGTACTACTTCTCAATTCTTTGTATTATTTATATTAATATTACAATGCTTTACAAAACAACTCCCCATATTGTTTATTCAAAATGGTGCAAATTACTTTCAAGTTATGAATTTCAACCACACTATTCACAGTTAACTGAAACAGAAATCAAAGACAAAAACGCACAGTAAATTGCTGATCTAAATGCACATCTAGTCACAATCGCTTTCAAAATCTTAGCATCTTCTGAAGCGAAACGAGCATGTAAAGTGTAAAATTGACCAAGAACGATGTGGCCCCAATGACATAGAATAAAAAAAGCATGATGATAGTTCTAGCTTAGTGCTCGTTGACTTGGTAAGTCATGAATCTATGTCACCTCGATAAACAACAACCACTTCTTGATTCGTCTGAATATCTGAATATAATTCATAAATGGCAAAAGCTGATTGGTCAATTTTGCACTTGTGATACCGTTTTGCTTTGGTTTGAAGCTTAGTAGACCATCAATTGACTCTTGACGGGTGTTGGCAGGCTGATCTCCATGGCGTACGGCCAGATCGGAATGATCCAAGCCGCCGCCGGATTCTTCGTGTACTTCGTGATCATGGCTGAGAACGGATTCTTGCCGCTGTTTCTCTTTGGCATCAGGAAGCATTGGGACTCCAAGGCTATCAATGACTTGACCGACTCCTATGGACAGGAATGGGTACGTATATTGAAGTTTAGACATTAATTTGGTCTAAGACATAAGTTCAGATTCTACATTGACGTTCCTTTTGCAGCGTTTCTTCCTTTGTAATATTTTCCTCACAGAACGATTTTCTGCTACTCTGGTTGTTTATTTGCTCTTCCGAGCGTAAAATCATATCATTCTTCTAATAAACGAATTCGAATGAAGCTGGAATTTGGAAATAAGTTTTTCTTACATAAAACTTCGTTAATAAGAAAAGTTATTTCTTATATTAAAATTATTACGGCTTTTTTCACATTATACATTAAACAGCCAAAGACCTGAATATGATGTTGGAATAACCTTTTTAGATTTAATTTTCTTATGTAGACGGAAGTAGTTAACTTTCATTAATTTAATTAATGTCTGTTATCTGTTTCATACAGATCAGTTTTATTGTTTTATTATTATAATTGGTTCCCATGAACTTTATTATATTTTTATTGGTTCCAATAATATCTTTCTCCATCAATCTTTAAATGAGATGTGAGCTATGCAAACATACGTTTTTCCTTGCACTTACAACATCATTATTCTTTTATTCTGGAAGCGTTTGGGTGAAACCTGATATACCTCAAGAATCCGCTCTCGAACCACCTCTTCACGTTACAGACCTACCGTGACCGCAAAGCGCTCGAGTTCACCTGCCACACTGCTTTCTTCGCGTCCATCGTGGTCGTACAGTGGGCCGATCTGATCATCTGCAAGACCCGCCGCAACTCTATCGTCCACCAGGGCATGCGCAACTGGGCCCTCAACTTCGGCCTTATCTTCGAGACAGCTCTGGCCGCATTCCTGTCCTACACGCCCGGAATGGACAAGGGGCTCAGGATGTACCCTCTCAAGTGAGTTACTAAGATGCCCTTCGTTTGGACGTCCTAACACCGGGGTTTGGAAGATGGTTCTGATATGTAAAAACATGTTAAATGTGGGTTAATTCAGTCGTGGAGGGAGTAACCTTCAGGCTTTCCTTGAAATGTTCAGATGTTCCTCGCTGTTGTTGTTGTGATATGTCCAGCTTCCCATGTCCGTGCTGAATGTGTTGTGTTGTGTTGCGCAGGTTCGTGTGGTGGCTGCCCGCCATTCCGTTCATGCTGTCGATCTTCATCTACGACGAGATCCGACGCTTCTACCTGCGCCGCAACCCCGGCGGCTGGCTGGAACAAGAGACTTACTACTAAACGCCACCGACCACTGTCCGCACCACTCGCTGCGTACAATACCGTTCGTTTGTGTTCTATACAGACTGACAGAGGTCGCGGTGCCGTTCCGGTATATGTGTAATCGCTGTCGTGTACGCTTCTCACCGCTTGTCCCGTCGCGCGCCGGCGCCGGCGGCGGCCGCGGCGTCCGCCACACGTCGCCACACGTCGCGCGCCTCCTTCTCGATATTATTCATTTCGACGAACTATGTATGTATATATGCACAGTGGAGAATGAACTTTGATATTTGTGATGATATAAAAAATATTGTACGCATTATATTATTTTCGAATTGTGAAACGTGTTATTTTTATATCGAGATCGTTTATGAAAGCGAGGTGCGAATCTCCTCCCCTCCCGCCGCCACCGCCGGCGCGGCGGCGCGAAGCGAGGCGGCGCGGCGGCAGCGGGCACGGCCGCGCTCGCTTCGCACGCGGCCGCGCTCGGCGCTCGCTTCGCGCGACGACGGCGACGCCGCGGCCGCCGACTCGGACTCATGTTATCGTAGTTCGCCCTCAGACACTAACGTGGCATTATAAGATAGAATTAATATTATACCGATAAAGTTGTTTTTCACATACTTATATAATAAGTAATAAAAAATGATCGTTTAGCGGTAGTTCATCGTTCGTGAATCGAGTGGGCGAAAGTATGACGCCCGCCGCGCTCCGTGCTCGGCGGCCAACGAAAAGCATTTGTTGTAAAATTACCGGTTAAGAGCCACTATTATTATTATAATTTAAGTGAACTAGATTTAAGTTGAATTTTTCGAGTGAATAAAGTTTAGTTGACGATTCGATCGGGTGCGTGGCGTATGAGAGGTCGATGTGGAGTGCCTGAGTTTTAGTGTACTACTGCTTACTGTTAGGTAGGTAGTTGAAATTTTGATGCCGTATTTTCAATCGTAAAAGTAGATAAATAAAGCATACACAGACGCGACGCTTAGAGAGGCGGCGCGCCGGGCGCCGAGCCGCGCCGTCCGGGCGCCGCGCGCCACCGCGGTGCCGTCCGGCCGCTGCGGTGCCGTCCGGCCGCCGCGCTCCGCCGCGGTGCCGCGGTCGGGCGCGGCACCGTCGGCGCGGCGCACGCCCGTAGCGCGCACACGACGCTTTTCTTTTCTAAAAAATAATCAGATTATTAGCGAATTTCGTCAAATTTATTAAAATAGGCTGCTCATAATAATTACGTAAGATTTTATTTCTTAATTAAAGGATAATAACAAACGTAGGGATGCGTAATTAGAAAATTTTTAAAATTATACAGTTATGATAGAGTCGTCTTGTTTTGTCGCCCCTCGGCCCCTCTAGAAGGCGGGCGGGCAAGCGGGCGAGCGGGCGGGCGCGCGGGCCGAGCGCGGCGAGCGAGCGCGGCGAGCCCCCGCCCGCCGAGTAGACGGTCCGAGCGGAGCGAACCATTTCAATTTTTCGTAACGAATACATATAAACATTATAATAATGGTTACAAAAGTAAAATATAACATTATAGCGACTAATAAAATCTAAATTATATGAAATGTTTATAGATTTAATGAAGTTCGTTTCTTTAGAGTGACCTTCTGTGCTTGTTTGAGAACGACGTAATCTCGGTGACGATTGTCGTCTGAGATATTATTGTAATGATCTGATGTTTGTATGCGGTTTGTTTATCGTACACTGTAGGACTAACATTGTTTTGCGTTCGACAGTTCTTTACACCGATTCATTTTATAGTATTACTACTCTGTTGGCTAGGAGCGCTGTAAAAATGTAAGTGTTAATAAAAAAACATTTTCAAAATACATATTAGCATGGAGTTTTATTGTATACTGTTTTTATTGTTTTAAACCTGATTAAGTTATTAATCCCTTAGAATATAGTTTAGTTAGGTAGATAGGTAGGTTACCTATATGTATAAGTTCTAGAATATATTGCTGAAATTCATTATCTCTATGAAATTCCACTAGAAAATATTTTTAACAGGTCATATAAAGGCGTTATCTTATTAGACTAGTAGAAGAAATATTTAAATTGTCCATTTAATACATACTTTTAGTCAAAGAAATATAATTTGTAAGTGGCAATTTTTTGAGATACTTAAAATATGTTTACGAGAGCGATTTTTGATCTTCTGAGAGAGTTACATAAACGGACCCTATAAAAAAATGTGATGTTGAGTGAGTAGATGGTTACCCTATGTATGTAGCTACTCGTATACAGAAATAAGTTAAAGTATTATCTACCTACGTCTTAAAATTATAACGCATTGATACAAAGTACTTGCACGCGAAGTGAAGCAGTAAACCAAGCTATAAATGGCTCAGTTTGCTCGTGCGTATGTTATTCATGCGCTAGTGTGCGTAGCGGAAAACATTTCACACCGCTTACGCACACAGAGTGAGGCTAACTTTAGAGAAAAAAATGTGTACGAAATCGTCAATCTCTTGCGTTATTAATCTAAGATACACTGAAAACATAGCGTTACAAGATAAAAATGTGATTAAAAATTTAATAAGAAATAGGTCCTACAAATCAAAGATTGGTAGGCAGTTTGTGGTATAACAAAGAGAGGATTATTGCTCAGCACATGTCTAGTGGGTCTGGACTGGACACTCAACATGCGAAAACATATTTTGTCGTTTCAACTCAAACAAAGTCTCTTAGAAAACAGATGAAAAACATCGGGTGAATTTTGGAGAAAATAATTGCATTTTGGTCTCAAAAAGTATTTTGTTCCTTATAAGGCACGGGATCGATTCGTGCCTCGATAAGTATTTCTAGCAGGGTCAAATTATATATGTACAAGATGTATACACACATATACTCCACTTGAACTTGATATTTTTGCAAAATATTCAACTGCACTGCAATAATTCTTGAGGAAAATGGCGCTAAGATTTCCTGTTTTTTTTCGCGTGCCGCGGCACATCAATGCGCGCGCATTCAGCCGATATAAATAAAAATATAAGTGAATATTTTCGTATCTATAACATAATTTGTTATAAATTGTAAATAATTTTGTAATTTTTTTTTTTTGCCCTTAATAGTGGAGTTGCTACTATTAAGATATTAAATCAAGAATTTAAGAAAATGTATACTTAGGTAAGTGTTTACTATTTTCAGCCGGATAAAAACTCTTTGTTCTATTATTTAAAAAATAAAATCATTACAGCCACTAGTGCAGTTATGTAAAGCAAAAGCACGCGTGCGATCTTGGATAACGAGCCTAAAACCGATGTAATAAAGTCCCTATTACGAGCTTGTGATGAAAATAATTTTATGCATTTGAGTGAAAAATAATACTAATAATAAAAATTATACTACGTGATTTCTTACGTCATTGTAGTTAAATACAATTCATTTCAACACAAGTGAAAGTTTTCCAGGACAACACGATTAAATATACCTAAATGCAACGTTTTAAATAACTTTAATACTCTTTATTATAACTTATTATGATATGAACACCTATTTTACATTACAGATGCAATAAAAAATTGAATTGAATTGAAAGTAAGACGGTAATAGGTAGGTAAACTAACTTTTAAAATAAGTTCTCTACCATAACTGAAGACTGCAAAAAAGATATTGGATAAAATCTTCATCAGCTCCGACAGCCTAACGGCGGAACACATTTCTTTAACCTTTTGAACGCCGCGCTATATAAGCAAAGCTGTATGTACCCTTTACGCTAAACTACGCAATTTTCATAAGTTTTAGTCAGGTCAAACCACAGAAATCTAAATAATAAGGTACCTACTTAGATTTGTATGGGTTAAACCAACCTGGGCGGTCAAAGGACCGCTCAGGTTGGTTTAACCCATACCGGTCCTTTGACCGCCCAGGTTGGTTTAACCTATACACCATTCATATTAACTCTTTAGTTAACTTTTAGCGAATTTTTACCCTAAATGTTAAAGTAGTTTTTTAATGCATCTGTGGATTGTGTACCTACCTACATGATTAAAGCTGGATGGAGAGTGGATGGGTGAAAAACTATTCCTGCTAAGAGAGAAAAGTGGAAAGCCTATTAAGATCGGGTAAGTCTCGAAATCATCAAAAAGTAAAATCAAAAAACGCCGACAATTACCTTATGAAACAACATTACCTACGCGTCCCAACATTTTTATTTTATTTATTTCAGGCAAGTAAACAATACAGTGGATAGACACGGAATCAAATCAGCTTTTTGGAAACGTTCCCATTGCGGTGGTACGAGACCAGTGGAACTGAATCAAAATCACCTACCCATGTATCAAGGCGTAGGTACTTATTAACGGTTTGTTTGTATTGCACTGCAGTTCTAGCATCTTTGGCACCGCTCCAGTGTCCTAATTGGAACGCTTATCCGCATGCAAATATCCATAAGCCCAATTATAAATAAGTAGGTAGGTATAGGTACTTATCGTAATATTATTAAGCTGGAAATGCTTAGCAGTAGGTATTTATGGAACTTGATGACAACTACCTAATTCATTATTCATTAATGTCGCTCGTCATCACGGTATTTACCGAATAAAATATTAATGAAGTTTCGATTTTGTCCGCCGAAGCGAATCAAATTGACTAAGCCACCGGCCACAAGGACGGGGCTACGTGTCGGGCTGAGCGTGACAGTCGGCCTTGACAGGGTCCTTGCTATAAGTATACCTACCTATAGTAAAGTTGTGTGGATACACCTAGCCCTTCGTCCTATAGCGGCGCAAAGATTCCACACGCCCCTTCAGGCCCACCGCTCACGGCGCATGCTCCGATCCGTCTCTTTGACAGCTCGACCGTGCCAACACGTCCCAATTACTTCCCTTACGTTGTTTTAACAAATAAAGAAGAAAGTGCTTAAGTGTGTGCAGCTATGCGCTGCCACGGCGTGCACTGAGCCAGGATGGTGGCCAACATCGGCTTCATCAATTCTAATGGTAACAAATAAATATAGTTTTGTCTTTATTACTTATTACCAGCCAGTGTTATTGTACTTCCATCACTTTCCAATTAAAACAATATTACTCCTATGTTTGTGGTCTGAAATTATCTATTCTGTCTGGGTTTTATGGTTGTTTTTTCCGACTGTGTTGTTCCTAGAATCTGCTTTTAATGCTCATTCTTTGGTCCAAAAATGTTAGCTTCGAAATTACAAGTGTTACTCTGCTATTCTTTACATCAAAATGTTTTCTTTTCCAGTGGAGGCGACAGCGTACATAAGTGCTGTAGCAGCGTTCGCGGCCGTGGTTCTGGTGGTGCTGCTTTTCCTGGGGAGGAGGTGGTGCCATTCTGCTGCCTTCAACCGGAAGTGCTGCGATGACATCCTCCCTGTGAACCCTCGCGCTGACTCCTGTCTACCCCTTGACAATGCTCAATTCGGTATGTTGTACTACGCTCTACCACGATTTCTGCCCTAGGCTCTATCACATCAGTAGATGTAATATCGCATATATTTTACAATATTATACCTTAGGTGGATTTAAGCTAGTGTTTCCAAAGAACATGCTAAAATTTAAAGCTAGAACACCCAAGTATTTGAATGTTTATCGTCATATGACATATCTACATAAAAGTAAGATGAAAATATTTCTCAGTAAAATATAAAAACATGCTTATACCAAAAATATACATGTTCTAAAAATTAATAAAATAGCCAGTTTAATAGCTCCAGTAGACACCGTTCATTATTATTAAACTAATTGTAGACAGTAGTCAAGGGCGAGTGGTGCGTCATAGGCTGAAATAGCCCTTTGCCGTTTAACGTTGGGTGTATTACTTAGTAATAGCTGACCTTAACTATTAGTTAGTATAGTTAGTCAGTATAGCTACTTGGTGATAGAATAACACGATATGCTGAAGCATGCATGGTCAGATATTCAAAATCGTAATTTCAGACTAATTTTGCTTTATTGGGCACATGTATAACGAATTGTATGACTGAAAATACTGATTGCTTTTCAACCCCCTTATATTTAATTGTTAAATTGAAACAAATTCCCTCAATTCACTTACAGTTATATCTAGATAAATATAATGTTTATATTCGACAAAAATAAAATGGCGGACGTTAGGCGCCATTTTGTGCCCGAAGAAATGATAATACTTGAGTTTGTACGATCAGAAGCCCCAGACCGTGCTTTAGCATTTCGATATATTTTTTCTTAGAACCTAGGTTTTAAATATATAACGTAGCTAAGCTTTAGGCTCTAGGCTAGTAATCCCAATGTATAATTGACGTTGTCCGTAAATCTGTGTTGTTATAGATGCTTTGTCGAAACCGAAATACCCCGAACGTTCGATATTCACGTTCGCGGCTTCCGACGAAGATGAGGAGCTGCGCTTGCGCATCCAACAGGTGAGAATAGACGATCACTGGACATGATATAAAAAATGAAAATGTTTATGTCAATTTTTCCTTTATCATAGACAAACCCTGGACATGATAATATATAGATATCATTCAGAGAATTCACATGTATTGTATTGTACCGCTCTGTGGCCGCTCTCATTATGAATGTCTATGATTACCTTCTTTTTGAAAAGGATTAACTTTATCTTACTATGTAAAGGAAGTTTCACTTAGATACCTAATAAATAGAGACGATGATGGTTGTCAACATATTGAATTTAGTTAATACAGTACCTACCTATATACTAATCCAACATCTATGACAAACTAAGCCCAGATACCAATATAAACTTGTTTCGGTCTTGCAAAAAGTTTGTTTATTTTATTTTTTATACGCTCTACGACCACAAACATAGATCCTGGCACCCAGACACGAAACAAATGCTTGCGCTTTTTTTCTGTACACAAACTTTGTCCCGTCGCGGGGAGCGAACCCGCAACCTCAGTGGTGTATGAGATTTGAGCCGGCCTGCCCAACCACTACACCACAGAGGCTGATAAAATTCATGAATAATATTTCACGTAAGTGACGATCACGTTGCATAAAAAGTAAGAAGGAACGTTTCGGTGGAAAGCCCGCCACGGCTTCTTGAAAAGTTGCTCGTGAAACAATGTCTGTCCGACTCGAGTTGCATAACTGAAATCTTACTTTTCCTTTCCTTCCTTTTCACTTACTTTTCCTTTTGGTTGGTTTCCTTTTGTATCGAAAATGTTTGAAAAAAAAATATAAGTATTTATACACTTACTTATCGTAGTTGCAATAACACAAAAAGGCAGTATTTACTAATATTACATTTATTACTACCTGTTAACATTTCTTTATTATCATGTAGGTACCTGATTTGTACACATTACACCCTTAAATACCTATATTTAGCTGTAGGTAGTGTATAATAAACTATGCAATATTAGGATTCTCACTTTAGTTTATTCAATATATATTATTTATTCGTAGGTAATAGTAAACTGTAGTTTTAATAGAATATATATAACTACTTCTAACCGTTTTTTCTAAGTAGTTATGCTTATCTAAAGTACGCTAGTGTTACCCAAATGCATGTAACTTCAATTGTTTTTAATTGTTACCAATCATAAAAATTATGAACGAATGTATAGTTAGTGTTGTGATATGTATAAAAGGTAGGTAAGGTAAGGTGCTCACTTTTTACATGGTGCTCAACAGTTCTTGTGCCTATATCATTAAACTAAGACCCTTAACCATACCATTAAACTAAGACTCCCTTAGTATTCTGTGAACTAAAATGTAATTTGACAACAAGCAAATAAATGTTCATTAAAAAAATATCTAAAGTACACGTTTTGTGGATTTAGATTTACTCACAACTCGATGACAATGCATTGTCATGCATTGTCATCGAGTTGTGAGCTACCCTGAAAGTTTCAGCCGGATAGCTAATCGGGAAGTGCTCGAAATATGAGTCGCAAGATTTTACCCGGAACGACAGACAGATAAACAAAAAAGTGACTTAATAAAAACGTGGTAATAAAATAAAATATATCATAACCTGTTGGCCACGGAACGAAAATTTTATATAATTTTAACTAATAGCACTTGTAGAAATATTTGAAATCTTTTACGACATCAGTCACGGAATACAATTTATAATTTATAATCCACATTTCTTACTAAACAATTACGCAACATTAATTACGACATAGTCCCAAAGCGGCCCTCCAGTACGTCCAAACGCTCGTTTTTTGTGCGTAATATTCAAGGTGTCGTCCTTTCCTATTGTGTCATGATTAATTGATTTTCATGAATCTACACGAGTGGTCTTCATGAATTCCTGACTATACAGGTTGGGACAAAATTTTGGGACCTTCAGGGTAGGTACCGTTTCCCTTGCAGTGCCGCTTTGCCAGTTATTCTGCCGCCATGTAGTAGTGCGCAAGCATTACTGTGTTTCGGTTTGAAGGGCAGACAGTAGCCAGTGAAATTACTGGGTATGTGAGTGCTATGCAGTGCTATTTAAAGTTCTGGGTGGCTCTGCTTGTTATGGGCTGGTGTGGCGCTTACCATCAGGCGAACGACATGCTCATCACATCACACAGTGATGATGGGGGGAATTTTGGAGAAATTTAAATCTGCTCTGCATTTTGGACTTTCGATACCTCTCTTGTTGATAAACGTTTTTTTGCGATTAGGCCGCCAATTAGGAAAACTAATGTCATTATTCGTTAACTCTTTCTTCATGCTTTGTATATTTTTATTGTTGAGGGTCATGACCTCCTCCCACTATGCTTTCTTTAACCATCGGACACCATGTATATTTTATAAAGACGATTCTCTAAAAGCATCACTCAGGATATAAATTTTTCATTTCACTAAAATGGCTGCTACTCATTTGATGGACATTACATATAGGACACTGATTGTTTTTCTACTGAGCCGTCATAATCGGGCTGTTTTTTTATTTCTGGTTTAGGACAGCCTGTTTAAGACTTCTTTGCCAAAGTTTTAGTCAACAAAATATATATTTCTACTTTTACCTACATTGCCAAAATAAGGTTCTGCTTATATTATTTCTTCTTCTAGGACAAGGAAGAGGTGGAGTGCCACTATGAGGAGAAGAACGAGAACCTGTCGGCGCCCGCCAAGCTGGAAGTCGAGCTGGTAGAAACAGCTCTCCGCGCCGCTACACTCAGGGAAACTAGGATCGATAAGGTAACCTGTAACAAGTCCAACTCTACATCGTATGATCAAAACAATCAAGCGGGTTGCAGAACAAGAGCTAAGCTAAGTTAGTTTAGTCTAGCTCGCATAGCTTACGCAGTTTTTCTTACTTGTGTGCAGACTGCAAACTATGCAAACTAAAATATGCCAAGCTAAGTTAGTTGTGTATGCCGATGCGCAGCTACACTAGCTAAGCTAAGCCCCTCCCGCCTACCCCGCACCCCCTTCGCACATCCTTTGCCAGTACTGTCTCCGATAATCAATGATAACAACTGAGCTCTTGTAAATCGACCACAGAATACTAAGGGACAGTAGCATGACTCCGCAAAGAAATTTAAACAAATAGCGACTTTTGCTATTACGCAATAAAATTCAATTCAGCTCGCGTAGCGCTGCATACTTACCAGTCAAAATTACCTACAGATCGCCTCTCTTTCTATCGCATAGCTCTTATCTCTTCTGACGCGGCACGTGTGACGACGCGCGACCCGCCCGTCGTCGGTGTCCGGCTATGTACCTGTAGCTTCGTACCTACAGTGCGGAGTGCGCTAGGCCTGATATAACTGAAAATACCTATCATCTAACTCGTAGAATAAAGTTCTAAACTCTCCACTTGTGTGCCGAGATTGAATGTGTTGACATATCCAAAGTCTGGAATGTCTTTTTTTAAATAGCAACAATAATAATATAGCCATTTATTCAGACATTATAAGTACATTTACAATTTTATATTTATCTTTAAAGCTTATACTAATTATTTAACTAACTATGTGTTTTCATTTTTGACAACATCATTGTCTGTTTGCCATTTGGCAAAGGCCTCCCCCATCCTCTTCCATTCCTGCCTGTCCAGTGCCTGTCTCGTCCAGTGTTTACCCGCCATCTCAACAATTTCGTCATCCCATCGTTTGTGATGTCTGCCCCTCTTTCTCTTTGCGCCTCTAGGATGCCATATAGTATTCATTTTACACCATTTATCTGGGCCTCTTGCCATGTGACCGGTCCAACTCTATTTTAGATAATATTTTTTTAAATAACAAAAGGTCAGTATTAATCTTCTTTTTCTATGTGTAACGTATTCATCATCGGAACTTTCTTCATTGAGCTCGCCTATAGCCGTTATAGCTTATTTCGACAACAGATCGTAACGTTCTCAGCGGTCACAACTTACAAATTTCAAATTTCTATATTGCAAACATATGTGTTACATGTGGTTGTTGTAACTCCTTTTGTTTTAGTTATTAAAGATTAAATATGTGTTACTAAAGACAGCGTCTTCCCAAGATCAGCCTGTGTCTTTACAATAGTAGACAATGTTGTGTTTATTAAGTACTTAGTATTTATACCTGATTAATAGTTTAATTGGTATTTACATCTGAACGCTATCTTGCTTCGGAGGGCACGTTCGGAGGGCAACATTGTCAGGGTAAGGCAATGTTGTAGGCCTTCGGGCGGTCTAAACTCCGACACCAAGGTTGACCACACACCCACACAAGAAGAAAGAAAAAGATAACAATTACTTTTTTGTTTTTGGTTTGTGTTCAAGACTTTAATGGAGGAAATAGATAATATTTAGTTTTCGTACTAAAAACGCCTTTCCCTTTAGATCTATGTGCTTCATCGTCGCTTAACATAGGCGAGATAGTAGCCAAACATAGATAAATATATATAAATAATAAATAATGCCCAACGAGGGTATTTTTGGAACTTTGTATCTTGGAAACCAGGATCTACGAGGACCAAGATCCCACGTGCTGTGGGGCCACGGTCCTTGTGGTAGAAATCGAATCCGCAACCTCCGTGGTGTACGTGTAAAAGCCGACCTGCCCCAACCACCACACCACAGAGTCTAACAATATTTTATTATCCTATCGATATCGGCATATTAAATAACTGAGATTGGGCTGTGGGATGTTACTGTCTTCGTTATTTTTATACGAGCTGCTGCAAAAGAACTCTTTTAAATCAAATTCAGAAAATATCATTTATTGAATAGGCAGAAAAAAATCACTTTTAAATGTCATAAACACATTACAAATCAAATTAAAAATATGTTAAAAATTGTAACTTAAGTTAACATGACTTTGAAAACAATATATCTACTTATATATCACGTGGTATCACATCAACAATCATATTTCATTGTTGTCCCCAGTTGGTGCATCAGCGTGCAGAGACATACATACACACTCTAGAGGCGCAGAGCAGCGTGGAGAGCGATGTAATCGCCCATAATGTAAGACTTTCATCATCATCATCATCAGCTCTTTACATTCCCACTGATGGGGCACAGGCCTTCTCTCAGAGAGTATGCGGCGCCATACGTTAGTAACGCCATAAAGTATGCGTCATATACCTACGCTACATTCAGTAATAGTAATAGATACTCAGGACAAGTCAAGTCAAAATCTCTTTATTAATTTTTGGCATCGCAGAAGCACTTATGAACGTCAAATTATCACAATGACTCTACCACCGTATCGGAAAAAGAACCACTACTCAGAAGATGCGGCAAGAAACTGAGGGATGCCCTTCACTTTCTTTTTTTTAGAGATTTTGTTACAATTTTACTAAACGTAGGTATATGCGCATACACACTCTCGTAAGTATGTTTCTCTAAATAAAAAGTCGCTATCCGTGTCCTCATTTCTAT
Source organism: Petrophora chlorosata (assembly GCA_951640565.1). Classification (NCBI taxonomy): domain Eukaryota; kingdom Metazoa; phylum Arthropoda; class Insecta; order Lepidoptera; family Geometridae; genus Petrophora; species Petrophora chlorosata. Next base: position 6,736,035 of record OX621207.1, on the reverse strand, counting down.
TTCTCCACTTCTTCTAAATCACGCAACTGATACGGGTTTCAATGTCATTTAGAGTTTTTTTTTTCAGATTTTTAGTCAATCTAATTTCGAATGTATTACCTACTTCAGTCATTAAGATGAGATTGTGGACACGTTCTTTCTGTTTCCGGACATTACATTACATTCACGCACTATTTTAAAAATCAAAATAATATTTTGACTCTTCTCGTGACCACGATTAATGCAACTTGAAACAAAATTCTATTTTAATTTTAATATTGTGCGCGAATAGACCCGATAATATCATAAAAACATGAGTACAATTCGCGAAAGTTAAAAACTAGAAACTAATTTCGACTATTACCTGGTGATAGGTTTCTCGTATGCGAGAGGCCGTCTGGGTGGGTATCACCGCTTTGCCAGTTATTCAGCCGCCAAGCAGTAGTGCGCAAGCATTACTGTGTTCCGGTTTGAAGGGCATTGTAGCCAGCGAAATTACTGGGCATTATGAGACTCAACAGCTAATTGTCTCAGGGTGACGAGCCAAGTGCAAGAGTGCCGAGTGCAGCGCCGCGCAGGATTTTGCAAAACAAAGTTCTGGATAGTGCTGTTATTTTTATGGGTTGGCGTATTGCTTACCATCAGGCAAACGACCAGCTCGTCTCGTCATCCAGTTACATAAAAAAAAAATATTACCTCGGTCATTAAGTGGTGTTTGTGTTAGGACACGTCCCTCCTGTGCGGCTCGGGCGGCGGCGGCGGCGGCGCGGAGTGCGGCTCGGTGGAGCTGTCGGTGCTGTACGACGCGCCGGTGCGCAGCATGACGGTGCACGTGCTGCAGGCGCGCCGCCTGCCGCACTACAACCCGCCGCAGGCGCTGCAGAGCCAGGTATGCCGTTACCTGATTGGTTTTGGCTTATGTTTAACTAAACACCAGGTCTAGTAAAATGTAACGGCAAAGAATCACTTTATATTGCTAACAAGTATACGTTTTATCAAATAAAAAAACCGACTTCGATGTATCTTCGAAGTTCAAGGTCAAATATCGATGAAATTTATATAGGACCACTTCGTAGCTATACTGAACCCAACGCAAAAAGAATTTTCCAAATCGGTTCATGAATGACGGAGTTCTGAGGTCATTAAGTTAACATAAAAAAAAATACAATCGCATAGAGAACCTTCTCTTTTTTTGAAATCGGTTAAAAATAGGAAATTATCTCCAAATAAGTTTTTTTGTTGAAAAAGACAAGATTTTAACAAGTTCGTAATCGTAACCGCGAGCAGATTAAAATGAGCCCAAACACTAGTACTTAGTTTACGATTATCCGTCAAGGACCTTCCGATCTGATGATGGAGGCATCATCAGATTAGCTGGCTGTCACCATAATATTGCATTGTCATCGGACTTTGACAAGTATGCAAAATTTCAACTTTGTAAGAGCTATTGATTCAACTTGCAAGATTCCACCCGGACAAACATAGTTACATACATACATACATTGCAAGTTAAATAAAAGCTTGTAAAAAATAGTAAATCACCATAGTAGGCTCCATCAGAAGTCTCGCTCGTCACCCCTTCATGTCGCTTCTCCTACTTGACCTTCGCTCTGCTGCGGAAGTCACCGCGCCGGCTTGCTTTGCTCGCCACTTCCCCCCTTCGCTCCACTCGGCTAGTAGGCTCGCTTTATTCAGGACCTTCTTCGCGAGCTTCTGGCTCCGCGCTTTTTATATACACTCTAGGGGTAAGAGCAAGTTGGACCGCAGAAGAGTGAGGTGCGGCAATTCGATTTGGTGGTCATTTACATAATTTGATCTGCCGATACAATTTTTGGATAGAAGTGAATGGGATCTCAAAGATTATTTTGATGGTCATTATATTTTTTCCCATTGGTTTTAGTCACCCTCTATAGTTAGAATTTAACTTAGAAACGGGAGATTTACCATGTATGTAGGAATTTAATATCCCATGAGCCTTAGGCCTTGTATTATATTATCGGTGGTATCTCTGTATTGTGCGTAGCCGCATTAATCTGTGCGTGTGAGATTTACTCTGTGGTCGAAGAAAGTTTTTCTTCTCTCTCTATGGTGCAGCGTGACGATGTAGATTAGTTAAACTTTAATTTTTTGAAAAAACAAATACAAAGCCGTTTTAAGCAAGCTTGCGCCTCTTTTATTTATCGATTCCAAATGTATTTCTTGTGTTTTGAGTTCTCGATATTTCGGCACTGCTGCAAGCATGAAAACAAGTTTCTAATTCAAATTCTAATGTCAGTGACCATGATATTTTAAAAACGTATACCCTCTGTAATGTTGTGGTTGGGCAGGTTGGCTCAAATCTTATACACCGCTGAAGTTGCGGGTTTGATTCCCGCGACGCCGACGGGACAAATGTTTGTACACAGAAAAAGAAACTCAAGCATTTACTTCGTGTCTGGGTGTATTGGAACCCTGGTCCTCGTAGTTCCTGCAGCAGACAGAGTAGGCATAAAAGAGAAGACATGCATTCCAACATGGGAAAAAAGATAAACGATATTTGACTTGATATCAATCCGTTCCACTAATACCACAGAATACTAAGGGACAGAAGCAGCACTCCGCAAAGAAATTTAAACAAATAGCGACTCTTGCTACGACCCAATAAAGTTCATTCAGCTCGCGTAACGCTGCATACCTACCAGTCATATTAACCTACAGAGCGCCTCTCTTTCTATCGCATAGCTCTTATCTCTTCTGACGTGGCACGTGTAACGACGCGCGACCCGCCGTCGGTGTCCGGCTATGTACCTGTAGCTTCGTACCTACAGTGCGGAGTGCGCTAGGCCTGCTAATACCTACTTGTCTACCTGAAGATTGAAAACTCGATCATAATTAGAACAGATATCCATCACAATGACACTTCCGCTTCTACGGTGTTTCGTCGTCCGATACCGCTCTCTTATAGTATCCACACAATTAAGGAAGATTTTGTTTATCTTGGTACTTATCTACATTCTTACCATTTTTACAGGTCCGAGTAGTTCTTCTGCCTCTAAAGAAACAGAAATTCAAGTCGAAGGTACGCAGCGGCGAGAATCCTGAGTACATGGAGAGTTTCGTATTACATAAAATAAATCCAGGTTAGTTTTCGTTACTCACTAATAAAAAAAAGCTTTTTTTATAGTGGACCATTTGTGAGCTTTCTTACGCGAATTCGTTGACATATGTGGCGGCTGAGATCGCCACAAATCCACAGAATACCTGTACTATTAGGTATTCTGTGGATTTGTGGCGATATATACCTAACAAAACTTGTTTTTTAATTTTCTTAGAGGACGTCCACGGCCTGGGCCTGCGTGTGCGCATATACGGGTACGCACGCATGCGCAGACAGCGCCTGCTCGGCGAGGCGGCCGTCAGCTTCGCGTCGCTCAACCTGGAGCTGGAGGCCAACCTGTGGCTGCAGCTGCATGCGCGGCACCACCAGCCGCACGCCTCTAAGGTACTGATGGATCTACATAGGCTGCAGAATCAAGAATATCCCTTTCGGAATTCGTTTAATGCTCCGTCTCTTTCGCCAAATGTTCTTTTTTCGTAGATTGTCCCTTTCCTAACATGTCACTATCGGAGAGTGTCAGACATCAGCATTGAAATCGGCCTTTTTTGTTACAATTTTATAACAAAAGAAAAACGACTTCAATGAATCTTCGAAGTATAAGAAATTAATATAGGATCACCTTGTTGCTATACTGCACCCAACGCAAAAAAAAAACCAAATTGGTTTATAAATGACGGAGTTCTGAGGTAACAAACATACAAACAAACAAAATACAATCGTATTGAGAACCTCTCCTATCGTGCCAGTTAACCGACTTCAAGTCGGTTAAAAAACTGGCACAACCCTAAAAAGAAAGAAAAACGTTAACGGCTTTTTTCAGCCACAAAAACTGGAGCTGAACGTCCCCATGACCGGCATCCTGGCGAGCCCCTCGCTCGCGACGCTGCCGACGCCCCCGGGCGCGGGCGGCGGGGAGGCGTGCTCGCTGGCGCGCTCCGACTCCGCCTCGTCGTGCTGCAGCACGCGCTCCGCGCCGGAGCTGCTGTTAGGGCTGCAGTATAACTCTACTACTGGACATCTTTCTGTGGAGGTTAGTATCACAGAATACTAAGGGACAGAAGCATGACTCCGCAAAGAAATTTAAACAAATAGCGACTCTCTCTACGACACAATAAAGTTCAATTGAGCTCGCGTAGCGCTGCATACCTACCAGTCATATTAAACTACAGAGCGCCTCTCTTTCTATCGCATAGCTTACCGCCATGTGGGATCTTGACTCGACGATCATTGTCCCGATAGTTATTTCGGCGAACGGCCTTATAGCGAACAGCCTCCACCAACATCTCAAGAGGCTCTCGCTAGACGGACGAAGGGTCAGATGCAGAAGGCAGTACTCCTTGACACGGCACGTATAGTCAGGAGGTTCCTCACTCTGCAGCCCTAACCACCGGTAGTTTGAGTCCTGCCCCGCTGCCGGCGGCACTCTAGGTTTAGGTTTTTTATAGCATTTTTGTATATATATTTATAATTTATAGAAATATTTTAAAAAACCCAAACTTAAGAAGAAAAACAAATATTTGAATAATAATAATAGTACCAATCTGGCAGGTGCCGAAGTCTCAAGTCATAGAACGGTTCTCATCCAATAAAAAAATACCGTAAATTCCATATCTCCAATAATATTCCTCGCACTTATCGGGGGCTGTCTTTGCATCATTCGGTTAGCGCCACGCCTACCCATAATAACTACAGTGCCACCGGAACTTTTAATAGCATAAAAAGCACTGCATTGCGCTCATCACCCTGAGACATCAGATATTAAGTCTCATATGACCAGTAATTTCGCTGGCCCTTTCAAACCGGAACACAATAATGCTTGCGCACTACTGCTTGGCGGCAGAATAACTGGCAAAGTGGTGGTACCTACCCAGACGGCCTCTCGCATATGAGAGACGTACCACGAGTAAAACTGTCTCCACTAGGCCCAAGACTATAAATCTCGGAAAGTTATGTTTACAGGATTAGCTATATCTATTTAGTAATAAAAAACACACAGTTATCGCCTGTATTCTCTAGGTAATAAAAGGCACCCACTTCCGCAAGCTGTCTCCCAACAAAGCCCCCGACACGTACGTGAAGTTGTGCCTCATCAGCTCGCTGGGGATGGAGATGGGACGCTGCAAGTCCTCCACGAGGCGCGCGCAGTCCAACCCGCTGTATAAGGAGCTATTTATATTTCAGGTAAGTTTTTAGTATTCAAAAAAATACAAATTAATATCTCTTTAATCAGTTTTGGCATCACAGACGCACTTATGAACGTCAAATTATCACCATGACTCCACCACCATATCGGAAAAAGAACCACTACTCAGAAGATATGCCATAATTTTGTTACAATTTTTTGGTTTTCTCCAATTTCTTATGTACCAGTGGGCTACTTTGCAGAAGTGGAATGTTCCAAGCATCTCTGTCTTCAATATAATTACTTGGTCTTCTAGTAATCTTTAGTACAAACATTTCTATAGTTTTAAACTAAGGGAAGATGTTTATTCAGAAAGTATAATAGAGTGATCAAGTGCATGTAGTGACACGCATAAGGTAGGGTTCCGTAGCTACTGCTTTTTGTGGTACAATCAGAAAGAATACTTATTGGGAATCATATGTTAGTCAGTTTGTTGTTAGGTCAATGACCATTGAGCAATGTATTTCAGATATAGGTCTATAATTCAATAACTTTAAATTACACTGTATTCGAAAAATATTTCAAGTTTCTATGTTAAGAAATCTAGAACTTAAACCAAAAGTTTCCTAAGACAACTCCTTACTGCAAAGGTCCCAGAATTTTGCCACACCTACATATGTATTCAAAAGCGGTTTACTAAGGAGAATGTTCATTCCAGTGAACAGCAATTTACATTTCGTTCCGATTTCAATTTAATTTTGTGTTTACATCACTTACCTCACGACAAAAAATACCAAAATTTAAGTCTTAAACACAACACCAAAATGAGTCCGCGAAATCCATCATTGGTGTGTTCCGTAGGTGGCTCTGTTCCAACTGAGCGAGGTGACGCTGATGGTGTCGGTGTGGTGGCGGCGGAGCGTGAAGCGGAACGAGATGGTCGGCTGGTTCTCACTGGGGCACAGCCCCTCGGGCCGCGAGGAGGAGCGCCACTGGCAGGACCTGTGCGAGCGGCAGACCGACCAGGTACGGTTACAGATCACTCGCATCACTTGACAGGTTCTCATTGGGTCACAGCCCCTCGGGCCGCGAGGAGGAGCGCCACTGGCAGGACCTGTGCGAGCGGCAGACCGACCAGGCACGGTTACGGATCACTTGCATCACTTGACAGGTTCTCATTGGGGCACAGCCCCTCGGGCCGCGAGGAGGAGCGCCACTGGCAGGACCTGTGCGAACGGCAAACCGACCAGATACGGATACGGACCACTCGCATCACTAGACAGGTTCTCAATGGGGCACAGTCCCTCGGGCCGTGAGAAGAAGCGCCACTGGCAGGACCTGTGTGAGCGGCAGACCGACCAATAGGCTGCAGAGCTGCAGGCTTTTATAAATAACGCATTAAAACTTGTTCCTTTAATTGCAGGTTCAGCGCTGGCACGTTCTTCTAGACTCCTGACATTCAGTGACATAGTGCGCCGAGTACGCATATATTTGAGTACCTCCTGCCCCCCCCGGGCCCGACTGCCGTGATATTCATCGCGGCTGTCCTCGCGTCACGTCACGTCACGTCGCTGACACGCTGCCATTCCGGCCACTGCAGCCACGTGACAACACAACGGTGTTACATTACAGTCTTTGGTGTGTTTATTGCACTTGGTGTGTCAATCCACGGAACTTTTTGCATCTGTAGGGATCTTCCGTTGCACTCTTTGTTGCATTCATCTAAGATTCCCGTTCCGTGCATGTATGTGTACGGCGCTTTCTTTCGGCACTGTTCGCTTTTCGTCGCGTTTTTGTGTGTTTTTGTAAGGAGAACAGATTGTTCGCACGTTGGATAGGGCACGTAAATACTTATATATATAGACTGAAGAGGTTTTGGATTGGGGAAGGTATGTGTTGTAAGAAAGCGAAAGTTACTGAAAAGTTGAATTTATTCTAGATGCGCTTAATGCATGCGTAATGCGTTAGCAGGAATTGGAATTAGGTACTGTAATCTTGGGTTCTTCCTGTACGATAGTTCTTTCGAATGACGTAGAAAGGTGATCATTTTGAAAAATTGTAACAGATTCGTAGGTTTAAAGATGATGAGACTCGGAGCGCACAATACATGTGAGATAGAATAGTTCTAGATGGGATATTTATTATATTATACTGTATTGTGTCTACACATACCAAAGTTTATGCTAGTTGTCTGATATTCTTCGTATATTTAAGGAAGCTACAATTTTGTAACGTATTTGTATTAAATAAAATATCACCACATCATTAAATCTCATTCATTCACGCAGACTTTTAATACATACCAATTTTTTAATGATAGCTTTGTCAACAATTTCCTCTTATACCCAATTAATTACTAATTAAAAAGGATAAATATTGTTAATAAACAGTATTGTTGGATTCTTTAAGAAAATCATTTTTAACCGACTTCAAAAAAGGAGAAGGTTCTCTATTCGGATGTATATATATATTTTTTAATGTTTGTTACCTCACAACTTCGTCATTTATGAACCGGTTTGGAAAATTCTTTTTACGTTGGGTTCAGTATATCTACGAAGTGGTCCCATATAAATTTCATCGATATGTGACCTTGGACTTCGAAGATACATTGAAGTCGGTTTTTGTTTTTTTTCTAAAAATTAATTATTTTTAATTTATTTAATATAAGACATCTGCACTATACAATGCCTGTATCTTGGGACCGAACTAACATCACAGTTTTATTCAAACTATAATACAATTAATTAAATCATGGTTACTTGCGTTCGTTTTGGGGTATTTGTGATCGTGGCGTTGCAAGAAAAATGAAGTAAGCACCTACCATAGTAGGTAGGTAACACGTTTCGAATGTGAAATTTAAAGTGTTCGATTTGTGTACTCATTTAAAGTTAAGTCGTTAGAGTCGGCTATACACGACGTACGAAAGATTGCTCTGTACGCCGAGGTCGGCTTGAGACGACTAAAACGAATGAAAATATAGTTAAAAATGTATGCAGATTTGCTGCTGATACAATTTGACATGCTTATGATAAAGTTCTTATGTATATATTTGATTTGTATCTAATACATTTAGAAATGAATTGGTTTCTAAATGTAAATATTATATATATATATATATATATATATATATATAAAATAATATTATAATATTTAAAATTTATTTTTTTATTTATAAAATAATATAATATATAAATATTATAAAATTTAATAATATTTACAAAGTACATATGCACAAGTCATGGAATGACCAGGTAATATATATATATATATATATATATATATATCGCCTTTGCTTTGTGCTGGAAATTCATCCATATAGTGGACTATCCATCCCATTAGATAGATAGATAGATCTTATACTTACATGTTTAAAGAGACGTTGCGTCGTTTTGTTCATAACGTTTATATATTTTATTAGAATAATATTTTATAAATTGTCTAAATGTCTTTGTATGTTACGTGTAATTAAATGTTTAATTATTCTCATAGTTATAGTGCTGTTGCTCAGAAAAAAAATGAAAATCCCATGTTTACTTGTGTGGACATTTATCTCCATTATAATACAATATTACATTGATATATTAATTGTATAAACACAACGTATGCTTGTTTGTATGTTGTAGTTAAGCAGTTTGTGTTCAATATGAATTATATAAATTTGTATTAAAACTTAGATGTTATAAAAATACTTAATCATAAATTGATGAACTATACATCAAAATTAAACATGTACTTATGTGTTTAAATTATTGTACAATATGGACATTCTAGTTGTATAATTTCAAATCTCAATTGACGTAAAGCGCGCTTAAAATTTTGTCACATAATCTGATATTAATTTAGTATGATTAATATGTATAATTATACTAATATATTTATTAATATGTTTAAATTCAATTGTAGAATATAGTTGTAGGCAAGTAGAGGTAAGTAATTGAAGTAATGACCTTCAATGAGCATATAGGTGCAATAGGTGCATGTATAACTTAACTAAAGAGTTTGTAATGGCGGCAGTACACTCGCCCGAGTGCTCTCGCCATAACTCGCCCGAAGCTCCCCGCAAGAGAGGTTTAATTGGGCGAGAACCGACGAGACGCACCGAGAACGAGGGTTCCCTGCACACTGTCGTCTTCGGCTTGTCTCGGTCTCGCCGAGAGTGTACCGTAGCCGGCATCAAAAGTGAATAGACTAGGTACAATCAGCAACAAAGGTGGCTTAATATTCCAATTTTTCATAAACTCTTTACACATTTATAATAACAAAAAAAAAATCTTTATTTCAGGCAATATTAAAGTAAACAACGTAAAATTAACAAAGGCCCATAAACTATAAACCTTACAGACTAACAAACATACAAGAATACAACACATAATTTTCTGGGTTCAAAAATTTCGCTCCTTCCCTGTATTTCCGGTATACTACCCCTACTACTCAAAAGTGCATATGAGGGTTTCTCCTAATATTTTCCTTCACTGTCCAGCAACTTCTGTCGCTGACTGTGCCAAAATATTTTTTATGTTTCTGTATTTATCTGTTCTATGTATCACGTATGAAAAATCATACGGAAGATTTTGATCTTTTGTATTTATGTAGCGGTCGAAAGACATGTCAAATATGCCGGTACCCTGTTTGCCTATAACTATAACTACAGGCACGTTCGTTTTTGTGTCGTTCATGAAGTTCATCTAAACCTTTTTTTTATGTTACTGAGTGATGAGACAAGCCAGTCGTTCGCCTGATGGTAAGCGCCACGCCTGCCCAGTAACAATTGCACGCATTATTTAAATTAAAAACATGCATTATTTGTACTATAAAATGTATTATTATATACGTATGGATCAATATTTCAAGTAAACCTTACCTTGAATAAGATTTTAAGTAAGTTAATTATTAATTTATTAACTACAAACTTTTTAAACGGTTCGAATAAAATAATGTATTCACTATTCACTGTGTATATGGTTTCGTGTCACGTACTATTAATTATTCTGTGGTGTCATTTAACAATAGTACTTACCTTTTTTATCTATACTCTTCAGCTTATAGGTGTAATTGCTGACCAATTAAATATATAGTATGTAATTGATATGTATAAACCTTTTATATAACTTGACTATTTTTATTTTATTGATACCTACAGTCAATAATACCTGTACTTATTAATTGACATATATAAATAGATCTAGACACTATTAATTAATAATAATTATGTATTTAAAGTCACTAATATTCTAGAAGCTTATATTTTATCTTAATTATTGCCGTATATCAAATGGTGAAAGCGTTTTATTTTTACGGCATTGTATCAGCACGAATAAAAAATATAATATTAACCTATGCAAATTAAGGTCAAAAATAGTACCTTCTAAATTATTATGTTTCTAAACTCATACATCATGCATATAAACGAAGCGTAAACTCACCCCTGATGAAGAGCATCGGACATGCTCGAAACCTAGCTCGACTAATTCCCCAAACTACATGAGTCCTAGCCGTTTTATTAAATACTAGCTGCGCCCCGCGGTTCCACCCACGGTTTCCCGGGACAAAAAGTAGCCTATGTTCTATCCAAGTCCTAAAGAACCTACATACCAAATTTCATCAAAATCGGTTCTGTAGTTTTTGCGTGAAAGAGTAACAATGATCCATCCATACATACAAACTTTCGCGTTTGTAATATTAGTAAGGATTTGTAATGAATATATCTCAAAAACTATTATTATTTATCAAAACAAATAGTTATGTAGTATTTATATAAATTTTGTATGGTCCCAAAATTACAATTTTGAATACAATCATACGTAGTACCTACAAGTATGTTCAGAATTGTAGAATTGTTATAATCAATGTTTCGTTGTGTTCGCTCTCAGTGTTTGCTGTTACGATAAGAACCGATCGGGATAAATAGTCTTTGCTAAGACAATTTGATTCAGGCAGAGGCAAATTACACAGCATTTTTAGTTTTATCTTTATTGCTAAAATACACAGTATCGCCTTTATAGGCTCGAAAAAGGTACGCTCGAGCCCTTCAAGCATCAAAATTCAAAAATATTCTGTACCATTGTACCTACAGAACTACCAAATTATATGTGCAGTTACTGGGGGCGCTGCAGTTACTGGGGGCGCTGCTGCTAAAGGAAAAGCAGTCAGTTATTGACAAAAAATATGAATTTTTCGTAGTTTCCAATTCTGCCACCTCTTCTAAATTAGTGGCTCTGTACCTAATTAATTGACAGTACGACGGTACGACACAACAATCAGCTCCGTTATCCACCACACAATTGTTTATATTACAAAAAAAATCATGAATAATATATAATCGATAATAATTACCTACCTTTCCTGACTTTTACCCAAGCTCATTACAAGTTACAGCCGTTCTAAATAAAATGTTTTCCATATAAAGATTGTAATGAGAGTTTCTTAATAAAGTCACTTTATACATTTTCCTAAATTGTGTTTTTTATTGTACCTTAACCCATCAGCATCTCGAGTGCGAATTACTCATGCCGGCTGTACACTCTTGCCAGAGCGCTCACGCTATTACAGGACGGATAGCGAGCAAGAACCAACGAGACGCTCCGAGGACATGCGAGCGTTCCCAGTACACTCTCGTCGCCTTGTCTCGGTTTATCTCGCCGAGTCTACGGGCGACATCATAATAACGCTTACGGCGCAAATTTCAATGTGCTTAAGAGGTGAGGAGGAAGAGGATGGGAGAAAAAAAGGTGAAAAGGATTCCGAATTAAATAAATCATCGGTCTAAAATATTTTTATTTATACTTCACAAAAGGCAAATAACTATAGGTAAGTATCAAAAAATATAATGCATAATTATGAAAGAAAGATAATTTTATATAAGTACATACACACTATAAACTTACTGAAATTACATTGTTATTACAAATTCCTTTTTGAATGGGAAAAGCCTAAAACTATAATACTATCGATTGAACTATCATATGGCTGTAATTTTTCACCATGTTTAAGGTACGCGTCCACTGGCCTGCAGTAGAATTAAAAGTACTGATACTAGTACAAAGATGAACACAGCCGAAATAAGAAGTGATCAGAAAAGTAGGGAGATTTTTTCTACGATAACAGAAATGTCAAAGCAGATCCCCCAACCGCGTTCATCCCTTTCGTCTTAATAAGTTACTACACCAGACTGCTCGCACCAGGGCATTGAGACTATGTCGACGTTTCCGTAGTCCCCTTCGACCCGTTGAATGGTCGCGGATTTGTGGTCTGGAGCGATGGTGATGTTGGGAGCTTTATTAGTTGAACAGGTACACGCCAATATCCGTACATATATTACTTTCTTGCATCGCGACTCCAGTTCGGGCTGTAATTATATTGCGCAATAAATATCCAATAAATATTTAACGTAACCATCGACATTGAAGGACCAGCTTCGATTTCGCGACTGTAAAGAACAATCCAAGGGTGCATGTATGTACCCACCGAAACTGCAAAGAAAAGCGGACTGTACAAAGGCAAATTAAATCAATAACTCAAGGCCACCCCTGCCTGCGTTCGCATAAGCGCAAAATAATGCATACGGCCGTTCTTCCAGATCTCAATAATTCAGACCATAAAATGACAAGGTAAGCACTTTGCATTTATTTTCGACAAAAACTATTTTAATGTCTTTGAGGGAATCATTACTGTTGGGAAAGAGCTGATATTTTTCAATAATTCTTTGTCTTATTCATTTTATATTTACTATCTTGGTAGTTACCCTCACACATATATTATTCAACAACACAATATTCGGCGGAATTACACTAAATATTTTTATTACGTTTCAGATTTGCTCGTGGCAGGTCTCTCGTATGCTCCCGCATACGAGGCCCAGGCCGCAGTTATTCTGCCGCCAAGCAGAAGTGCGCAAGCATTACTATGTTCCGCTTTAAAGGGCATTGTAGCCAGCGAAATTACTGAGCATATGAGCTTTTTATGGTAGGTAATAAAAGTTCTGGTGGCACTGCAGTAGTTATAGGCAGGCATGGCGGTTCACATCAAGCGAGCGACTTGCTCATCTTATCACTCGGCAAAATAAATGAAAGAGTTTTAATTTTAAGTAGACATGCACAACTACAAATAATAATATTCATACCACCAATATGTCGAAAGAGTCCTCATCCGGTGCCAACCGTCTGTTTGGTACATCCACGTGCCGACCAACAAAAGCCAATCCTGTAAACATGGGACCATATTTAGTACTAACAATACAATAACCAATATGCTATTATGCGTATTATCTGACATATTATACTTATTATCCGACATATTATACTTATTATCCGACATATTATACTTATTATCCGACATATTATACTTATAATATATTTTAGTATTATATTTTTAAGGTTTTTAGTTTTAGTGTCATGTTATTAATTGGTATTATAATTTTGGTAAGTATATTAATAATTAAAAAATCTATGAGTTGTATATATGTATGTATATATGTTGTTTATATAAACTATGAGTTGTATAAAAGTCTTAAATTATACTTATTATCTGACATATAATATTGACTTACCCGCTACTCATATTGAATTTATCAACTGACCTAATTTTATTATGTAATAACCTTAATGACTTTATAGATTTTGTTAAGTTGTATTACACATCAATTTTATAATACATATTTAAATTTATTTTGTTTTAGGATTAATTTTCAATTTGCATGCTAATAATGGTTATGTGTAGTAGATATGAGCGCCGCGCCGGCGCGCCGCCGTCGCCGAAGATTTGCCTCGGCGCGCCGCCTCCGCGGACATGCCGCGGCGTGCCATTGCTGGCGCCGTGCCCTACCGCCTCCCGAAAATTATTTCCAATTCGACAGATTTTCACCTCACATTCCCAATTGCACATGTTTCCAGCTGAAAGGATTCCTATTTCTACAGATTCCCAGCTGTACAACAGATTCTCAGTTAAATTTATTTCCAATCATACTATGTTACCTGCCAAAAATGTTGATTTATATTTACGGTACTATCTACCTTGCAGAATGTTTCAAGTCAGAAACCCAGTTGGCAATAAATACTTTTCTAAAATCGTTATTAGCAAGCCGAATACTCATGTCGCTGAAATCTATAGATATTTTGCAAAACTATTAGTAGAATTCTTTTGCTCGAACATTAAATTGTTTGATACTTATACATCCGAATATAATTTGGAATATTCCTGTTTACCGTACTAGTTTTTGTTACTCAATGACGTCGTAACTACTGATTAGCTTTGGATCTAATTTGGCACATGCGTTCGATACTAGACTACAATGATCTGAGACTTAGAAAGAACATACCTAGACTAGAATGCTAATCATCATCCCTATAAAACTAATTTTACACGGATGGCAGTCGCAGGTATCGACCACTGTTTTTTTTTGCTTCAAATTACCGCACCCTCCTCTTCCGTGGTCCAACTCGCTCTTATCCCTAGAGTATTTACAGAATGCTCCAAGCCAGAAGCAAGCCCACGAGAGGACGTTAAAAGAGACTTCGGTTTCATACTCCTGGTATTTGGGTTTTACATTCATTTTTTATTTATTAATTCTGCAAAGAGAATGTATACCAAATGAAAGTATGAGATATGAGTTTCTGCTCAAAGATGTCTCTGCTAATCGTTAGCATGCAATATGAAATTCTGCAAGAACAGGGGGACCATACTGTACATGTTGATTTTCCAAAAACTTTACGTAAATTGCCATCAGGAAGTGTTACCAGGATACCAAAAACATTGAGAAGATAATGACTATAGTGTTATTGCTGATTAACTTGGATCTCGTGTACAATGGCAAATAATTAAGTGAAAAGATGCATGTTTCTCAAGAACTTATATAAAATAATGGATTACTAAAAAGTAAAGCCCACGCCTTGAGGCGCTGGCGGCGCGCCGCCGACGCCACCGCCGCCGCGGAAAAATTAGAACGACGCCGCCGCCGTGGAAACGGCCATTGGCGCTCATATCTTATGTTTAGTACTAATTAATTATACTGTACCACACTACATTTCAATAGGTATAAAACTAAAAAAATAAAAAAAGATAAAACTCCTTATTGCGTACTAGTGCACATTATTTGTTTTATATGGAACTAAATGATGAGACAAGCATGTAGTTCGCCTGACGGTAAGCGCCACGCCTGCCCATAACAATTACAGTGCCACCTAGAACTTTTAATAGCATTATAAGCACTGAGTCAGGACTGCATTGCGCTCGTCAACCCGAGTGACCCTGATGCGGTCGAAGATGTAGCACGCTCGCCTAGAAGAAACCTGTTCACTCTTGTCTTAAAGACACCCAGAATAGCTATCCGGAAACACAGATGCCGGCAGAGAGTTCCACTCCTTGGGCGATCGCATTATGAAGGTCGAAGCAAAGCGCTTGGTGCGAGCAGGAGATAGAATGGTCCGGTGATAGAATGGGGAAGGCGGAATAAGTTCATGTAATTCCGTCGCACACTCTCCGAAATGTATCTGGTAAAAGACCGATAGACTGGCAACTTTGCGCCGATGTTCAAAACTGAAGCTTAGTCATAACCAGCGCATCGTCACCAATGAGCTTTTTGGCTCTTCTTTCAATGGTCTCCAAGGCTTCGAGCTGGTATTTAGCGGAGCCGTCCCACAGGTGAGAACAGTATTACTCTGTACACGACCGGACTTGTACTTGATACAGGGTTAGAAGCAGTCCCGGTGTGAAATACCGTCTCACCTTGGCCAATATACCCAGCTTTTTTGCTGCTACTTTAGCCTTGGACTCTATGAAGCTGCCAAAGTTTAAGTTACATGACAGGGTGACACCTAATAGCTCAAGGTGGTCTGTTATCGGTACAGGTACATTTCGGAAGGTAGGAGTCAGATGGAATCGACTCTTCTTTTCTTCTTCTTTGAGAAAAGACACGCCTGGGTTTTTGCTGCATTGAACTTGACAAGCATACGCAAGAAGGTCCTCACAGTTGACCGGTTTCGGCGAAAGCCATATTGTCGGTCACTGAGAAGCTCATTCGCTTCGAGGTATGCCAGGAGCCTGTTGTTTAGTACACGTTCCATGCTCTTGTAGAGTATGGACGTTACTGAGATTGGCCTGTAATTAGATGGGTCGGCACGACTACCCTTTTTGGGCACAGGTTGCACAGCCAGCTTCCAGGACTTTGGCACTTGACCAATCTCAAAAGAGAGACGGTAGAGGCATGTCAATACTGGTGACAATTCAGGCGCACAAGTTCTCAGAACTATGGCTGGAATACCATCAGGACCACTTGCTTTATTCACGTCAAGATCGCGCAACGTTTTACGAACTTCCTTCTGATGGATGCGATTCGATATCCGACATATTGTGTGTCTCGCATCAATTAGAAGAAGTAGGAGGTTTCACGTTGCCAGCATCCAGAAGTGATTCCGCAAAAAGAGAAGCAAACAAGTTTGCCTTCTATTCAGCAGTGTGGGCAAGTGACCCGTCAGATTTCAGCAGTGGAGGCAGTGAGGGCGGCAGAAGTTCGTTTCGACTGATTTAGCTGGGGACCAAAAAGCTACCTACCTAATAAGAGTGCTAGGTAGGTACGTACTAATATATCTCTCTCTCGTGTGGGTATGTGGCCTGGTGACGGAGTTTCTAAACTGCCCGAAGGCCTCAGACATGGCCTCAGAACATTGGAATGGAATGCGTACCTACTTATATTACTATTATAATATACGTACTAATTTCATACCTTAGTAATATACTAATATTTTTTGAACAGGCGACCTTACCGTTAGAGATTAGAATTTAATAGATTAGAAATTTGTGGTTAGAAATCCATCTAGACATTTTTAAACTTAACAAACCATATAGATTTAAAAAAAGTTGAATGTCGATTTTCAGTCAGGGACAATACAGATGAGTTTTTGAACTGGGATGTTCATGAAAATCTCGACCTGTATTGTTTTAATTTATATTGCATTATTTTAATAGTAAGAACATACCATCGGTCGCCAGGGTACAATCCTTCCAATCACAGTATTCAGTGCGAGTGTGTATTTCTTTGATTGCGCACGCGCATGAAACGGCGCTAAGCAACAGTAGGGCAGTCTTACCTGCCATGGCGAAGATTCTTTTTCAGGAACACATCGTGCGACACCAGCTTATAAATGCTCTTTAACACACTGCGTTGAAACGTGTACAATTTTCAATTTTATTAACCGTGTAATATACGTAATCAGTCATTTAAGATTTTATGCGTTTATAATAATAGCAATTAAGCTGGAGGCTATGCAGTAGCAAAATACTCATTATTACGTATTTCGATAAAAGTAATTACCTACCTGTAGAAGGTAATCACATGTAGTTTGGTGGAACTTAAATTATTTAATTCCTAATACACTTATTAGTTAGTACTTAGACTAGGCACGTAGTGCAGGTAACGCTGGAAAATTTTAGCCACTGCATCAAATTAATATAAAAATAAAATTAATTAATTATTTATGTCATCATCGTTAGCCTACTGCTGGTTTATACAGAGTTATATTTTTAGACATTTTAATAGGTTTAAAGCGGTCTAGCTCTAGGCTCTAGGTCTAGCGGGCGTATTTCCGAAGCACTCTGGTAGTCAGATCGAATTTATTTTCTTGGCCCGGACTTCAATTTGAGTATAGGAAAGAAATGGGTAGACATGCTTATCTTTTTTTCAAAGTCATGATATTTTGAGTTAAAATTTTTCATGTATTGTAATTTATTTGTATTAGCTGTTGCCCGCGACTTCGTTCGCGTGGGCTATAGTTTAACGTTGACGTAGAGACTTTTTTGTGAGATGATAGACATGTTATTCCCTACTTCGGTCACTTGGACCAATGACGATTTATTAACCACGCTTGGACTATAATTTAACGCTGATCTTTTAAAACTTTTGTATGTATTTCATCCGCTTTTATAATCATTAGAGCTTTTTAAATTCAGACTAATATTGCCAATTTTATGTCCTTATGCGGAAAGTTTTTCAAAATTTAGATCGGCTTTATTAGAATCAAGGTTTAGTTAAACATATTCGTGGAAACACTATCAAAATCCCGTCAGTGGTTTTCAAGTTATAGAAGTTCAAACAATCAAACACAAAAATTTTAAAAACTGTTTTAATATATTTTTCATCCCCCCATCTCGGAAAGAGTATTATTGCTCTTCGATATCTGAGTGCAAAAGTCGTTTTTATTCTGCTAGAGGATAAAGTAAATTTGAATTTAGACATCGTGTGCACTAAGTTTGTGAATTTAAAACATCATTAAACCTCCATGGTGCCGAATTCATCATACAACTTTTTTTTATTTGTTAAAAACTCAGACTCGGAACCTCCTTGGTGGACTTTTTTTTTAATTTGCTTTGCGCGTGCATGTTCTTTTCACGTCATATTGTCAAAACCTTAGGTCATCCTTAGGTTAAAAGCAAGAAACTTGAAAACAAGTGAAAAACCTAAAATGAGTGATTCTAGCGACGAAGAAGTTTATTTGACGCGCCAACAGAATTGACTGAAACTGTTAATAATGCGCTAATGAGCTTTCTCCATCAACAATTACGCGAGAAGTATTTGAAACAGTACGATATGTTAAACATGTGGCGACTAGCTAAAGGAGCTAAAACTTTCTCAGAAAACGTTTTGCTGGCAATTTTTATTGAATTATCCGAGACCAAGAAACCAAGCACTCTATGGAGTACGTATTCAATGCTAAAAGCAACAATAAAGATGAAAAAAGACACACACCTATCCTAAATTAGTGGAATTTTTAAAAAGAGCCTCATCTAGTCTTCAACCAAAAAATCGAAGGTTTTCAGAGCATCTGAAATTGAAAAATTTCTTAACGATGCACCTGATTCCGTATATTTGGCGGCAAGATTATTACGTAATACATTTAGTCCATGGTAATGCTTACCTATCATAACCGCTCGTATGCCCCTGTCATGGCGCCCGCGGCGTCCAGAGTGCCCGCGACTCGCGAGCGAGACCGTCTAGATTGCCCCGGCACAAATACCGACCACCCGTAAAGTGCCCCACTGTTTTTTGCGTTATCGACGCGCGCGCCGTGTTCCACTTAATCGGTTCTTGTGACTAAAGTTTGTATTGAAAGGGTGTCAAGTGTTATATTTATTTAGTTGCCTATGAAATTAGCTAAACAATGTTATCTTTCTATTTACAGATTACGGCTCTGGTGTTGAGTTACACTGTGTTGAAATTGAGATAACGTCTTTTTAAGCTCGTGTTGCACTTCGAAGCTCATAGTTCAAAAATGAAAGCGATGACCTATGGTTTTTAATGTTTAATTATGTTGTTTAGATAGTAGTTAATATGTTATGAAATAAAACCATATACTCTCCCATACATATTTATTTATTTACAGGCCTCTAAATCCTTACCATTATCGGCCGCCACGCGGCATAATTTATGTAAGACTTAACAAGGCATATCGTACACAAATATCATTGTTAGGAATATAAATAAGGTATAACTATATAAGTAGTCTTATATTCTTTTATTACAATCAAAAACAATAGGGATAACATACACCACTTTTGAATAATATGAACATTTCTGAAACAGTTCCCGCCAAAATGTATGTATCATCTCTCATCTCACATCTCTCCAAAAAACCAATGTTTCATGCTAAAATGTTTTTATCTACAAGATAGTTATTTACATACCTATTAAAACTTTAAATTTCACCAACACACAAAATAATATCACAAAGAAATTCCAACACAGTCACTGCACGGAACGATTCGAAGACTGATGAAATGACAGAAGTTTTATGACGTATAATTCTTTTTTTTACTAGTGTTTGCATGCTCGACTGAGATTAATACCATAGATAATATATCTGACTATAGAAAAAATATTACTAAAGAGCATTATGTCAATACAATTACTGTCAAATACTAATTAATCTGTGGCAGGAGCCATGTAGACTACCGGTCTACACGGGCACTTTACGGTTTTATTTTTGTAGACTACTAGTCTACACGGGCACTTTCCGTTTTTATTTTTGTAGACTGCTAGTCTACACGGGCACTTTAGGATTTCGTTTTTGTAGACCACTAGTCTACATGGGCATACGAGCGGATAATGTAGTAGTTAATACCTAAACTGAAATAAAAGTATCTTGTTTGTAAATGATTTTTTTGCATTATTCATTTCCTCGCCGAGGTGGGATGAAAAGTTACGTGTTGCACTCGAGTGCAAAGATTTTTCACCTCGTGCTCTTTTGATTCCCTCGCTAACGCTCAGGATTCTAATTGTATCATTTTAGAATCCTTCGCTTGCTTGGTCATCAAAATTGAGCACGCGGTTAAAATGCAACTTTGCACTCTTGTATAATAACAAATAACTATTGTATTTCACCACCATGAGTATCGAACCACGTACCTGCATTTTATAAGTAGTGAGTGCGCCGGCTGAGCCACCCGGACACTAATAATCCGTGTTGAAATTAGCTTACGAATGCAAAAAATCTGCATGATTTCGTACGCTTATGTAAAGATATCTCAGCATTGCGAAGTCACAGCGTAATGAGACATACACCAGATTTAAGGTTGTAGGCTATCAATCATTGAAAACTGCATTCAAATCCGTTCGGTAGTTTTCGAGTCTATAGGTAACAAACACACAAACAAACAAACGGACAATAATTCCTAAAACCTTTGATTCGTGTTCAGTATATCCTCTAAATAGTCCATGCCAGTTGGTTTTGCAAAAATATCTTCAATGTACAGAATTGGCTTTTTCCATTTTTATAATAGTATAGATAGATGACGATGACGTTTAAAAGTGATTTTTTGTGCCTATTTATAAATCTTTTGACTTTTAACTGGACAAAGGCGTCTCCCAAAGCACGCCACTGAGCCCGATCTTCGACTTTTCTTCTACCATCAACACCCTATTATCATCTATGTGTACCTACCTGTATTTGTTTCAAAATTAAATATATGTACTGTGTACACGTTAACTTATTAATAACTTGATTTTGCGTGTCAACTCATGCATGTCAAATAACGCTTCAAAGTACAATCACGATTATATGTTTTTTTTTAATTATACTTTAATTAATAATTTGCGACCACGCATGGTTTTACTTTTATCATCAATAGACAATCTAACTTAATAGAATAAAAATTGCCTAAAGGCTACACCTTATAAAAATCAAAAACTAATTAAAAAAATTATAGGTCGATAAAGGTACTCGTTAAGTATCGAAGTAGATCGATCCTAACTACATAATTCAAGTTTGTCTCCATAATGAAGGGAAACTTTTGGACGCTACTGCGAAAGTTTTGCTTAGATAGTACCATATTGGGCCTGAAATATTTTTATTTGTATCCAGATCGCATATCAAGGTTGGTACTTAAATTTTATGTTTACTTTTTAAGCTTGGTATTTGGCATTGGTGAACACATACCTTTTTGTTTTTTTGAGGGGGGGAAATTCCGCTAGCATTCACCACCACGCCCCGGCAGAGATAGATCCCGCCCTATCACCGCTGAGGTGAACACATTCGCTCGTGACCTGGATCAATTTATACACGTCATTTTCTTTTTTTTATGAAAGTGAGTAATGAGACGAGCAGGTCGTTCGCTTAATTCGCTGGCTACAATGCCCTTCAAACCGGAACACAGTGAACTGACAAAGCTTTGCTACTTACCCAGACGGCATCCCGCATACGAGAGACCTACCACAATACCTATGCCTCGAGGACACATCTTGTCGGTGTATTGTTCGTGGCCACAGCCCCGTCTTGCCAGTGTGATTCATACCGAAATATTAAATATAAGCACTTGAATATATATACCTAAAACCAATAGCTTCCACACTGAATCGATTAAGTATTATATTGTTTCTTAATAATAAAACCACAGGCGCTACCAAAAACATTGAAATCATAAGACACAATATAACATTATTAAGTTAGGCTAGAGTTATTACATGAGATGTTGAATTATGACGGAACAGCCTGAAAATAGAGTCTGTCGCCAAGCAGCACACTTGTCGATACGGGCTGTAGATGTTCCAAAAGGATTAATTGGCAATACAGCTTCCAGCACAGCTGGATGAAAAGACTATAAGAAATTACAGATCGATGGATAAGACCATTGAGAAGTGACAAGCAGAAATGGTTTACATTTACCTACAGCAGTCGATACAGGTTGAGGATGATCAGGAACATGTTATATTGTTGGTCTGCTGGTGTTCTATGAATGTCTTGTTTCTGGCTTTCGATAAGTCCGACACTGCGACATCCCGTATGGGGTTATGAATTTCCCCCGGCATTTAGCCAAGCTATCCCGACTCCTTCATTTAAAGGAGTTCGATTTTGGGTCACTGTCATAACTGCTCCTGTGGCATCAACCTTGTTTCAGATCTTTCTGGCTGGTTAACATGCTCGGCATGCTTTCCCTGGCCTGCTTGCTGACATGGCTCCTTTACACGCGGTTCACGGAGATGCCAACACGGGTGACCATCGAGAACCAGTACGAACCAGTCGAGAACCTACCCTATCCTGCAATCACTTTGTGCTCGCCGAATCAGATCACTGTCACCTTTATGAGGCACTTCAATAAAACTCTCGTGTTAGTATTGCTTTCTCCTAATTTAAATTTATAAATCACTAGAAAAATAGAGATAAAGATCTAAGGGAGGCAGAACAAACCTCACCAAGTATTATTCTGTTTTCTATCCCTTGAATCTTAAACCTTGAATGCCGCTTCGTCCTGTTATTACTGTTACACTGTTACAGAGACGGTAACCTGACAATCGATTTGGAAAAGGTGCTCCCAAAACTGCTCGGCTTCTACGAACTAGTGTCTGAAGTCAACATCGACGCATTGAACCAACTGCAGTCGCTGCTGGATCTGAACAGATACACTGTAAGATAATAAACATCCTTATAAGGATGTAAATCTTGTACCTACTTGACTGTAGTTCTAATAATGCTTTGATCCAATCTTTAACACTGTTTTATATTACTTTACCCACGATATGACGTTGTCATTAACGTCATTGATTATTGTATTGATCAAATTGTCTAATAATCTTTTTTGAAAACAAGCAGACGCTTCGTCTGATGCTATGCGGTTGTCGTCGCCTATGGACATCTGCAGCACCAGAGGCATTGCTGATGCGTTGCCGACCCTTAAAGACTCCATTAATACCATTTTTAAAGGACTCCATGCTCAAATTAAATAACGACGAAGGTAGGTCGTTCCACATCTTACAAGTACGAGAAAGTCCGAGTGAAGCGAGTGGTGTGGGAAGTCCAGTTTTGTAACGTAACCCCTAAAAGTTTTGACAGACCTTTACAAAATAATTCATCTTGAAGAACTATAGCTAGATGGGTACAAATAGACTGTACATTTCTTAACATTCAGTAATTCAGTTATTCGATCAACCCCAGGTGACCGAAGTAATGGCTGCAATTCCACAGAGCTGCGAAAGCTTCTTGAAGATATGTTACTTCCAAGGTGAGAAATACCCAAACTGTGCGAGACTGTTCACACCCATTCTAACAACTCATGGTCTTTGCTGTGCATTCAATAACATCTACATATTCAAGGACAAGAGGTAGGAACCATAGGACTTACTTACCTTGTACCATTTCAATTTTAATCAACTTTTTTGTAGTTAAGCATTTAATATATCAATGTCCGTTAATATAGGTTGTCTAGAAGAGATCGCTATAAGCGATAAGACCGCCCATTGTAACACTAACTTTAAGTATTGTTTTGTAATTTATTTCTTGTTGTTGTGTAACAATAAAGCGTTATCTAATCTAATCTAATATATAGGTAAGTATACATTTTGCCAGTTATTCTGCCGCCAAGGTAGGGTAGTGCGCAACTTGCGCAAGCATAACCTGCTGCCTACCGGTTTGAAGGGCATTGTAGCCAATGTGCTCTTTGTGATCGTAGCCAGCGTAATAACTTGGCATTTTGAAACGGGCTCTTGTCTCTGGTTGATAAGCGCAGTGCAATGCCGCCGATGATTTTGCATAAAAATTTACTAGTCAGTACTGTTATGAGCAGGAGTTTTGCATACCATCTGGCAAGGTAAATAATCGGCTCATCTCGTCACTCAATTACATAAAAAGCAGACAAAAACTTAGTACCGCAATAAACGTAATATGTACAGAAATCAGCTATTTTCATACTTTCAGAAACGTTCGCAACCCATTATTCGTAAAAAAAAACGTAACACAGCCCGGAATCATAGATGGATTGATCGTGGTTGCCGACTACGACCCTGAAGACGCTATAGATGGTACTATACTGAATGCTGGAGCAGCCAAAGTGGGTATACTGACAGATTACGAGGCAAATAGGTACCTACATAATAGTACGACTGAACAGACTGTCTACTAATAGCAAAGAAACTATTACTCTAATAGACTCATTCGTAATACGGCATTTTACATTGTCGATATGCGACGGTGTTTTTTTGGTGTAGGTCCGTTGTCACCGTCATCCGTGTCCCCGTTAAACGGGGACAGTGGCACTTTAATAAAATATATAAAAATACGTCCCGATGTCCCCTTACTCTGTTTCCGTTGATATAGTACAATAAACTTTATATGGAAAAACTAAAAACTTTCTGGCGCTTCGCCGGCTGCTGCCGCGGCACGATCGCTCCCTCACTCAGCTCGCGTTGTGTGGTGTTTTAACATAACCTTACCTAGTGGCTGTATCTCCGTAAAGGAGACAATGGCACTAAAATCTAATGACGTCCTGTAGTCCCTGTAGCGGGGACAAGGCCTACGGGGACAACGGACCTACACTTTTTTTAGGCTGGCCGTTCTGTTCGTTTGCCTGTGTTCTACACAGGCATTTTTAAAGGCACATTATTTTTATTTATTATTGTTCGTTTTTCACTAACCAATTCAAGGAGTACCTCACTCCTATCTGTCCAGGTGATGTACACAGACTTCAGCGAGTTCCCCGCTGATGACGAGTCGAGTCTGATTGAAACTAATGTGGAATCCTACAACACCATCCACGCCACACACACCTACTGCTCCGAAGACGTCAAAGCATTACCAATGTGGAGGTACCTAGCGATACATGTTGTGGCCTCAATTACAGATTATTTTAATGGCGTATCGAATCTAAGACAAAAATAATCTAGACCTCATTATGACTAACGAGCGCCTTATATAAATTTATCGTTTAGTGCTAATTATATAGATAAGTTGTTTATACTGCCTAGTAGGTACCTATATTAATTCATCATCATCAGTTCATTACGTTCCCACTGCTGGGTCTTAGGCCTTCCCTCGTAGAGAGTATTTTGTATATATTTGTGATTAATTCTTGGACATGCCGGTTTCCTCACGATGTTTTCCTTCGCCGTTTTAGAGCGAATGATAAATCCGCACATAACTTAAGAAAGTCAGTGGTGCGGGGCAAGTGGGATTGGAACTCGGGTGTGTCGGATCGAAAGTCGCACGTGCTTCTACTGAGCCACACTCGCTCTCATATTAATAATTTATTATTTAAAGCCAGTAAATACGCTAAACCAATATTTAATTGGCTTAGCGTATTTACTGGCGTCTTTGTTTTCCAAGCCGCAATTGCTACATAGAAGACGAGCACCGCTTGCCGTTCTTCGATACCTACCACAACTCGGACTGTGACCTGACGTGCTACGCCCTGGCAGTGCTCAAAGACTGCCATTGCACGCTGTTCTTCATGCCTCGACTGAAGGCCGGGGGCACCTGCAACTTGACGAGTATACCGTGCATTATCAATCTTAAAGGTATCTTCTTCTATTTCTTCTAATGGAACTGAATCAATTATGTACATTGAAGATATTTTTGAAAAACCACCTAGGTTCGTATATTTAGAGGGTATTGAACACGAATCCACGGATTTTAGAATTCCGTATATAAAATGATACTGGACTTCTGGTACTAAGTATACCTAAGTATAAAAACGTTCTGTAATCCCAAGGTATTCCGTCAGCCTCTGTGGTATAGTGGTAGCAAGATCTACGTATGTGATCGTTGGGCGTATTTATATTTTTTTATTGCAATTTACGCTTTGACAAAAGTTCAGAAGTAGATATACTCGACGAATGATCGTCAAGGCTGTGGTTATCGATTCAAATCCACCTGACCATCAACATTTTGTTTCACAGAGCGAATGAGCGAGTGGCTGCATAACTGCAACTGCCCGCGCGACTGCGAATCTCGCCAGTACAAAGTTGACATGAGCATCGGAAACCTGGATGCCATGCCATACATGATTCACAATCCTTTGTAAGTAGGTACCTAATATATACATATGTATTTATCTATATACCTACGTAAAAACTAAGCTAATATGAACAAAAAAACACTGACTTTTTGTATACGTGTTCGTCTTTATGTTCGTTTTCTTATTCGTGTCCGAATAGTATCTGACATCCGTGTCCTTATACATATCCGTATACCGTATCCGTATCCATTATGTCCGAACCCTACTTATAAGAAAGGCGACTACTGCCCTAAGGCCAAAAGTAATTCAAGACTGTTAGTTATTGAGCTTGTGTCCTAGAGAATTGTAGGAAGTAAAGTAACTACTGCTAGTTCCTTCCTAAATGTTACAGCAAGGAGTTGACGTTCAACAAGAGTACGTCGATCATGCACTTCTTCTTCCGCAACTCTGTGTATGTGAAGCAACGGCAGGAGACTGTCATGTCGCTCATCAGCTTAGCGTGTAAGTTCCTGTACTATATACTGTATAGGCCGGTTATAATACGCTTTGAGTCACCATAAACAAAACCCTATAGCTTGAACGAATAAAAAAAGCGGACGGAATCTCGCTAAGCAACAACTGCGGCTAAGAACGCTAGCAATGGCGTTGTTTGTATGAGTAGTCGGTCTGATCCCATCCTAGCACTAACCCATTGCATCCGAGCTGTGTGCGGATTTAACAGTCGCCCTAAAAACTGTGAAGGAAAACATCGTGAGGAAACCGGCTTGTCCAAGAATTTATCACAAAAATTCAAGGACATGTGACATCCACCAAACCGCAATGGGCCAGCGTGGTGTATTATGGCCCAAACTCTCTCTACGATGGAAGGCCCGAGTCCCAGCAGTGGAAACGTAATGGGCTGATGATGAATCCGAGCTGCGGAATTCGATCTCGCGATGCCGTTGGGTTACGGTTCTAGTCCCACTACAATGACCTGCCAGGGTGCCAGGCGAAAAAATAGTGCGCGGAACTGTTTTGTTAAATGGCCTGCGTTTGCGCATACAGTTCCAAGTGTTCTATTTTCGTGGACTAAAATGTACGCGACAGACTGTACGTCTGTCGTCTGCGCAGACCGTCATAAGTTGTTTAATTTAAATTACAATAGAACATGTCTTTTTTATTTCAGCAAACCTAGGCGGCGTGTTCGGCCTGTGCCTGGGTTTAAGTGGCATCAGCGCTCTAGAGATTCTATTCTACATTTATGTTGCGATCAGGAACTACTGCAAACGCAAGCTGCAGCGGAAAAAGTCACGGGCCAAAGCTTGGAAAAGTTAAATAAATCTCTAAGAACGTGCACAATTTATAGACGGAAGTGTTACAATTTTAGATTTTACTGCACAATTGTCCACTTAAAATGATTGTTATTTTCACATTTCACACTAACTAATAAAAATACCATTTTATTTGCGAAACATGTTTACACCTAACATGTTATTTACGATTATGTACTTAAAATAAGGTCACTTTTGAGGATATATACAAATAAAATGCACAGGTTCAGGTGTATGTAAACAAATTTATATTTTCCGATTTACAGTTAAATAATTAGCTATATTCTGCTTACAATTTCATATAGTATCAAATATATTCCTTTGCTATTTATCATGAAAAAATACAAAATGTATACTACAATTGCGTTACAAAATGTTCTAGAAAAATCTTATCAATAATGTTTATATTATGCGTAGGTATAATATTTCGATTGAGTAATGTCGCTTACACAAGTAACACACAGTTAGACTGTCCACAGACGGCAGACGGCAGTCCACAGACGGCAGACGGCAGTCCACAGACGGCAGACGGCAGTCCACAGACGGCAGACGGCACACCGCAGACGGTTCAGTGATGATTTTGAAACATACATTTCTAAATAAATACTCTCTCCGCCATCCTGCGCCTACAAAATAATACTTTAACGGGAGTCCTAAAACTAAACTTAACATAAAATCAATATTTGGCTTAGATTTTAAATTACAACTACGACAAAGCACATAAAATAATAATTTGGTCTAAGTTATGCGAATTACAATTAACTGTTTAGTGCCCTTACACTAATTATTGCCTTAAACTAACAATATTGAATCCAGTGGTCTTTACCAATACAAATCTAATCGACTCATGCCATACACCGTCCGTCACTAATTATACACAATGTATAAACATTTAAATATACAAATTAAAAAATTTAACTACTAAGCCAGTATTTTTTGTATTTTAATCACATTTATTATTTAATAAATAGGAAATACAGTAGTCATAAATAAAATTTCCTAACAATACAACGCTATGGCGTGAGTCAAATACAATGTCAATACAACGCTCGCCCCGCGACGGCGCTCGCGTTCACTGGACGTATCACAAAAGGCTTAAAAATACAAATTTAAACTACCAGAACCTAATCCAATGGAACGGTAAGACGTTACATAACATTGAGCTAACTTACATTCAAATATATTAATTTTAAGTATGTAATAATGTATTGCTGTTAGTATTTAACTGTTAATTGTATTCCTGAGAGTAGACGTAGTAAATGGCACTAGGTTTATTATGACAAGATACTTCGAGGATCGCTCTAATACAAATATTTTTGTGCCGAAAATTCTACAGTCCGATCGTAAAAGAGATCTTTTACACAACACACTTACATATAAACGCACCTAGTGGTCTAGCCTCGCTAGTATAAGCACAACACGAAAATAAATCCCTGAAATGCTTCAAATAAAACTCTGTTTTATTTTTCGATCACAATTATTATTTTACTGCAGAAATACACATCTATATATAAAAAATATTCTCATTTAGAAATATTATAAAAACTCGTAAATTGACTTCAGTAGGCCGGCAACTCTAGGCCATCACTCTACGACGTTATAAATACAAAGCACAAGTGAGCAAGTATGTTACTAACATTACAGCTCAATAAATAGAAACAAGTCGGTCGGGGCCCTCTCGAGAGCGGCCCCGAGCCTGAAAGATCAAAGGTAAAGAAGGAAGTTTTAGAGAAATCGGAACGAGCGATAGAATACCGAATCCGAATAGTTAACGAAACTCGACACGAACTAGGTTCCGCCGGCGGCGCGTCTCACGGCCGCGCGGGCCTGCCGCGAGCCACCTCAACTCACAACCACCACTAACCGTACCATATACAAGGTGGAAGCGATGTGTTGACAGGCGATGTTTCTGGAACTATCATCAATACCACTGGTATCTCTACGAAACCCGAGGAGGGCGATGCCTATGCTGTGGCGTCAAGCTTTGGGACACCCCAAGCCACGTAAGACTATTCCTACAGATCTGGGTTTAATTTTGTTTGAAATCTAGTTTTACCAAATCTTCAAAGATAAACTTTTGCAAAGATGATAAAGTAAAGACATCAGTTTTTTATTTATAATCTGCAGTTCCTGCGATATTGCCTGTAAACTCGACGCTTACACCTAGTATACAGATAGATGTCACGAACTGAGGGTACTTCTACAACAGCTCGTCGGGTTGAAAGAGCGCGGTGGCGTCAAAGTCTCAAAGGGAGACGAGGGTATTATGCGCGTCGGGGGAGGTGAGGTCCTGCGGGGCGCGCGCGTGCGGCGCGCAGGGGTGCGGGTGGGGGTGCACGGGGGTGAGGCCGGTGCCGCCATCCATGATGCTGTCGAAGTTAAATGGGATGCCGTTGCTGGGGGTGCTGATTTCGACGCCAGCGATCTTGTTGGTGCCGAGCGCTTTGTTGTTGTGCATCTGTAACGAACGGAGACGTTTATAAGTCTTGGAACGTGACGTCTATCTATATTATATATATTTATATATAAATACTATTAATAATAGTATTAATACTATTATTAATAGTAATACTATTATAAAAATGGAAAAGAGCCAATTCTGTACCTATATTGAAGATATTTTTGCAAAACTAACTGGGATGGACTATTTAGAGGGTACTGAACACGAATCTATGGTTTTTAGAATTTTTGTCTGTTTGTTTGTGTGTTTGTTATCTATAACGGATTTAATTGCGATTTTTTGGGTTTGGTAGCATAAGTCCCAACTTAGATCATAGGGTACGTAACATTAAAATTGATTGGGTGACTACAGATACAGCTTGACCTCTTAGCAGTACGCGCTCCCATGATACAGCTTGACCTCTTAGCAGTACGCGCTCCCATATACTGGGCAGGTCTTGCTAAAATGGTTTTGGGAAAAAGACAACAATGGGCTTTTGTCGTCTACGCGGACGAAGTCGCGGGAAAAAGCTAGTATATAAATAAATCCATATATCCCTTGGTCACGGCATCACGCGTGAACGGCTGGACCAATTTCGCTAATTCTTTTGTTGTTTGTTATTGTCAGGAGAAGGTTCTTATTAAAGGAAAAATTAAGTAAGTAGCGCGGAACAAGGACAACGTCAACGTCAGCTAGTAGTCAAGAAAATAATTGATTTTATAACAAAAACAAACCTTCTATTCTGACTTCAATTCTGATTTCTTCAAAGATCAAGCTCGAATTTGTGATGAAATTTATATGGGACCACATATTGTAGCTATACTGAACCCAACGCAGAATTTTCCAAATTGTTTTTTAAATGACAGAGTTCTGAGGTAACAAACATTAAAAAAAACAATTTACAACCCAATTTTAAAAATTACGAACCTCCTCCTTAAAGTCGGTTAAAAAATTTAGAGCATTTGACGTCTCTCACGACGCTCGCTCGTGTTGGATTATGGCTTACTATCTGCGTTTCGTGGTTTCACCCGTGTAGTCAATTTTCCGAGATAAAAAGTATCCAGGATCTAAAGTACCTAACAGCAAAATTACATCAAAATCTGTTCAGTAGTTTTAGCTTGATTAACAAACATCCATATATATATGCTCCTATTTTTCGCATTTATAATATAAATAGAATGGCTAGTAGACTCTTGCTTTACTGACCCTTTTGTGTGGATGATAGATGGCGCTAGTAGTAATTAGTGAGTTAAAGACCACATTAAGAGGAAGTGGCTATTAGGGTCGAGCTTGCTTTGGTAGCTGACGTATGTAGATTAAAGAACGATGTTAGGCGCAAAATAATAGTGAGACAAGATGGTACTATTCTTATGTCTGAGCTCAAACTTCTTTACCGCTATTTCATCAGAAATAAACGGTTTTAGACAAAAGCTGGCGATATTTCTATATAGTAATTTTTTGTTTCTTAGTTTTTAAAGTCGTTACCACGTTTTAGGTTATGGGCCACAACGGAAAAATTGCAGGGCAAGTTAGGAGGCATCGTCAATTCATTACATTTCCACTGCTTGCTATTCTCTTAGAGAGAGAGGAACCGAGATATAGGGAAGGAGACAATTAGAGAGAGAGCTAGGTATAGATGTGGCGGGAGATCGAGATAGGGCGAGATAGAGGGATAGATGAGGAGAGAGATAGGAAGATGGAGAAGGAGGGAAATGCGGTAGAGAGAGAGATATTGTCATACTGTTTTCTAGGATTAGCCATATTTAAGTTATTTACCTGTGCGGGGTTGATAGTCAACGGCACTTGTAGCGAGTTGGGTCGGTTGGGGCGCGAGATGGCGGGCGGCGTGTCCAGACAGATGGGAGGCGAACTGGTCACCACGGCAGGGTTTGCCGCCGACAACATTACTCTGGGAAAAAAGAAGAAAAACGGTTAGGTTTGATGTCTCGAAAAGAATTTGTGCACCAGGGGTCTGCGCATTGATTGGTGGCGGTTTTTTTTATTGCTTTATCTATGTGAGGCCACGATCTCGACTAATGTTAATCGACGATGTGGCCGAAGTTGGAGCACACACTCCAAAGTCGTCAGACTTGTGGCAACCATCAAGGAGGCGTGTTCAATTCGCCTCTAGATCTATGTGCTCTATCTTTGGCCATATCGACGCTTACCATAAGGTACCTTACCATAGTCGCCAAACATATCGATAAACAATAAAAAAATATTTCAATAGAATCACAAAAAATCACAATTTATACTATTGTCGAATAGGAAATCACTGTAAAATTCTGTTCAGAAGCGTCTTCACGGTCATAAAAAAAAGATTCCCAGAAATCCCTAATTTAAGTTCGATCTTCGCTAAAATTATATATTACAAAAGAAAATATCTTGTTGTACGACGATTCTTAAAATATAAGAAACTCGAGTGTTATTATCTTTTGCTCATTTATAAGCAAACAAATTCGCTTATTTTGATATATTTGTTGATTCAACTTTAGCGCGGTGAAGGAGCGAACTTGGTTCAACGATTCATTTGCTTACATTAAGGTTTCAGAGCTAATAATAAGTGCCTGGGATTGACCTAAACGACGGTTACAAATTTTGAGATACCGCACAAAATTGTTGACTTCTATGTAACTTTTGAATTGGATTTGGAAGAAAATTAAATGAATTCAAAGAAACACAGTGGTCATTGTGATTTTGCAGCAAAAACTCGTTCCGACGAAGAGAATCAGAAAAGCTCAAAACCAAGGACAAATTAGACAAACAATTAGAGCTCTATCCGTTTTAATTAACAAAAAACAACTCACCTTTTATTGTTTGCCGGAGATGTGTACATATTGTCAATACCGGGGAGCACCGGGTCTGCCGCCGGGTCCATTACTTCCACCTTCACTCTCACACCATCTTCGGGGATGTCGGGGTACGCATAGGTTTCTTGAAAGGGCTTTACATCGGGCGGGCTTATCGACCTTTTGTTCAGGCGGCACGAGTGTACGTGAGCCTCGAGGATAGCTTGCAGCTGTTCCCGATCGGAGTTGAGCTTTCTGATCTCGTCTTGCAAGCACTGCTTCTTCTCTTCAAGCTTATCGGTTTCATCTTGAAGCTCGTTGGTGTGGTCGAGGCGCCGCTTGCGGCATCTCGCTGCGGCCATCTTGTTTCGCTCGCGGCGTATTTTTCTCCTCTCCTCCTCTTCAGGAGAGATGTCCTGGGGTGCCTTGGTGGGTCTGCGGCCGCCCATGTTGCGGCGTTTTGGCGTTGGTAAGCCGGGGCTGCTGCTGCTGTCGCCGCTAGCGGAGAGCGGGCCCGGCGACACATGCAGCGCCGTCGTCGGGCCCGACTCACAGTACCCCACAGAATTCAGGATGCCTGGAATGGGGAAACGTTGATTTTAGTCATTTATTATTGGTTTGTGGCTTTTTCTTGACGTTTTCCCTCCTCTTTTTTGAAAGAGTAATAGAGGAAAAGAAGACAAATACGCCAATTCAATGTAATTTGTAGTTTTGAACCTATTATTTGTAGCTGTGATACTTTTACCCATTACACACCCATTTCTTCTGCATTCAACCCAACTTACCTTAAACCAAGCTTGTTTGTTAAAATTGTTCTGGCAGCTATATAACATACACCATCCATTATAGAAATACATTTATCTTCAAAGGCGATCTTGTGAGTTTTGCATGGCCAGCGAATGGATAAGTTTTTAAGACTTGGGCAAAATATCCTCAGGACCAAATATCATATGAAGGAGTAGGCTGAACTTGAACTATGGCTCCATCACTGCCTTATGAAGGAACAGGATTACGAGAATGATATCAACAATAGATCCTTACCGTACGTGTTGGCGTGCGTCACTGAAGGCGGCACGAAGCCCGCGTGAGTGGTCGGCTCGTTGCGGCAGTTCGTCAGCTCGATGTATGTCTGCTCGAAGTTCCGCAACTGCGTGGGCGTTATGGTGGCCGTGGTGCGTGTCGGGACCCCCGATTGGAGGCCTTCGAGGTTCGCCAACTGGAAATAACGAGACAGTTCATAAGTTTACGAAAAAATATAGATTTAGGAATCTAGAAAAATGTTTCAAATCAACGTTTCTGTTGAGGATGTTTTAAAGGAAGCATTGTATCTGTATGGCAATGTTTATCGATTGCGTTGCGACCATATCTAGATAAGACGCGTTTACTATTCATAGAACACTTTTACTATTGAAATTCGATTGTCATCATCAAAAGAACTGACCAGAACAAATTGCCGCAGCCAATCTCCAAAAGCCATATCAATCGAACCTTGTCCATTTAGTCTGTAAACTAAAAACACTGCTTTGCTAAGTACCAGTATACATATTTGGAACAAAATGTGTACTGCTAACGATAAAATATCTTAAATATGAAATATTCTATGAATTTCTTGTGTAATTCTACTGAAAATAATAACCTATGTAGCGTAATATTAAGAGAATTTTTAGGTTCGAGATAAATGTCAGCAACGTTACGCGGGGGTCTATCGAAGACGTGTTTTCTTTGCAGTTGCTGCAGTTACTATACAGTCAAATGTTTATAATAATACAATAATTACTGATTATTGATGTTCGTGGATATTGCTTCCACATTCCAGTGCAGTTTTATCAAACATTTGCATAACATTGGATCACAACAATAATACAAACGTAACAACAAATTATTTATTATGATACGGTTCTTAGATAATGTTGATTGGAGAATTAAATTAATTAATATGGTGATTATATTCACAACTAATAAGAAGTATTTCTTCTAGATTGCGATGGGTTGAAAGTTGAAAGGAAGGTTTGTTTACATCTGAGGTATTCAAGGAGCCCCATTTATCACTTCACTAGAGTCATTATGAGATCATAAATATAACGTAAACATTGGCTTGCATTGCAAGACTTTTTTAAATTTATTATAAATAAGTAGGTCAGGAACGAGTTCTCGAAAGAGTTGGAAGAATAGCCTGGTGTTATACATGATGAAGGATTGTTGTATCGGCAAATAGGTACCTATAACATTTTAGAAAAACGTTTTGTGCAGTTTGTCTGCAAAGAGTTTGAGGATTTTCATATTTTTGTGGGCATGATGATTTTAGGACTATGGACAGTCGTGTTTACTTCATGTACCTGATGTCCACAGTAAGACCACAGCTCCGTGGCCAGGATGTTGGCTATCTCCAGAGGATCTATGTTCTGCATATCGTTGGTGCTCACTCAACCACGTTTATAATTAGACGCTTACTCTATTGTGTTGCGCTTTTTGCGACGCGACACCTTCGTGCGGTTCGAGTTTGTTAGTCGATTTGTTCGTTATAATCCGCCCTCGCAAAAGTGCAGTAGGTATTGACTACAATGAGGTCGATCGGTGCAAGTACTGTTGATTTTAGATAATTTTCGTGGAGTGGAACTGAAGCAGCTTGTCTGTTGTTTCAAAGAGGGGTTTAAGGGCGGATCGGTTGTCGTATGTCGCGACGTATCGCGAGGGTATCGTGTGCGCGGGAGTGCGGGTCGTTCGTTCGTTGCGCGCGCGGGCTGCGGCGGCCGCGGAGTATCGCGCGCTACTGCCGCGCCCGCGCCGCCGCGCCGTTCGCCCGAAATCTTCGCCCACGAGCGACGTCGAATCATTTATTAATAGAATACTCCTCTAACTCCGGAAATATTTCGCATCATTTCGCATCGCACGCGGTGGCGGTTTGTTATCTGAGGTAACTCAAGTTTAAGACCTAAACAAAGAACCGCTTCGGAGAGGTTAATCTCATGAGAAAAAGGTTCCACAACCTTCTAGAATTTCGAACTACATTTTAAATTCTTTTTTGTGCGACATAGAGTTAAAAACCGTCAGACAAATTGGTCCACACATTCCCCCTTCCTAAACAGCCATGATTCGAAGTAACCCCAAGGCTTGATATTCCACAAAGGGCTCATTTACTTGACATGGCAATGATCGGCAATTTTACGAGACATCCCGCGAAATCCACCGTAGCCTGTGGGCGGGAGGCTGGACCTTGCGACAAGGACGTTCGGCTTGTGGGCGACCATGCACCAATACAGCCTTATATGGCAATGGAACTATGACATACAAAATCGTGCAGGAAACCGATTTATGACCTAATAGGTGATAGAACCGGTTGATTTTATAACTGTACTTATCTAGATCTTTTGTTGGTATTGTATTTTGATTTCTGATAAAGTTACATAATAATTTCACCTAAATCAATACATAATTTTTATAACAAACATTCCACGACCACCTGACTTGAGCATACCTTTGAACGGTAGTTGCGATTACCTTATCGCAGGAATTCTAAGAACTCATCTGTAAGGAGTATTGCGATAACTCCACTACAGAGCCCTTCTGACCCTCGCGAAGAAGTGGCCATTAGTTCAAGCTTTGCAGTTTAACCCGCGCACTGCAAGCACAAAGGGGGCAAGGCGGCTGCTCCAGAACGGAAGCCTACTCAATTACCACAATTGCTTAAATGATTAAATGAAATTCGTCTCAAATAAGCCACATTCTGCCTCGTGGCCAACATACGTTAATTGGTCACGGTGCTTTACCTAACAATTAACCGGCTGCTATGTACTTATCTCGCATTCTTACTTGTTGACGCTTATTTATTAGGATGGACCAGTTTTCCCTTGATGTGCACCAATCCACGCAAATTCTAACTTTCTATTTGCTTTTTGTTTTGCGTTTATTTTTCTTATCAAATTCCCCCTTTTATTTGTTGGGATTCCCAGCCAAATAACGTAAAGGGTCGATGACGTATCCACCCCAATGGCACGGTTCCCAGCGTTCTGAGAATTTGCGTACTGTAAGCAGAAGCCCTTGATGGTACGGTGTCGGTCGTACTCGGCGTACTACATCACTGTTATCGCCGCGTGCTATGAGATCACCACTATATCTAGTTGTGACGTATCGTTTACACTCAACGATCGCTTCGTAATAATGGTTTTACTCTTTGTTAACTATTTTTTATATGACAACACGGCCGTGACTTGTGGAGAACATTCGACAGTGTCGAAAAAGAAATCCTTTACGGTAAATAACTGTCCTTTTTGTTTACCTTGTTGCGTGTCCTTGGGTAATACTTTCTCTTGAATGTTTATTGGGTGTTTGTTTCTGTATAACGGTACGTTCACCTGTGCGAAATATAAATTTGATTTCAGACGTGGTGCGGCTGTGGATAGAACGAAGTAAAACATCGGCGCAGGCGATAAGGCGTACCGTTATCCGCACGTGTGCTCGCCTACACAATATAATCTAACCGCGAACCAATGTCCACACGCGGACTTATCTATTGAACTGTTTACGGAACAATACTGTACGTACCCACTTTGAAATTTCCATTAGACTTTTCGAAAACAACGAGCGACGACCTTAATACCATGACTAGCAATATATGTGAAGATAAATCTTTCACAACATAATGCAATAACGAATCACATTGTGAAAGCATTTTAACTGTGCACTGAATAGAGCAAAGTTAGCAATAAAATATATTCGCTAGGAATTATTGGTTCGTTTACGAGGAATCCAACAACATTTACAACATATATGGACACGTGTGCTATTTTCCTCGTAGACTCTGTTCAACATGATAGCTTGGTGAACGAAAACAATAGTTATAGATATTATATTAGCATTAGATATGTTTAAAATGCCGATGTATTTAATATCATGTTTACACATGAATGTACAAATGAAAGACAAGTGTCGCGCGATTTCCCGAACGACGTACCGTCATATCTTTATTTAGCTCGCTATCAGAAGTGGCCGGTGGATTTCAGGAAACGATGGCCGATACTGCTCATCTGCTCTGTTTACCGCTTTATTTGCGGAAAATAATATAAATGTTGTGCAAGGAATTGGAAAAGTAATAAACACTTGGCGATGGATCGGATGCATGTTAGCTCAAGGTTTAGTAAGTAATTTTCAGATAATAAACTCTACGTAAATTGTTTCAGAAGTTTGAAAAACATTTGAAGTTAGTGATGTTATTCACCTCTGCCAAAATGCCATTGTTTGGGCTGGATGTTTCTGATTTATTATTTCGATTGAGCCCGATAGTAAACCGGTTCTAATCCGGGTATTGTTTGTTTTCATCACGAACTGATTATGATTAGTGGCTACTATATCAGCTGAAGGAGAGTTATTGCAACTATACAATGTCGCATTGTTTACGACTTAGTTTGATATGTTCTGTTTTATGAGTTTTTACTACATGTCTTCAATAAGTCATCCAAGTGTTTTAAAAAAAAAGATAGCATTCTACATACTAGTGGTAAACCAAGAAGGCCACTTACGGTAAGTATTGTGGTATAATGAAATTTTCGAGAAAACTCATCAGTGCTCCACAAACCGTACCTCTACTGCGTGGTGTATTGCGCGCGCGCACGAGGTGGCCGCGTGATGCGGCAGGTGAGACACGCCCACTGTCCTGTGATGTTCTGACACTTTGGACACTGGTGCTCTATATTGCTGATGCATGTGAAGAGAAGCTGGTGAAATATGGATGAGCAGTTTCTAATGTGTTTTAAAGAGTGGCTGCTCATTCGAAAAACTGAGTCAAACCTTTGGTTAGGTATTTTCCCCTATGAAACCTTTAACCACTAATGAAAGGTAATGATGAAAAATTACCGTATTATTAAAGGAAGTACATAAATTAAATCAAGAAGAGATAACTTTGTTTAAAAAAAAATAAACGATGAAAGTTTAATCAATGAAAAGATAAAACAAATCGTGATGAGCTAAACGACGAATTGCCAGGAACCACAATTAAATCCTCCCATCAAGCCCACTACACCAAACTGAGCCCAATCCCATGGAAATACGCAACATATTCACGACGCACGATGTAACCAGCAACCACACCGTCATAAAAGTCACTCCCAGACATTACGCTATCAATTTCAAATAGTCATAGGCACAACCAACGGTAGCAGAAGATCCTCGTATATCATATCTGGACGGTTGTAAGGGAGCTCATTAACGGTATGCTAATTGCTAGCTCTAATAGCTATGCTCGCTCCGACGACTTCGAAATTCCTTGAACTGATTCTAAATAATATAAAGATCTGCTTGTGCTGCAAATCAGCGTATGTGCTACGGACACTTGGAACCCAAATAGACTGAACAGTTAACCAACGAACGAGGCTAATGATGAGAATTTGTTACAGTCTATAGGACTAATAAATCTTGAGATATTCATTATTACATCAGTCATTTTTTATCCAAAAACTCATTAATAAAGGTTAATCATTCTACATAAGCAGTCAAGTGTGAAGTTGAATTTCTAAGAAACAATGAATGGTCATGGCTTCCAGTTTAATCCTAAGCCATTCATAAAAAGAACATAATCCGAGTTTAAATGTAATAAGGCGAGC
Organism: Petrophora chlorosata; assembly: GCA_951640565.1. Taxonomy (NCBI): domain Eukaryota; kingdom Metazoa; phylum Arthropoda; class Insecta; order Lepidoptera; family Geometridae; genus Petrophora; species Petrophora chlorosata. Next base: position 6,696,495 of record OX621207.1, on the reverse strand, counting down.
AGAGCAACACATGCAAGCAATGTATGGCGCCGCCGGCGGACTGTCGCGACATTGACCGCCACTGGGCGAATAATAAAATAAATCGACGCCCTGGCACCGCGCCAACCTCCCTTCACTTCACTACACCTTTATTGCGCGAAGCTAACACACTGGCTGGAACCATCACTGCGCCGCGGAGCCCCGAAGAAAGTGAAATCATTCCAATCCGGCAATGGACGCCGATAGCAAAAGTTTTGAGTTTAAAATTTCGGCTTCAGCATAGGATCGATGCACTGTCGCTTTCCATTTTGCACCCCTTGCTCACCTCGTCGTCGGGGCAGGGAACTAATGGACAAAAGGGTTACTGTAAATTACGACGTAGACGGGGTCCCTTATCGATGACCTTTTCCAGGAAAATATTTTGTTTCATTTATTATGTTCGAGAAAATTGCCGTGTAGCAGGCACAAAAAAGTGGTCATTAAGTCGAAGGGAGCCGACCTTCGTTTTCACCAAACCGCTCCATTCTGTGTGTTCTCGGAAAACCCGCGTGAGTCACCGTCACTCGCTCTCTATCGCAGGTCACTACGATCGCGTATTTACATTCGTCGTAGGCACAATTCAAAAACTCGATTACGTCGAGTGATTCATTCGCGCTATGAATCAGCGCGACATTGGAGAAAATTTCGCTTCTGAATATTATATCAGTTCCGAAGCGGTCGAGACTGGAACATAGAATAACACTAGAGCTCATCTAAATGCTTGCATTGCGGGTAATGTAGGCAAAGCTATTTACGAGAAACCGCGTTTGAAGTCAAGAATACGGAAGCGGCCGAGGAAAATAATTAAAATGGCGGAAATCTTGCTGTTGCTAGAATTCCGTTTTTTTTGTAATGATTGAAATATTGATGGCGATAGTGAAGGTACATGTGAATGTGAAATGACTGAAACGAGACGATACGATAGTGTTATCTGGAAGCTGCAGGAATGGCCGAACGGCGCCGAGGCGCGGAGCGGATATCGTCCGGAAATGGCGAGCATTCCGCGCGGCGCCGCTGCCAAGCCGCAGACTTCGCCGAAAAATACTACAAAAAAATATCACGTTTTTACTTCTTTTTGTAATTGCAACACGCAACAAAAATTTATATCGTCTTAATGTTACGATATTTTAATACATGCTCCATAGATTTATGCGGTGGTTACGGTTCTCAAACTTTTGGAATTCAGTGCTTAGAGTCGGTTTTAAGGGCAATCCATGAAAGAGAAATAGTAAAATACAGCGTAACATTACTATAAAGTGAATTCAAAATGACAGGCTCATAATTATCATTGCTTTCAGCCTTGGTCTTTATTTTTCCTAGAACCAAATGACACAAACATGTTTATAATATTAAGCGGAGAAGTGGAACCAATTAAGATTTAGTAGGTTATCTGTACTGAGAAATGATTTAAAAATATTTTTTTACATAAATATATTATGATGAAACTCGCGATAAAGATCGCAGCTGCAGTGGAAACAAAAAGTATAATTCTTATATATAGCAAGTCAAATGGCGCGTTTTACCCTTCACAGTCGCGATAATTACGATTCCTCATATGGACGTATTACGTCTACTTATGTGCATTATCTCGAATTAATTAGCTGGAACTTGTGTCACAATGATTGTAAAATCCAAACGATATACACCAGTAAGTTATTTGATTAACACGTCCATTGTTTTAGGTACTTTATTAATGTGTATCAATTTAATGTCTACATGTTTATTTGCACGCTGATATTCTTTGTTCGTGGCCTTATAAAGTAATTATACAACGATATGCTTATTAGTGGTAGATCCTCGAAGGTATCAACGGCCGAGGGCGTCGCCCACGCACGTGTTACTTGTTTTATTCAATTTTTTAATTGCGTCGCCCACATTGGCGATGTAGGAGCCACAGTCGTGTTACTTCGGCTTTTTTCGGAGACCATCGACTCGAACCCTAACGTTTATAACCGCATAAACTTATCACAACAAATATGAAACATACGCATGTGTCAGTACACAGATAATTATCTAAAGGGTATAAAGATGTGGGACGCGATAAAAACTCGCAGTGGAAGTTTTAATATAACTAAAGTTGAAAGGTTAGCAGGAGCATTAAAGAATATAAACTATGTAAAGCCATTAACTTTCGCAGCAACTGGCCCGTCGGTAATAAACGAGCTGGGGGGAACGTCGAGAGTAAAGTTTACACCACTCGAGTCTGCAACGTTAAATTACTTAGTTTGCGTTTACGGAATCTCAATGTTGGAACCAATGTTCCTTAGCGGTGACTATTAAAATTACTCCGTTAAATTGTATAATAAACAGCAGCGGGCGAAGACGGCGACGCCGACGTGCAGACGGATAGACAGACAAAGCCATTGTCTCGACGCCTGTTGGCTGTGTTTGGCGGCACTTATGCTAATTTCTTTTGAGGTACTACTGCCTTCCTTAGCAGGCACAAATGCTTTATAGCCTGCAATATTTTAACAAAAGACAATTGCGGTAAAATGAATAACCAATAACAATGAATGTGTGAAGTGGAAACGTGGAGCGTCGGTAATGGAAAATTTGGCGACTTAAAACCTATAAACCTCTTGATCTATATCTTACATTAGCGAGTTAAATTACATCTATTGTAGTCAAATAAAAACAACTTACAAAAGTTCATATAATTTCGCTAAAATAAAACACATCAGTTACTATTTGAAATAATAATGGAAGAGCTTAGATAACGTCAAAAATCTGTGTTTTCCGAAACGATGTCGAAACGAACGACCTCGACTGCGCGCGCGCTTTGGAAAGCATTTCGGTTCATCAGCCGGGTGCGGAAAGACCCTGGCACCGCCTAGCACCAGCACAGATAACTATACCCATAGCAGTAAAATAGATGATAAAATATAAAACATAGGTACCTACAAAATAAGCCATTTATTCATCAACCATTAAATTCATTGTTATCAATTTATGTTGGTATAAAAATATGTTAGGAAATGACAGTAGCTTTTCCATCAGTTTCATGCAAAATTAACGATTAGCGATATATCTTACGCCTTGCTGCTTCGTTGTTTGGATTAATTCCAAATATGTGGGGTTTCAAGGAATAAATTGACATTGTTCCAAAAGTACTAACATCAATTTCATTTTCTGTCTTTACATCTTGCTTAATAAGTCACGGGTTAAAATACAACGTGACTAAATCTCAATGCATGGTCTTTGAGGCCGGTACAAAACGCCCTCAAAAGGTGCCACCCGTTTATCTGAACGGTGTTCCACTAGAAACGGTACAACAGTTTAAATACCTGGGGCACATAGTTACGACCGACCTCAAAGACAATGTTGATATAGAACGAGAACGAAGGGCATTGTCGATACGGGCGAATATGCTAGCCCGCAGGTTCGCACGGTGTTCCAGGGAGGTGAAGGTGACGCTCTTCCGAGCATACTGCACATCCCTGTACGCTTGCAGCCTGTGGGCGAAGTACACTGTTTCGTCCTACAATGCCCTCCGCGTCCAATTTAACAATGCGTTTAGGGCGGTGATGGGGCTGCCTCGCTACTGTAGCGCTTCGGGCATGTTCGCAGAGGCGCGGACCGATTGCTTTCACGCGACCATGCGCAAGCGCGCCGCGTCTTTGGTGCGCAGAGTGCGGGCCAGCTCCAACACCGTCCTAGCAATGATTGCGCACAGGGTAGACTGCCCATATATTAGACACTGCTGCAACAGGCATGTTACTAGCAGCTCCGGGTAGCAACTAGTGACAGATCTGTGCAGCGGGGTCTACTAATTATGTAATTATTTGTTAGGTTAATTTATAAATTTTGTCCATTATATGAGTCTTGTTACTTGAAATAAAGAAATTTTAATTTAATTTAATTTAATTTTAATTTTAATTTTAATTAATTTAATCTTTATGAATAGACTAATTATAGGTAAATAAAATACCTTGGTCTATACACAAAGATTTTTCATAAGATTACTTTTGTACAAGCTTGTTTTCGGTATCTGTTTTTTTTTGCTTTAACAAAAGTTTTTTAATCGTTTATCTTGTAAAACTGTTTTATGTTTATCCAATTGCTTTATGTTCCAACTACCTTTTCTTTGGTTTCACGAAGATTATTTTTGTAATCCGTTTAAAGTACGAGCGACATACCATTACCAGGCGTTCCCAACTTATCTATAGAGATAGCGGCATCCGAATTGTCTGTCCCCTTAGCACTGGACTTATCGCATTTCCACGAAGTGTGCAAACACTTGTAGTTATCGCAAATATTTCACAAGCGCAGTTCTGGAGAACATACCACTTTAACGGGAAATCACTGATATTTGCAATAATGTACCTTTTGGTTCATTGGTTTAAGTTTTTAGGTCACTTTACTGTATCTTATTATAGCATAGATAATACTGGCCTCAATACAATATGTAATGTAATAACAATCACGTCTCTTCAGTAATCATCATCAGTATCATTTTAATGTGGTTTAATATTACAATTCAGATAGGTATTTACTACGAAAACAATACGTCAACGTAAGTGTAAGGTCTTGTAGCAATTTGGCGCTGCTCCAAGGATTTCTCCAGCGCGTGCTCGTACACAATCCCGTGGGCCATAAAGCAAATAAAGTTATCATAATTATTTCAGTTCTCAGTCCAAACGTCATAATCATAACCTTTTCAGAACAAATGGTGAAATCAACAACTTATCTACTTTATTAAACTAGGTAGTTCAGTTTTGTGTAAATTATTTTTTGTTTTTTTACATCTGACTGGGTCAGCGTTTGACCACGATCTCACCTGATGGGAAGCGACGATGTGGTCGAAGATGTAGCACGCTTACCCAGTAAGCTTACTCTTATCTCTTTTGCATGAAATGAAAAAGGAAAGACCTGTGATAGCTTATTGCTATGCAAAGTAGTTTACTGGTGGTAGGTTTCTCGTATGCGAGAGGCCTTCTGGGTGGGTACCACCGCTTTGCCAGTTATTCAGCCGCCAAGCAGTAGTGCGCGAGTATTAATGTATTCCGGTTTGGAGGGCATTGTAGCCAGCGAAATTACTGGGCATTATGAGACTCAAGAGCTAATTGTCTCAGGGTGAAGAGCGCAGTGCAGCGCCGCGCAGGATTTTGCAAAACAAAGTTCTGGTAGTGCTGTTATTGTTATGGGCTGGCGTATTGCTTACCATCAGGCAAACGACCAGCTCGTCCCGTCATTCAGTTACATAAAAAAAGAAAAACCTACTTACTGTATTAATAAAATATTGCCTACATGAAATTGCAGAGATGTACTTACGAGATATTACGTAGGTTTATTTGTTCATCGGGAGACAAGGCACTTTTAACGACACACCGGGAATAATAAGCCCGCATTTTTTAACTTTTTATTAAACGGCAGAGAGAATAATGCACCCTGCTTGTAAGTAATTTGAATAGCCTAACAGGATGCATTGTTTATTAATAATTCGGTATAAAAAGAAACCGTATCAGCTATATACTATATTTATAGTAAAAAATATTAATATCTATGAGAAATAATAGTACTATTTACGAGATATTAAGATTTATATACAGACACTGACGATTATATATTTAAACATAAATTTAATGAAAATATTGAATGATATATAGGTATATAATATAATTTATAAATAATAGTATAATTACATAACAGTATCCAATAGAAATGTTTACAGGCGATATATTTACCTAGCTAGCCTACTCCAATCCAACTTTAGATTGAGATTATCTAGATTATTTGATTGATAGTATCACAGAATAATTAATAGTTGATAGTATGAACTTCAAGTACCTTAGAAACCTTGCGGTTATCAAGTACTAATCTACTATCACCTTGGATAAATAGTCACGTCCGTAAAATCTAATCGTTACAACAATATTTAAGGAAAATACATTTGAAAAATTAAATATTATCACAAAGTAAACAAAGGTGGTTGTTTATTGTTATTTGTGGGACCGCTGACGGATATATCAACCTATTATTTTTTATCTAATCACATATTATGACATCGAAGATAAATGATTCCAACCAATAACACTGAAACGAAACACATTTAATATATAAATAGAAAATATGAAAACGTACTACAAAAAGAATGTATATTGGACAACGATATCAAAATGTAGGTAAGTAATGTAAACAACGTATATATATACATATATATCAATTAAACGAACAAAATATGATAGTGAGCCATTCCATTGTTGTTGTGAATTTAACTCGACCGTATTTATTAAAATTGTCTAGGAAAATGTTACTATTATGTAACCTAAGTACCTACAAATAAAGCCAGTGTTACCAGGACAGTGTGAGATAGAGATAATACCGAAATCAAAGGCCACTAAAGAGGTTGGGTAAAATTGGTGGAGGTAATTAGAGGTATGATTACGGCCCACAGTGGGTACAATGCGGCGCGGCGATGCAAATAATCGCGATTATGGCAAGGTTGACGTCGGGCGGAGGAGGGTTCGTTCAACTGACCGCGAGCGATGACACGGCGCGGCGCGCGCGGCGTCGCGGCGGCACATGCTAGCACCACCGCCTGCAGGATCCGAGGACACCGATCTCGGTGATCTTACCACCGATTACAAAAAGGATCCAAGACTTAATCGATTGATATTCCACTCACGCTGAAGGTAACAGTCAGGAGTGTCCGGACGTCGTCCGAGGATGGAATAATCGAAAGTACATAACGCAACCAGATGTTATTAATTCCATTTATAACAAGATAAGGTAACTGATGCAAACAATAAAAATATTGGGGATTCCCTTTAAACCATCAATAACAATGATGACTATGATAATTAACTCTCAAACTTACTCGACGACTTCCTCTAACTGCAATCCAAATATGTATCACACACACTAATCAATTCAACAGGAAACTCCAATTGAAATCTTCCAAAACTTGTCGAAACTTGATAAAAACAGGCGCGAAACACGCGTGCGCGCAACGAAAACAATCGCCTGACAGATGGCGGTCGGCGTCGGAAAACCCCTCAGAAACTACGCGGCGCAATGTGTAAATATTATTGCTACGACTGGACAAAGGTTTTTGTTATCTAAAACCGGTGTCAGCGGCGACACGAGGCGCGCGGCCAGCGGCAGAACGTGGAGTGAGGCTCGCGCGCCAGCCCCGCCACCGCCTGATAAGCCTGGCGCGACGCCCCCCGGCGACGCCTACGCCCCACTCGCCGGCGCCGCTCTGGTGCATCGTGCACACCACCGGCCGCCCCTCGGCTCCCGACACCGCCGCCACCGCCGCCGCCACAGCCGCCGCCGGCGCCGCGCCGGCCATCAGACGGACCCCCGCGCATAATGCACCGCACCTACGCACCATTACATAACAACACCAAGCTTCGACTCGATGCACAAAATCGACAACTTTCGACTCCTTAAAAAGACGAGGAAACTGAGAATTGCAATTGCAAAACCATGCAGCCCAGATACCGAAGAGAACAATGAGGCGCGAACGAACGCACAACCTTTTTAGTGTCCTCCTAATTGGGCTGGTGGTAGTACTTCGGCGCAGAAATTCAATATGCAACGCGATCGACTCGCTACATAAACGGAATAATTGAATTAGTGCGGGCATGTCGAACACGAGTTGCCGTGAACACTGCCCAGTGCCCAACTATGTAGACGAGTGTCGAAATATATCACTGGTGTCAGAACCTAAGGAAAACAATCACGAGGCCTCTTCCGAACGTTGACCCAGTGTCAACAACCAAACCAACGTCATCAGGATAAAACATAAAAACGATGCCCTTCCTAACATGTTATAACGAATTCGATGGAATATAGCTTTTTTATGAGTTAATGTTTCTAAATATGATCTTAAGTGGCAACTATTTATGAGGGCCCGCATTTTTAATACCCACCTATTATAAACTGACTAGCTTTGATGACCGTCAAGCATTCCATGTGAAAGAATATAAAGAGCGAGATCACACACGCCTATTTGTATAAATGACTTTAACGACCTATTTTTTAGGAAGCCAACAGATTTATTTAAAATTGTGTGCTTCAAGTCTTCAACGTCTTCTACGACGGTCATTCAGAAAACGATCAGCTATTGAATAAGATAAATGCAAATGATACGTAACAGGTTATGAAGTCTCAGACTATGAACCAAGGGAATAGGTTACGATAGAAAGAGATAAACTGAGGATAAGGAAGACCTTAACGTTATCAACAAATATGTGCAAGCTTGAAAATAGGTGGCATATTCCAGCCATAGCGATCAATCACAAAGGTTGCAGATTTATGTTTCGCAAAGTTTGATCACCCGAATTCGAGGAGTTCAACGTTCGACTAATAAGCAGCATAATGGCAGTAGGTGTTTACTGTTTATGTTAAGTTAAAACTGCGCAGTTCAACACATGAAAAAACATTACTGTCAACTAGAAGCTGTTCCATATCAATATAGAGGATAGGATATTGAACAGTTAAATTGCAGACAAAAAGAATCTAAAATGAAATTAAACAGCATGACATTTGACCTATTGCAGACAACGGCAACAAGAATTGCGTAGGAGAAGCTAAATACAAAATTGGTTTCGAAGAATTGAGGCAAGTAAAGCAGTCATTCGAAACTCATTAATTCAATTTGTTTACTGGCCACGAACAGGCTTATTCCGTACAAATCGCGTTCAGTGTGAAACAAAAATAAAACAATTATTCATTAACCAGCATATTTCGCGAAATATTAAAGTTGTTACAAATATTGTCGAAAATATTGAACAATGTGTTTTACGAATCTGGCCCCATAGCGCAATTTTACCAGTAATATTCACATGAACCCGAAGGGGTGTCGTAAAGCTGATATATTGGACACCAATAAAATCAGTGATGCTAAATGCGCATAAGCGTCCATCTTAAAAAAATAATTTAAATAGCATTGATGTTGAAAACGCAGGCGTCATAAACATTTACGAGTGCATTACTCTCGGTAAGCCGGCGTGCCCGTGCAAATTATCCTCCCTCGACAACTTATGCCACATCCAAGAATTGTGTTCCATGATTATATTACCCTCCATCTTTGGCCCAAACATTAATAAATAGCGATCAAAATATTTTAAAAGGACAATAAAAACTTGGTCTACAAACACAACTAGTTGGGTTTCGAAAAAAAAAGCCGAGTTCTTTATTTATACATGACATGAAATCAATTCCATATAGTTCAGTCCGTCAAGCGAGAAATCTGGCAGAGCGTCAGGGCTACATAAATTATGAGATTAATCTTTTCAAATAATTTGACCTTTTCATCTGACGAGGGTTCATTAAATAATGGCGTTCGTATTGGTGTGTCCTTATTGTCCCGTCTATCACAAAATTTCTTTGTGGGTGGGAGAGGACTTCGTTCCATTTAAAGCCCTGTTATTCTTTAAATCTCCGAAGTTATGATAACAGTCGCACCAAATGATGGATCGTCTGAGTTTCAATTATGCACCCTTACGAAAAATCAGTTTTTGTAATATTTTATTACTCTCACGATTTAATATGAGCAAAATACTGTTTATTTTATTTAACTTGTAAAGCTTACTGGATACTTGGGATAAATGAGCTAATATTATAAAATATTCTGCATAAATGTATCACATAGATAAACGCACGTGCGCTCGCACTAAGCATGACATCTTTTAATAAGGCGACCGAGCCGGAAACGTGGAAAATGTCAGTAATCTACAGAGCTGCAAGCACGATTCTAGTCCATAATCGGAACAAGGACTCCGCAGCTGTTGTAAATATCAGCTCCATGATTATTATTGTGACGTAATTATTATTGCTTCGTGAAACAAAGAAAACTAAAGCTCGCAAAATGTAGGTAAATCCTTTGTTAGACGGGAAAAATAAAATTTATGTAAATTGTAGACCAATGTACGGGTAAGCTGGATTAGAAAATAAAGATAAATATTTGGTATGAAGGGAATGTCCGTTGGAATGCCTTTAAGAACCGATAGTGTGAGTCATCCGATGCCCGTGGTCAGCTCACCGGGGTCTTAACGGGCTAAGGGCAAAAAAACTTAGGAACTTGAAGAAGCAATTATTGTTGTACCGTTCGGCTACATGCCTTTTAACACTGGTTACTTACCGGCATGTTTGAAAAGACACCCATTTCGACATTTTATGACTTCATGTTGTCATGCAATAGTGCCACAATGAAGATGAAAGGATCACGCTTTGTGAAATTTAAGTCGACAGTTACCTTAAACAAAAGGTTGTATGGAGAATTTTTGCGATACATGCAAGTGTTTCAGAGAATTCTGTTTGGGTTTGAAGAGATGTGCAAGTATGTGCACTTTGTTTGGCCACTAAAGTAGCAATAATAGTGGATAAGTACAAAAGATTTGGGAAGCCGCATTGGTCATTATGTAACGCCCCGCAAATGTTTACTGTACCGTGGTAATTTTAAGTTTGAAATAAATATATTTACTTTACATAAAATTCCTACTAAGTGCCTACTAAGACAAACAGGAAACCTTAATCGTTGAAGGATAAAATAAATGTCAATTTATATTATAACCATATAAAATAAACATTTATAGTGTAGCTGTAGCGACAAGTATACATGTAAAGTCCCTAATTATAATAATCCTTGTTCTACTAAGACACAAAATGACAATAAAATAAAACCAAAATATAACTTAATGAAAATAAAATATAGTATGTAGATTTAAATATTCATCTTCATTGGTAATAAAATGAGTCAGGCCACTGGACTCCGGAAGCTTTTCGAAATATAAAATTCTTTGTACAAACTTGAGCGTGTCAACAACGAATGAACTAATCTCATTCATCCCATTTATTGACCTTATTAGCTACTATAAACTTAATTAAATAACTGTTCATATATTTTCATAGTGAAAGTGATAATTTATTTATTAAGTCTACATTTTCATAACTTTTTATTATTCATAATAGTTTTGATGTGCATGTCGACGAAGCGACGTGGGAGGTAGTAGATGGCGACAAGCGCACACGCAACGGTATGGTGACAGGTAACAAAGCTTGACAAAGTAATGTGACGGCCACAATGATAGACGACTCCTTGTCTAATGAGGACAAAGGGTTCATATTGAAATTATAAAATGAACTATTGTAGTAGACATAGATACCTGACTGGACTCAACAAAATTGTAAGAGTCAAAGATAAAAATAACGACAAGTCCATAAAGAAGGTTAATTAAATCCTGTATGATCCAAACAAAATAAACAATTCAAAGTAGCCATAAAGGGTACTTATGTTAGGTAATAAAAAAGCAGTAGTAACATATTAAATTAATCATGATAAAATCAACATTCGTTCAATGCACAGTCGCCTTGACTTCAAATTTCATGGTTATTTTATTACAGATACTTACAGACTGTAAGTTACCAGTCACAGAATTCAAATGAAAATAAAACTGCTAAATCAGCTTTAATAGAAATGATAATTCTCTAATTGGGATCTTAGTTGACAACTCTTTCTTTTAAGGAATATTGCTTCGTCATTATCTGTTCTCATTTATCATTTGTTCAGAGTCCGGGAGCTTTTGAGACAATAAACATAAAGGCTAGTAGACAAAGAGAACATTTTATGTAATGGTCGAAAATGGACATAGCCACTCCGTGTTATCTTCGAAGGGCAATAAAGAAGCCACACTGAGCCTTTGTTGTCGCTACTTGTGCAACTGTGTAAAAGCTTGGCCAGGTTTATGGTGATGCCGCGAGCAGTAAAACCGGTTAGCTTATTTTAGAATATTTACTAGAGAAACCCGGAAAATGTGATTATGACAGATACGAAAAATTGGAAATCATTCTTCATTTATGCAGAATTGCGAAGAAGTTTACTGAAACTGGCCTGTCCCATATTTCTCAATTGATTGAGTTCTGTTACCAGTTACCAATTACGACAATGTCATATACGAGGAACTGCCTTAATAAAGTTCCAGCAGAAATATTGCAAAAGGCAGTACAATAAGTTCTACAGGCTTTGCGAAGCGGTCTTTGCCGATGACGTCATCCCGTCCGCAGGTGTGCAATCCGCGAATTTTTTACCTACATTGGAGCATTGCATCAGTCGTAACACTTTACGGATCCTGTTCTAGTAAAAACATATCTAGCCGATTAAGCTTTGTGTAAATATTATGTCAAATTGGATACTGGCCAAATTGAAGAAAGAACTGCGTAGTACTTTGATTCAACTCACAAAAACTATCCACGAACAAAGGTAACTAAAAATAAAATTAAATACAACAAAAACAGAAACGGTAATTAAATTAACCGAAGGCACCAGCAATGTAAAGAAACATTCACTGTTGTCATATGTTTGTAAAAACTAACTTCCGATGGTCGATGAGTCACACAAGATTCTCGGAAACACTCCGTATGAGACGTAAGGTTAATTACCTAATCTGTAGAGTTACACGATTGCCACCCGATGAAAAAATCGATATCATCAACGATATAATGTTCAACTTCCCTAAAAGTTTTGTAGATTCTTGGAAACAAGACAATATTACACATTTTCCTCATAGCTATACGGCATGATGATGAGGAGTAGACCATACACGAAGTTTATTACAATTAAAGCAAATTGTCTACATCCGGCCCGTATTGACTGCAACCGCTTAATAGGTGTCGGTCAATAAAACCCATCTGCACGAGTTAACAAGGTCAATCATTACTTAAAATCTGTTTACGTTTCAAGAGGGTATGTATCTGTTCATTTTGATGGAATAGATAGATTCGTTAAAAATTGACTCCTGATAAAAAATAACGTCTATACTGTACAGCACGTAATTGACGTTATCTGGCCCTCTAACTTAATTATCCACTTCATATGAGGTGTTAGAAACTATGATCTTGATCACGATACCCTTGATTTTAATGATCGTAATAGTATAGAAAAATAGCGTGAAACAGGCAAATGTGCACGAACAAGCGCATGCGAAGCGGGATTCCCCAAATCGGCGCGTGTTCTTGGAAGCAGTCAGGCGCTGGAGAAATTTCACAAGCCAAAAGTGGGTCAAGTCAGCCGGACTTGACGTTTTCGCCTCGCAAAGGTTACCATCGCCGCCCCTCCCCCACCAGCGGCGTGGCAACACACGAATCCGGTTGTGCTCTTGCGCAACTGATAGGTCTCATTTATCAGATCCTTAAAGATCAGTAGTTTCTAGAACAATACTTCAAAAGCGCATTAAATGTTGTATTATACGGGTAAAAGAATAAAGAGATTCTTCGTCTTTTTTCCCAAAACAATACAATAGAAGGCGATGACTATTATGATCAAGAAACTTTTGCATTAATCGAACTGTCAGCGATGGATCGGTTTTTTATTGCTTATAGACTTTTGTTTGGCCACTATCTCACCTCATGGTAAACTTATGATAATATATGGTCGATGAATTTAGATGACATATTTTACTACACATTATAAACAATAGTTTAGTTGGCATGAATGAATAGGTGTAATAGGTATATTATAACAACCTCGCATTGGGAATATCCAAGGATTTCATTCATGCATAGCATTAGTAATGTTTTCGAAAGCAAACAAGTCTGCGGTTTGTGTGACGTCTATTGATTGGATTATTGGTTATTAGTATAAACGGACAACTAATTATCTCGGTTTTGTAGATATACCTATATAAATAAAGCAACTTAGCTATTTGTAGGTATAACAAGAACCAATGAAACCACAATGATAAAGTCCACAGAAGACCTTTCTGAACGTAAAATACCTAAAAAATTATTTAGACCGGAAAAATTATGTTATATGAACTCAGAATTAGCATTAAACGAGAGAAATATTGAAGATCCTAAATTAACAGCCAACCACACGAACTCAAGGAACATTCAGAATTAAGAGTTATAAAATCCAACATTTTTAATATTTCAAACAAATTATATACTAGAAGGTACAGCAGTAAAACTAAAAACGATAACGGTTTCAAAATCTAAGAAAATCAACAGATTTTCTATTAAATGTCTATTAAAATCCGTTAGGTCAGACGATATCGCGGCTATCGCGAGGATGATGAAATAATACCTACATATTGTTACCTGGGATTTGAAGGCTACGTGACTGGGGTCTCATAGAATGTAATGCATCAAAATATAAATTCCTAAATTGACACCCGTGACTTTAAGATTTTAAATAATTAGGCTAAAAAATTATATATTCTTCCGGCTTTTTGGAGGGTTCGATCCTTGCCTGAGCAATATCATTTTTAACCCCCGACGCAAAAAGGAGGGGTGTTATAAGTTTGAATACTATGTGTGTCTGTCTTTGGCAGAAGGTAAACCGATATGGATGCGTTTTTTTTTATTTGAAAGCAGGTTTTTTAGGGGTGACTCTCAGACATGTGTTATCAAAATCGGTTCAGCCGTTTTTTAACTTATTATTAAAACTAGCGTGAGTATTATTCATATTATTGTTTACTAACCGGCTACACTCACGAGAATAAGTCGAGACACTCGTGTCTTGTGTCGGGGGGTCATCTTAAATTTTATTTTACTGAAATTCACTTGTTCTTCTTAGGATTTTCCTCTAGCATGCGCTAATGCATTCAATATCAAAAACCCGTGTGAATTAGTATTAATATTTATTCCCTGGTGCTCGGGTTTCCAGGCCAAATACTATTTTAATCTAGAATTTGGACTTCTTCATAATCCTTATAAGCCTATAGCCAGGGGTATAGGCAGGGGTTAGGCCCTCCTCAGGCCCCTCAAAAGAAACGCCACTGAGCCCGATACTCAGCTCTTCGCATGTAGTTACTGTCAGCCACTTTACGCAGGTCGTCGCTCCATCTGGCCGGAGGGCGTCCTACACTACGTTTGCCTGAACGTGGTCTCCACGCTAGAACTCGTTTACTCCATCAGTTATCGATTCTTTGACACATGTATTGTGACCGGTCCATTGCCACTTCAGCTTACTTATTCGGTGAGATATGTCGGTTACTTTGGTTTTCTGTCGGATCACCTCGTTGCGGATTCGATCCTTCAGAGAAACCCCGAGCATAGCTCGTTCCATGGCTCGCTGAGCGACTTTAAACTTATGAACCAGTCTCACAGTCAGTGTCCACGTTTCGGCTCCGTATGTCATTACAGGTAGGACGCACTGATTGAATAAAAGACTTTTGTCTTCAGGCATTGTGGGATGGGCGACAAGAAGACTTGACGAAGTTTTCCAAATGCTGTCCAGCACAGCTGTATCCTCCTATCGGCTTCCCTCTCAAAGTTGTGTCTACCGAATTTGGACTTAATTATTATCATTGTGGATAGTCTTGGATTTATATTATTATTCATTTATAAATGCTCTAGATTTTGTTGTTCAGCGTATAGGGTAGGTGATGCTAGGTATACAATTTATGTTTTAATGTATTTCAGTAATAATAGTACTGTTATTTATTTTGTGGTAATAAATAGGTTATAAATTATTATGATATTGTATGTAACAAATGTTTTCCTTCCTTATTTTCGCCACATATTTCCATATCTTATAAATTCAAATATTTCAGCGAATAATGAGCAACGTCGTGCTTATTCAATGAATGACAAAAAGTTAAATTGGGACTTTTGAATCGACAACGAAAATTTTCTCACAGATAAGTTAATTGAATATAATACCAAAGTTATAAAGAACAGCAGAAGCAGCTACTTAAAACTTTTCTCCAAAGAGTGGGCTATGACGTCATCGGGTGACGTCATCCACGTCGCACCACTTGTGACGTCAACCGCGCTTTACCCTAAAGAAAGTTAAACTAGGAAATTCTTCTATGAACGAGAAGTATTATAGCAAAATAGGGTTACATTTCTTTATTATTTTATCAGTGTAGAGATAAGAACTAAAAATAGCATAATATTGAACATAGTTTTTGTAACTCCTAACGCCATCTATGGGTGTGATATAGTAGCTTTCCACGCTACTCGGAATAATGAAGTTGTTTACAGTAAGCCAACATTATCCGTCCAAGTATGACGTCATAATCCATTTATTTATCAAGCAAATAGAAACGTGCGTCAACTTCATTGAGAACAAGTTTCACGAAATATAGTAATATAACTAATAAACAAGTATTTTGTAATTACGGAAGTAGGACGTAATATCACATTATATTCTAGGAAAAATATGCAATATGATTGTCTACTCTACAATATACTTCACTTTTTCCTAATGGATTAAACATTGTTGGCACTGGAATCGGTAACATTAAACTACGGAGGGATATATTATTATTACAAAGTACGACATTTTTTTATATTAAGTATATATTTTCCAATAATATTATATTACGTCTATTCTTATCGCAGATAAAATAATCCAATAACAAGCCACCGTTCACAATGAAAAGTGACAGGAGTCGATATCATTGGTCAAAATAATAGATATTGTTTTCACAGGTCTAGTTAATTGCGCAAATGGAATAACGTAAGCATGTGGCAAGCACATTACAATCGTTAATGAGGTAACAATGTCTAAGCATAACATTAATAATACATAAGCTAAAACTGAACACATTGAAAACAAAGCCGGCAGTACGATAACTTGACGAAAATTGCACAATTAGTTCAAAACTTTGGCAAACTTTGAGAAAGTTGTTTGCATAGTCAATTCACGAAGCTGACAACGGACTACGACCCATTTGCTTTCAAATATGTAAAACAAATTGATGTTAAAGTTGTTAAAACTCACCGTTGGTTTAGAATATTCATCGGCCTGGTATTCGAACATAGTAGCGAACATAAGACTGTCGTCCTGCTCGCCGCTGTAGAGGTGGTATGGCACCAGCTGAGACATGAAGACGGGTTTCCACAAAAAATCTCCCAAAAAACTATCCACTAAAGGCTTAAAACAAAATAGTTCACCAAAAAGTTCGCAAAATTCAATGAGAGCGTATCAATTCACGATGTGATAAGAGTATGACTCATAAACGTGTCTACAGTGTGTAGACGTACGCGTAGCTAGAATGTTTTATATCAGACTGAGTCAGTTCGCGAGTTGGTAGCCGGTTTTGTATGATCGCGGGCGAGCGTACCGCGCACGCGCGAACCGACACCACCGCAATAAAACGTCGTAACTCCAAGTATCCCAACAATTTGCAAACCGAGCCAAACATCATTTTTTACGGCTCCTTCATTGAAGCTGAAGTTCCAATGATTCAATGAATAGTTTCATCATGACACAAGATGTAAATATTTTGAGTTTGGCAAAGAAAGCTGAAAATATGGCAAATAATGTAGATGACTCCTTAACTCTGGGTTTTCCCAATTTCCTTTTTATAATGCTGCTCACAGTACTGAAACTGAAGTTGGTTGTCAATCTTTGCTTTCAGTAAGTAGAAACCAACAATGACACAAATTGTACAAGTATGGCAAAGTAGGGCGCTTGTCATCCTTAGATAGCGACAATTTGTAAACAGCCAACAAAGCTTTGGAATTAAATTATATTAAATTCAATCACAGAACAATAAACCACAGATTCAATCACAGAAAAATATGTATTTATGAAATGATTCACTAAGAGCTCAAATAAGATAGATGTTATGCTAGAGACTATTTATTATTGAAAGTTATAAATGAAATACAAGAAACATTTTGAAGAGCATGGAATAATCCCGAGAACAAGAGTATGGTCATGCACACTCCTTTCTATAAACTGTACCTATATAGAAGTCAATCTTCCCAGTTCCTAGACACTAAAGAAAATATAGTTAAATATCTTATCCAAAACTGCAGTGATATGGAATTATTAGTCTGAAAGCATTCGAAAGGCACGGTAACCGGCAAGTTTACTGGTCCTATCATAATGAGACATTCAAACTGTCTAAAGTCAATGTGTGCAGTGCACATTGCATTTTATAAATCCATAAATTCAAGGATTGTTAGCGAATTTGCCATGAATTCAACAGTACTGCAGAAACTTTAACAGTAACTGCAGCTGCTAACTGCAATAAATAACTTATCCGAAGTGGCGATCGATTGACCAGTTCTCCAATCTGGATATTCCGCTCGATATTTCTCAATTCCAACGTATTTATAACTATTTAAATGTAAGGAAACTATGTTATTTACACTGTTTGAACAAAGTTTCACTTACTACCTATACATCTTCGTGATCGATTCGACGTACAACAATCATTTGGTGTTGCTAGAAGAAAGAAACTTTTTTGAAATGTTATGATTATTTACATTTATTACAAAAAATTAATCTCGTGATATATCGGGAAATAGTACTATAACACACTATAAAATACACATATATGAGAATCGTTGGAGAGTTAGACAGGATATTTAACTATTGTTATCAGTTCTTACAGATAAACTTTAAGTCGCAGAACTTGTATGTTTGTGACCGGTTTGTGTTGTGAACTTGTGAGACTTGTGGAGTGACTCTCAACTTGCAAATCAGGATGTTTAGCTTACCTACACGTTTACAAAAATAAACAAGTAACATGGTTTAGTTCATATAGCAATTATTATTGGAGGCAATAATATAAACAGGCCTAGGCCACTTGGCTAAGAAATTGTGTTTCACATTTGCCTCTAATAAAAATTACCATGTTAAACACAAACTAGATTGTTCAGAAAATAAATGATTACAATTCGGAATCTCAAATCAAAATTTTATAGGCACAATTATGTATAACTATTAGTGATCAAGACACTACAACAATTTTATTTACTTTCGCAGTCAAAACGAGACTCATACAAGAATCCCAGCTGTCTGATCTCTCAGACGTACCTATGATTATGTCACTCACGTGCTAGAACTTACATAACCTTATCTACTAGTTCAACTGTGACGTCATCATGCTCGTATCAATACACAATCACACAAGGCTTTATCATTTTCCATCGAACTACTCGTATTTTGACGAAGATACGATAAGAAAGTAATACTTACTGTTTTCCTCAAAATATCCTTATTGCAGTTGTTATATTCCAAAAACAATGATGTAATTTCCTTTTCTAGATTTCTTTATATCGACTTCCTTTGATAAGGTGTATCACGCGATTGACATTCTTATAAACCTCGTTTAGTACCTTTCCATAAATGATAATTTATTGAACAAAAAGTCTCGCTTCCTATGTAGAGGCTGTAGGTCAGTCAAGCAAGTCAGATCTATTAGTCTCATCAATGTATTTAATTTTTTCTTTTATGTCATCATCATTTATTAGCGCGGCGTCTAAATAAAATAAGATTTCGTGTTGTTCATTCATGCGTAGCTAAGTACAGTTCCTTACTTTCCTTGTACCTACTCAAGAACTCATCTTTTATCTTGATGATCTGATTCTTGTACAATTTTACGTTTTCATATTTTCTTCTAATTTTTTCAAATTCATTAATCAGTTTGATAACAATCTTAGCTTCGTGTTGTATATCTTCATAATGTATCCGTATTATGAGTCATACTAGGTCTGTTATGTAGTAGTCAGTCACGTACGATGCGTTTTACTATATCTAATGAGTACTTTGTTATTGTAAGTTCAAGGGCATGACCCTAATGTCCTTTGGTACAGGTATGTGGCTTTCCGAGAAAGTCGGGTTCAAATTCCTAGGAAATCGTACCACGTCAATTTCTTGGAAATCGGATAGTTTCAGTGAAATTAATAATTATTATCGAATTATTTTGATCTTTAATATACGTCCTTTTCTCTTATTTTGATCTTTAATATACGTTCCCATTTTGATCTTTAATATAGAAATCTAATTACTGTTTAGATTTCTGTGTATACCTACATACATCAATAACATAAGATTATTGAAGGTCTTTGAAGTAGATTTTGAGTGTTATCAATTTGGGCAAAAACATTTTGCTTGTCGGAAATTCCAGAATTTGTTCGGCTTGTTCACTCGAAGTCATATTACCTACTTCGAGGAACTTTAAAAATGTGTTCGTCGCTTCTTTGAATACATTTTCTTTATTGATGGTTTGCCAAGATATCGTTGCTTCTGTAGTTTTTATATGTTTAGTATTGTTATTATTTACTACTACATCAGCTGCTGTTCTCGTCATATCAATTTTATACACCTACATTATACTGATTACCTAATAATTTTTTAATCGAAATTTTATTATTTTGGTAAAGTACACTCGAGAGCAATGAATCCGGGTCACTTAAAGAATCCTAAAAATCTCGGAAACTAAAAATGCTAGGTTAATGCAATAAATTGTATTTAATAGACAATGTAATACTCCTTAAATGAAGGTATTAAAACTTCTTAGTTATTGTAAAGTTATATCATAAAAAAATCAAATTTGAAAAAGGGCCACTTTCGAAGATGGAACTACGAAATTACAGCATTTGGTTTTGCTTTTGTTTGTAATCTGTCATTTATGTGGGTACATAAACCATGTTGATAGTGCTCTATATTCATTATTCAAGCTGAAATTATGTCGCTTACGCCTGAAGAATGCACCAGAATACTTACAATGCTGGAAACCGGCCGGAGTCAGCGCGATACAGCCAGGACTGTCGGTGTGTCGCTGTCAACAGTACAAAGAGTTCTCCGACGTTACGAAGAAACTGGTTCTAACCTACGCAGACCAGGAACGGGCAGAACCAGGTGTACCACAGCACGAGAAGACCGATACTTGGTGAACACCATGCTTCGAAATCGCTTTCTCACAGGAACTGAACTCACCAATCAGTTTCGACGCCTCGGAGGAAGTAACCCAAGTGCATGGACAGTAAGACGTCGGCTTGCTGAATCTAACTTAAAACCCCTTAGACCTGCAAACGGCCCTAAACTGGAGCGTGGGCATCGTATTTCGAGACTAAGATATGCCCAGAGCCACGTAAATTGGAGTATTGAAGATTGGTCAAAAGTTATGTTCTCCGACGAATCAAAATTTATGCTCTACAAGCACGATGGAAGACACAGAGTGTATCGAAGACCAGGGGAAAGATTCAAGCAAGCATGCATCGAAGAAAAAGTAGCCTACGGTGGTGGGTCTGTACTTGTGTGGGCCGGAATTTCTTCTGAAAGTCGCACAGAGCTGGTGATCATAGAAAACGGCTCTTTAACTAGCGTAAGATATGTGGAAGAAATCCTCAATGATCACGTTGGTCCATTTATGGTCAATTTAGGTGAGGATGCTATATTTATGCATGACAATGCCCGACCTCATACAGGTAGGATTATGAATGACTACCTTCAAGAGATGAAAATTACTCGTATGGAGTGGCCAGCGCGCAGCCCGGATATCAACCCGATCGAGCATGCTTGGGACGAGCTAGGCAGATGCGTAAAACAACGAAACCCTCCCCCAATCACGCTTCGTGAGCTCAAAATTGCTCTCACAGAGGAATGGGAGAATATTCCCCAAAATCGTATAAGGAACTTGGTGTACAGCATGCCAAACCGCGTAAACGCAGTAATGGAAGCACGAGGAGGCAATACGAAGTATTAAAATTCAAGAAAATCGTAATAAAGTTCAAAAATTTCATGTTTCCTATTTTTGTTTTAAGGAGAGATCAGCAGTTTTTTTCTTTATGTAATTTTGTGTTAATAAAATGTATGGTGACTCATATTTTTTTTACTTTCATTTAAGGAGTATTACATTGTCTATTAAATACAATTTATTGCATTAACCTATCATTTTTAGTTTCCGAGATTTTTAACATTCTTTAAGTGACCCGGATTCATTGCTCTCGAGTGTAGACACCTACTTATTTTTTATGGACAAACCGAAGAACTTTTGTTGTCTTGCACAAGTCTTGAATTTTGTGTGCCAACATTATTGGCATGAAAGATGCCGATTCCTAAATCTCAGGAAATACTCTTCCATCGAGCTTCAGCGGTATTTATGACAACAATAAAACGTGGGCGTCCGTACTGAGCCTGCCTGGGTTCTTGCCCAACATGAACCCGCGTTAATTGACTTGCTAATGAATGTTTGCGCACCAGTCTAATGCGCGCTATCCCACATTCTGGAATACTGTTTAGTAAAACATTAAAACAGAGAAAATATATCTTTCATCATGTAGGCGGTACGAAAAACATCCAATAAATGGCCCAAGGCACAGTTCATGAGGCAGACCACCGGCCAGACGGATGGACGATATCATCAGCATTCAGAGGTAGGTAAAGAATAAGGAAGATACCGGTACAAGATATTTAACGGACAGCCAAGTCCATGAACAATGTTTGAGGTTGGCGATTCGAAGTGAAAACTCTTCTGTTAAGCTCGCCTTTGACAAGTATTTTATATTCATAATCCACAATTTATGTTTTGACAGTGTAAAATAAAAAATATAAGAATATAAGAAGTGAAACCTTTTATGAATCCCTAGTTCTTAGGTTTTGGAAAACTAACTTTACTCTCTACATAGATTTAAATTGTGTGGAGAACCTACATTAGAGCTACATCAAAGAGTCATTTATATTGAGGAAACGAGGGACTAACTATATGCAAAAATATTGAAAGGAACGGTGTAACAATCAAATAGTAGCGTAATATCATTATTACAGAAGAATTACCATCCAGTAGTACCTAGATTAATATTTTGCTAGCGTAGAACTTGCCAGCATACATTCTTTTAGCTGTAACAACGCATTTTTGTATGCCGTTTTCGCTTCTTATACAATCGTTACCTTGAGTTGAGCCAACGTGTCAGTAATATCCCATTCAAGGTCTCCGTGCAAAACAGCCGTCAATTCTTCGAATCAGGGTAATGTCATGTAACGAGACGTGGATGGAAAAGATTTAAAACTGTTAAAGTCAGAGCTATCTTTAACATATAGGAAAATAGGAGTAGTCCCGGGAGAGCGTTAAGTGGAAGTTTGAGTAGAAAACGTCAATCGTCATAGTTTTTATTCTCCCTATGTTTTAATCACCCAAAAAAATTGGTATGAGGTGGCGCAGGAGCGAGACACGTGGAAAGAATTGGGGAGGCCTTTGCCCAGAAGTGGAACAGTATAGGCAAGGGAAAATAATGTTTAGGGATTTTTTATATCGTGGTCATTTACATGTAATAACAAGAATGGTCGTCATATAAAATTTTAAATGCCAACTATTTTAATTTTTTTTTAAATTAGTGAGCTAAACAGTGATGGTAATGAGACGATTTTCTTGGGTACTCAGAATAAATTAACAACAACAATAACAACTGAACTTTGAAGACCTAAATATCTTATTAGCTAAAGCAGAGAATATACCTAACAATACCTAATAGAGTAACAATAGGTAATATAGGTAAGGATACATTATATAGGTAGGCAGCTATATTGGATAAATATTAACCGTAGTTCATATTAGGTATCATTACTAGTTGAAATTACAATAAATTTATGTTTCAACTTTCAGCGTTATATGTTTGCGGCATGCGGCGCGTGGGCCCGAGACCCGAGTTTTCCTCGAACTGCTGACGTCACCGCGCGGTCATCGTTCGCGCGGCTGTTTTCCTGCTGTAACCTTGCCTTGCCGCGGCTCCTAACTAGGTACCTAGACTGCCTACCAGCTAGAAAAATTACATACTATTTCATTTTATAACAAACTAGCTGATCCGGCAAATTTCGTACCGCCATATTATGAAAAAAAATCTTATATATTTTTTTTAATTTTCTTTTACACCAACCTTGTCCTGACAATAACAAACACATAAGTAAAAGAATTATCGAATTTGGTGCAGTCGTTCGGAAGCTATGCGCGTATATACATTTCGGCGATTCATTTTTTAGAAAAAAACAAAAACCGACTTCAATGTATCTTCGAAGTCCAAGGTCACATATCGATTAAATTTATATGGGACCACTTCGTAGCTATACTGAACACAAAGCAAAAAGAATTTTTCAAATCGGTTCATAAATGACGGAGTTCTGAGGTAACAAACATAAAAAAAAAATAACAAAAAAATTAAAATAAAAAAAAAATACAATCGAACAGAGAACCTCCTCCTTTTTTGAAGTCGGTTAAAAACAAAAGTTACAGTTCCTAGTATTGTACCTAACAGGTTTCATACTTCCAGGATAATTCTAACAAAACAACTAATTCCAGTCCTTACCTAATTTTAACCGTTTCCATTCACCATAGTGACATTTATTTATTGCCAATTGTCCAGTGTCCTGCTTTGAATATGGATATCTGGGTATCATATCCAAATACTAATACAGTAGTAATACTAATAGTAAATACATAGAAGACAAAGATGCATGGAACATTCCGCTTCTGCCAAGTAGCCAACTGGCATATAAGAAACATAATATTGTCAAAAACAAACATAAAATATTGTAACAAAAATTCTTAAAAAAATGCCCCTCAGTTTCTTGCCGTATCTTCCGAGTAGTGGTTCTTTTTCCGGTACGGTGGTAGAGTCATTGTAATAATTGACGTTCATAAGTGCGTCTGTGATGCGAAAACTGAATATAGAACTTTGAACCACAGCATACAAAGGGACCGAAGCATCACTCCGCAAAGAAATTTAAACAAATAGCGACTCTTGCTATGACGCAATAAAATTCAATTCAGCTCGCGTAGCGCTGCATACCTACCAGTCATATTAACCTACAGAGCGCCTCTCTTTCTATCGCATAGCTATTATCTGTTCTGACGCGGCACGTGTAACGACGTGCGACCCACCGTCGGTGTCCGGCTATGTACTTGTAGCTTCGTACCTACAAGTGCGGAGTGCGCTAGGCCTGTTTGAACTTTGAAAGTATAAACGAGGAGATGTTAATTACAATGAGATTTAGAAACTTTACCATACTTTGCCAATCTAAACGTTATTATTATACGCCTGGTTTGTCCCACTGCAGGGCAAAGGCCTCCCTACCCTCCTTCCTCCTTCGTTTGAGGCTTTTTGTGTCCAGTAAACAAATTATATACTAATATGTATTTGCCAAAAGATTAATAAATAAATAGTTATTAGGAATATAAGTTCCCTATAGGATGGAGGCCTATGTCCAGAATGGACAACCTGATTGTGAAAATGATGCTGGTCTCACATATGTAAATGTTTAAGCTCAAAATCAAATAATAATAGCTATTATTTATTTTATAGGGTGTAGAGGTGCACAGTGGTGCATTAAGAAAGGATATTACGAAATTCCCATGGGCAAAAGCTTTTTTTTATTTTCTCTAAATCTTATGATTTCTTTTGATGGGATTTGATTGTACTTTGTGGCAAATATTCCTGATGGAAAATAGGTTCAATTACTAGAAATAATAGTTCAAAACATTTTGAAGCAGACTTTTTTTCAAGAATTCACCTAATTTTTCCTAAGAACAAAACTTCCACCCTGCAAAATAAAGGTAAGTACCCTGAAGATCCCAAAATTATGCCACACCCTGTAGAATAATTCGTAAACAAATGGTATTAGCTGGATTTACTAACCACTTTCCAAACAAAATAGTAATAATTAAAATATCATTACCAAACCTATGCCTATAAGAATTTTATTAATACCTACAAAAATGAGCAGACGGAATTATGAATGACTTCTAAAAACTACATAAAGGAAGGATGATGTTGCATATAATAATGATTTGATTTTTCTGGGATTCCTACGGGATTACTGTTGGAGTTAGAATATATTTTGTTAAAAATCCAAAACCAATGAATCTTCCAAAAATTTATCACAACTGCATTTTGTACATACCTGCCTACATGTGCTTATTACAAAATTTCTTTACATTTATCAAAAGATAAAGAAACATTTAGCAATGACACAGCACCTATAATTATTTAACCATGCTTGATCCATGACTAATAATGATAAGCTTCTCTGTAGTGTTATCATATCTGATATGTAGAATTTCCTTATCATATTTATTATGGATCTGTAAGAAACAGCGTAATCCTGTATTTTTTGGACTAATAAAAGCTTGATAAAAAATGTGTGTTTTATGTAATATTTAGTTATTTATATTCTGTTGGTATATTGTATTTGTTACTCAAAGCAAGTAAAAAAAGATAATTTGACGTAATTTTAATTTTAATGTAATTTTGTAATGTGACCATGTATTGTATTTTATTAATTGTAATTTTCAGTCTATATTACTTGAAATAAACAAATAAAAATAAGCTGCCCCAAAGTGGTCCAGATTAGGTTTATATGGTTTTTGCCTACGAGCCACGTACAAATAAGATTTATAATACTTCAATAAGGAAAATATGAATACAATAATTTCAGCTATTGTTTTACTATTAGTAGTAGGTTTGTATGTTTCCAAATAAGAAAATATTTTTAAAGTAGTCATGATTGGCTTTATATGGTTTGCCTGCGAGGCACATACAAATAAGTTCTCTAGTACTTAAATGAGGAAAATATGAATACAAACACTTCAGCTATTGTTTTACTATTAGTAGTAGGTTTGTATGTGTCCAAATAAGAAAATATTTTTAAAGTAGTCATGATTGGCTTTATATGGTTTGCCTGCGAGGCACATACAAATAAGTTCTCTAGTACTTAAATGAGGAAAATATGAATACAAACACTTCAGCTATTGTTTTACTATTAGTAGTAGGTTTGTATTTTTCCAAATAAGAAAATATTTTTAAAGTGGTCCACGTTTGCTTTATGTGGTTTGCCTGCGAGCTACAGACAAATAAAATCTCTAAAACTTTAATAAGGAAAATATGAATGCAAACATATCAGCTATCGTTTTACTATCCGTAGTATGTTTGTATGTTTCCAGAAAACATTTCACAAATCTTTAAGCGGTTGGTATTATGAGACTCAATTTACAACAAGTACTGGAGCCTTATCATTTGCTCTCACCTAAAAATATGAATTTATTAACAGCTGTCATCTGTTTGACAAATCTAGCTAGATTGATTTAAGATAATTCATTACTCTTACTAATTAGGTCTAGGTACTATTATCATTTCAATACCATTTGTCAAAAATAACTCATAAATAATATCAGGATTGGGAACACAGCTAATCTAAGTGCCGATTGATTGTCACATTATAAATATAGATAATTATTATGTCATTTTTGATAGAAAAGTGTTGTTATTAATATATCTAAAACAAATTGCTTTTAGCTACCATGCCTTGAACCCAGTATTCAATTACAAAGAATAAATTTCGATATTGTTATGTTATTGTTAAGACAGTTGTATGTCCTTGATTCATCAAATAGAGCACATATATTGATAAGATGTAACTTCATGTTTAAATAATAAGTATTTAATTTCATTTGGTGTACCTACTTATTACAAACTGATATTAACAAAGCAAGATGAAAATGTGAAGTATACAGTCCATAAATCATAATTTTAAATAGACATTACAAGCATTTCTGTGTTCTGGTTTGAAGGGCATTGTAGCTAGCGAAATTACTGGGCATATGAGACATAATATCTGATGTCTCGGAATGATGAGTGCAATGCAGTGTTTTTTATGGTATTAAGAGTTCTGGGTGACACTGCAATTGTTATGGACAGGCGGAGGCTTATCATTAGGCGAACGACTTGCTCGTCTGATCACTCAATAACATTAAAAAAGACAACACTTTGTTTTGTATTCATGTGTGTATGAAGATGACGAAATAGTGTTTCAAACCTGCTGGTAAAGTAAAAGACCAAACATTCCAACAGAAACTTACCGTGAGCAATGATCTTGAAGTAGGTACGGAAGAAACGAAATCATTTGTAGACGAATCCTGGGACGATTGGCTATCATCACAAGAATAGTCCGACTGGTTAGATTGGCTATCACTAATTTCCAGCTTCATTGTCATCAGTCCAAGTACACAAAAAGTACAATGATTGCGATAAATTTACGTAATAACGTAATTGATCAGTACGCAGCACTTTATAACAACAAAACTCTTGCTATGAACCTTTTCTATTCCGCATTTACCGTCGTTACAATTTTTTTTGACAGTTCAATAATGACAGAAACGATACGAAATCAAAATAAAGGCGCCTCAAAAAAATATTAGCTCCACGAAGGTGAACACAAAACACAACAATGATGACTCATCATTGCAGTTGATTTGGTACGACCAACGATGTGGGGGTGGTGACGTAGTCGTCGTTATTTGGTTTGGTTGGGGATCTTGGGGATGCCCTTCTTCTCCTTAGAATATATTATGCATTATTTCAAAAGGCCATAACCGCCTATTGGTCGCGTGAACAGCTATACTTTTTGGAATGGACTTTACTCGTCAACCCAACTAAATTGTTGTCTTGTTGGATGACCTCATCGGTTAGAAATATACTATGGCGTGATATTCGACCAATAGGAAGAAGTGCTAAAGATGACGTCACGAATTTTCGGAAATTGTAATCGATTCGATTGAGATTCGATTCAACTCCGACTACTAAGGCCGCGTTCAGAAATCACCCAGTTAATGTAATTATTACCCTAACGCCGTTCAGAAATGACTCAGGTGAACTTTGACATTTACCCTGAGCCGTTCAGAAAACCAATTGGGGAGAGTAAAAGTTCACCTGACAGGTGAAAATATTCACCGATAAAAAAGCGGGTTACGATTCTCACCTGTCAGGTAATAGTTGTCAGTTGTCATTTTCTTTTACATTTTGCAATATTTTTACATTGGTTTTTTGTACATATAAATAAAAAAAAATAAAAAAAATACAACCGAATAGAGAACCTCCTCCTTTTTTGAAGTCGGTTAATAAGCGATTCGTGTATTTGAAGCAAAATATAAGGTAAAATTCCGATATTAGCCAAAATAACGCAGTTATATCTGATAAACAAAAGCGCGGGAAATCTCGGTCTTGAAAATGATTGGTTTTGATTGGCTGGCTTACTGTATTACTCGATGCCCGTTCAGAAAGGCGTTAGTTAATTTTTAACTTGGCATACTACTGAGATTAACTGACAAGTATTCACTCGTGAACATTTACCCATTTCTGAACGCGGCCTAATAAATATATTATTAGTTATGTAAAAATATAAACAATACGAACATATGTAAAAAAACGATTATTTATTATTTAAATAATGTTATCTTTTCAATGTAAATGTAAAGCAAACCGACTTAATATTCTACGTCCTTTCATTCCATTATTTGTATTTTTTTACTTACATTATTTAATATCGCTTTTGATATAAACAGAACTATTTGTTTTGTTAACATTTACGGTTGCCCACGTAAAGAGCTGAATCAGTTTTTGCATAATTTCGTTTAGCTTATGTTTAACTGACCACCAGATACAGTATAAAATCTAACTTACAAAAAAAAACATTTTTTACCAAAATTAGTAAATATTCACCTAAAATATAACCTCCATTTTAATTACAGGGGTTTTCTAATACTTACCATCTCTTTATCCTACTTAAGTAAATTACTCTACATAAATCATTGTTTGCCCAAGTACAGTAAATGAACTCGATTTTTTTCGTACACAAATACCACGGGTTTGACTTAGGCTCTACAAGTCTCGCTAGTCACCCCTTCAAGTCGCTTACCCTATTTGACCGTTCGCGTCATTTAAGGCCTCCCTCGCGAGCTTCTGGCTCATAAACACTCTAGGCCCTAGAGTGTATATGAGCCAGAAAGTCTCTAGAGTCTAGGGGTAAGAGCAATTTGGACTACAGTAGGAAGTAATAAGTAGAGTGTAAACTTGCATGGTAAGATTTGGTGGTCATTTACTGATTGATCTGCCGATAAAATTTTTTTAAAGAAGTGTATGGGATCTCAAAGATTATTTTGATGGTCATTAAATTTTTTCCCATTTCGTTTACATGTTATTTTAATGTTTTCCACATGATTCAACTAACATCGCTTACCCAAATCGAAACAGTCTAACTCCAGAATATGAACTTTCTTCAGAATATGAACCTTATTTAGGGATTCATTGTCAGAAAAAGAAGAAGTTCTTCAAATGACAATGTAACTTTTAATTTAAATGTCAATGTCTTTTTGACAAAGCGTATCAGGACAGCTGACATGATACGCTGACATCTGACAGCAGCTGATGAGTGTTTTCGTTTGTGCACCACATGCACAATTTCATAAATTAATTTCTATGGAAAGTATTGAAAATGTCTATATTTCTTCTTTCTGCTAGTCAATTAAATAAACTGTAGTTAAACTAGGGCATCATATATTATCAGGTACTATTTTGTTTATATTCATGTTCATTCAAGAAAAACAGTTACTTGAACTAATTACCTACCGCAGATATTTCTCATGTTTCTTGTCCTATTTCGTAAATAATACAATGGTATAGTTTAGGCTACTTTCCAGCCTATCCTAACGCAGCTTTAAAATTTTCAAAGTTTTGTCAAATGTATATTATGCTTTCAACTATCAAGTTAAATATGCATTAGGATGATTGTTTTTATGGCTGCTGTTTTGTTTTAGTGCGATGTCAGGGAAGAAGTGTAAGCACTGCGGGTCGTCAGAGATCGAGGTCGATCCCGCGCGTGGCGATGCCGTCTGCACCAGCTGTGGGACAGTTTTGGAGGACAACATCATAGTCGCGGAAGTTGAGTTCCAGGAGAATGCTCACGGCGGCGCTTCAGCTATCGGCCAATTCGTGTCTGCTGACTCTAAAGGCGGTGCTACGGGATTTGGAAGAGGTTGGTGTACTATATGAGTTTACTTTGATTTTATCGATAGCTTTATAGATATGAATAAGCTGAGTTTCCAGTGTGCAAGTATAAGTTTTATAGCTTACTTCAATAGCTACTAATTGACACAAGAGTTAAAGTATCATTTAGAATTCTAACATCTTTTTATATTTTTCCAGCCTTCAATGTGGGAATCGGTCAAGAATCAAGAGAAGTCACATTACGTAAAGCTCGAGAGGGCCTAACCAGCCTCTGCCAACAGTTACGTCTGAATCAGCAATGCATAGACATTGCCTGTAACTTTTATAAAATGGCCCTGTCTCTTCATCTCACCATAGGTCGTCCTGCAAACCACACACAAGCTGCATGTGTCTATATGACATGTAGATCAGAAAAGACTCCTCGTATCCTTTTATAAATCATAATTTTGGCTCTGAGAATCTCTTGAGATTTCTCTCTCTATACATAAATTATGCTTATCTAAAAATTTTGGTTGTATTATAAAAAAACAAGCTCTTGCTTAGGGGCCTAATGCTTTCCTGTGAGAGCTTAACATTTTTTCAGGGAATATATTCTTATTATATTTTGTGTAGAATAAATAAACATCTTAGCCAATAATAGGATGGTAACCTGGTCCATATCCAAAAATACTAAGTAAAACTCAATAGAATGCATTATCAGTTTCCATCAGATGAATGATATCATTTAATAATCATAGGTATATATTTTCATTAAATATTTCTTTCACTCATCATCACTACAGTACCCACAATATCCATATTATGTACTATTTATTCTATGTCTACATAATTAAAAATAGGAGTAATCAAAATAAGTCAGCCTAAGCTCCATAGGTGTACCAGTAGTACAGATTAATAAATAAGCTAGTAGTTCCATCCACCTTCCAGCAACTTCTATGTACCTATGTATATTCTTGAGTATAATTTCTTTAGCATACTTGACAGATCTTTTGATAGACGTGAGTGATGCTGCTTCAATCTGCTGTTATCAACTGGGGCGTACCTATTTCAAACTGGCAAGAGCTCTGTGTATCATGATTCCTCCAAATGGTGAGTCAAGTTTATCTACTTTTTTTTATGTAACTAAATGACGAAACAAGCTGGTTGTTCGCTTGATGGTAAGCATATGCCAGCCCATAACAATAACAGCACCACCTGGAACTTTATTTTGCAAAATTCCGCGCAGCACTGCACTGCGCACTACTAACGTATTTTCCTGTCTCTATGCATAGCTGTTTCATGCTTTATTCATTTTCTACTGGGCAACATCATGCTTAGTTTTGTATTTAAAAACATTACTATTTGAATAAAAATCTGTCTGGGTTCGTCCAGTTTTTATTTCAAAGTATGTATTGTAAAAAATGATTTAGTTCATTTCATGTTTGTGTGTAATTTGTATAGAATATCGGAACTTGAAAAGGGCCCATGGAATGGATGAAGAAAGGTACAGGTAGGCATTTTTGATAATATTTTCACATGATAGACGACAATGTGAAAAGAGAATTTTATATATCAAGTTCACTTCTAAAATATCAAGAACCTAAGTGCAGTAATTTTTGTGCAAAGATTTAGTCTATGTATATGTGTGTAAACTGAAATTTAAAATGAGCAGCAATATGTTTAAATTAATATTTCCAATACATATTTTAGACAACAAATTAGGCTACATAAAACACCTAAATATCAATGGAATTTGGCAATATATTATATTTTTCTACAAAATTAATAATCATTATCCTACTGTCAAATCCACATAATGACAGAATGATCAAAATGCAAAGCCGAGTAGTTTTGTAGTTGAGTATAAAATTAAAAGTACAGTTTAATAATTCTAATATATATTTTTAATGATTTCGTAGGGAAAGAGTATAAGATTAGAATCTAAGAATAGTTAGAGAGCTTTTTACAACACCCATATCACATTCTCAAGGTACTTATCTGCTACATGATCAATATACACAAGTACATATTTTTAATTTTCTAACATAACAACAATTTAACATTCCGGGAATGGATAAGTATCATAATTTTGACCCAAATTCTTTACAATTTAATTAGTAAGGTGCACTCTTATACAGAATAGTAAAGAGGGCGAGATCTGGTTGTTTGTCAGTCCTCATTTGCGGTAGGATTTGCCATGGCAGCATTCACTGTAGGTCCATAGTAGATGAGCTCTGGTATCTGGCCGCCTTGCACTCCAGTCCCATTGGTGCTCTCTGATGAACAATGGAACTGAAATGTCACTGTTCCCATGTAAACTTCACTCAAGCCTTCTTGTCCAAAATAACTTAATTCACTCCCATCTAATATAGCTGAGGCTGTGTAGAAACACTCTGGCTCTATTTGGATTGGATTTTCAAAGTACACATGGAAAGTGTTACTTGATCCATCAGAGAAGAATTTCGTGTTGTTTTCTGCTAGTACTCTTCCCAGGCGCTTTAATTCAATCTTTACATTATAATCAGCTGCTCCGTTTGAAGATCCATAAAGTCCAAAGCCAACAACAAAAATTCTTTTATCCACACAAAACTGTATAGAGTCACATCTTCCTCTGTACCTCCATTGGTTACTTCTGTATGCACACGACTGGAACCTGTGGCATATCTGAAATTGAAAACAAAATTCATACTTTAGTATGATGCAGAAGTACCCTAACATTTAATATAATACCTTTACATAGATTATAAAATTTATATTTTTCTTCATTAAATGCTCACCTGGGCTTTGAGTCCTGCTCTTGGTTTGACTGGATAAGACAGTACTGGTTTGCTAGCTGCAGTGAAATGCAAGAATATGTCTATTGTCTCCTGGGGAGTTAATATTCCCAGTTGTGCTGCACTGTTCGCAAACTCCTCCAGTGACATTGTTGGGAATCTTACGAGATATATGGCACTTCCCAGCATAGCTCTCTTGTTGCTCGGTCTCGGGTCTATCTCTCTTCTAATGCACTCAGCATGAGCCCAAGATAAGGCAGCTTCAAATAAATTTATCTCCTTACAATTTAGCGTTTCCCTCGCTAATACCGACTCAAGTGTAGACACATCAATGTCAACAAACCCCTCTGACGTCAGGGCCATTTCAGCCTAAAATAAATTGCTTTTATTAGGTAGGGAAGGTTAATTAAAACTGCAATACAATTTGTAAGGTACTTTATTTAGATTTCTTACATGGAATGACTATAACAAAATTGTATCATTCAACAATACATGCTTGACAACATCAATATTTACAATTAACATTTGGAATCTAAGCAAACTGTATTGCAGTCTAAATTATTTTAGTTAACCTAGATTATGACTAGATACACACTTAAATTAGTGCACACTCTCATTATATTTGAAAACATTCACACACAATTCATAAAGTTAGCTCACAACCAAAAATTGAGTATACTTTGATGTTACAATTAATGGCACATTTTATCAGATCAAATATTTAATAGCAGTGTGAAATTTTCTCTTAGCACTAAAGAGCTACCAGAGGTGTATCACATTGTGCAAGTATACTTACAACTAATAAAGAGATTCAAAATATCAATTAGATTCATTTGAGCATAACTTTTGTAGCTTTTCAATTACAAATAGTGTTCAAGTTCTCTATGCTTTCTCTTTCTGGGCTGGAAAAGTTCCTACTGGAAGATTCTGAGAGCTCCATAAGCAGACTACTGTAGGAGGATGAAGGTTCAAGGTAGATGGTTGCTAGGTTCTCTGTTGACTCACATACCTGAGCATCGATCACTTCCCAGCATCTCTGCATGAGTTCTGGCTCCTCAAACAGCCGTGATTGGCTGAGCAGGAGGCACGCATTCTTTGCTGTTAGGCTCGTCTCCAAATAATTGACACAGGCTTTAGCCAAATGTGGCACTATATACTTCTTGGCAACATACAGAGTTGATAATACTGTGTCAGCTTCTAATTGTATTTCATCACAGTAAATGTATCTGAAAATGAGAAGAATGCTAATTAATGTTACGAACATTACCATCAAACTTGACATTGGTCATATTGCAAATAGGAAGTTGAATATTTTATCTTACTTGAGAGCACATTTGGAGGTAAACAATATTTAAATTTTTTATTTTATGTTTGTTAGTTTGTGTCCTTACTTTAGTAAAGTGAGGAAGGCTGATGGCTCTACATCTGGAACTTCTATTTCTTTTTTGCATTCAGCTAAACCTCCGTAAAACATAGCATAGAACACTGAGCTGGCTGTAGCTAAGACGTATTTGTGTGCGGGAATTACTTGTGTGTGTCCTGAAAAGATACAACAAAACTTATGACAATTACTGACTGTTGAATTTATAAAAATGTGTTTTAGTATGCTAGTTTGTTGTTGTTAGTTGTATTTTTTTTTACTATGACTACAGTCTACAAAATGAACTAAGTTGGATGAAACTTTCTTACCAGATCCACCAACTATAAATGTAATGTCCGACATGAGTTGATTGTTGAACATAGCTGCATTTCTTTCGCGGACTGTGGGCTTCGTGGCCTGCCAGTTAGGGTCGAGAGTCGCCTGGCCTGGCGGCGGCGAGGGGGACGCGGTCGGTGAAGAAGTGGCACTTGTCGATCCGCACGGGGACGGCGGTCCGCTGTAGCACTGAGACACTTGTGTGCCCGTCTCACGCTGCGACACCATGTGAGGCGATGACAGCGACAATCCCCCGCCATTATTTATGTTTTCAGCTGTAAAGAACAACATGAATGTAAACAAGAAAAATCGATAATAGCACTAATAAGAAAATCGTTATTCCGAGACCGGTCTCGCGACGTCCGTTCCTAATATAACTCGGACCGTGACACAGTATTGTAATCAATTCAGTGACGCTAATTAACCTGTGTATTGACCTTAGAAAACGTCGCAAATACAACTTTAAATCAATAAGAATTCTGCGCTCACCATTCATCCAAGCGTTTGTCTGGGTCTGAGCAATTGACATAGTGTCTCTACCTTCCTGTAATCTTTTCTGAGGCTTTGAAACTATTCTTGAACATAAATTCGACATACTGATTATGTCAAATCACACTATTTTTATATTACAATCTAAACATTTGCGGAACGAAACGAACTAAAAGTTGCAGACGGCCATTTTGTTTCCATTGGCATATCGGTAGTGTTGCCAGGTCCAACTTTTGTAAAACGGGATGTGTACCATGAAAAATCGAGAGATAAATGAAGACAAAATTAAAAAAAATCGGGAGACTATTATTGCATAATATCCTAAAATTGTTTTCATTGTGGAGAGTTTTCTACCCATGTATCACTTTCCGACGAACTTAGAGACATTTCCCGTCCACCACAAGTCCACAACGCGTTTAATTTCAATGATTAAATGTCTTTTTTTCGCATCACTTTCAAAGAAAATAAGAAAAAAGTATAGAAATCAAACAGACAGAGTAGGTGTAAAGGTAGAATATGTTCAATTTGAAAATCCTTTATATGAAATTACTTTACCATGAGCTTTATTACTTCTTAATTTGGTTGCATCTTTCATTAACAATAAAAAAATGAACAATAACCAGTTTAGTCACCCAACACCGTTGTGTTTACATTTTATGAAAGTAAACAAGTAAAGAAGTTTGCTATTTAATGTTTAGCTTATTTTTTTATTAGATTAGATAATGATTTATTGTCACACAACTGCAAGAAATAATTACAAAACAATACTAAAAGCTAAATTGTTACAATGTGCGGCCTTATCGCTTATATTGATCTCTTCCAGACATTCTTTTGATGGAGAGAACCCAAAGAAACTGTAATATTATATTATGTCGGTACTTTATATTGGGAATATGTTATTCCTCAATGATGTTACGTCTAAGACATGTCATTACGACTTTATTACACAGTAATGTTATAAAGTTGTTATTTTTATTGTGGAGTCTACGACCCCAAATAGCTTGCAAAAGAAACAACGGGAGGATAGATTAGAAAATCTGAACACCGTGAGATTTCTGTTAAAATCAAGAGGATCCCGTAAAATCGGGACACCTGACAACATGGCATATCGGAGAAGAGAGTGCTGCCATGTTCTAAATTAAAAATTCCACGAAATGCGATGCCAACATAATTAATAAGTAAAAAACATTACAAGCTTACAAATAAACACGATTTCATTTTATAGTTCTTGTAGGTCTTCGAATTATTTTTATTAGTTATTCGATTTTATTATATGTATAGATATAGGCTTGCGTTTGACCGCTATCTCACCTGTATGTTGTTAAGTGACGATGCGGTCGAAGATGTAGCACGCTCGCCTAGAAGAAACCTGTTCACTCTTGTCTTATAGACACCCAGATTATAGCTATCCGGAAACACATACCGGCAGAGAGTTCCACTTCTTGGCTATTCGCATTATGAAGATCGAAGCAAAGCGCTTGGTGCGAGCAGGAGTCAACCATAAATTGATGACGGCTTTTTTTATAATTTTTGAGGTACAATATGTTATATTATTTCTAGTAATATTTCATAATCGTCATTCATCATCATTATTATAACCCATCCATCGTTGGAAGGATCATACGTATAATTTACCTTACAATGGCAACATTCTTATTGCACATGCGTGATTGGACCTTTAAAACGTCAAATAAGTTTCGTTCGTAAACAAATCAACTAAAAGACGTGCATCATGATCTGGTATTGATTGCATTGTTTAGGTGTAATGTAGGAAACATGGTATTATAAATGTGCATGTGCAACAAGAAACTACAATGTAATTAGGTATAATATAATAATTACAAATTTATAAATAAAAAATAGATTTGGTTTCCTTTGATTAGTTTCCCAAGGTACCACATAAGCACCGAAGTATATAGATACTTATTATGGTACCTAAGTACCTACCACTTATAATACATTAGTTAGGTACGTACTTTAAACAGCTTGAAATATTTATAGATACTTATAATATATCGAGTATACTACGATGAGTGAAGTCATGTTTGCGATAAATGCTGGATGCCGCGGCGCAATAGGTACAGTGCCACGTAGGTCTTCAAATTCAAAATTGCAGACGCGTACCCACGGGCACGATCAGTAGGCCACGCCTAGGACCTACACAATAAAATATACCTAGCAGTAACTCGAGGATAGTGATGTAGCTTCCATTCAGTGAAATGATTTTCAGTTCTCGGCTTTATCTCGCACACCACTGAGAATGCAGGTTCTATTCCCGTTACGGGCAAATGTTTGTACACAGAAAATACCCTAAGTACTTAATTGCGTCGAGTCTGGGTGTTGTTGGATCCCTGTTCTCGTACATACTTCGTTCCCTGGGGAACCAGGATCTACTATGGGCGTTATTTATTACTAGCCGATACCTGCAACTCCTTCCGGGTATTTAGACAATACACAGTACACACACACACATTCGCATTTACGATACAAGTAGGAATATTGAATATATTACTCGTGGTAGGTCTCTCGTATGCGGGAGGTCGTCTTGGTAGGTACCACAGCTTTTTTAGTTATTCTGCCGCTAAGCAGTAGTGCGCAATCATACTGTTGCGGTTCCGGTTTGAAGGGCCAAGTAGCCAGACAAAATTATTGGGCATACACGACTCGCTCGCCTCATCACTCAGTTTCATAAAAAAATATATATGTAGGTATAGTAGGAATAATTAGTAGGATTTATTTGATGATACCTCGACTGAGAGGGCGCGGGCGTTGCGTTCGATGCGCTCGCGGCGCAGCTGGCTCCTGGCAGTTCAGCTCGGCGAAACGACCGTCTTCGTCAATGAGGCTCTCGAAGAAATCCACGCTGCTGTTCATCGATGACCGGCCTTGCAGATGACATGCATACCAGATGAAACTGAAAATTAAAATGGCGTAGAGTTAATCTACTTGGCTATGATGCGTGTATGACTTCACTCATTGGGTAACGCTAAATCACTACATAGTATAAAACAAAGTCGCTTTCTCTGTCCCATATCCCTATGTATGCTTAAATCTTTAAAACTACGCAACGGATTTTGATGCGGTTTTTTAATAGATAGAGTGATTGAAGAGGAAGGTTTATATGTATAATAACCGTGCGAAGCCGGGGCGGGTCGCTAGTTTAATATAAGTCACATTTTTTAACAGAGAAATTCCTTTAATAGAGCCGTGATGCATGGAAAATCCAAAGGCATTAATTTATAGAACGTAATGATTATTTTATCTCTGGGCATTTAGTGATCTTAATTTTTATTTTTTTTTGCTTGCGTTTGACCACTATGTCACCTGATGGTAAGCCACGATGCGGTCGACGATCTAGCACACTTACCAAGATAGTACCTGTTTTGTTTAGGTAAGTTTCAAGTTAAAATGTATTTGCATGTTTCTTTTATGCTTCAAGTGATTGAGGGCCATCGGCTACAAGCTGGCTGCCTTTGTATTTTAGTAAAATGGTAGAATGATTATAAATTATAAGTAAAGTCATTGTGTTTGGGTTAAACTTTGGTCTGTGAAGTGAAGCCTACCTATAGCTTGACTAAAGAACTTTTCAATTTGTGATTGAAATACAA
This sequence comes from Petrophora chlorosata, assembly GCA_951640565.1. NCBI lineage: Eukaryota > Metazoa > Arthropoda > Insecta > Lepidoptera > Geometridae > Petrophora > Petrophora chlorosata. The sequence goes on along the minus strand of OX621207.1, from coordinate 6,657,469 downwards.
GCTGAGTCCCAGACGGTGGTCGAATTTATTCTTTCCGAAGACCCTTGTATGATAATAGTAGTCTTAGGCGTGGGTTTTGGAAGATACATTTTCCCTACCAAATATAGTAAAAAAGACGCGTGTTGATAGAAACAGTGATAAATCTACCTGACCACATAAATTATTACGGCTTACGCGTAATATTACCTCGATGGTTTGTGGAATTTGCTGTTTATCCGGTTTTTATGTGAGTTTAAACATGTTCTATTTTTAATATACTTCGCTAGGTTTTTTAAAGACGAAAAACTAGTATTTTAAAATTAGCAACAAGTTACTGCATCGTAGCGAAAACTACAAAGCCACTTGACTCTGGTATGCCGGGATCGAGCCTCCTCTTAAATAGAATTGATAGGTAATACGTAGTACCTACCTAGTTTACCTCTAAATACCTGTATTACCTATACATATTATATATGTGATTTGTTAGGTACCTCGTACATGGTACAGAAAGTACTAATGGACTCATTTCGACAAATGCCGCGTGGATATAATGTACAAATCTAAAAGGAGACTTGGGAACTCCATTATTAGTTCCTCTGTTCTGTAGGCAGAGTTTTAGTTTTCAAAAAGTTATGGACACATTTTAAGAATTTTTATCAGTGAAGCTTACTAGCTTGAATTTTTGAGAACTTAGCTAGATTTTTTTTGCCATTTATGTTACACTGATTTTACTGATTTAAAATCTTTTCCGAAAATCACGAGATGATTAAGTACGCCTGTACTTAATGACTTATATGAAGCGTTGCAAATGAGTCATGATGCCCTAGAATCGAGGGCGTCATTCTCTAGATGCTTCGGTCTAGTAGTTCTCTAGATACTCGAGCCACAGAATAGATAAGAGTATATCTCTATATTACTTCTAACAAGGGGATTCTTGACAAGGGGAGTTCAGAGGTTACAGGTAATTGACACTAAATGTTTTCAGGGTTGAACGGACGCACAGCCACAGCAATACAACACTTACCCGTATATATAAAATTTCAGGTTGAATATAAGTATTATATGAGATTATATGTTACTGGTATTATATGTTACTAAAATTATAGGTTTCTCGTATGCGAGAGGCCGTCTGGGTGGGTACCACAGCTTTGCCAGTTATTCAGCCGCCAAGCAGTAGTGCGCAACATTACTGTGTTCCGGCTTGAAGGGCATTGTAGCCAGCGAAATTACTGGGCATTATGAGACTCAACAGCTATGACGGGGACAGGGTGACGAGCCCGCGCCGCGCAGGATTGTGCAAAACAAAGTTCTGGTGGTGCTGTTATTGTTATGGGCTGGCGTATTGCTTACCATCAGGCAAACGACCAGCTCGACTCGTCACTTAGTTACATAAAAAAAAATAATAGATGGGTACGTAAATATATGAATGGCCAAACCCGAAACTATGAAAAATTGTGAAAGGAGTGCTTGCCGTTGAAAAGTCTTCGAAATGTTTATTGGTTAATTATTTTTTAAATTCGAATAACAGTGATGAAAGAAAATCACCAATAACCCATAGTTATTTTGCTCTAACTGCTGCCCACGACGTCGTCCGCGTGGGATTTGGTTATATCGCGATCCCTCAGAAACCCTGTGTTTAATTTGGGATGAAAAAGATCCTGTGTCCTCCGAGCTACAGGCTATCTCTGTACCAAATTTCATCAAGATCTGTTTGCCGTTTAGTCGTGAAAAGGTAACAAACAGACAGAGTTACTTTTGCTAAATACTATAAGTATAAAACGTCGCTTTCCGCGTCCTCATGTCTGTTTCTCCGCTTTCTTCTTCTAAAAGTAGCAACGGATTTGGAATAGTTTTTCACATCATTTAGAGAATTTATTACTGAAGGTTAATATGTACAGTACACGCTTATAAAGTTTTTGTATAATAGAGAAAATTCAATGTTTTTTAATCAAGCCGTAAAAAAATTACACCACATTAGTAAATTATATGGAAATGGGCCTGGGCCCTAATTCACTATGACAACTTGGCGATTCCTTGCTTCAAGGAAACGTCGATTCCTTCAATAATAAACGACATCTGCGAAATTTGTATTCTCTATGATCGTCATATATATGAATATATAAATGCGTCATAGAGATGTCGTTTATTAATGAAGGAATTGACGTGATTTCGAAGCAAGGAATCGACGTGATTTCGCCAAGTTGTCATAGTGAATTAGGGCCCTGTGCGAAGCTGGGGTGGGTCGCAAATGAAAACAAATATCCAATCGGGACCTTAAGTAATTGGAAACGTTATCAGATACTATTTTTTCGTATAATTACTAAAAAACATATGTTCACAAAAGAAGTGAAGAAAAAGGTTTAAACAAATAAAGGCGTAACGTGTTTTTTCACGTGCCGGACGGAAATTGATAATTTCTTAAAATAATTTCAAACGAAACAAAATATACGTGTTAAGAACACGGACGGGATTGTGGCCTTATGTGAACGATGCACGCCACCTCCCTGTCCAGACCTATGCTACGGCCTTTACACTTACGACGATGACGAATGCCTTTAGGATACCAATATCACCATTATGGTAATATTTTTTGTTATTGGCGCAAGCATTTGTTTCGTGTCTGGGTGTTGTGGGACCATGGTCTTCATAGTGCCTGGTTCCCTAGATACTCGGGAATCCTAGTTAGGGTCAGGATCCATGAATGTATATCCATGAATTGTAATATATTCTACTAATATTATGAATGCGCAAGTTTGTGAGGATGGGTGGATGGATGGATGGATTGATGCTTGTTGCTCAATCACGCAAATACTGCTAAAAGTGTTTTGATAAAATTTGGTATGTAGGTACTTTAGGTCCTGGAAATAGACAAAGGCTACTTTACTTTTTACTTTACTTTTTATTCAGGGAAACCGCGGGTGAATCCACGGGGCGCAGCTAGATTCGTCGATCGTATAACAATATTTTTTTTCAGTCTTACTGTGGTCTTACCCCAATATCAAATAATATAATATAAATAATACTAATTTTTTTTCTAAAATCGTATCGTAATAAATCATAATTATATCTTAAAAACTGTAACTTAAGTTAACATGATTAGGTTTTTTCCGAAAACCTCTAGGTAATAGATACTTACTTCCTTAACTTTAATGCTCTCTCAACTTTTATTAGTATCATAAGGAAATAGTACATCTTTATAAATAACCGGGGAAATATTTATACTTATTATTTCCGTAGTTATGAACATTATCAGATTCCTTTATGTCTTTTGTTTCTTGTAATATCCTTAAAATAGATTTGTGTTAGTTGTAAATGGGCTTGTTTCCGGTGAATATTTTATGTCCTTAAGAAATTCTGGTGGTGAAAACCGTATCAAAATCCATCAAGTACTAATTAAATGAACAGGCAATCGCAGTTGCTGATAACGACTGTTTTTTTATGTAACTGAATGACGAGACGAGCTGGTCGTTCGCCTGATGGTAAGGGCCACGCCTGCCCATAACAATAACAGCACCAACCAGAACTTTGTTTTGCAAAATCCTGCGCGGCGCTACACTGCGCTCGTCATCCTGAGACGATTAGCTGTTGAGTCTCATAATGCCCAGTAATTTCGCTGGCTACAATGCTCTTCAAACCGGAACACAGTAATGCTCGCGCACTACTGCTTGGCGGCTGAAAAACTGGCAAAGCGGTAGTTTCATCATACTATTTTGAGGAGAGACAATTATATATTATGGTTATCTCTCCACTATTTAGAACAGGTAGGTTCTACCTATAACTTATAGCTTATAGGTGTAATTCACATTTTATATGTTAATGCGGAAACTTTCACGTCCCGAAATACTTATATTTAAAATAAACGAGCGTATTATGTAGAATTACTTTTATAGACATTTCCTATATCATAAAACCTCAGTTCTGTCTTTTTCCCAGTTTCCATTGATGGGAATCTGGCTTCCTATCAAAGATGAGTTAGAGTGAAAAAGGTTATTGGATCAGCTTGAAGCTATTTAAAGAAAGAAAGTGAAGAATCTGTGCTGTTCTGTCATTATGCTCATTTCAATAGTCTCTTTGGTGTATCTCATCGGTTCATAAATGTCTCTTGTACCATGGACGAAGGTTGCATTATTGGAAACCGCAATCTCCGTCTTCGTAGTTCCTGCAGGGGAATTATCTAACTCGAATACCGATTCCGATCGCTTTCAATTTCAAATTTGGAAGGCGTTAGCATCCTTCAAACTGCGATATCGATCATTTTTAGCGATCATGGTTGGGATAAGGATTGGGACGTGGACTTGGAGTAGAAAAGTTAGACAATCCCATATACAAATACCGATCATGAGATATATTTGTAAGTTATCGGGATCGGTGTTCGAGTTACACGATTGCCCTGCTGGTTCCCTAGATACAGGGAATCCTAGTTTGGGGCCAGAATCTGTAAACCTACATATCCTATGTGGTCGTGCGGTTGTTGAACAAGTAAAAATTACTTCTCAAATATATCACTAAAGATGTGATTTAGTTTCCACTCGAAAATTGAGACTTGATTTGTAATAAGTTTCAAAATTTAAGTGTTTGCATCTAAATTAGCGAAAGTTGTACAAGAACACAACACAAATTGTGTAACAAAACAACTAAGATAATAAATAACGAGATAACACCGATTAAGCAAAATGTCTGCGATGTAGTCTATAAGTAGGTCTTCGTCTTAATGCCTGCCTGAATCATCCTTGATTGCACAAAAACATCAAATATATTGCCTGACACTGTGACCGGCACAATAATGTTAACAACGGGGGCACCCGTCCAGTTAACAGTATTGTGCCAAGGTTTAATCGAAAGCCGATTTTTGTTTAAATATTTTGACTCTTTTAGTTAGGGCTATACAGTACCTTTTGTATTGTATTTGAATTGGTGAAATTGGCAATATAAACTTCTTTATTGCAAAATATATATTTTTATAGGTTGTGACTCTGCCTTTCAGCGCCTCTATCGTTCTGGCTTCCCGCTGATAATTCGAATCACCTTCATCAAATCTAATAAACAGATTTCCTTAATGCTGCATTTATTTGAGCAGGTTTAAATAACACATGTAAAACCGGTTACTTGTAAAATTGTTGGATACAAACAATACTTGCGAGATTTACTAAGCAAATACGAGTTGTAGCTTAAAGACCTATTTTATTTTCTAAACAATTAACGATGTGATGAGAATGTATCATTATAACAGTCATTTAAGATAACACTCGGTATAATAGCTTACTGGCGTCTTGGACAAACAAGTCTTATTAAGCTATTAATAATGTAAACCACATTTAAATGAACCGCATTAAGTCATAGATAAGAAGCACAACAAACCGGTAAACAAATAGCACCAAATCGGCCTTAGTGAAGATCCAGCGAAGCAGCACCTTTCCCAGTACCACTGGTAGCTTTGCTGGAGTCCTTATTCTCCCTTCCTTCATTTCATTCCCTCAGGACATCGGCTATGCCCATGACCACTGATGATAAAGATCCGTAATATCCATAAACCAAGCAACTTTAACAAAACACTTTCACAAAATGTAACGGGCTTGAAAGTACTCTCACTTGCTGTAAATATTTTTTTTAATTTGGAACAGGACTGTTTAATCGATAGCTATGCGCGCGCGCTGCTGCGTTGGACAGAGCTGACTGGCCGATCTGTGAACGCGCCGGCGACTCTTGCGCAAGGTCGGTAGGGACACCTACCCCTGCCTCCACTGCAGCTCATTCAGATCAAGAAAGTAGATGATGTCATAGTTTTTCAATGCAGATCATGATGTACAAAGGTTATGAATTTACTTCTTGGCAGGCGATACTAACCTATATTATGTAGGTAGGTATCTCGACGCTCTCAGATAAAGGTTCTTTATCGCAATTGTTTTATCTTTTTTTCAATATCTTATCTTTTTTGCCATTTGGGTTGGCGTTGTTTGTTGTTGTTCATGTTTTTAATTATTTGGATTGCGGGAAGTTATTTCGTTGAAAACTGTTATTAATTTTTTCTGGTATTTTGCATGTTTTGTCCATATTATGCGTGTTTATCTGGCGATTTCTGTATCAATACTAAGTTGTGCTTGCAATTTATACCAGACAACTTAATCTTAATTGGTCACGTATGTATTATAATAAAATGTAACCTCAGCATTTCCGACAGCAACGGCATAGTTGGCGGATGAGGAAGGTCACGCCGCCGCCGATATATTTTTATTTGTCTTCGCCTTTCATAGAGCCTTAAGGTCGGCACATTTTATGAGCCCAAAACACTAGTGAACCCGTCGCGGTGAATTTTCGACTGCAAGTAAATTGTTATTCTATTGAGGAATTAACAAACAATGTAGAAAATCTTAATTGGGGTCGCTTGCAAAAGTTCTTTATAGTTTATTGGTTTTAAATGTCATGTATATATGCATGTGAGCCATTTTATATGCTTAAATTGAAGTCTGTTTGTCACAATTTTACTAAAGTACGAAGTAGTAAGTAAGTAGTATTACGAAAGTGATCCGAAGAGCGCGCAGATGCGTTTATTTTAGCGTTGTCAAGTCGTGCTTAATTCTCACCTTATATTCATAGTGTACTCTTAGCAATAGGCAACGAAAGGTCTCGGGGTGGTTAGGGGCAATCAGTATGCTGACAGCGGCCGCCTGTGCCCGTAAGCAGACCATATTCTCATGCATTGATTGCCATTGTTCTCCTACTGTATAGACGCCTGTGCAGCAGTTTTATGCTCAGTTCGAGGCTTTCTGAGACTTGCCATATAGGTTTTCAATGTTCATCATGAAATCATGAACGAATACCTAAGTAGGTATTCGTTGATATTTTACTAAATTTTAATATTAATATGGTGTACCTAGGTTGTGACTTTAGTCATTTGCCAAATACGAAGTTAGTATAGTATATATACGCGTTACCAAATACACAAGTACTAAGTGTATGCGAATATTAAGACACTTACTAATCGTTATTAGTAAACATTATTTTGGGTTAATTAGTCAGTTTAGGATCTAGGAGAATTGATTAGCTTCACACTAATTGGTGTTGTTCTACCGTGACATAATTTTACCGAAAAAGTCGTTAATGAAAATGTATGAATTATGTGCATGAATATCAATCTAATCTACAATGATCCGTTAAATCAATAATAACCAAGAGCTCATCATATTTACCCTTCCGTGAAGTAGCTCTACAGTTATAAGATGTTTAAGGTCAGTGTATCTCGATATCATCTTCATTTCGACGTGATTCGATTTTGATTCTCAAGTTCTCAACTCTATTTACCTACAGAGAATATATAGTATAACATTAATAGTTCGGTTCTTACATACAAATATAGCTTAATAGGAAAACGTACGCGCTTCAGGGCAATGGTTGAATGACATTGAGTCGATTGTTGGCGACATTTGATTTCCATATTTGGTTCGATTTGGGTGGATTCCAAACAATGCTTTCCAATTGTCTACTTTTTTAACGTACATTAATACCTGAAATAGTGATTAGTAATTGAATTTGGTTGCATGATAAGGCATCATTCTAATCGCAGCGAAATAGGTTATGAACCAAATCAAATCAGAATGAGAAACGAATGGATGTTGAGATGCAGAAGCTGAGGCAAATGTATTTAAAATAAGGTACATACCATGTAAAGGCAATGTATACATATACGAATGTAAATGTAGGTACACCTGCTTGTAATTTGCCGAGGTACACGAGACTATTGACAAAATGTTGAAGAATAGAAAGCATATTTTATCAGAAGTCACTGAATTGCACAAGCACAAAGCTCTTACTGGCAACCCCAAAATAATAATCGAAGATACGAAACGAGCGGCTCTGTACCTACTTGCCTTTCACAAGGCCGAAAACATAAAGGATACCTACTTTTGAAAGGATATCGGACTAAGCCCCAGGAAACTTATTTGTTTACCATTATTGTCTCAATCCAGTTATGACTTGAAATATGTATGCCAAAACAAGGTCGTTATTTAAGCGGTTACAACTTTCCTCCAGGATGTAGGCACTTGAAGTTCTTACGTATGTACCTATACTTATAGGAACTTATATCCTTGGATTTTGAAAGCTGACGTAGATATTATCAAGATCTTACCATTATGCTTTGATTATATGGATTTGTTAACATTTTAGCTTATTTGAATAGTTAAAACAAAGATTTTGCAGGCGTGTCCTCGTCCGGTGATGATCACGAGATGCCACGTGTTTTTTCATGAAATGTGAATTATTTCGGAGAAAGGTAAGATCCGAGAACATTGGCAAAGTTTGCGTCCAACTATTCCAAGGTTCAATGGCCACATCGTCAACCACAAAGGAGGTCAGACAGATGCCCCTCGCGAGGCATGGTTGTCCTCAAAGCTTTTGAACGGCGCACTACTATTATCTTATTTTTGTTTAATATTCATTAATTAAAATATTTGTGCTCTTTCATAGGTGGATCGAAAAAGGTTCCAAAAAACACAAATGATAGTAATACCACAGAATAAATAAATGTACATGTCATAAGAAAAGAGTCATCTTTATACAAATAAGAAAGTGACTCTGAAATCAAGTCTCGAAACTCCTCGAAAATTGATTATGTAATATTCCGAATTCTGACGTCAGAAGATATAAAAATAAATAAGTAAAGTTATATTATGTGAATGGCTTTCATAATGATTAACGACAATATAGTCGCCGAAAATGAACTTTACGGTTTAAGTAATAAGGATTAAATATTGATAAATGTGATGCGGATACTGTTAATTGAAATTCGATCGAATATGTAAAAATATCTACTCCTTGATTCGTAGCCGGAAAGCGGAGTTATTATGAGCATGGGCGTCACCAGGTTGAGTTTGGGCAACAAAATGACTTAAAAAGAAAAAGATCTTCGTAACAATGGTGTCAGTGAATATGTCGTTAGAAATCTTCTACTTAGTACTTGCTCCATCCTTACACTGTCGTTTAAAATCAGGTTTATCAGACATAGATATAATTATATTTTAACTATTAAAAAACACATCATCATCGTTATCATCATCAGTCTATTACGTTACCACTGCTGGGACACGGGCCTTCTCTCATAGAGAGAGTACTCGTATGGGCCACCATACACACATAATTCATCTCGCTGGTCCAGTGCGGTTTGTTGAATGTCACCATGTCCTTGAATATGTTAAACAACATAAACCGCAAATTTTCCAAACCTCCCCGATCCAAAGTAAGGGCCAAGAGAAGCGTCGCGTCGTCTTTGTTATTTCCCTCGCCCCAAATGAACTCCTGAGTAGGCCCACGTCCGCAAGAATTGTAAGGTAAAGGTTGCGTTCTCCCAAGCGCCAATTCACTTCGTTGTTTCTTTTGGTCTTGAATTTCTCCGTGAAAGTAGTTACGTTAACGGTTAATTATTAATTTCCTTGTTTTGAAGCACGTACTGATTACGTGTCCGTTCTGTTACTTAAGAAGTTGGGAATAGGTAACAGCTTTTTTGTTGCATATTTTGTTTTAAACTCAATGAAGATGTTGTTTTTTCCTATTTCTCTTGTCTTACTTCTCTTTCATCCTTATTTAAGGTCCTGATCCTTAACAGTTCCATTATTGTTCCAAAAAACATAGTTGCGGTTCATCAAGACAAAAGTTAGTATATCTTTTACTAAAGAATAAAACAGCATAGTGTACCCTTAAGAACTCTGTGGAACCCTTAGGAAGTGTGCTAATATTACTATGTTCCAGTTTGAAGGAGATTGTTTTGTTTCAAGTGAAAATATATTTTTTTTTTTTACACTTAGTAGATCTATGTTTGGCCACTATCTCGCCTGATGTGAAGCGATGATGTGGCCTAAGATGGAGCACATAGATCTAGAGATTATATTGTTACATTATATGACCTAAGAGCCAGGGCGGCGGATGGTGGTGGATTCCTCAGGGTGGTGAGCGCAGTGCAGTGCCACTTAGATTTTGAAAAACAATGTTCTGGATGGCGTTTGCAACTGCTCATAAGAGCAGGTGAAAGATCTCGTCTCAACTTAATTACATAAAAAATATGCAATTTGTCGCGTGTCTGGCCATTTTGATGATCATGGTTCATGCAATCGTGCCTGACCTTGGGGTTTTTACAATACGTTTAGCATTTATCAGAGCATGTTTTAGTTACGTGATGTTTACTTCCATCGCTAAAGAACGCTGCACTGATGTTTTTTTGCCAAATATACTTAATCTTACGACCTCTAAAATTTATGTTCGTAGATTTATATCTTATGCAAGCCCCCAGGATGCTCTACTGACGACGTGACGCACCCAGTCTATATGTTAGATCTATTGCTTCTAATTATCTTTTAATATCGAATAATAACCATTTTGATTTCGAATATTTAAGAACCAAAACGACTTAGTATTGACATACAAAAACACCATTATTATTACTATCTCAATTTTCGGTCAATGTGGTCTCGCCGTTCCTGAATCACTCGCGGCCCTGTAATACATACCGTTTCTCTTGGTCGTTTAAAAAAAGTCAAGGCGTCCCTGCTCCTTCGACTTAATAAACACTTTGTCGTTTGTGGTCTTCTTGCTTTTGTATCGTTACTTCAGCTTATCTCTGTCTATCTGGTCCCAAACTGGCCGTTTTGATCCTGTAGACTTTGTCTTGTACAACAGTGGAAAAGTAGCCGATGAAAAGGATAGTCGTTGCCTTCGATAGAGAAGCGACGTTGTCAGACAAATATTTTTAGAGCATTTTTATTGCTTATAGAATTTATAGACGACGGACGCGTCTGCACGTGGTATTGCGATCCCTCGGGCAAAACGTAGTAAACTGAGATTAAAATTATTCTACAGTATGTCTTTCTCCGGATTAAGGCTATCTATGTGCCTGTCATCAAAATCGGTTCAGCCTTTTGGTCTTGTAAAGGTAACAAACAGACAGAGTTGCTTTCACATGTATAATACTAGTGTGGATGTTTGGCCACTCGCGATGATGTGGCCGAAGCTGAAGCAGGTAGATCTACTATAGGTAGAAGGAACAGAATGGGTCTAAGGATATGCTCAACTGAGCATCATTCCGAAACACGACTGTGTTCTGAGGGTGACGAGTCCAGTGCAGTGCCGCGGAGGATTTTGCATAACAATGTTCTCGTTGGTCTGCAACTGTTATGGGCAGGCGTTTTGCTTACCATCAGGAGAAAGGACTGATCTTCCCGCCATTATTCTTTTTAAAGATGCGCGATCTCTCTCCGTACAGACCCTTGTATCACAGCTCAGAGTTGACCATCGCGTGCGTTTTGCTTTGTGTTCAACCGGTTAATTGTGTCACAACAAACTGGTCGTATGCTTTTGAAATTGCAATTCTGTTTCCCGTTTTTATATCTCGTTCACAATACAGTTACGCAAAGAAACTGGTTGCAATTAAACTATGTGTTTTACTATAGAACAGGCGCCGTGATGAAATAGATTTTCCTTAAATGCCTTTGTTCTGAACTAATCGTTGTTTTGTTCTCAATTTCGCAGATATTGTCTTAGTCTCAACACTAATTGGAGCTGCTATAGGTACCTACTCTTTGTCGATTAGCAGATCGTTGGGGTTTGCCTGGTTTCGATACCTACATACTTAGCCTGCTTTTATAGTAATCAAGTGTTGTGTTACAATAATTAGGTACTCAAATTTTTGGGATTTCCAGGGCAGGTCAAAAAGAAAAAAGATAGGTATACTTACCTTTTCTCTTCCAGTGAGAAAGTTTTGTTCTTAGGAAACATCGGTTAAATTTTGGAGAAAATGAAAACCCAAAGTATTCATCAAATCAATCCTTAATGTTTTGTTTGCCAGAATATAAATTTGACCTACCCAGTGTAAGGAACAAAGTTATAAGGCTAATAAAGAAGTCTAAGTATATTTTTTTTCAAGATTTATTTTTCCGGTTGAACAATATCTATACTTAATGGTTTTCGTATTTTCGCCAACATTCCCAAAAGGTTATAAGACCGAAACGCCTTTCGATATATACAGATAAGACATAGGCGAAAAAAAACAAATTATGCTAAAATTATTAAAGGTGTCAACGTACTTCTGTAGGATAGTGTTCACATAAGTAATCAAATCAACATCCTAAATGCGAAAGTTTGTGAGAATGGATGGATGAATGGACGTTTTGTAGTCACGCTAGAACTACTAATTTACTAAACGGATTTTAATGATTTTTTGTAAGAACCTTTAGTTCCTAGAATTGGACATAATAATTTTCATCCATTTGACATAGAATATTTTTTCGTTCCATTTCAACCGCGGGTGTTTGTTCCCTCTTCACGCCACAACGGCTCAGCGGATATGCGTGAAATTCGGAATGGAGATAGCTTATACCCTGGATACGCTACTTTTTATCAGGAAACTGCGGGTGAAACCGGGAGGCGCAGCTAGTTTAGAATATTAGTGTGGATATCTATCGCTTCTATTATTGACTTTAGCTGTTATTAACAGGAATAATATGTATTTAATATGTATCTAATCCCGATCCCGATTAATGTGTATTTAATTCATATAATATAAAACTGAAAGACCACTGACTGACTGACTGACATATTGACAGAATTGATCTCCGACTTGCCGTTATGGTGGGGGGGAGTGTTTGGTACCGTTGGATAGAGGATGTTTTGAAACCAACCAGAAAAATCCGAAATCCATGGAAAGGTGTCTCCGAGATGGAACTGCTCAAGGGATCTCGGAAACTATAAATCGGATGGGGGTACCGCTTGAACTAAATATGCCCCAAAACCTGGGCCATTTTTGAAAATTTGAAAAAAAAGATGGCCGCCATACAAAAAAACATGGCCGCCATACAAAATAAAAATGCAAATAACTTTTAAACGGTAAGAGATAGATATAGAGTGCTCGACCAAATGTCATAGAGGACGATGGCGGAAATTTGGAAAAGTTGGAAAAATTAAAAAAAAAGAAAAAAAAATGGCGGCCATTTTGAAAGTTGCTCCGATCCGACTGAAATTTTGCATCGGGGGGTTTTCTGGGTCGAAGATTACAATTATGAATAAAAATTTCGGATTCCGCCATTTTTCAAGATGGCTGCCATACAAAAGTTTTTTTTCCGGAAAAATAAGCCAAACAAAACTTTTGAACCGTAGTCGATAGGAAGCGTCTATAAAAAAAAAGCAACACCCCCCCACGCGAGCTGCTTTAGCAGCTCGCGCACGCCACAAAATCACTTGGATTCCGCCAGTTTTCAAGATGGCCGCCATACAAAAGTAATTTTTTCAGAACAACTGAACTTAAATAACTTTAGAACCGTAATCGATAGGGAGCTTTTATTAAAAAGCAAAACACCCCCCCACGCGAGCTGCTTTAGCAGCTCGCGCACGCCACACAATCACTTGAAATCCAGCTTTTTTTCAAGATGGCCGCCATACAAAAGTTTGTTTTCAGAACAAAAAGGGTAAACAAAACTTTAGAACCGTAATCGATAGGAAGCTTTTAAAAAAAAACAGCAGCCACCCCCCCACGCGAGCTGCTTTAGCAGCTCGCGCACGCGGCGAAATACTAGTTCTATTATATATAATTAAAAGACCACTGACTGACTGACATATTGACAGAATTGATCTCCCACTTGCCGTTATGGTGGAGGGGAGTGTTTGGTACCGTTGGATAGAGGATGTTTTGAAACCAACCAGAAAAATCCGAAATCACCAGAAAGTGGTTTCCTTGATGGAACTGCTCAGGGGATCTCGGAAACTATAAATCGGATGGGGGTACCGCTTGAACTAAATATGCCCCAAAACCTGGGCCATTTTTGAAAATTTGAAAAAAAAGTTGGCCGCCATACAAAAAAACATGGCCGCCATACAAAATAAAAATGTAAATAACTTTTGAATGGTTAGAGATAGATATAGGGTGCTCGACCAAATGTCATAGAGGACGACGAGGGAAATTTGGAAAAGCTGGGAAAATTAAAAAAAAAGAAAAAAAAATGGCAGCCATTTTGAAAGTTGCTCCGATCCGACTGAAATTTTGCATCGGGGGGTTTTCTGGGTCGTAGATTACGATTATGAAAAAAAAATTTGGATTCCGCCATTTTTCAAGATGGCTGCCATACAAAAGTTTTTTTCCGGAAAAATAAGCCAAACAAAACTTTTGAACCGTAGTCGATAGGAAGCGTCTATAAAAAAAAAGCAACACCCCCCCACGCGAGCTGCTTTAGCAGCTCGCGCACGCCACAAAATCACTTGGATTCCGCCATTTTTCAAGATGGCCGCCATACAAAAGTCATTTTTTCAGAACAACTGATTTTAAATAACTTTAGAACCATAATTGATAGGGAGCTTTTATAAAAAAAAGCAAAACCCTCCCACGCGAGCTGCTTTAGCAGCTCGCGCACGCCACACAATCACTTGAAATCCAGCTTTTTTTCAAGATGGCCGCCATACAAAAGTTTGTTTTCAGAACAAAAAGGGTAAACAAAACTTTAGAACCGTAATCGATAGGAAGCTTTTAAAAAAAAACCGCAGCCACCCCCCCACGCGAGCTGCTTTAGCAGCTCGCGCACGCGGCGAAATACTAGTTAATTATATATAAGTGTAGTCCCGTTTTAAAAGTATATACATAATAATAATATGTATACATATGCATATTATGCATGTGTGTCAGACAGTTAGGTATGGTATTTTCGAAAAGTTAATTATTTTAGGTACGTAATTATGTATACGATACACCAACGGAGCGTCGAACTGTCGATGAACTCTTGGAGAATGAATAAAATAGGCACTTGGAGTTATTAAACCTAGACTAGCCACCCGTTCTCCGGCTTCGCATGGGCAGGCCTAGCGAACTCCGCACTGTAGGTACAAAGCTACAAGTACATAGCCGGACACCGAAGGCGGGTCGCTCGTCGTTACACGTACCGCGTCAGAAGAGATAAGAGCTATACGATAGAAAGAGAGGCGCTATGTAGGTTAATATGACTGGTAGGTATGCAGCGCTACGCGAACTGAATTGAATTTTATTGCGTCATAGCAAGAGTCGCTATTTGTTTAAATTTCTTTGCGGAGTGATGCGTCTGTCCCTTAGTATTCTGTCCCTTAGTGTTCAGTATGGGTGCAATTCTCACGAAATATTTATTGTGAATATGTAATACATATTTACAATAAATAAAATGTGGGCAGGCGTGGCGCTTACCATCAGGCGAACGAGTTGCTTGTCTCATCTCACAGTGACATAAAAATATTAAATAAGGAAAGGCATCACTATTAATGCGAAGTGGAGCAACAATTTTCATAGTAAAATATCAACTGAAATTTATAACGACAATGATACGCTATCAGGTATTGTCTTAATAAACAAATAGCGGCTAAGAAAACGAAATGTAAAACTCGATTGGTGCCATACTTTTGACGACATCTTGCCTGATGGAAAGCGAAAATGCGGCCTAAGATGGAGCGCGCTTGCCCATGAGATGCCTATTCACTCTAGACTTAAACAGACTCAAGTTGTAGCTGTTTGCGAACAAAGACGCTGGCAGAGCGTTCCACTCCTTAGCAGTCCGCATGATGAAGGAATCCGGGAAACGCTTAGTACGGATAGGTGGGATATTAAAGACGTACGGGTGAAACGACTCCCCGCTTGGTAGTCCTTAGGTGGAAAGGAGAAACACGGGACTTCCAAATTGCTGAGACGCTTCGCAAAAATGTCGTCGCGGACGTAAAAGCAGTGGTGTGACGTAGGTAGAGTCTCCGGGGAGTGATGGCTACACCATTTGCCGGCTAAGTGTTTCCACTCATCCACGTTTCATCCTTGTCCCAAACTCATCGTTCGCCTTCAACAATGCGACTCTATTTTTAAACAATATTTTTACTTTATTTTTATTACTTATATATTTATTAATTATATAAATTTTATTTTTATTTATATTATTATAATTTATTATTTATTGTTGGAAAATATGTTCAGATTTACTAACATAATTTTCATTTTCATTTGATTTTACTAACAAATCTGGATTGTATTTTATCTGAATGAATAAATGAATTGTATTGAATTTAATTACTTAGGTTAATAAAATATGGTATCATAATACCGTTCAACAGCAAAATTATCAGAGTATTTTATATCAACGTGGCCTGAAAGCTCTCTAGGTATGTATAATCTAGTAGGTATTGTAAATTTGACATTATCGTGTAATAAATTTTGTTCAATCGAGGGTCATTCCGCTTTTTATTGCTTCCGTGATGCCGTGTAACTATATTTAGAAACTTTAGTAGATTTTCCTTTAGAGTCTAGACGTCGGGTTTTCTAGAATTTAAAAGCATCAGAAATAATTGAGGCTTGGTACGTAAGTTGGTAAACTTTTGGCGCCGTCGTATCCGCCGCCGTTAGTCAATATAGTCAAATTAGTTCACGCTATTTATATGTACCTATCCTACGCGTGCGCAGACTTTGGCACGTACTCTCGGACATCCCCTGTGCAGTAGTAGTTGGTCTTTTTTAAATTTTAGTGTTGATTTCCTATCAATGTTTCTTTCACCGTTTTTAAAGCGGGTGTTAGAAAGTCAGTGGTGCCGGGGGGCCATGCGGAATTTCAACTCTGGTGCTTTGGATCAAAAGTTGGAGTTCCTGCTAAGCCACACTCGCGCTCTCATTTTTATTTTTCAAGACAGCATTAATAATTTTTAATTTTTTCATGAGTGTAGATTCGACTGACGTTGCTTAATTTTTCGCAAGATTGGACAACATCAGTTGATGTATTTCGTTTCATGTGCTTACCACTTGCATTACAAAACTCACAATATTACATTCAAAGTGTAAAACATGAGCGTACGCCTACAGTACCTACTTCCTCATTCCGCATATATACATATATATAGACAAGTATCAGATAGACACCACTGCAAGGCTTGAATACATTTCGAGATCATTAGTGCTGCTTACAGAGAATACAAATGTGTACGATACATGTCACGCGTTTTAAAAAATAACAATGTCTAGATACATTGTTATTTTTGTTGTTAAAATTAAAAAAATACAGAAAAGAAAAAAATTAAAAACAAAAAAACATTTGAATTATTTTCCGGCAATATCATTGGTTAGTTAAAAGTGACGATGCGGTCGAAGATGTAGCACGCTTACCCAGTAGATACTTGTTCACTCTAGATTTAAACACACCCAAATTGTATTTATCTGGAATCAGACGGCGGCAAGGCATTCCACTCCTTTGACGTTCGCACTAAAAAGGATGACCCAAAACGTTTAGTACGAACAGGCGATGTCGATGTCGTTACCTCTATGTTGAAGTGGAATAAGTTCCAATAAGCGATCCGGTCGGTTCAGCGCCGCGCGGATGCGATATGAATGTACTTTCTCTTTTTTCTTTGGGAAAGTACCTTTCCAAAGAAATTCTCTAAATGATGGTGAAGACCGTATCAAAATCCGTCAAGAAATTCAGAAGTACTAAGCGAAGATACACGGCGACTTTGTCTTGTTTTTGTTAGGCAGACTTTAGCCGTGGGCGTGGTCATGCTCAGGGCCTTACTCTGATTCTTAATTAAAAATCTTCGTTCCGGTCGTTGTCAGATTCTTGTAAACGTGAAATCGCGGTTACAGTAACGATTAGAAGTCAATATTCAAACGAAAATAAATCAAATTAACCCCTGGGTTAGCCTCAATTTCAAGTTGGCGCATGTGTAATTTAGACGGCACTAGAAACAAGTACGTTACTGACTCATTAACGCACTCCGCTCGCCTCTCTTTCAGTCGAGACGCGTCTATGGAATTTCTTCGATAGACGTCAGCCGTTGGTCATTTTCAGTCATTACTCGTTCCGTTCAACTATTTCCGCTGGCGGTCGAGAGCCAGCATGAGCGGATTCCGTTATAGCTTCGTTCCGCTCGCTGTGAAACATCATAGCTTTGATCCTGTCGTGGTAAAATTCGTTAAATAAAATAATTGTCTTAATAGCTCATATATTATTTTATTATATCGTTATTAAAGACAAATTACTTAGTTCAAGTAGGTACAGGTATATACTATACGCACATACCAACTCGTAGGAATGTAACTAGGTACTCGTGTATTAATGCTCAAGTTTTTTTTATGGAACTGTGATGGAACGAGCAATTCGTTCGCCTGATGGTAAGCGCCACGCCTGGCCATAACAATTGCAGTGCCACCCAGAACTACCATACCATAAAAAGCATTGCATAGGACTGCATTGCGCTCATCACCCCAAGACGTCAGATATTAGTCTCATTATGCCCAGTAATGTAACTTAACATTTAATTTAACTGGCTACGAAAGTTCATTACCCCCTTAGTATGCCTTGTGTTTTTTATTACCATACAATGGGATAAATTATGTATGTAGACATTAATATTCCACAGGTCATGGTCGCTATTGTTTCTTTAGTTCATTTATCTCTAGCATGGCGACAATCACTGTGTGAGAGATAATCCCCGCAGATGTCAAAAACAAACAAAATATTATAACAAAAACAAATATAAAATATTGTAACAAAAGTTCTAAAAAATGCCTCTCAGATCGTTGCCGTATCTTCTGAGTAGTGGTTCTTTCCGATACGGTGGTATAGTCATTGTAATTACTAACGTTCATAAGTGCGTAAGTAACCTGGCGGCGACGGCGAAGTGATGCTAAAACTGAATTAAGATCTTTTGAACTTTGAACTTTGATGAGCAGGAGAGTTATTGGTAGGTTTGTTAATTTCTTGTAAAAATAAACATGTAAAAAGGGATCGAACAGGAATAGAAAAAAATCTAAAATGTAGTACACAACGAATGATTTGTTTATTTAATATTTTTGCTTTTTATCTAAATTAAAACGATGTTTTTCATGCCATGACGACCCTAAAGTCCATAAACTTCTCAACGACGTATAAATCACTTTGCAAGTTTGTTTTCGTAGAGCTTGTCGTTTCGTTTGCCTTCATATGACGTCATACGTTCTGAGGTGACCTTTTGTGCGGCAATATTTGAAACATAACATTTAAACATAGGTTTAGGTACTTTTAGGACTTTATTTGATTAAAATATTATTTTTCATGGCTATCATACATTATGGTTAATTTTAAACACTTTCTGAAAAGTTCCGAGATCCAAGATCCCCTAATAGGGGATATAAATAATTTATTTGTAAAAACATGACATTACATTACATGGCACATGACATTAGATGGCAGCATCAAAATGCAGTATCTTACAACTTTAGGATATTCACATTTTTTTTTAATTCTGGGGTTTTATCATAAAATTCAAAATTAAACAGTTGATTAAGTAGTTTAAGCAAATTGGCTTATTAAGCCTACATGAAAAATCAATCCTTATTAAGGGTATTTTACTTCAAATGTTTCAGATCCTTGCCTCTACATCCTGCGTTTCGCGGCTCAGTTACAATTCGAAGAGAAGCAGCACGAGGTCAGCATGACGGCACTGCGGCTTGTGCAGAGGATGAAGCGTGATTCCATACATTCAGGGAGACGACCTTCTGGGATTTGTGGCGCTGGTGAGTTCAACCACAGAATACTAAGGGACAGAAGCATCACTCCGCAAAGCAATTTTAACAAATAGCGACTCTTGCTACGACCCAATAAAGTTCATTCAGCTCGCGTAGCGCTGCATATCTACCAGTCATATTAACCTACAGAGCGCCTCTCTTTCTATTGCATAGCTCTTATCTCTTCTGACGCGGCACGTGTAACGACGCGCGACTTGCCGTCGGTGTCCGGCTATGTACTTGTAGCTTCGTACCTACAGTGCGGAGTGCGCTAGGCCTGGTTCAACACCGTTTGATTGAAAAAACCTTACTTACGTTAGGGGCGTCCATTAATTACGTGAGGCGATTTTGGCGATTTATAGACCCCCCTCCCCCCTTTGTGGGATGTCGTGAGATGTCGTGAGATTTGGCTCGACCACCTCCCCCCTCCACCTCAAGTGATTGTATAAGATGTAGCTGCATACAAGATGACACAAGCTACGTTCAAAAGAAGTTTTGGTAGAAAGGAACGGAGCTCCCCCCCACCACTGACCTTTATAGGTTTCAAATCTTGGTTGTTAGTTGAGATATAGAAAAAACAATTTTAAATAAATTTCCAGAATGTTTATGTGAGTTGATTGAATACCCTATAATTTTATCTTCTCTCTCTCTCTCCTCTTGAAAAATGTGTTTACTCAGCCCGTCACGTTCCCACTACTGGGACGCGAGCCTTCTCTCATAGAGAGAATGAGGGCCGTAATCCACCACTCTGGCTCAGTGCGGTTCGGTGGATGTCACGTCCTTGAATTTTTATGATTAATTCTTGGACATGCCGGTTTCTTCACATGTTTTGTCACCTTTACCACTTTAGAGCAAGTGTTAAATCCGCAAATAACTTAAGAAAGTCAATGGTGTGGGTCCAGTGGGTTTCGAACTTGGGTGCGTCAGATCGAAAGTCGCACATGCTCCCACTGAGCCACACTCGTTCCTTTAGTAATATCTTAATACCAATTCCAGCGCTCCTCATAGCCGCCCGTCTGCACGACTTCAATCGGACTCCGAGCGACGTGGTCCGAATCGTGAAGATCCACGAGTCGACTCTCCGGAAACGACTCCTGGAGTTTGGGGAGACACCGTCCAGTGCTCTGACAGTGGACGAGTTCATGACAGTAGACCTGGAAGAAGATCAAGACCCTCCCTCGTTCAGAGCGGCGAGGAAACGGGATAAAGATCGGTTACAGAAAGTAGGTATAAATATACTTAAACGCTTACAAACTATTTGCAACATTTATAAATCTTTATTGTTCAAACTTCAAACTTACAACGAGACGCTTTAACTTTAAACTTTCACACAAATCCTACTTATAACAAGAAAGTGACAGATCAAAAAATAATCTCGATCCACGTTTTTATGCGCCTTTTGAAGTCAGGTCAGCTTTCATGCTAATAAATAGATTTAGAATGCAATGTCATCAACTTGTGAGCTACCCTGAAAGTTTTAGCCCGAAAGCTAATCGGGAACTGCTTCTATTCCATCTGAAATGACATACAGACGGACAGACAAACAAGAAAGTGGCTTTATAAAAACGTAGTAAAAATATTTATTGTAATATATAATAGTTTATATTTTCGGAAATATATTAAATATCTTCATTACGTTTCTGATTTTAGATAAACTGTAGCTTCTAAGTCCATTTAGGTCTCAGCTTAGGGATTCATTTAAAACACAAATTCGCAGAAAACGCAGTAATTTATGTGAATTAATGAACGCCCTTTTAAGAATGTCACACACGGTCAGCATTCTAAACATATTTACTTAAACAAGGAAAATGATGGCATGCAGGTGTAACATTGTATCAGGTTATTCGGAAGCAAGCCTTATTTGTTAGATTAATTCATTATTGAATTATGCCAAATGAAATAAGGATTTCATTTAAATAAGTCATCATTGTCTATTTAATACATAGGTGATCGGTCACATACAATTCGTAGGTACAGTGTGAGCCAATGCAATTTCTTGCAAAATACCACGAAGTTTAAAAAGAAAACGTTTTTTATGTAGCGCAGTTTTGATCTGGTGGTTGGGTATGTTCAGTTTAAATCTCATATACGCCGCAGTTGCGGGTTCCATTTCCGCTACAAGAAAAATGATTGTGAAAAAAAAGCGTAAGCATTCCACGTAGTCCCTGGTTCCCAACAAACAGAATCCTAGTGTATAATATACATACAATGTATTTATACTCTCACTCGGGTTGATAATGCATTTGCTTCTAGTGTCGTAGATGTCCAAAGGGGATTTTTTAAAGTTAATATATACTCTTCCTGTATAGTGTTTATCCCTCAGATAAAATATCCAGCCAGCTCAGATAAAATATTTGGCTGTCTACTCGAAGGTTTATTCATAATGTACTCATATTTATTCTCCCCTTCCAGTTAATAGAAGAAGATGACGGTGAGAGAGAGCTGACAGACTTGCAGAAAGAGATAGACCTACAACTAGAAAGGGACAGCAAAAAACGAACGCCAAAAAGTGTGAATGCGGCCGATTCATCGCCCGGGGGAAATCCAACGTGTGCATCTATACGAGGGCCCTCTCTTATCCCATTAGGTAATCCCTTTTTAAATCCAAAAAACAGTCCTCTATCAATATTCAGTATCTATTTTAAAATGAAGTTAAAAGGTAGGTAACCAGGAGTGTGATCTGATACTCTGCTAAACTTGAGTTGGGGTAGTCAAGGTGCTGGCAGCATTGCCCTGTTGAATCACAATATTGATACCATAGCCTTTTGAACGCCGCGCTATAAAAGCAAAGCTTTGCCCTCCATGCCATGCTACATTGCACTGGGCCAGAATGGCGCCAGACAGGTTTTTCCAAAAACAATGACCTCCTTGTCACGCACGACCTCCTAGTAAAGTATGGGTCGCATACACGGTTTCATACAAAAGCAAACAGCTCAACGTAACTGCTTCACAGCGCGTTAGGATATTAGCGCCGCTTAAGCTCGGTCAATTTGGGTACAGCGCCGTGTTTATACAGATGAACTTTTCAAGTGGGCGTGTATGGCCAAATCCGAAGTTATATGGAAAAGCTAAAAATGAAAAAAAATAAATGAAAATCAAAAAATTGTAACAAAATCTCTAAAAAAAAGCCCCTCAGTTTCTTGCCGTATCTTCTGAGTAGTGGTTCTTTTTCCGATACGGTGGTAGAGTCAAGGTGATGATTTGACGTTCATAAGTGCGTCTGTGATTCCAAAACTGAATAAAGAGATTTTGATTTGAATGCTCAAAAATTCACGGGACGATTTTGATAAAAACTAAAAAATAAATTGTAACATTCACCTGTATAAGAAGTGACATAACTATTTCAATTTCAGATGACTTAGAAGATACAATAGAAACCGAAACCGCCTCGCGTTTCGCCGTGGAAACAGCTCTAGACAAAGCTGTGGAGACCGCATTAGAAACACCCACGCCGGTCGACGTCTCAGACACGACTAACCACCAGACAGAGAAAACAGAGGTGTTTGTCGAACCGGCCAAACCTGAGAAAGTCACAGGTAAGTGTTAATCAGATTGTAATTTATTTTAATACCATCCCATACTCAACAACCCATACCCAAAATCCCAACAACCATCCCATACATTGATCCTGGCTCCTAAGTTCTGGTTAGGAGCCCTCTATCTAGGGAACCAGGAACTACGAGAACTATGGTCTCACAAACAAAGCCCGACACGAAACAAATGCTTCGTATCATCTCACTTTTTCTTTCATCTTTATTAATACCAACTTTAGGAAATTTTTGCCTTTTTGGGACCAAATTTGACATTTGACAACGTCGACCGTCTTTTGCTGTATCACAAATCTTCTCCATCGAAAGAATGTCTGGAGAGTCCGCCCATTGAACAAATATTTTTTTTTAATTCTGTATTTTCTTTTTTTACTATGTATATTAACAATCATCATCATCATGTAGGCCTTTTTGTAATCCATTCTTGGATATAAGCCTCTTCCCTTTTCCTCCACTCCTGGCGATCTTGTGCCCGATTCATCCAGTCATGGCCTCCGTGTCGTCTAATATCGTCTACCCAGCGTTGCGGTGGTCTGCCTCGCCCTTGGGTGTAGGCTCTGGATCTCCACTCAAGGATTATTCTGGTCCAACGGCTTGCGTTCATTCTAGCAATGTGTACATTGTAAGTTTTTTTTATTATTTTCCTTGTTGTTGAGTTTATTAGGAAGGAATCGTAGTAGCTGTAACACCGGGTATCCTAGTACGGCACAGTAACGAGACTAACTTAGAATAAATGGATGTTTTTGTATATTTTTGGAAATAAATGAATATTGAATTTGTTATTGGTGTACCATAAATTGTTATCAATCAATCAACGTAGACGCTAAGTGCTAAGTGAGACAACATGTGTTGCTTTGCAGCTTCTTTCGACGTCTTCTATTGATTTGTGCAGGTTTGATCAGCAGCTTTGGATATGACCACTTGCAATGTGTGGTGGTTGTTAGTAATTTGTTTTAACCCCCGAAGCAAAAAGGAGGGGTTTTATAAGTTTGACCAATATATGTGTCTGTCTGTGACACTGTAGCTCTTAAACGGGTGAACCGATTTGGATGCGGATATTTTTATTTGAAAGCAGGTTTTCAAGCGATGGTTCAGATGTTTTATCAAAATCGGTTCTGCAGTTTTTAAATTTTAGTTTAATGAAATTTGATTGTGTCATTTACAGGCGACGCGACCCTGCGCATGATAGGTCTCCATAGAGACGAGAAGACGTCGAAAGCCGAGCCGGGCCCCAGCATCCAGTTTCCTTCTCTGGACCACGCGCCGACGAGGCAACTGGTGGAAGATGGTCTCGACACTTCATTCCTTGGACATAACGAGGAAGGTTACAAGAGGGCGCTGTGGCATAGAGTACATGGAACGTTCCTTAGGGAACAGAAAAGTGAGTACTAGTACTTTTACATCGTTATTGGTGACGAAAACCTGGTCGCTACGAAGTTGCAAAGTCTTGAGCATCGACGTAAGGTATGCATGCCTGTCAATCTTCTATAGGATACATTTCGGGGAATGTGCACAGGGACTTCACTACCTGATTCCACCCTTCCCCTTCCATCACAGGACGAGCAGAAAGTCGGCCAAATATCATCCTTATGTAGTAGACATTCCGCCCATTCGTACAAAGCGTTTTGGTTCCACGTTTATAGTGTGTACTGCCACAGAATAGAAAAGGAAGGAAAGGAAAGGAAAAAAGGAAAGGAAAGGAAAAAGGAAAAAGGAAGTGCGGAGTGCTATAGTCCTGGTACTGCTAAGGAATGGAACTCTTTGTCGTCTTTTGTTTCCTGATAACTATAATATCAACAAGAGTGAATAGGTATCTTCTAAACTTACGTGCTCCATCTTCGGCCACATCCTCGCTTAACATCAGGCGAGACGTTGGTCAAAAGTAGATTTATTATAATTAAGCAATAAAAAACCATCCTCACAAACTTGCATTTATTGGCGAAGCGAGCTCTCCGAGTCTTCTGGGACAAATCGGCGTTTGTATATTTGTGTTGGAAAAAACACATTGAAATACGATAAAACTACATAAGCTATTATTATAAGCACAGTATTTTTTGTTTAAAATCGATACGTCAAGTATTTACAGAGTTATAGAATATTTGAGTTAAGTAAAAACACGGAACCTCGCGCCAATTCCGTGACGTCACCTGACTCCTGCCCTCCCATACACCCATAGAAAAAACAGTGCGATAGTACGATTTCAGCGAGCCGAGTGAAGCGAAAAGGAAATAATACTGTGACGTCGCCAGACAAATCGGCCTTGTTTAGGTACCGATCTTTAAAAAAATATTGTGGAATGCTAGAGAAAAAATTTAAAAATCATAGTTTAATTAAAGTTTGGAAACTATCGTGAGTCGAAATATTCATTATAAATATAAACGGCTACAGTGCTACACTCACGTTATGATCGTGTCGGAATAACTCCGACCAAACCTAAACCTGGTCGAAGTTATCCGACACAGTCATAACGTGAGTGTAGCCGTTTATATTTATAATGGGCATAGTTTAAGATAAAACATGTATATTTAGAAAAAAAGTCGTTTCCAAGCTTATTTCTATCCCGCAGTAAAAGAAGAAATGCGCGCCAGGGAACTAGAAGAGAACAAAGGGAAGAAAAAAGTCCGCGGCTCCTACAAAAAGAAGGTGGCTCTTAACGCGGCGACGGCAAGCGAAGCCGTCGGCAAAATGCTAGCGGAACGCAAGATCAGTACAAAGATAAACTATGATATATTGAAGAGTTTAGACGCGGGAAGCATACCACCGCCTTCGACACCGAAACCTGCGGCGCCTGTTGAAGATGAGTGAGTAGAAATCATGTCATATTACTTCCATTTTTTTTACTGTATTCGGGTATTTAAAGTTAATGACATCACAATTACTAAGTCTGAAACCATTGTATTTCTGGAAAAAACACTTAATTTAGATATAAAAAAAACAGGCGTTATCCAGTCCAAAATCATCCAATCAGCGATCAGAATTGAAATTATAGGGAATTGATCCAATCAAAGAAAAACAAAATATAGCGAGGTCTATAGTTATAGTATACTTACTCGTATATCTTCTCTCATTCTCTCTCAACATCTCAACTTCTCTCAACACTCTTCCCATGAGGGAATTATCTCTCAAACGCCCTTCTCTCATTCTCACAAACACCCTTATCTCATTCTCTCAAACACTCTTCCCATAAGGGAATTATCTCTCAAACACCCTTCTCACATTCTCTCAAACACTCTTCCCATGAGGGAATTATCTCTCAAACGCCCTTCTCTCATTCTCTCAAACACTCTTCCCATGAGGGAATTATCTCTCAAACGCCCTTCTCTCATTCTCTCAAACACTCTTCCCATGAGGGAATTATCTCTCAAACGCCCTTCTCTCATTCTCTCAAACACTCTTCCCATGAGGGAATTATCTTTCAAACGCCCTTCTCTCATTCTCTCAAACACCTTTCTCTTATTATCTCAAACACCCTTCTCTCATTCTCGCAGAGCCAAAGCCCCGCCCCCCGCGGCAGACGACCCCGCGCCCGCCACCCCGCGCCGCATCAACTACCCGCCGCTCACTATACAAGACTCGCCGGTGCCGAGGAAGAAGAAAAAGAAGCCCGCGCCGAAGACTCCCTCTAAGCCAGTGGACCCGCCTAAGCCCGTTACGCCGGCGCCACCTACGCCGACTGCAGGTATAATAGTCTATGTAAAGGAGTAAGACGAACAGGACGTTCGCCTGATGGTAGATCGATAGTAATTAATTAGATTTTACAAGCTTTTATTTAACTTGCAATGTTTGTTTGATTGGGTCAAATTTTGCAAGTTGAATCAGAACCACTTCCTCTTATCCTATGGAGTTGAAATTTTGCATACTTAGACTTTTTTACAGAAGGTAAACATGTATTGTACTATATAATCTAATTCAGTTTTTGTGTAGTAGCAGGCCTAGCGCACTCCGCACTGTAGGTACGAAGCTACAAGTACATAGCCGGACACCGACGGCGGGTCGCGCGTCGTCACACGTGCCGCGTCAGAAGAGATAAGAGCTATGCGATAGAAATAGAGGCGCTCTGTAGGTTAATATGACTGGTAGGTATGCAGCGCTACGCGAGCTGAATTGAATTTTATTGCGTCATAGCAAGAGTCGCTACTTGTTTAATTTTCTTTGCGGAGTGATGCTTGTGTCCCTTAGTATTCTGTGGTAGTAGGAAAATTTCAACGTTTTGCAATCAAGTCGTCAAACTAATGTCGATTAGAAAAATATCTAAAAACCACGTTTTTATGGATTTTGAATGCATTGTCATAGAGTTGTGAGCTACCCTGAAAGTTTCAGCCGGATAGCTAATTAGGAAGCGCTTGAAATTTGAGTTGCAAGATTCTACCCAAAACGACAGACAAACAAGAAAGTGACTTAATAAAAACGTGGTAAAAACGACGCCACATTCGTAAAGTGCATCAGTGCGAAGCCGGGGCGGGTTGCTAGTTGTAGATAAATATATTTTGTGCATTGTCAAATAACTTATATTTCTCCTTTCAGAAATAACCGACGATTTCGACGAAGAGATTGAAGAGCCGGTTCCAGACACCAGTGACCAGCTGTCATTAGGAGCATTGTTGCAAAACGGTCATGAAGACGACTACCCATACGACTATGATGAGTACTAGTTACTTCTTCTCTCGTATGCCAGCCCTGGAGTTTTGGACCTCACGAAGGTCTCTGCCATGGCCTAACGACTGTTGTCTTAAGACAACAGCCGGGACCGAAGGCTTAACATGTCCTCCGAAGCACGGCAGCGTTCAGATGTAAATACCACACAAGTGGTCACCCATCCAAGTGGTGTCCGCTGCGAAAGTTGCTAAATATAGCTGCAGGGCGATCATGTATCTTTTATTTCATTCAATTTCAATAAGAAACCAGTTTCGATGATGGTTTTGCGATCACGTAACCCGTTTGTTGCAATCAAACGCCAACGAAAGCTCAATTGAAATAAAAATAAGTTTTGACAAACAAAGTTTATATCGATATATAAACCATGGACAAGAGCCGTATTACACAGTAAAATTGAATAGATTGGGCGTATACATAACGATTCATAGCACAATCTCGCTTTGTAAATTTGACGGGTAATCGATAGGAGCACATTGACATCGAGACAAAAAGTTACATGGTTGCATTTTATCGATTGAAATGAATTTCTATTGCACGTTAGTCCGCAACATGCGATGTTCGCAACGCACGTACGTGATCGCCGTGCTGATCCGTTACGGATGACTAGGCAAGTTACGCTACGAGTGCTACTAGGCCTTCGCAATATGTCCGAAGCACGTGAGTCGAAGGACATACAAGTGTAACATTATTTTTGGTTAAAGTGCTCCTAAACTCGCAGTGTTTTACTGAAACGTTGTCGGCCATAGAGTTTTTATCTAATCAAGAGACAGGTCGTGTACTTGATGCTAAGCAACAAGCTTGCCCAGAACATTGTTTTGTAAAATCCTACGCGGTACTGCGCTCGTCATTCTGGGGCACAGATCAGATCTATGATATTTAAAAAAAAACCATAATGGCGGACAGTGAACACTGGATAGACCACGTTCTATAGTAAAATATACATGCTCTATTTCTTTGCTGAATTAAAATCAACGAACCTTGAATACAGGGTGTGGAACAATATGTACAGTGGCGGTCAAAAATCCAGTAGCAGTTTCACAAAGCAATAGCATCAAAGTAAATCGCACTAATGACCTTCTTCTACAAAGCGTTTGCAGGCACACACACACACCCATACAATGTATTCTTTCATTATGAACCAATCAAAGAGCGAGATTATCAATCGTCTTCCTGTCGTAAACTTTTCCAGTTAATAACTTTTAATTTCGAGACATTGGATAAGTGTCAGTCTGGCTCAGTAGTTTAGCACAGTGATTAATTGTCATAAATCATGATACCGCGACACGTCGGTTCGAATCCTCTCGTACTATAAATCATTTTTACATTTTAGTTTTTAGAATTTTGTTTGAAATGTCATCGATGTGGTGTTGTTTCTTTATTTCAATGTTTTAACCAGTTTCTCAAAAGATGAAGGTAGATTTGAAACAAGACGGCAATAGAATAGTGAACTTGTCTGTTGGTGAACTTTGTTGCGAGCGGTAGATTTATTGTTACTGGTGTTGTTTCGTTTGATAGTTATTATTACAAATGCAAGCAAATAGAAATATCGATGAAAGGGCAAATATAGTGGCCTTTTATAGAAAAATGGACTTAATATATCTCAAATTTCCAATGAAACCGGCTTATGTGTAAGTTATAATAGATTATGTGATGATATTATTATAGTTGCGTTGTGGTGTAAATTGCTAGTTTAAAAGTGTTGTAATATAATAAAGATTACTCTGTTTTAGAGAAATACTGTTAAGGAGTGGAAGCCCACTGGTTATCAACCAGTCTCAGCGACGTTTTATGGTGGAACAATATGAAACGAATACAGAACAATAAGTGGAAACGTCATTGCGCACTGTCCACCGCGGACTCCATGCCGAAGGATTACATCACCGAATACCTGCTAAGAAATCATGTTTGACGCGAAGGCATATAAACAGGAATGATTGCGTTTTGCTCGAGAATATATGGATTTTAACTGGAAGACTACTACAATATTTACCGATGATAAAACTTTTAAGTCATAGTTAGTAATAGTAATAGTTAGTAGGTAAATTTGAATGATTTTTTAAAGAAAAATTTGTAGTTTATGGTTATAAGGGGTTAAGCTTCAAACCTCTTTTCCTTGAGAAAATGAATATTTTAAGCTTATATAAACCTTAAATAACCAATAGGTAATAAGAGATGTATTGGTTTCTATTTCTTTTAAAAACTATAAGTAAATAAATGTTTATCATAAGTAGGTTATTAATTATTAAATTACAAAATGTTTTTTAACTTGGATTTTAATAAATGTTCCCTTATGAACGACTATTTTAATTCATGTTTAACAAAGGCTGCAATTTATAGTTTGTTATATTAACAGGGATTTAAGCTTAATAATAAATACCAAAAAGTGATCACGGCACTCAGGATTGAACCCATATACCCTTATTGACCATCGTATAAGAGTTTACTACTTACGCCACTCCACCATTGTCACATTTATTAAGTAAACGAATTTAAGCTGTTGTTTTGAGTCGGCTCGGCGTAAAACCGGATAACTCACTAAGAAGAAAGCGAGTATATACTGTTATCTTTTTCTAATGTTTACCACATGCATTTGACGAAGTGCACCTCCTCATTGTTATACCGTATGACGTTTTGTTGTGTGCGTAAGGACATTATACACACAGATATAAAATATGCAGCATGCGCGGGGTTACACCGTGCGGGCGATTATCGACTTTAAGGTGCTACTGCACTTTTGTCCGTTTACTGTACAGCAGGTAATGTAAATTAAAGACATAAAGCCTTATTAAAATGTATTATACCTGATTGAGAACTTCAATGGTAAATAATGAAGCATGCCATTTCATAAGATCTCGTTTAATGGTTTTAATTGATTAATTAGCAACAATTCAAGTAGAATTTTTTGTGAATGTTATGATCGGTGGGGAGTGAATAGTTAAGTATTTTAGGCGTAGATTCGGAGATATGTATATCGGATGTAGTTATGTAATATTGTTACGTACTGTTGTTATAAGTAGGTAAAATACATAAGAAAAAAAGAAAATTCTTTATTTCCTCAAAACTGCACACAATAACACACATACGTTTTTGTTGAAAAATATTTTTTTCAAGACAAGCTTTTACCAAATTTGTAATCGGAACCGCAAGCAGATTAAAATGAGCCCAAACACTATTTTACGATTATCTGTCAAGGAGTTCCATTGCCCACCTTCCGTCTCCATCATCAGATCAGCTGGCTGTCACCATAATATTGCATTGTCATCTGACTTTGACAAGTATGCAAAACTCCGTAGGATAAGAGGAAGTGGTTCTAATTCAGCTTGCAAGATTCCACCCGGACAAACAAACATACATTGCAAGTTAAATCAAAGCTTGTAAAATACACGGCCCTTCAACAAAACAGTCTATACAATAATTATAATGCGTCCGTGTACATAGATACCTGCTGGGCACAGTGATGCCAGCAGAAAAGGTTTGAATTCAGCTTAATGTTGTGATTGTATCACAACGCTGTTTTTCAGCTCCGACCTTTGGTGACGCACGGTCATATTCGTAATAATTTAACTATAATTATACAGTATAAAAGACTACACAATATACAGTATATATGTACATAAATGTTGGCACATGCTTAGCAAAACTGTTACGCGAAATATTTGTTCGCGCAAGGAACGTGTGGACTTGGATCGAATACCATCAGACCTATTAATTTTCTATAGCTAACAAATAGGGGATCGGACAACTTTTCAGAAAGTGTTTTAAATTAACTACAATATAGCCATGAAAAATACTATTTTAATTAAATAACTCTCTTAAAGTACCTAAAACTATGTTTAAATATTATGTTTCAAATATTGCCGCGCAAAAGGTCACCTCAAAACTTGTGATGTCATATGTAGGCAGAAAACGACAAACTTTTCGAAATAAAACTTGCAAAGAGATTCTAATACGTTTTGTGAAGTTTGGGGACTATATTGTAGTAATGGAACGAAAAAATTAGCAAAATACATTTTATGAAAAGCAAAAACGTAAAATAAACACAAACTTGACTCACGGCATTTGCCTACAAATGACGTCATGCGCTGTGATTGCTGTTTCGTTTGAGATGACGAACAGATTAAAAATGTCAGAATAGGAAATCCGACAGTAATCGAGAAAAAATCTAAAATATAGTTAGAACGAATGTTCGTCGAACCAGAGAGATCATCCAATCAATATTTTTGTGATATAATAAAGATTTATATTTTTAAATCAATAAATAAAATCTAATAATTTTGACATTTTTAATCTGTTCTTCATCTCAAACGAAACAACAATCACAGCGCATGACGTCATTTGTAGGTAAATGCGTGAGTCAAGCTTGTGTTTATTTTACGTTTTTTCTTTTCATAAAATGTATTTTTGCAAATTTTTTCGTTCCATTACTACAATATCGTCCCCAAACTTCACAAAACGTATTAGAATCTCTGCAAGTTTTATTTCGAAGAGTTTGTCGTTTTCTACCTACATATGACGTCACAAGTTGTGAGGTGACCTTTTGCGCGGCAATATTTGAAACATAATATTTAAACATAGTATTAGGTACTTTTAGAGTGTTATTTAATTAAAATAGTACTTTTAGTAGTTAATATAAACCACTTTCTGAAAAGTTGTCCGATCCCCTATTATTTATTGATTTAAAAATATAAATCATTATTATTTCACAAAAATATTGATTGACTGATTTTTCTGGTTCGACGAACATTCGTTCTAACTACATTTTAGAATTTTTACTCGATTACTGTCCGATCCCCTATTGCTGTATCGGGGACCTGACGTCCGTGACGTAGCAGTCACGTACGTAAGGTCCCCAGTCTTCTTCTTCTCTCGTATGGGTGTGTGGTGTGGCCAACCCTGATGTCGGAGTTTTTAGACCGCCCGAAGGCCTCCAACATGACCTAACGACTGTAGATCCCCAGTAAGGTATAGGAATATATCTAATCTTTCCGCTACGTTAAAGTTCACATATTTTTTAAATATGGCGATAATTTATTTAACTGCTAGTTAATAATGTAAGATAGGTTTAATATGTCTTAGTTATGTAACAATATTTATTATTCCATTTATTAAATTATTTAATTGGTACTTGTAATTAGGATTTAGTTTTCTCCACTGTATATTTTAAAATGTCGAGAATGTATCTGAATAGAATATCGATTGTATCAAACAAAATTATTTAATCTAGGCTAAGACTTTACTATGTTTTGTTCGCCACACTATTGTACAAAAAAGTAAAGCAATTTTTAGTATTAATTAAAGTTAGATACATTTTAGTGTTGATTAAATTATAATAGGTTTAAAATGTGGGGTTAATAAAATCTTTACAAACGATTTAACTTTAAAGTATTTTTTTCTGTTTTAAATTTTATATTAATTCAGTTTTAATAATTATATATCGACAGGAAAAAACCGGTGTATGAATGTCCTTTTATAATTTGTGATAAATAAAAATGCTTTATTGTAACAAAAATTATGTGAACATAAATACCCATTTATAGATATTATTCGACCAATGCGAAAAGATTTACATGGAATGTCATGAAGTTATGATGCTTAAATATATTAGATTTTTAAACTTAGATTTTTAATCGATTAGATTTGAGCATCATTCGAGATCCGCTTAAGATATACTTTTCAATGAGGTTCGAGAACCTCCTTGTGTATATCAACCTAAATATTTGAATAACTAGCTGCAACCCGCGGTTTTACCCGCGAATGAAAAGTATCCTAGGTGTTATTCGAGGATTTTGTATCAATTTGCCTAGTTTCATTAAAATCAGTTGAGTCGCTGTGGCGTGAAGAGAGAACAAACACAAACTTTCGCATTTATGATACAAGTGTGATGATGCGATGTGATTTGTGTGATGTTATCATATATGTTGAAACTTTTAGATGTCGACTGTATACTGTATTTACACTTAAATTTTAATATTACTGAAAATTATTCGAATTAAGATGATTGAATGATAGTTGTAAGATTTGAATTCTGAAGGCTGCAAAACCGAATAATTACCTCTTGAGGGCTTCCTTATCACCAAGCAATATATTATGTAGAAAATATCAAGTACATACGCGTACTGTGTATTTATAGATTATATAAAATATACATGGTGGTGTAACTAGTTCTCTTTACTATTGGATATACGTTGTATATATCTTACACAACAGCTGTAGCTTGTAAATTGTAAACAGTGACCGGTTGACCCTCGCATCTCGTCAAGGAAGACATTTTTATTCCTAAAACAACAGATAGAGTGTAAACAAGTAAACCTACCTACACACTTAGATTGGGTAGGTATATTATTATTAGGTAGGTAGACACCTGTTTAAATTAATATTTCTGTTTGATTTGCACTAGAATTTGAATTAGGCATTTTGCTGGTTACATGTATGTATATAATTATGAGAAATAAAGATTTTAGTTAAGTGTAACTAAGTATTTTTTTTATTAAAATGGATTCGAATAAATCTTAGTAAAACCTGGCAGAAACAACTTGGATGAGGCTCCGAAAATCGAAGTAAGGTTAGCTATTCATTTTTTAATCCACTGCCGGACATAACGGATCTGATTGTACTCAGGTATTGGTTAAATACCGTTATATCAGTGTAGCCTGGTAGATAATAAATTATGCATGCATTTACGACCACAATCACATCAAGTTTCATAATGCCAAGCACACGTACGAGCAAGTTCAGACTTGCATAGAACGTCACATTCCTGCAGCTAGGGTGACCACATTTTATTATCCTTATGTCACATGGAACAGCCACATATTAAATATTTCAATAATTTTAATATAGGATTCTATTGCTAACTCTTAGCCGAATTAAGTTATCAGATTAGAAACAAATCGCTAAATAAAATTGATTGTAGGTCCCTAACTACTTACCTGGTTTGTTTAGAACATGTCAGTCAATAGTACAAAACTAAATAATACATTCTCTTTAAAAACAACCATCGAGATACAGAGGTCCCAACTCCTTCAGAACACTTCCCGAAATCCGACATTGGAGCCGTTCTCGCTACACAGGGAATAAATTATGTATGATTACATTGATTACAGTTCGATTCTAACTGTTAATTAATTAGAATCAACTTGCAAGATGTAGCGTAGAAAAGTATCCACTACTTTCAATACAATGATAGATACTTTATTGAATACCAAACACACAGGAAAAACAATAGTCAACAGAGTCAATACCTAACCAGTGGGTACAATGGGCAGCCTTATCGCTATGCGCAATAATATACATCTGAAAGATATGACTAAAAATAAACGCAGCCTTTATCCTTAGCTATAAAGACAGCAAAAATGGTAACCCCACCCGCAGTAAACTTTGCACTTATCTATAGATACAGTGCTCATTGAATAAGTACTTGGTAGGTCTACATCTACACTACAGAATAAGTCTGTATGAATCACTTAGGTTTATCTTCGGTTTTATTTTATGTGCCTACTACACTTCGTTTCACTTTTATGCGCCAATCCTAGGTACGATATGACCTATACTATCTACTACGACCCGTAAAATACAACATTTTTATAAGATCTTCCCTATATCTTATTATCTTATATCCACCTTAGAGTATATATAACTAAGTATATATACCTAGTTATGTATACTCTAAGGACCTACCTAAGTAAAGAGCGCTTCTAAATGGGAATTTACCTGGTTTCAAATCCTGAGAATAAAATTATTGGTTTACAAAAATCCCCTAAATAAAAAGTTTAGTGGGTACGTAACTACGTACCCACTAAACTTTATAAATATAAACAATAAAGTGTAATATATATATATATATATATATATATATATATATATATATATATATTACACTTTATTGTTTATATTTTTATATATATATATATATATATATATTTATTCGGGATTATTAAAATGACTTTGGGCAGTAAATGAGGTCCGATTTCTGATCTGTTAAATAAGGTGTACACAATTATTCATTCGATTTATGAATCAGGTGTAACGTAGGTATGAGAATTAGCTATACAAATCAATATCAAAATAGCGTATCTACCAATATAGAACACTCGATATGGAAACCTATACCTATACCGTAAACTAAACGAAAATTGATGACTCGAATCTTGAACCGCGAATGTACCAAATTCAGTGACAGCGCGCTCCACGCGGCAAAACTTGTCTGTACACGAACAGCTGACCTGACTTCTAATCGTGGAGCGCCCGCGCTCCCAATGCAATGTAAGTAGTTGTTCATACGTTTGCGTTCGCGTTGTGAGTTTCTGATATTCGCCACAAGCTAAATAAAAAATCTAGTCAAAAGAGAAAATTATACAAACCTATTTATACCTTATAACTTCTAAATTAGGTACTTACACATATTAAAAAAAACTTTAATTTAATTTACATATTTGTGCTATAATATTGCTGTGAGATAAAATAATAAAACTATGGGGTTTAGATGTAATAAGCAAGAGCAGACGTACCAAAAACAAAGAAAACGTTTACAAAGTAATTCAAAAATTATAGTAAATTTATTTATAAGAACCAAGTTTGGCAATGCCTGTTTCAAGTCCGGGGACACCAATTTTGTTCGCCTGTTGTTGAACGCCGTACCAGGAATTCACTTGAAACTGTAAGTTCTATTTTATTTCAAATATACTTATCAATAAACAATAAATATACTTACTAATTACAATATTTACAAATATTATGTAATTACAAAACAAAAATACAGTCACATGTATTAAACGTAACGATATTTTAACCAAAAAAAAACAAAACACGAGTTGTCTAATAAGATCTCATAGAAAATGTTTATTTTCCAGCGACACGAATATAGAACATTTTATTTGCACAAAATACATCAAAACTAGCGTAATAAAAATACTGTTTAAAATTTCCCGCTCGTAATAACCCAACTTATTTCCCGCCAATAATTTTCGTTCAAAAACATAATGAACTCAAACGGAATAACATCGAATCGACTTATTTCCACTGGCGTCGCCGCTCGCTCGTCCGTAAGCATGACGAGAATGTCAGTCGCATTGTATTATTGCCTTATGTTGGTATCACTGTTATTATAAAGCATGGTGTATATACAAATTATGATATATTTTACATACTATATGTGATATTATTATCCCCGCACAAATAATTAACTTTATTATAATCATTTGAATATATGTGAATTTATGTATTAGTACGCAATATTTAGTATTGTTGCGGTGCATATTACACTGCATTAACAACTCTGCGGCCCGCGAGTTTGTTTACTTTTTAAGGTTTATTTAGTGACATTTCATTGGTAGTGGGAAAATTAAAATATGTACTTGGCCCATCGTTAGTATTATAATTAGCATTAGCGATGATAAATCATTTTATTGCCTTATTTCGGAGTATAGGCATGGGAAACTCAACAAAAGTTCATGAGCTGCTAGTCAGATCACGGTTCAAACACCTTAACCAGAGCTGCGAGGCAACTCGCAGTTCAGCTCAAATTATACTTCTGTTATAATGTAGGCAAGTGTGCCTTAGGTGTGAGCCTGTTCAAATAGTCACTGAGTCATCTGACTTGCTTTAGCCGCCGGCGCCGATATATTCCTTACAAAGTTTTGTCAGCTCACAGCTCACAAAATGAATCAGACTTACCACAGATAAACAGCTCAACTCAAATTTACTACCATCTTCGAGTAGACAGCCAAACGGAGTCGACACGACAGGCCTACCCCTCTCGCCAATTTTGCCAAACGTCAAGGACAAAAAAATCCACAACGTTATATAAAACTAGTTGACGCGCATCACGCGCCATTCACCAACTGTCGTAGCGGGCGAAAGAGCTCCTAAAAAAATGCCGAGTTGCAGCATATATTGGTGCAAAAAAAATTCAAGAACATCAAACTACACCAAGGATAACGTAACTTTTCATCTGTATGTGTTTTTATATCTAATAATGCACTAAAATAGCGAAAATTTGAAAATTATTGTCAGTCACATAAACTCACATAGTGTTGCAACTAAATCGAAAAAGTTATATTTCGGATAAAATTTTTAGCTTCTTTTTATGTATCTAGGCGGCCATGCCAAAGCTCTGTTTTCCTGCACGTTATAAGAAAGTCAAATGAAACTGAAACTATTAATAAATATTGTTTAACATTACAATTGTATATACCTACATGTTATTATTTTGAATAATTGTTGACTCGAAAACTGCAGAATGGAATTCAATTTGGTTTTCAGCGTTTAGTATTATAAGTTCCAGCTCTGATTATAGGGTATACAGGTGTGGCAAAAATTTGGGACCTCCAGGGTAGGTACCTTTTCTCTTGCATTGAGAAAGTTTTGTTCTTAGAGTGGAGAAAATATAAACAGCATTTTTGGTATTTTTTTGTATTAGTTGGTGGTTGGCGCTCTCATATGGGAGGTCTTGCGAAAATGGTCTTTGAAAAAAGACGACTATATTGTCTGCCGTCTAGGCAGGCGAAGGCGCGGAAAAAATTTACTATAATCAGTAACTAATGAGAATGACCTAATCGAAAATAGGCACTTATATTATTTGAACGTTAGCAACACAGTCAGAAAACCGGAGTGAAATTAATGCTGCGACAGAACCAATTTAGATATCGATAAAAACAATATGTTTAAAAATATGTCGATAAAAAAACAATTGTTGTATTACACTTTTATGACGTTTATAAGTGCATTTTCGTGCCTGTTTAAATGATATTTGAATTTGACTTCTATTACAGTTCAAAATATGTTAATGACATTAAGTCAAAGTCAAATATCATTTATTAAATAGGCACAAAAGTGCACTTTTAAAGGTCATAAACACATGATACAAATAAAATATGTTAAAAATTGTAACTTATGTTAACATGACTTTGAAAAAAAGGTAAGTATGTTTACCCATTTCTTTCCTATACTCAAATTGAAGTCTGAGTGCTGAACAAAAAGCTGAGAGCTTTGGACATGCTCAAAACATTAAAAATACCAACCTTTCTAGTTACTTTGTCCCGATATTTAAGCTTGCACTTCAGTATTATAGTTGATTCACTGATTTCGAAAGGACTATATTAAGCCATTTTTTAAAAATATCGGTCAACAATTGTTTTTCATAACTGTTTTGCAAAATACAATTTTGACATTTGTTTGTTTACTGTATATGCTTGTGGCGACATTTGCGATAAAGTTTGCCTGTTCTTCCCTATAGGGTAGGAATAATGGAAGAAAGTATTGCAAGAACTATTGTGAATCGCTAGAATGCTTCTCTAAAGAAGCATATAAATATATACAGCAATAGTTCTTGCAACGGCATCGCCTATAGTAATTACATAGACTATCATTATCGTTAGTGATTACATAAAAGACAAAGATGCATGAAACATTCCGCTTCTGCCAAGTAGCCAACTGGCACATAAAAAAACATAACATTGTCAAAAACAAACATAAAATATAGTATATTTTATGTTTGTTTAGTCAATGTAATAATTAACTTTCATAAGTGCGTTTGTAATGCCAAAAAATAATAAAGAACTTTCGAACTAACTTTGATAGTTATCATTCTCTTGAGCAACAGAATATGTCCTTTAAGAATTCTGTTTTATTTTATTTTTATGTGTCTTCCATGCTTTAGCAGAGTTTATCGATAACACAATATCGATAGTATCAAGCATGAAGTAGTTTACGTGATTGACGTTTAAATATCGTGGTGATTGTGTGCGTAAAATTTAAGCTAGTGTTTGCTTCTTTTGTTGTGTGCGTGCATAGCGATTGAAAAATGCGTTAGTGGTGATCATTTAATTGTGTGCGTTTCCTCGTCCCCCACCGAAAATGACAGACTTTTTGTAATGGGAATGAGTGCGCGTCACCAATTCAGGCTGGATACTTTATCTGAGACTACCATAGATAGACTCAAAGCTTTAAGAGCGCCGCCGCCGCGCCGTACCGAGCCGCGAGCCGTGACGTGAGCCATCTCTTTTGCTTTTGAACCGCACAGGCTAGCAGCTCAAGTCTCTGTGATCTGTATATTTGAACCGGCTCAGACCTGAGTTACATACGCCTATCGGAGTGTACTCCTCGCTTTATGTGATCTTTTATTTCTGAATGTTGGTCTACCTGTGTTGTTAGTACAATGTTTTGTTCGCTGCGCTGTCGCTGTCGTTCTTGCAGGCTGTAGCTTGACGTGAAGCTAGTTACGGTTCCCGAAACAGAAACACATTTCAGATTTAGTTTGTGTTTACGAGATTTGTTGCTAATAAGGGCATTGAATCAAAACGTTCTCATAAATTTTGTGTGTCGTAGTCGTCGATAGTGTTACGGGACTATACGCGCGAGAGAAGCACGATTTCGTTTTCATGTCCGCGACGGTGAAGTGCAAAGTAAACGAGATTGGTGGAATGATGAAGATCAGTGTGTTATTCGCTTTTTAGCGATGTGTGAATTTTTAAAATTGAATTGATGGTGGTTTGTTGAAATTCATGGTGTTTCCGATATTGCTAGTGTCGTTTGTAAAATATAGTTCGAATCATAGGGTCCACAAACGAGCAGACGGATTCTATCATGGTCGTAAAACGGTGAGTTTTTTTTAGCAACGTGGGGGTTTTGTCCGGCCAATTAGTAGAGCCTTGTCCATGACCACGTATAATCGCCACCCATTTGAAAAAAAATCTGTACCAAGTAAACCTAACGTTTTTAATTCACAAAATATATCACAATTCATTGTACGTATGTTTTGACGGTAGGTATATTTACGACTCAACCTACATACTCCTATAGATATACATGTAATTCTATTTGTTTACATTTGATAAGAACAAGATCTCTGAAGATTAACTAGAAAAAATGAACTCTTGAAGATACATTGTTGAATTACCTTTGTATATTGATGACAAAGCACTGCAGTGTTTGTTTTGTTTGAATTATTGATTGGTGACTTGTAAGTTGTAACTGGTGGTATGACTAAAAACACTTCTTGTTTTCCTGTGAGCAAGTCAGTTATGTCCTATACATTCCTCTCATCATTGTAGTCCTATCAATAAACAAATAGGTATATTTTTAGTCACCTATGTATGTATATAATTTGTAATTAAAAGTTTCCAATGTCCCTTTTCTCAAATTCTCCACAACTCAGAGCCAAACATCTATTCAGAGCCAAACATCTATTCTATGTACCTATATAATTTAACCATTATTGTGGGTAGTGAAGACATAACTGTAAACAAGAATTGTCATACAAAAAGATTTGGGAAATTTAGGTTTCTATGTCAATTAACTGATTTGATAAACAGCAACTTTTTATCTACTTTAACTCGACTTTTTAACTCGACTGACTCAGACTAGCAAATAGCTTTATAGCTAATTTTTTACTTATTTTATAGCTTACAGATGATCAAAACTGTATAAAAATCCACCAATCGATTTGTTTTATACTAAGGTTTGGAAACTATTGTGAGTCGAAATATTCATTATAAATAAAAATGGTTCTTATATATACTGTTTAAATATTGTGTCTCACCTGTCCATTCTCGCTGTCAATCCTTTCCCAAATTTATTGAGGTTGTCACTTTTAACCACGACAGATTCTGGCTGCAGTTACTGTCACTGTAAATTCAATCTTGCAAGACTGACTAGTTAAACCATTGATTTCTGAGCTGTGCACATTGTCATAAGGAATTCAATCTCACGATGCTGGTGGGTTTATTACTAAAATACATCAAACTACCAAAAAACTTGAAAGGCTGAAACCATTCTGATTGATGTCAATATTCTCTCTCTAATATTCAATGTCAGTTACCCATGTAATGTATCATTAATTTCATTGATTCATACCATAAAATGTAGCAATGAATCACTTTTTATCAATAAATGACACTTTTTAGAAAATGCAATCGGTTGTCCTATTTATAAAAACTAAAAGAGGATTATGTGAACTCATGATTTTGACCATCTGAAACTCTATGTATAAACTGCAATGACCCATAATATGACAGTTTCAAAGCACTCTCATTTCTGTTTGATACCTTTTAAGTATAAACGTCGCTATCGGCATTTTCATTAATGTTTCTCCACTTCTAAACCAGGCAACGGATTTTGATACGGTTCCCACTGTCATTTAGAGAACTTTTTACAGAAGGTATATGTACAATATATTTTAATTACGTTTTTGTATAGTAGAGAAAATTCAATGTTTTGTAATCAAGACGGCAAAAACTTACACCACATTAGTAAATTGCATCCACGCAAAGCCGTGGCCGGTCGCTAGTTAATAATAAACTGAAGAATGTTAGGGTAGTAAGATACACAAGAATCTGCACAAAGTGGTAATGCTAGTTCATATAATGGTCAGCCTAACCTTTACACTCAAATACAGGATGTAATCAAATCATTAGTACAGATTTAATTTAGAATTAATTTTGTTGAATAAATCAGAAACTAAAAATTATGCAGCATTCACTCAGTTTTAAAAACCAGAGCAAGGTTAAATTTTACATAACAACAACAAAAGGAAATAAAATTATTTTGACAAAATAGTTGTTACATACATATTTTATTCTAAATGCAGATTATAAAGTAACCTAGGTACTCATAATTCCATAAATTAGGTAACTTAATAATATTTTTTGAGGAAATAATCATTTTTGTTAGTAATGTGAAAAACCAATATTAGGTAGATATTTGTTTCCAACAATGTCTTCCTTCCTCTGTCAATGCATCACTAACTTCATTAATTATATATATTTATTATATATATAAACATTCAAGCTATGAGAGAAACTGCCACATAGTGGTATCTCATCTTATGAACTCAGTATCCTTGTATAAAACATTCATATCTAACGTAAATTGCGGGCTAAATTGGGGTGGATTGTGCTAGAGTTATGTAATAATTGAGTATTCCCACTTCCTAGGGTGAGCTTTCTTAGGATTGGATGTCTTTCATGTTCAATAATTATATAGTCCATAGCTTAATCTTATCTATACTTCTATACTACTCGTAATATTATAAAGAGGAAAGATTTGTATGTTTGTAATGAATAAACTCAAAAACTACTGGATGGATTTCCAAAGTTCTTTCACCATTAGAATACTACATTATCCCTGAGTAACCTAGCTAGGCTATATTTTATTATGTCGACGCGAACGAAGTCGCGGGCGGTTTTAGCACAGAATACTAAGGGACAGAAGCATCACTCCGCAAATAAATTTAAACAAATAGCGACTGTTGCTATGACGCAATAAAATTCAATTCAGCTCGCGTAGTGCTGCACACCTACCAGTCATATTAACCTACAGAGCGCCTCTCTTTCTATCGCATAGCTCTTATCTCTTCTGACGCGGCACGTGTCGTTACGCGCGACCCGCCGTCGGTGTCCAACTTGTAGCTTCATACCTACAGTCCGGAGTGCGCTAGGCCTGGTTCTAGATTTGTTAATATACAAGCAGCACGGGTGCTGGTATGTGTAGATATCAGCAGTGTTAAAGTTAGTGATTGCTTATTAGTTTGTAGCCGGTGTCCACTTTGTTTTTAAAACTGTTCAC
Organism: Petrophora chlorosata; assembly: GCA_951640565.1. Taxonomy (NCBI): domain Eukaryota; kingdom Metazoa; phylum Arthropoda; class Insecta; order Lepidoptera; family Geometridae; genus Petrophora; species Petrophora chlorosata. Next base: position 6,614,221 of record OX621207.1, on the reverse strand, counting down.
TGAAGTGGCACATACAACATCTTCGTGCAGCTGGTTCCAGTTGTGTACCACCCTGTTCTTTATACTAAGTATATAAATGAGATGTTAAGTCCAGAATACTGTGTTCAAATATAAGTTAATAAAATCCAGATTATATTAAAATAACATTTATAAATGGTCAATAAACTTAACATAACATAATCAAGCACTCAAATCGAAATGCATGTATCTTTTGTGGCATTTGTCCAAGATTTATAAAAAGTTTAGCCAAGTTATAATTAGCGACAACAGACTGTAGGGAATTTTGGGGCCATTCCATTCTGGCAGTTTGCTCTTTTTAAATCTTTTTAATTTAGGTACACACAGGTCTACATACCTACATAATAATATTACATATCTTTTATTTTATGGAATCTCTATATGCAATCAAAAATAGAAGAGCAAGAATAAAAATTACTTTTTATTGAGGGCTAGGCTAGAGATTTTTTACGCTTATTTATCATACACATATGTACATACACCTATATATAGTATATCCTAGCCCCTTAATGTACTATTAAGTATTCTGTGCCCCTAACTAAGATTGCCTGTATTTAAGGAACCAGGAACTACAAGGGACGTGCTCTCACAACACATACACGAAACAAATGCTTGCGCTTTTTTTTCTGTGCAGAAACATTTTATCCGTAGCGGGAATCTAACCCATAATCTCTGTGGTATACAAGATATAAACTGACCTTTCCAACCACCTACATCACAGAGGGTTCTTTGAATTTTTTGGTGGAAAATAACATGTTTCTCTGTTTTCAATAGTAGCTCTGTTTATAATGCTGTAAGGGCCAAAGAATTACCATATTTCCTGATCAAATGGACCAATAACAGCTCTGGCTTTTAAAATTAGTTTTAATAATTGTTTATGATGACACTTTGATGACCATTGGAACAGCGACCTACAAAATAGACAGTCAATCGTTTTGTAATTAATTTATTAATTGGTGCTAATTAGTCAAGGTCTGTTTACTCACAGTTTTATGTTTACTATCAACTCTGCGTTTTATCAGTCAACATTGTTGACTAATGAAGTAGATACGTACCTATCAAGAAATGACCCCATTATAAAATGCGCAGAATGATATTGATTAATCCATTCATCATGGCCCTGTGAGTGGGATGCGCGACTTTTTTATTTATATTATTTACAGAAGAGAAGATAACAAAATTTTGACAACAAACCTGAGTCACTTATAATACATACATTTCACAGGTGGTAGGTTTCTCGTATGCGAGAGGCCGTCTGGGTTGGTACCACCGCTTTGCCAGTTACTCAGCCGCCAAGCAGTAGCGTGCAAGTATTACTGTGTTCCGGTTCGAAGGGCATTGTAGCCAGCAAAATTACTGGGCATTATGAGACTCAACAGCTAATTGTCTCAGGGTGACGAGAGCAGTGCAGCGCCGCGCAGGATTTTGCAAAACAAAGTTCTGGGTGGTGCTGTTATTGTTATGGGCTGGTGTATTGCTTACCATCAGTCAAACGACCAGCTCGTCTAGTCATTCAGTCACATAAAAAAAAACATAATTACGTATTCCAAGAGTATACACCAAGTCCGTCCAAGTTGCCAGCAAGTCGTTCGCCTGATGATAATGACAAGCGGCGGTATAATCTCTTCTTGCATGTCACCAAGACCAAGAAACTTCCTAGGTACCTCGTGTTTATAAGCATGTGTTACGTAGGCAGTACACGACCTTGCATTACGTAGGTAGTTTGCACTGCGCTGCGTCGTAATAGAATAGCGTCTCGATAACTTCCACTTTTAATGTTATTCCTACCATGTTATAACAGTTTGTGTACAAACTACTCGATCCTTTAAACAAAGGGAGTTTGAAGACTCTTATCCCTCAGTACATTGAAACATATCGGCGATTGTTTGCTTTATTGACTTCTACAAACATTTGCCGAGAGCTCGACGTAAACGCTCTTCCATTTTTAGAGCTCTTGAGCTCTATTTTTAAGGCAACCTTCGTGAACGAGGTACAACGCGCTGACGTTTGCGTGAAGCCCTCTTTCGAGTCACGCTCATTAAAGTTTCATCTGTAGGGCTGCGACCTCCGTAGCCGCTTTTCACTTAGCTGATTGCGCGAAATGTCGTGCGTAGGTAAAGCTTTTGCTTTAATTTGTATGTCGCTAATGTGCTGTGATTTATTACGGCCCTGCTCAGATAACAACTTTAACTAGGTTAACAGATTCATGATATTAAAATACTTACATGGCCCGAGGTGGAATTTTTCTTGCCGAGTATAGTGCGCGTCACGTAACTAGACCCAGGATGGTGATTTTGTTTTGGTTTTTTTGTTTCTGGAATAGGTATCGATAAACCACTGCGCAGGGGCATTCGTCCCTACGTTGCGGTTACCTGAGATCCAATCAGATCTAAATTCTAAATTCAATCAGTACGCAGCGCAGGTTCAAGTTACGTGGCGCGCATTATATCTTTGTAAGGTGCTAAGGATTCAAACGGATTCATGCCCATGACATTTTGTAGGCAAGCAGCTAGCTACTTGATAGGCCTTAAGTTGCGAAATAGTAAGTTATGGCCAAGATGAATCTAGCTGTGCCTGCTTAATTCGCCAAGTGTTGCTTTAATGACTCAACTTCCTTTTTATTATAAGTAGGCTACTTTAAGACACGTACCTATAGATTAAACATCTACCTACATGTCCATTAAGAGGAATTTATTGCTTGATTATGTGCGACCTGTATCTTCAAGTCTCGGGAATGCGATATGTTCCAGTCATCACATTTCGATTCCGAGAAAGGTACCACCTACCTGCATTCCGGATCTCACATATTTGCAAAGAATTTCGAAATCGATTATCCCTAAGTGAATATATTCACATCCATATTTATTTGAAGAAATGGACCGCATCATTTTACTGTACACCTACCTATTAATCCTATTATGTATTTGGTAACCTGTTGAAGTTAAGATATAACTTTCACAAAATAGAAACTATATAATTATGTTATAGGTATTAGACTACATAAGGTATATTCGAATTCTCTATCGATCTACTAAAATGTCAACTAACTCTTGTATTTAGTTCTCCCATATCTTGTACTTGTAGTCAGTCTATCTTCTAGTGTTCGTCCGTTTTACTAATTACTATTATGTTCAAAGAGAGTTTAGAGCTGTTATACTCCATTTTGAAAATTTTGGTGTTCAGTAACTTGCGCTAGGTGCCTAGGTACATTGTTGAACTTAATAATCGCACCTTCGGTAAGACAAGGGCATAATTGTTAAAACAAATTTTGAGTTTCTGGAAGAACAAAGGCATATATCATTAGAAAGAAAAAAAGAAACGTATACATACATATAAGGCATATATCATTAGAAAGAAAGAAAGAAACGTTTCTTTCTTTCTTTCTAATAATATATAAGGCATAAGTACACAAAATGTGACTTTGTTCTTCCAGAAACTCAAAATTTGTTTTAACAATTATGCCCTTGTCTTACCGAAGGTGCGTTATGCTGAATAATTTCTTTCTTCTTTTCCCTTTGTGTGGTACGGCATTGGCACGAGAAGCGGGAGAACAGAATACTTAATAGTACGGGTAACTAAGGGTTAAATTTGAATATTTACTTATACAATATTTAGTCTATGTTGGTGCAGTTTAACATCATTGTCGTCTATGCAGCTTTACACGTTTTCGTTGTCATAAAGTAAGCACGTAGATTCCCAATTAATGATGACAAAGTCCTCGTGTTCGCTATTGGTTTGATTATGTTAATCACAAATGCTTAAACAAAAACATGTCTATAAAGAGTCAGAGCTATCACCATGACAGAACTCACTCGCAGTCTCTCATACCGCAACGGCAAGCCATGGTTTTCGAATTAAAACGTAATACGTATAACCTATCGTGTAGTCTGTATCCGTGTATATGCTAGCGTAAAAACCCATAGTTCATTCGCGTTAGCACTACTGTTAATCACTCGAAATAAAAACCCAGAACTAATTGAAACGTTTGGTTAACTGTAAATTGAGTAGAAACCTACCAGTAAACATTTAGTTTGTAATTTACTTTTTCCTTTCAAGTCGTACTTCAATTTTTGAATGGGCATAAAAATCACTGGCACAAAATCTTGTCACGGTTTTTTTCAAAGGAAGACCCACCGGCAGTAACTTAATGTCCCGGTCCTACAAATTAAAAAAATGGTTCTAACAGCACGACAAAAGCCCTCCAAATGCGGGTGTCAGGCACCTGCACACCCTGCCCATATGCCAGCCGCACACCTGCGGGACAGATGTTTCACCAACTAATAGATATAAAATATCTAATTATCTACCCATCCTTAGAAACATGTTAGAAAAAGTTCGCCATTAGGACCCCTTTGAATTAATTAAAGGCTAGCGTGAAGGAATTCCCCTTTTGAGGCGCTAACTGGGCACGTGCCTGTCTATCCTTGTGGAAGGGTGTATTGACTTGGAATAACGTCAACGGCTTTCTTGGTAAGACGTAAAAATAGACGATAAATATTATACATCTATAGGTATTATGTCTATGTACGAGTACATATAACGGTATGTCTTTTGGTTCGATTCAGTGACCAATAATTGCTGTAGACATCTATGTGATATAAAAATAGACAAAGTATTTAAGGGCTGAAGAAAATCCATTATGAAGACCTCTAAGATATCTACAAGTCACATACAAGTTAGTAATGACGAAATAAAAATAAATAAATAAAGATGACCCCATAGCGGGCGGTTCCTCTGCTATGTAATTAAATTAACTTAAGTGGTAGGTTTTATAACGAACTCAAAAGTTCATTGCCACTACCTGAGAAAAAACAACTGAATTAAATTGAAACGTCACTGTCCTGCCCAGTATAAATCCAGTAATATATGTCCAAATCCGGCAACTAAATAAAATTCTACCGTAATTCGGATGCATGCATCGTAAGGTCACCTCGCCGGCCGGCGCGTGCGCATATACACGGCATACGAGCGCCGCTGCGGTTCGGTGACCCCACTTCATCGGATGGCCTCGCCTCTATCGTGTACAACCAACTTGCCAAAAATCATTTAAGCTATTTATAAACGACAGAAATAACAGCGAGACCCTGTTAGATTTTGTATTATATCTAAGCAGTAACGTCAGACATTGGTAAGAGTCTTGACCCTGATTACACTGTAAGCTTCAAAGATGCCATTATAGCACAGAGTTTTTCACAGCTTCACAATGACACGCTTCACAGTTATATATTATATATAGAAATAGATTCTTACCGCAAATAAATGCTTAATGTACCCGTCTTTTGAACGTTCTCAAACCGCAAAGTTTTACAGGCATCAGCGTTTGTCACGTTCGAAATGTGATTTTGGATCTCTAGTATGTTCCAAAACATACTCGTAAATCTAAACTGTATGAGGAAGTTCTGTTTTAGGCCAATTTTATAGTTTTGTGACAGCAAGTAAAATGATCAATAGCGGAACCCTGAAAACACATTTAAATATGTTATTTAGTTATTAATAAGAAACGCCTAGACGTTTTCGTCACCAACGCGTAGTACCAGAGGCCGTCTCATGCATGCAAGAGTACAAAACCAAAAGTAAGAGGAAAACCTTCTCATGAAATATGAACAAGAGCCCAGTACGTACCCATTGGTAGGATTCGGGCTAATTCTCATATAGTGTAGAATAAAATATGTGACCGGTAAAGTCTCAAGTGATGTTCATATTTAATGCCAAGACTACCAAAACAGCCTAGTCTGGTAGTTCACTGAATGTTGTTTTGCCCAAGCTAGATTCAATGAAGCCTTCAATCTTTCATCCAATCAGCTCAATTCAATCTTGATCGCCTAAAGGGGAATATTGAGGGAGTACGAAGCAATCAGATCGCTCCTCACGGGAGATGAGTTCAACGTAATGCCAGTAATCGCTTCGTATCCGGATACAGACTCGATTCAAAGTAATTTCCGTCTGTACAAAAAAAAATGACCGTTGGACCATCAACGGTTGCTCGTCGGTATTCGATCAAAAACTGGAATGAACCAGAATTGTAGGCTTGTCTTCTACGCATTTGCTACAAAAGGAAACAGTTTGTATGAAAATATTCTAAATATTATCCGCTGGCCTAATCGGTTAATAACATACGGTGAGGAAATAAAAATATGTGATGATAGTCCTTGTATAGAACATTTAATTTTTCCCTATGTGTCTACATATTGTTATTTTATGTGAAATCGAAGTGTTATTTCTCATGAAATTCCTAGTCCTACGTCTGAAAACGGACCATTTCAAATGCTGTCCTGCGGCCACTAAACATTTCATACAGCTTTATCAACATATTTTATTATCTACTAACAGCCATAGCTGAATGTGTTCTAATTGGATATTAAACATTCTCCACAATTATATATATCAAAAGGTTTCCGTTCCTTTATAGCTTCACGCATACACCTGTTTGTTCTTTATGAACTAATTGCTCTACCTACAACGATGGAGTGTTCATTAAAATATTCTATTCAAAGTTATTTTTTACTAAAAAACTAAGTAAAAACGTAAAAATTGTTGGTTGTTTTAATTAAATCGTTCTCTAAGCAATGTAATTGATTTTATGGACGAAGTAATAGCAATTAACGTCTCGGACTTCAGTTTGGCCCGTAATAATGGCGCGTTCTCAAAATTCATAATAAATAACGCTTTGGTCAGCTTAGAAAGCTCTAACAAATGGTCAAGTCAAGATCTTTGATTAAACAGGTAACCATTTCAAATATGGGACAAATAAGGACACTTTGTGTCAAAAGTTTGCTTCAACATCTAGAGAATCTGTACTGAACTGAACAGCACAATATGATCCAATGTCAAGTTTGATGTAACATTCTGTAGGTAAATAAAGTTGGAACTGCAACTTTTTTAAAAGATTTTATTATTACTTTATAAGATTTATTAGATTAGTACCTCCACAAAGCAGTTAGTTTGGTTCAGTAGAGGTACTGGTAAAGGCCAGCGGGGGATCAGGCTAGAAAGTAACTCGTGCTGTGGACTTTACTAACTTAACGTCAGACCGTGCGAACGGTGAAAGTAAAAACAAGGGATTGAAACAGTCAAGAGTCACGTTATGTAATTGAGCCTACTCTAGATCTCACGTTAGAATAACAAAAAAAGAATTATTCAAATAACCTATGAAACTGCGTGGTAGAAGAATAGTTAGGATATGAATGGCTGTTTGTTTCATTTACCTTAAAACGTTGCTCATTTTGCTTTAACGTCAAAGAGGATCATTAGAAAATGTTATTAAATTATAACTGTTGCCATACATTCCTGGAGTGAACATATTCAGTTTGTCTTAAAAAATAATAAAAAAAATATTAAAATTTATTTTCAAAATGCTTATAAATATAAAATGGCAGGATTACATTATGATTTTTAGCAAAGAGAGGTTATATAATAAAAATAATAATAATAGTTATATAATAATAATAATAGTAGATATTTGGTAGTTTATATGCAGACATACATGAGAAGTTACCTTATAGGTATGAGACACACAATCCCGGAGACCACAGTGTCTTAAAGAGGTAACCGTACCCGAACTAAGTGAAACACTTGTATTTCAGAGTACGGAGACCTCCCCCGACAAAGGGCGACCAGGATGAAAAAGACAGCTAAATATATTAATATGTCAGTGGTACAGGGTTTAACAAACCTCGTTCTAAAATTACATTTACTAACGTGATAACAAAGGATGTCGAAACTGGAGCACCCAGATTTATTCATTAATCAGGACATTCTTAAGTAGAAAATGTTTGTTCGTGGGCGTATTCCATTCCACTCCACAAAACATCAAGTGGATGTGTTCGCTTCATAAAAAATAGGCTTTGCTTTCTGCGAATTTTTGTTGTCAAGAAATTAGTGAGAACTCTCTTCATGTAGGAGTGGTTCTTCGTAAACTTCCGTCGTTCCCACATTCGGCTCATTTGGTGTTGCGTGGTCGCTTAGGCCGGATATAACGCAGCCTTTTATCGATGCGTGCTTGGCCTGTCGAACAGTCACCGCGGATGGTCACCGCCACTAGAACTCACGATCTGACTCACCTCCGTAGTGTTTCTCAGAATCAGTACTATCGTAGTAGGTAAAAAATCCACAGGGAATTTTAAAAATGTTATTCTTGATAAAGCCCAATCCAAACCCACATCCTTACGGCACAAACGGCATTTAACGGAGTACAGGAAACTCCTTAAAATGCATTCAATGTGAACCAGATTGTTTAAAAATGATACGTACTTACAACACTAAAACTTACACGAGTAACTAACGTAAGAAGAAGCCAGATAAATGGATGATTTAATCTTAGCTTTTTGCCGTCATCGCTCAGCATTATCTCACTACATCTAGACGCTTTAAGATCAAGAGTCGTAACAACCAGACAACAGTGAGACAAACGGAAGAGTCATGCGGATAAAATTACACCCAGACATGCAAATGAACTTAATTGTTTCTGTCACGGAATTACTACGCCGTATTTACGTAATAACCTGGCAGGCAATAAAGCCTTAACGATTCTAATCTAGACTTTTGATACAAAAACTTGGGCTAGTAAGTTCGGAGTAATTTAGTATCTGTTTCCGACAATGGGCTGCGTGAGTTATTATTCAAATGTAAGCTTCGGTAATTGTGGTCCGGGCCGGGCCTGTCCTCAGGGCGGGATGGATGAGGGAGGCAGGGGCTTTGACCCCGTGCCCGCAATCACGGCCACTCGGAGCCCGGCCTTTCTACCTTCAGAAATGGAGTGCCCATTCCGAATGAAATACTCGAGAGACTCCCGAATATTGTTTCAAGGTAACAGAATAGATAGAATTTCAACCGACCGACAACGCATATCTATACATACTATTCTAGCCAGTGGACCCTGAGGACTAGTTCTAAATTGTTTTAAATGGTGGTAACCTGCTAGGTAAAACCGGATTATAACAAAAGCGAGAGTCGCAATCGCAACTATGTCAGGCGGTGCTCAACTACAAGTACGTGCATTTAGAGATAGAGTGGCCTAGTTCGCAGGGCTCATAGGAACCGATAGCTTATCTGCACGATCGATAAAGCACTCAAAGTATTAAGTCGATGAAAGGTCCTAAGTGTACCCTTATGTACTAGGTTCGCTAGATTGCTTCATAGACATAAATAGGGGGCTTTGAACTACGCAAATTTGGAACTTGTTTCATAGTTCAAAAAGTGGAAGCAACATAATAGCTATACTGAATTAGATTTTATGACTCTTGCGTAAGTGCATCAGCCGAAACCGGTTTGGCCGGCGCGGTCATAATTTACCACTAATCTTGACCCACAGCTGTCTTACGACTTACGACCAGTTCTCGGCGAGATGCAAAGGCCTGACCCAGGCGAGATTTTGATCAGTAAACCCATACATATTATTAAGGAAATTACTGCTTCTACTATATCCCCGGAAGGATTGAAAGTAGGCGGTCACAACTTTTGTGATGATATCATGATTTAATGTAATTTTATGAAGTATTCTCGGAAATTTGATTCATTTTATTCTGCAGATGGTAGACATGACCTAATAATCTTAAGCATAAAAATGTATTGCAATCATTAATACTGAGAACACATCTATACGTGTCACTGTTTAATTCACCATTTATAGAAGAAAAGCCGATGTTGTAAAGTTCTTTTGTATTTATTTGTTTCAGTGCTGCGGACAGTGCGGACTCACCAATATTGGAGGAGGCTGGCGAGAGTGGTTCGGAACAGAAACCTAAACCCCTGGTCAAATATGGAGAACTCGTTATACTCGGGTAAGTTTACGGACCAAAGCACCCAGGATTTGGCGGTAGCTGCATGATGAGATACATTGGCGTGATTGGCTATAACGTTAGGGGTTGGTTTATTACATACTGTTACTGATGATGAATTGATATTAGACTTATCAGGTGCAAATGACCTAATTTTCTTCCATACCCCACAACAGCTTAGAGGTCCAACAGAGGTTGCAAACAATATCATTATTCAAGCTTGCTTTTCAGAGTTTTACGAAGGTAGTTAAAAGGTGTTAAAACAAAGAAGTAAATTCGTAGTCTAGCATGTATACACTTATAATGCGCCTTTCATTTGCATGGACCCTGGACGAGAATATAGAACATGATACTGCGCAATGCATAGATTAACTAATAGCTTCTTTGACTGATTTGATTGGACGGAGACGTAATAGGAGCTCATAACTCATTAAGTATTGTCTGTTAATTGACACCCAGTGTCAGTGGTCCTACACAAGGTTAAGCAAACATATACTAAGTATATATGTGTAATTGTAAATTAATATTTATATCAATATATATCATATTATATCTATTACTATTGCGCAGTGGTGGCTATGGAAGTTTATTCTAATAATCAGTTGTTTACGATAGCTAAGCATTTGTGTATTCATAAGCATAAGCATAACAAATTGTCGTATGACGTTGTATTATGAATCAAGATATTTTGGTTGATGGGATTTGGATGTGTTCTACCTATGTTTATGCACTTTGTTTACTCTTAGATTGGGATGCTATTTCATATAGGTACCTATTACAATATCATCATTGTCAAAACGTATCAATAAACGATTTCTTGTTTCAAATTGAAGAATAGAAATATACATTAACCTATACACTAGTATGACACAAAAAGAGGACAATGGGCTTAACCCCGAGGGTACCGTGTATTATGGAAATGAGAACAACGAAGCTCTGTCACATTGTATCCCGTATAATGAACTACATAGGTGCTTATTACCATCGTATTGAAGATTTTTAGTAAGTACATGACCCGAAAAGCCTTGGGGATAATTGTCAGAACAGGGTTGATGTAATTGATGTTATAAGATGGTCTGCAGTGGGCAGAATTTAGCTGCCAATGGTGCTGCGGTAGCTACCAAAATAGTTCAAATAAAATCGCATTTTTGTAAGTCATAGACATCGGACAATAATATCAAAATCATCCGTTAATTGCGTTCTTACTGCTGTTATACAAGATTTCCAGTAGTTAGAATGAGAGACTATGGATTATCCATTACGAAAGCCCAGGGCGCTTTGTCGTGTCCTCTTATAAACATAAGAAGCTGCACCCTGCTGGTTTACCTGCAGTTTCCCGGGATAAAAAGCCTTTTGTTAATCCAGGCTTTAAGATATCTCTGTTCCACACCAAAATCCGTTGAGCCGTTACTACGTGAAGAAGTATTAACGCACATACAAACTTTCGCATTTATAATATTAGTGGGATGTATGGTCTTTAACTGTAGGAGTTTCGATTCCCTGTTGGCAGTGCTTCCGGAACCTATCAAGATCATCTGGATTATATTATGTTAGAATAACATCTTGATGGACAAGACCTGCATATCTGTCGTTCTTAATGAATACCTCACTTCTAGGAACATTCGCTTTTTATTCTGTTTAGACTAGAAAAACTTGTGGTGTTTTTAAAGGACGCTGTCATGACTTGACCAATCGTTTTTTACAGCAATGTCCATGCAAGTTCAGACAAGAACACTGATGCTAATGACTATCAGGCTGATTCAAGTTTAATGACTCTTAAAATGATACCCACAGTACAGTCATCATTACAAAAAATGTTGTGAAATACCTAGTGCTAAACGACAGCATCCTGGATCCTTTGTATTGTCTTGTCTACTTGTTTTGATCTATAACACAACGTCTCATTCTGAGATTCGTCCTGATAGGACGAAATATTGTTTAAAAAGAAATATTTTTTCGATCAGTGTTTCGTCCCATTTGTCGTGAGACGAAACGCTGAACGAGCCGACACTGCTGACTAATGTAATGTTTATGCGTACCTCAACCCCCTGTGATGTGCCCGAGTCTATTTAACGTCGACGTGCCATGTGTTTCATCATGAGTGATCGCTATAATGGCACATACTTGTTCCGCAACCCACATTACGTCAAATATACTCATCATATAAAAATCACGTTTTTATGCATTGTCATCGAGTTGTGAGGTACCCTGAAAGTTTCAGCCGGATAGCTAATCGGGAAGTGCTCGAAATTTGAGTTGCAAGATATCACCCGGAACAACTTAATAAAAACGTGGTAAAATACTTGCATTTTAGGTAAATATACTCGTTTATAAACAAGTACATATATACTTCTCTTCCAGGTTTTTTCGTATATTTCATGAAGATGCTTATGTATTGAGGCTGAAGATTATCCTCTTCTGTAATCCGCTCACGGTATGGCAATCAGCATCCAACTTAGCTTGATGAACCATTTGAAATATTGTATAGCGTCCTCGTTTTCTAAGCCAGATTAAACCTTTTATTATTTCAATATGTAGGTTATTTTTGTTTAACCGTAGAATCACTTGATTCGCCTTTATGCGTCTAGACGGGGCCAGACGGGCCATAAACGCAATCATGCGCTTAGATAACCAATGCATAGAATGTCCACATGACATCACTGAGCTGTTCTTGTCTTGTATATCATGTACTCGTGTACAAAGCTTATCGCGTACCCAGCTCGGATGCCATGTGAGGAATGTTTTCATTGAAACAGGCATAGTACTTTCTTTTCCTGTCTTGTTTAGATATATGAAGCGAATACAGATAGCATACGTATCCTTGTAAGGAAGCATACTGAAGATGTTTGTGTGTCGCCAGTGTTTTGTTACGAAACAGATAAAGAAATGAAACCAAGTATCATTGTTCGGAATACGTGCTTATATTGCCATTGAATTTATTTAAAGTTAACAAAGTCACGCATATAACGACTAGTCTACTGACTACTTTCCAGGCAAAGCATAAATCGTTCAACTTGTCAAATCCATGCCTTATTATTGGTTTGAATAATGAGCTTTGGTAAACATGCAACCGTTTTTATCCAAAAGGCATTACATTGTAAACTAACGCAGCAAAAAAGTAATGAAAAACTGGTCTCTAAACTTATCACAAAGATTAGTTAAATGCGTAACAATAATCAAGGTCTTGACACAAATAAATATTCATAAATAGTTTTGCTCGTTGAATGCTGAGCAGCTGACCGCAAAACTAGGTTTATCGTGAAGATTCACACACTGATGCGACTGCGAAGCAGCAATACCTGAAGAGAAGATTTAATTTTATTTTGATGGCGGGATGAGCTAGACTCCTACTGGAAGGATTGGCCGCAAAAAACATTAAACTGTGAGGAATGTAAGGAGCGTAGGCCTTTGCCCTGCAGTGGGCATAAATAAATAAATTTTATTTTACAAACCTACGCAAAATAATGAAGCACAACATTAAAATAAAAAAAATCTTTCGTTGCGGTGCTAAGGAACGCATTAACCTCTATAAGACGCTCGTCTCCCTTGATTGTAAATATCACAGATCAGCGTTCATCGCGGAGTAGACGCTTATACTTCGCTTCGGTGTGTCTGGAGCCTAATGCGTATTCCACTTGAGGGTCACGAACACGCCTCTGCATCATTACAGTCACGTCTAGATAATTTGTGACCAGCCTCGTGTCACGCTTCTGCTGTTTATTACTTGCTGAAGATTGTGCAGATCGATATTTGCTACATACAATGTTGAAATAGTGACAATACCACGTGGTCTTGTATCGTTGTAATCTGTCTGGCTAACTTCATCCTAAGTTAGTATACGTCACAATAGTCGATGAAGCTCAGGGGACAAGGAGCGTCGTGCATTGTCGCGCAGGACTTAGCAACTCTCTTTATGTTATGGGTGGTATTTTAGGTACTATTTCTGTGGGTAGTACTATATAATACTTTTACATACACAGTAAGGCTTGGGGCTTACCATCAAATACACTAACATGCCCGTCACTTTACTGACGGAGAGTATGTCGAGTCGAGACTAACGTAGCATAGAGCGTTTCCCAGCTAGATGGCTAAATATAGGGAATATCCGCATGGACGAAATGGCAGATAAATATTAAAAAAACGGCTAGGACTTACGTAGTCGGTCGAATTATTCGACCTAGGCTTCAAGCATTTCCGATGCTCTTCATCAAAGGCGAGTTTACGCTACGCGATCGCAGCGACCACTGAAATGGCAGATATTGGAGACAAGATCGGGCTAGTAATCTGCGTTGATAATGGGTAAAGAAGACTTAGAGAAGAGCGCCGCTTATATGTATAATGTATATACGCTGCTGAAGTCCTTTTCAATCTCTTAACTTGATGCTAGGTTATATTTATTACAGTTCAGCATGGCCGCTTATATGTAAATTTACTTAAAGAAAGTTCAGCTAATGAGGCCGCAGCCCTATTCTATTTTAATATCCTTTCATGTAGAATAATGTCTGATAATAAATTTTAATGACGTATTTAACTAATGTACCGTTTATAGCACTTTTATAACCGTTACGAAAGTTATTTGGTTGTTTGAATCGCATGCAGTCGGTGCGGAAGCGGCGCCGGCGCAGCCAGAAATAGATATGCCGAAAACAGTGCTGTAATGTGTGCAGGCGATGAGTGAGTGGATGAATGAAAAGGTATGATAATTTGATGGAATACTATTAAAGTATATTAAGTCATACAATTTATGATGAAGAATAAAAAACCACAAACATATTATTCTTATATCGTGGTCCTGTCAGGGATCATAAAGACCGTTATTTTACGGGAACCGAATACACTCATAACACGCATGTTAAGATAAGGTTGCTCTACCACCGAGGCTGTCTCATAATCTTAAGTGATGTAATACTTTTGACTAGATATGGAGTTATTATGATTGATGTGAAAAATTCAGTGGCAGGACAGGTCGATAACCTCATGTCTCGCTGAAATTCCTGACATATATTGTCCCACAATGTTCAATGATAAAAGGGGGCGATGACATTGCCTCTTATTGAGAATTTCTTACTTAGTTCCCTAATTTATTTGAAAGTTTTGATATTGTGTTTCTATTTTTATCACATTCTTTCAAAACCCATAGAAATTGCAATTTGTACAAAATAATTGATAAAAAAGACAATTCTGAAAGTTTATTCAGAATTATTAACCGATGTAATAATGATAATAAAGCGTGAAATTACGTTACCGCGAACCCGAAGGCAACTTTCCAATGTTGATCAATCGCTGGCAGGGGAAAATAACGTCCGGTAGCACACAAAACTATATTAAGACAAGATAAAAGATAATATAACCTATTTTGATATCTTCCCCATTGAGCTACTTCATTGTTGCTACTACGATCAACCTTTTGCTCATAACGAGTTAGTAAAAATCACTAGCTGTTGCCTGCGACTTCATACGCGTAGTGAAGTAATCTAATCTGTTCCCGACAATTTTCTTTCCCACCCTAATCCCGCTCCTACTCCCGCTCTGCTCCTATCTCGATCCCGTCTCCGTCCTATCCCTTTACTGCCCCGCTTCTATCCAGATCACGTCCTTTTCCTATACCATTACCGTCCCGCTTCTATCCCCATTATATCCCGTTACCGACCCTTCCTAACCCGGAACCCGGAACCGTACCCCTCATAATCCGTTACCACCACCCTCTCGTATTCCGTTACCATCCCACAACTATCCTGTTATCTACCCGCTCCAATCCCGTTAACGTCCCTCCCGTATCCCGTCACTGTCGCGCTCCTGTGTCGCTCCCGTCCTATCTCGTTGTAGCCTAGGACTCAACAAACATTTTTTTTTAAAAACGTGTCAACCCAGGTACTGTTATTTATAACTTAAATCCGCAATTAATACGAAAATAATATTCAGAAGGTAAAACTTAATTAATGCACCTTTCGTATGTTAAAACAACAGAAGGAATAATAGAAGTGCTTAAATGTAAAGGAATTAGGTTATTTCAATCTATTGAAACTTAATTAACTTCACTTTTAATGACACCTGACTGATACTCGGATGTCTTGTCCTAGCTATATCTGTTTAATCCCCAGTGTTGCTTTAAGATCCTCTATCACGACTGTAAAATACAATATAGTACCAACAGCGATCCGATTTTTATGACTGGCAATAAAATTCAACTATCATCTGTCACTTTAATTCGTCGATGGGTACTATATCTTGTAGATCTTATACCTTATTTTATAACTCTAAGAGCATCTCCTGAACGGAAACCTTTCGATATTCATTGATTTATAATCTTGATGGATGACGACGGCGTTGGCGTTGACGCGAAATGAAAATGGCAATCTTTTATCAGCTTTACATGTATCCAAATAGAGGTGTTTTTTATGGATTCAAAACTCATACAGATTAACATTCAAGAGTCTTAAAAAACAGGTGAGACTTGAATAACTAATGAATAGGATATTAGAATTTGGCTCTACATTATTTAAGAATAGGGTCTAATATAATACGACTATATTTTAATCAATAACTTATATCCCGAAAATAGGCGCGACGCACTGTGCCAACGATCCACAAAAGACAAACTGAAGATACATATTATACACAATAAATATAAATAATAGTATACATTCGAAAATAGAGGCAGTCGGGATTCTCGTTTATATCAAACGTAAATGTAGTCAAACGCTCTTATCCAGTAAAACAAAGACAAGCCGTAGACTTCGTTTGATAAACAGTGTGGAAACTGGTGTTTTCCAGTAACTACAGGGTACACTGGTTTCGCTCACTGACCGCTATAAAGGTAGGTGGTATCTCTATTTGGTATAACGGTCACATTGTTTCACCTACGCTCCTAATATAGAAGGTGTAGTTGTCAAATGTGTCACCACTAACTTTTCTAATTTAATTTCCCGTTAGTGATCCTCTTGATATTTTTGCTTGATATGGTTGAGAATTCAAAATATATTTTTTCTAGCCTCTACTGTCCCACTGCTGGGCAAAGGCCTCCAAAAATATCTTAAATTATCGGAGCCGGTTTTCATAATTAAATTCAAATTCATTCTTCATCTGTAGATTCTTCAGATTCGTGTCGTTTCTATAGTTCTGTACTATAAGTCAGAGTCCTGTTTTCCTTTACGAGCTACTCTATACTTAAATCAACATAGGTTGCTATGGTTGTTATAAAGGCTGCAATTTTATTATTTACTATGATGTACCATTATAATAACCGTAGTAGTAGTGTAATAATATAAATTGATATCACTGAAGGTTTCTTGTGGTTACGTGAGCTCACCATAGTCTTACTAATTCAATTTAAGTGCATGTTGCCAAGGAATGCATAACCCTTAAATTCTGCTACCCGCATCTATACTACGACGTTCTGCCTTTTCAGGGTGATTGAGATTACTTTTTACCGGCATAAACCCGGTATGATTCAACCAAAAGCGGTCCTCGCATGAAACGCTAACCCTATTTCTTGCCTTTCTTGTCGTTAATGCCGTGCGGTGGAACGCGTTCCTAACGGAGACCATGGGAGCGTGGGACGTCTTACTGAGGGGTGTGCCCTCATCGATTTCGTCTATTTCATTTATGATTAAAGCAATTTATTGAATTCCTTCTTGGAGAGCTATTTCCGGTGCCGCTATCTCTATTTTACCCTTTTGCAATAACTGTTTGAAAGTGGTAAAACTCATACATCCGAGAATGTAAGCTTGTCAATCTGAAATCACGGTTTCGATCAGCTTTGAAAAGTTTCTCATAGAAGGGGAGAAATTTAAAAGAAAAATTCTTTATGGTTATGGTAACGATTACTCCATTATAATAACTTCTAATAGTAACTAGTAAACGAATGAAATATTTAATAGTCATAACGCCCAATAATAATCATATATATAGATCCTGGCGTCTAACTACGATGCCCTATATCTAGGGAATCAGGAACTACTAGGATCATGGTCCCACAACACCTAGATCAAAACAAATTCTTGCGCGATTTTCTGTCTTCAAACATTTGCCCCGTTGCGGGAATTGAACCAGGAGCCACGGTGGTGTATGAGAAATGGAGCCAACCTGCCCAACCAATACACCACAGAGGTCCAAAGCATTTTATCATTATTACATTTCAATACTACTACCACGGTTATTGATTGTCAAACAGTGGTGCTCTATGTATGTTGTTTGTCAACACTATTGTTTTGTTTTCTTATATAAAACAAAGGCGTGGTGGCTCTCTTCAAATAAGCAGTTCGTTCATTGTCTGATATAGTAGCACTTATCTTTGAAGAATTACCTCCCACTTCTTTAACCACTTGACCTATTGATTACCTCTATATTCATGTACCCTTCCTGGTAGTTGTTGCTCTTAAACGTAACATTATCGTTCAGAACTCTTATAAAATATTTAATTACGAGTAAACCTGCTTTACTGAATGAATGGCATGATATGAGAGAAGCCTATACCCAGCAGTGGGATGTGGATGATGATGACGATGAAACCTGCTTTAAAAAAAATTTCAACCTATTACTTGGTCTGCTTGGGACATTTAATACATTTTGAACATGTCTTTAAAACAACGGTACCGGGACGACAGATCCGTCTAAGAGCTTGACGTACCTAGTCATAGTCCTAGTCGTGACTCTAGGCCTAGGTTATGCTCAACACCACAGAAGAGATAAGTTTTGGAAGTACCTACTAGCTAACTCTAATACCTTCTCGCGCTTTTCCAATCGCTCGCGATTGGAAAGGTTTGAGTTCTACTGGCAACCCTTGGATAGTCATCTTAGCGCCTTACCATACATAGTAATTCTTACACTTTCTTTAAGTGTTTACTGTTATGCTTCGTAATATTAATGCTACGATCATGTCAAACAATCACTTTACCTTGTATTCTGATGTTGTCAAGCACAAACTTTTGATTAACGATAAATTTTCATTTTCATTTCTTATTTTCATTATTTTTCTTAGAGAGTCGCCTCATTTCTTCTAATACTTTTTAACCTGGTGTTTAGTGTGATTCTCTATTTGATTACTCCTGCATTCCGGGATTCGCTTGCGTTTTCGCCGAACTCTTAAAAACAAAACTACGCATGACCTTCTTACATAGTCAAAAAGCTCTTTTAGAAATCCCTTCCACACTAAATGATACAGAGTCTCTTTATCAGCTTGTTTATCTTATTTTTGGGAATTCCATTGGCTATTTTCAATCGTGTTAATATCTAACCTTGCGGGGATTCCTTCTTAAACATTCGCCTACCTAACAAGCTTCAACAATGTAGAAATTCCAGGTTCATTTATTTACCCTGTCCTTCTGGTACTATACAGGGAAATTCCACCAAACTCCGTGGCGACTACATTAGTTTGAAATAATGAGTTAATTGCCATAACAACTCAACAATAGGGAATATGCATGTATTTTTTAATGCATGAATCGATTCATTATTGAATACTATTAATGAAAAAAATGTTTAAAAATTTTACACCATCGATACTATATACACTCGTCAATAAAATAATTAAATGAAAATTTGAATCAATTTAAATCAACATAAACGCGCTATTTGCGTGTGACGTCAAACGGTGGGGACCTAGGATCTCCTTATTGGTCCATCTATGCTACATGTGTGTGTGTCATTAATTTACTAATAGAACGGGCTCTATGTTAAAAATTGACCAATATGCAGCGTGGCGAGTGACGTCAAAACGTGGTTGCACGTACTCGAGCGTTTTGAGATTACGTTCCGTTTCTCCAAAAATAAGAAAGAGAATACAAAAAAACTACGCAATAAATAATTATATCACTACTAAATGTTTACAGGAGTAATCTATCGTAAAAAGTAATTTCCAGATTTTTTGACAACACATGCATATTCCTTATTGGGATTGTTTAGCGATAACGATATACTGGGTTTTTATGATTTTGTTTAGTGTTAGTTATAAGTTCGTAAGAAATCTCTGCAAAAACAATATTTTTATACATCTATAACCCCATGGTAGAGAAGGTATTTTGCAATCGGAAAGAGTCTGTCTTTACGTTTTTCTTGAATAAGAGATCTGCATTAAAACTAAGGAACCCTGTATTCTTAATCTTAACTTCTATTTTATAGACTCTTAGTAAAGTATAGGTTGAACAGTTCCTATCACAGTTTGACTGTTAAGTCTACGTGTCCATAAGATTGGATTTTCCCGTGACAAACCTTGTCTACACGCCAAGGTGTGTTGGTGACAAATGCCTTATTAGTCTGTTTGTGACGACCAACCTAGTTATTTTCAGTACATTCGTTTCGGAGTATAATTGCTACGTAAGCTTGGATGTGCTATAAATATATTGTGATTTTCCGTGATTCTTTCATTGACTAAGGGATTATATTGGCTATCGTTGTTTTGGTTATTTATGTCAGTGCATGATGTGTTAACAAAAAGCGGAAGATGACGGCTATGATTGATTTTGACATACAAAATTTATTAAAATATTTGACTAACTCCGATCAGCAATTACCCGCGACCTTCTTTAGTAAAATCTTAACATATTCCCGAAATAAGGATATCGAACATACCTAAACCTACTGTTAGTGGGCAATCGGAATAACTTTGAGAAATTACTTGAAGTGACCGTATGAATTTGCAGTTGGACCTTTCATTTTTAAAAGTAATGTAAAAGTAATTTATACATCACAGGCCTAGAAATCCGATCCAATTAAATATGGACCTTGAAAAACGCTGCAAAGACTTGCGTAATTGCATATTACAGTACTAAATGTAATAAAAAAGAACACGTTATGTCAATTGTGAGATATTATATGACGGTAACTTATATATAACAAAACGTACAAAGGTGCAGAGTTGTGCGGCTTCCCATGCTTGGAGAATCTAACATTGTCTCATTTCTTGCTTTGAAAAATAACAAAAGACGGAATAACTATCATAATAGTCTTTGTGAACTACTTGAACTGCAGTCACTGCAGTTATAATAAAACTAGGCATTACGGGTGATGTCATGGCTCGTCTAGACGCGGCAGATGTTGTATTTCAAGTTGGAATTGCTGTGCGTCGTAAGGGCGCTGGGGTTAAACGTGTATTTAACTCTTTAAGAGATTGATGAGTCCTGCTGCAAATTGGATTGCCTATTCTAGAGAGCATCTTCAAAAACTTAACAGACCTAAAAAGGGCCGTCCAATTACTAACAAATTCGAATGTTTTTAACTCCGTGTAACCATTATGAACTTAAACATTGGCGACAAACATGCAGTATTGCATTCCTTTCCGAATAAGTGCCCAATCTGCTCAAGTATCTTTCATTCACCTTAGACATCTCCACGTACTTTATCAGGAAGCTTGTAATTGTAACTAGCCAGGCGGACCCCATACGAGGACCATTATTGCCTTTATGGAATCGCTTTTCCCGACAAGCGGTTGCGGGCCTTAGGGGACTAAATTCTCACAGTCTACCCTTATCACGTACGATTGTCAAAACAATTGTCCCAAACCAATAAAATAAATAAAGCTAACGGGCGAACTAGCCCATAAATAAAAGTAAAAGCAATAAACACAGCGCCAGAGCGTAATTAAAAAAACTCGACTATAGATTAAAATTTTATTTTCCTGCTTCTTTGTGATAAAACATTATTAAGAAGCGGACTAAAAAGTATATAGACGAGATTAGATTTTCCCCGGAGGAAAATGTTAAAGCCACGATACATACTAGGAAATTAGGTATCCAGATATGAATACGCTTAGAAAGACTGTTGCGAGTAATTATAGTGTAGGCCCGTTGTCCCCGTAGGCGTTGTCCCCGCTAGGGGGACAACAGGACGTCTTTACATTTTCGACCATTGTCCCCTTTATGGAGATACAGCCACTAGGTTAGGTTATGTTAAAACTGACCACACAGCGCGAGCCGAGCGAGCGAAGCGAGCGTGCCGAGGTAGCGACCGGCGAAGCGCCAAAAAGTAGTTTTCCCATTTAAAGTTTACTTTACTATATCAACGGAAACAGAGTAAGGGGACATCGAGACGTATTTTTAAATATTTTATTACAGTACCACACCGCTTAACGAGGACACGGCTTACGGAGACAACGGACCTACACCGTAATTAGACTTGTGGAAAGGCACATTTAGATTGGAATCTCTTCTAATAAAATGCGGCGAAGTTTATGATATTGTCGTTTACATCTTGCTTGATTTAATCTCTCCGGAAACTACTGGAGATGATCTGATTAAGGCGAAACTTATATATTTATTCTCTTGGGGTGAAAATAATAATAGTAGTACATTCAAAATACTCTCTTACGCTTACCTTACTTTTCTTTTCCCAATGACAATTTTAGTAGTTGAAGAAACTCATAAACATAATGAAGGTAAAATGTCAAGGAATAAAATGATACACACTTCTGAATAGAAGGTAAAAACAAACGGCTTGAATGAGTTTTATTTCTCACGGAAGTTCAACCATTCCCATTGACCGTTTGATATAATAGGCAGTTTTTAATGACGACTATTGTTTTTTTATGCGACAAACTGCTAATTCTAACATCACTGACCTAACTTCATGGACATTATAAACTGTTTAGAATTATGTACTTCCGGTCGAGTCAACATGTGTGACATGATTGTGACTAATGTCTGGAGCATCCTTTCGGAAGATCAATGACGCAGTTTTTTACAAGCTTTTATTTAACTTGCAATGTATTGCAAGTTAAATAAAAGCTTTGTTTGAGTGGAATCTTGCAAGCTCAAAGTCTGACGACAATGCAATATTATGGTGACAGCCAGCTGATCTGATGATGGAGGCGGAAGGTGGGCAATGGAACTCCTTGACGGATAATTGTAAACTGTTTTTGTTTGTTTGTGTTTGGGCTCATTTTAATCTGCTCGCGATTCCTATTACGAATTTGTTAAAAAGTTGTCTTGAAAAATATATTTTTCAACAAAAAAAATATTTTCTCTAGCCTATAGCAAGCCTAAGACAGACGTGGGTATCTTGACAAACGGGATTATTTTCATGCAATAACTTTAATTTTAATAGACTACAATATAATTCAAGATGCAAATGTTCACTTGATTCATTTTCAAATTATGTTTTTAGATTTAGTGAGAAGAAAATTCTCAATTGATCTATCATAGATCTGGTCAGTGGATCTTGTGAGAAAGATCCAACTTGTCTTAGGTTTGCACCTTCAAAAGATTAAAGAAGTGTTAGAAATTACACATGATATATATACTAAATTACCATGTTGAACATTTCTTTTATATCTAGACCACCTAGAAATGATCACTAAATAAGTATGTGCTCTTGCAGATACAACGGCTACCTGCCAGCGGGCGAGCGGGGTCGACGGCGCAGCAAGTTTGTGCTGTACCGGCGACCGCAGGCCAATGGCGTGCGTCGCTCCAAGCACTACGTGGTAAAGACTCCGCACAGCAGCAAGGCGATCCTCGACGCCAGCCAGCACTCGATATCGTACACGCTGAG
Organism: Petrophora chlorosata; assembly: GCA_951640565.1. Lineage (NCBI taxonomy): Eukaryota > Metazoa > Arthropoda > Insecta > Lepidoptera > Geometridae > Petrophora > Petrophora chlorosata. Next base: position 6,590,942 of record OX621207.1, on the reverse strand, counting down.
TAGAAGTCAGGCGGTTATCGTGGAGTACACGGAAGACCCCGACACGGATATGTTTCAGGTATGTTTTCTTCATCACTTAGAGATACACAATACACATTCACGTGACCGGACTTTAGGACTTGAGAAGAACTTTAATGACTTTAAAGTATAGGAACTGTGATATGTGTTAGAAGACAAATCTAAAAGTTTAAATTGAAGCAGGCATAGACTTAAAGATTACTGGACTAATAAGGAGAGGGTTTAAATCGGCTTCTAAATAGAAACTGAAGCCCTTCGTGGTCGAAAGCCTGCTGTTTCTAAGGAGGAGACTTAGAAAACTCTTGACTGTTTAATGAGTCGCTTCCAAAATTAATTAGCTTAAATTAAACGTTAATCCAAAAAAACCTTTCTAATTTTATATCAACATCGAGGGACTTTCCATCTACCAAAGACGATTCAATCAATATCAAGAGTTGGTATTTCTAAATCAATGGATGGCGTTGCTCTTAGGTACTTATGTTTTTCCAACGTGAACGTCCCAAACAAAGAATGCACGTATCGTCATAAACATAATGTATCGGAAATATAAAATCTGTTTACGGTTTAACACATCATGCGTGCTTCTAATAACGATTCATCAATAACTTTGTTCATGTCAAGGATTTTACACCGAAGGACTTACGTGACCAAAGGCTCGTCCCAACGTATTGGGGTTACTGCACAGCTGTATAAGGTCAGCATAGTTATTCTGAGTTGGATATAAATGTGGCGTAGTTATTTAAAGTCTATGTCCCGGAGAAACTAGGAAAATTTACTTTCATACATGGTAGTAGGAGGAAGACAAACATGATGAAATTGATGTTTATCTTACTCCTGCTTTATGTTTCATACGTTGTTGTATTGTAATTTGTAACAAAGAAACAGTGTCGAGCCATCTAGAGATGTTTGTATACTGCATAACCTGCTAATATTATAAATGCGAAAGTTTGTGAGGATGGATGTTTTAAAAAACTACCGAATGTATTTTGATGAAATTTTATAAGTATACATACTTACAAAATTTCATTTAGATCCTGGAATAAGAAATTAACAATCAGAATTCAATGCCTTACATAGCCAAGTGTTTCGAAAAGTGTTATTTATAAGTACGGATATAAATGTATCTATCTACACCATATTTCAACACTAACTATTTTTAGAGTGTCGAGTCATCCCTTTCGAAATTATATCGCATAGTCCCTAGGGACTGCTTATCAGGCACCAGCAGACACTGTCTGTTTGAACAACAAAGCGTCTAAACAATGCCAACGAGCACAAACAATGGCCACGCTATTGCTGAATGAGAACACGTACGTCATCTGCCAACCCTCAAATTGGTTTCTTTTACCATCGTGTTGAATAGCAACATTGGCTACAATAATATTGATTGAAATATTCGAACTGTTTCTACTTGGTGTTTTGCCAAAAGCTCGCTACTATCACGTGTCAACTAATAGAAACGTCGGCAGGTCGATGTTTTAAAATGCTTTCTGGTGATGCAAATGATGCGATACTGGAACGTTCGACTCTATTAACCTCGCACGTGCCGTATTTTAAGGGTTCTGAACGAGACGGGTGACACAAATAACACTCTTATGAATTTTTAAGAGCCTTTTGCGCAGTAACTTAGAACTGAAATAAGGCATGACGTCCCGAGGGAAGCCGACCGAAATTCTCCAAACAAAAATTACACCCATAACTTCGGCGTGAAGTACTGTACTTGCGCCAGAAACTGTCATGTTTAGTTTAAGATAATAATGTAATGTTTTGCAAGATGTGGTGCCTGTGTTTACATACTCGCGCCGCGCGCCGGCGGCGTCGGCGTGGCCCGTATCTAATCGGCGCATGTGGGTTAGTGCCCCCCGGGAGAACAATGCGTTGGTCCCTACTCCCTGCGACTCGACACCGACTCATTGACCGCACGCAGAGGCACTGCACAACCCAGATGCAGCGTAGACCGACGACCTTATCGAAACATCTACAAAATCAATAAATAACATGGACGACGACGCCTGATACTCGCGTCAGATTTTATGATGTTTTGGCGCTACGTAGGACGCGGTGCGTCGTCTACTTGAGATAAAACTATTTCCGTACGGTTGTTGATAATCATCAATTTCACGGCATTGTTTTCGTGCTCGTGCACTGGGGTATTAATTAAAATCCCTAGTACAATTTCTGAAATAACGAATCTGATTTTTAACCTGTAATAACTTTATCAATTTCATTGTAGCTTCGTAAGCGGCGGTTATGAAATAGAGGCGTGTGGGCACTAATTGGATTTTTGTTTCATCGTGCCGTGTTAGAGTTGTTAGAAACGCCTGTTTTAATATATCATGTTTACATACAGGTAGACTGTAGAGGCTCGATCGTTCACTTGCTGGTTCCTATGGGGCTGCAAAGTTCGTTGCGCCGCGGTCGTCGCTCCGCTCTACATCCTGTTCGATTGAATTGGAAGCCATTTCATTGTTGCAAACTCAACTTGACACAAAAACACACACGCTGACTTCTTTATTAAACACCTTAATAATAAATAAACACCTTAATAATAAATAAACACCTTAATAAATAAATAAACACCTTAATAAATATGTTATTTTTGCCCGTCCTTACCGGATCGTGCATCGGAACAAAAGACCCGAAGCGGTAACGTTTGCAGCGTCATTGTTTGTCTAAATTGTAATTTGACACATGCAAATTGTTTTGAATATATAATAATATATCATGCATCATTAAAGTGTCATATGACATATCGCTTTATAAAAGCGTCAGACTATGAGCAAACAAATATTTTGTAAATATCCTTTTTTTTTTTTTACACTTAATAGCTCTATGTTTGGCCACTATCTCGCCTGATGTGAAGCGATGATGTGGCCTAAGATGGAGCACATAGATCTAGAGAGAGACGGCAGTTGAGCGGCTGCTCACTCATTAATCGCTATACTATGTCCTTGTTTCGCACTATCAGATTGATCTATTTACATTTTTATTTTTGTCAAGTTTTCTTTTAGCGACCTGATTAAGTATAGGCTACTGGTGACCGATTAGTGCCAGGCTTTAATTGATTAATTGCTTAGCAGATTTTAGATTGTTTTATAGCCGGCTGTCTAATAAATTATGTACAGCCTCAGAGACTTGTCTGGTATTGGGATGCGTTGAAGTTAAATTAACGAGGGTTGTCAGTACCAAGCCTAGTGTTCCGTATTTGTGTTACCTATTGAATTGTGTTACCGGTACTCGCATCACTCGAAATATAAAAGCTTTAATCATCGCAAACGGCATAACTCATAAAAAAAATATTGAAAACACTTCGACATTTTCGGTGAATTAGGGTCTCGACCTCATCAACGATATCCATCACAGCGCCAAAAAACCAGAAACTACAGAAATTATTAATTTTATTTTCTAATTCCACATTTCTGTAGAAGTTTTGAGTTACGATTGTGTTGTGACACGCTCGGACAGACCAACAAACTGGACGATATTTTAATGTTTTCATGTTACTGCATACGGAACCCTGAAAATACCAGTTTTATCTAAAAATGCCGCGGTTAAGATCACTGGCCTAAGATGTGGGTCTAGTGTTTATAAATATGCTAATGTTCCTTATTATGCGGTCCGGAGGTGAATGGTGCTGGGTTGGAATCTTTCTTCCGATGAATAGAGGCCCCGCCTCCGCAATCTTCGAGATTTACTGTTCTATTGACAACACCTTTAATTGAAAACGCTTTCGGAGTTTTAAGTGGTTTAATATTCGTTGTACTGGCTGTTAGTTTTTCTTCAATAAGCAGTAGAATTTGTATATTATTGGTAAGCTCATGTTTGATTAAGTTATGTCATAATAGTCATAAAATACAAGTAATACAGGAAGTAAGATCGGAAAACCCAATCCCAAAAATGTATGTGTTAGCATTATGAACGGATTTTTTATTTAATTGCGCAAATATTATTCAAATTTGATTTAAAAACGTAGTTATTTATGCGCGTGATGGTTTGAAAGATTTTTGTACCTTGAGAGGAAATTTGTCGATTCAACGTTTAGTCCTCACATTGACGTCAAATTATCAAGTAGAGATCTGTTCTAATGAGTTCGGTTAGAATTATCATCATCATCAGCCCATCACGTTCCCACTGCTGGGACTCGGCCCTTCCCTCCTAGAGAGTATGGGCCATAATCCACCACGCTGGCCCAGTGCGGGTTGGTGGATGTCACATATCCTTGAATTTTTGTGATAAATTCTTGGACATGCCGGTTTCCTCACGATGTTTTCTTTCACCGTTTTTAAAGCAAGTGTTAAAATCCGCACATAACTTACGAAAGTCAGTGGTGCGGGGCCAGCGGGATTCGAACTTGGTTGCGTTGGATCGAAAGTCACACGTGCTCTCACTGAGCCACATTCACTCTACTCTCACACTCGGTTAGAATAGTTCCTATGAAATGAAATGACACATATATATATATATATTATTATACATTCCATATATATATATATATATATATATATATATATATATATATATATATATATATATATATATATATATATATATATATATATATATATATATATATATATATATATGGAATAGGTATAAAGGCACTGGTTCACAGCTAGAAGCAAAGAAGTGCCGGAAAGCAATTGTTGACAATTTAGTTCTTTGATCTGAAACGCAATGAAAATATCTAATGTAATTCCGCTGAATGTTATGTAGGTTGTTGTTGAAAAATAAATAAAAATGGCGGAGGGAATTTTATTTTTATTTTTTATAATTTTTTTACCTATTCCCATACATTTTATATTATTTAACTTCAACCTACATATCATTCAGCGGAATTACACTAGATATTATTATTGCGTTTCAGATTTGAGATGAATTTCCGCCACGTCACGCCTGATACCATTAGATTCCTTAGTTCATTGACTGTAATTAAATTCGAAATTTCGGATTTTACCAAAGTTCAAATCAACATTTTGGTTGCAAGACGTGTTAGGTTACTTATTATAAAGGTCACATACGAAATTTCGTTTCTCTGGCACCTTAAATTACATAACACCTTTGATATGAACGATCTTTTCATGTAGCGTTCAAAGCCAAATGTTTCGTAAATGTATTACGTGTCTTGAAAGAATTGACATTTACACGCTAGGAGGCTTTGTCGTAGCACCCACGCTTACAAAATATGTAAAATTTAAATATGGTTTTCTACTTAACGACCATGAACCGACCACCCTATTCGATTTATCGGTTTTATTAATGTACTTCAAGCACTAAGTGTGTATCTCTACATAGTATAAAAAAGTCGCTTCCCGCCGTCTGTACGCTTAGATCTTTAACCTACGCAACGGATTTTAATACGGATTTATCAATAGACAGGGTGATTCAAGAGGAAGGTTTATACATAAAATACATATAAACCTTCTTCCCTCTTCTTCCGTGCGAAGCCAGGGCGGCTCGCTAGTTATACATATATCCTGGCTAATTCTTGTTTTGATTCTAATTCAATTTTGTGAAGTGTTGAAGACAAAATAGATACGATTTCGCATTTGTGGCGCTTGCTAAGCAAACATCAAACTATAAATCTCCAAGCAGCCGCGCCTGGTCAAAGCTTACACCAGTTCTATTGACAGGTACTGGATAAAGGAACGATTGACGTCACCGGAACCATTAACGGCTGTCAAGCTCTCCGTTGCATCTCCGTGATGCGGTTAACTCGTTCCGCTGTGACGTCACGGATGACCCGCTCCGCATGTCAACGAGGGAGGGGCGTGACGTCAGCAGGGAGAGGGGTGTGAGAGACGGCGTGGTCGGGCCAAGGACGTCGCCGGGCCGACCGGCGCGCAACACCCGTCGCAATCGATACTTCGCTTAACGACACCGATGTCATCTGCAACCATACAACCGACCTCCTATTCCCATAAAGCATTTTACACTTTTTATTCCATACAAATTGAACTGTTTTTGAATCATTTATAATCACTCTAAACAAAAAAACAAATTCAGTTCATCTATGTGATATCTTTTGGGTCAAGACGCAACTCAACTCAACAAAAACAACGCGTAGGTACATAATTTTATAAAAGGTAACAGCTGATGTTGAGTGGTAGCTAACCCCTGCCTGCAGATACATTCCTTACACTTATGAATCTACACCCTTCTCAAAAAGACCTGAGTACTTTATTTTTTGCCTGGGGATTGCCAAAATCTGTATGAAATTTAGCTATTACAGGTTACAATACTTGCCTAAACAGATTTCTAATATAGTTTCTAAACTATCTAAGAAATTGTTATACATCAACCTGATTGATGATGGCTATTAATTAGACTTACTCCACTTCTTTTACATGTTGTTATGACTTCCATCTATCATATCAAAGTTTAGGAGGGTGATTATCTGTTACCGTTCGTCTTTAGTATTTTACTTCCATTATTGGCTAATTGAGGAACAAACTCAAAAACTCATTAAAGAAACTCATTAGAAACCAGCAAGGACAATATTTGTCTTTTTTTATTTTTTGTGCTTTATAGATCCATGTTTGGCCACTATCTCGCCTGATGTGAAACGATGATGTGGCCTAAGATGGAGCACATAGATCTAGAGAGAGACGGCAGATGAGCGGCTGCTCAGACCCGTCTCCCCATCATGTCTTCAACTATTTGACGTTCATATCCAACGTCTACTCTACATGTAAGGTTTACCAGATATATTTCGGTCCCAACGATTTATGCTTATGTGACAGTCATTTGATTCCGTATTTTATTGCCGATCCCCACAGAAAGGTAAAAATATATTGACTTTAGGCTTACCCGTAATCCTTCTAGCTTTCAGTGCGTGATATAAATTTCATAGATATTTCGTGTTTATTCTAGCTGCTCTGGTTACTTTCACTCGGATCTTCAACCTCCTGAATCACGAGTAGTAAAACCAGTTACTCTACTCTCGTCTCTGTCATTGTTATGATTATGACAGAGACTTAAATGTAACAGTGACATTTGAGAAATTGACTTCGTGATTTGATTGCATTGCTCTCCTGAACTCTTGACACTAAAAGATTCTTTTCGTATTTTTTATTTGATCAGCAGCCTTTTAGGTTGATGTTATTTTATGTCTGTTTTGGAAAACAGTCACAATTTATTAGGCGTTGCTCAGTCTATATCTATACCATCTGTACTATTATTATAAAGACTTAAAGTTTTATAATATGTATGTGTAGGGGTACTATGGAACTACACCTGGATCCGATTTAAAAAAATATTTCACTGATATAAAGCTTCAGTCCCTGAGTAACATAGGCTATATTATATCATGTCGACGTGAACGAAGACGCAGACTGTTGCTACTAATTAATATACAACAAATTAACTTTTTATCTTTTTTGTCTGAAAGACTATGGCTGTAAACACGCTCACCCATATGTCACAATTTAAAATCAAGTCCTTGTTACTTATTACTTATATAGTAAATAAAATTACACATTTTATTCGTCTTCGTAAAAGTTAAGTCGTAACGCAAACTATCGTTCTCTTTCTAGAATGTTTAATCAACAAACTATCATAGTAGTTTAAGCAAGTCTGTCTGGCACAGCTCCAGGCTACATACTCCCCCGCACCGCCGGTGAAAGTCCTTTTGAATTGGATTTCTAAAATGTACTTAGTGTTTGCTTTGATAATATTAGCTTTGATATCAAATTGTAACTACTTAAAATATAGATTAAACAACGAAACATTTCTTTAAGTACCTATTTATTTGTTGACTAACAGTAAAATTTAATTTGATTCTTAAAAATTAATATAATGTACCTCAATAGGTAAATTATTACCTCAAGATACAGAAACAGTTTTTAACGAGACGAGCAGGCCGTTTGAATGATGTACGCAACACGCGTGTTTATAACAGTTGCCGCATTACCTAGAACATTGTTATGCGAAATCCTCCGCTGCGCGGCGCTGCTGCACAGCGCTCGTCACCCTCAGACAATACCTAAGTTTCATAATGCCCAGTAATTTCGCTGGATACAATGCCCTTGAAACTTTAACACAGTATTGCTTGCGCACTACAGCTTGGCGGCAGAATAACTGAAAGCGGTGGTACTAACTACTAACCCAGACGACCTATCGCATACGAGAGACCTTAGAAAAACCATGCTAGATAACAACACCATGCGTCGTCAAAACTTAATTTGCTATGATGTATGTCTTGTAATGTACTATGGTTAACAGATCGTTCGCTTGGTTTTCTGGTGACTTACTATAAGGACGAAAAGAACATTTGTCATGAAGTACAACGAATTGTTCCATGGTGAATTAAATCATCGCAAAGCAGTGTTTTAATGGTCGTATTAGAACTGTACCTTATCGTTATGCGGCTACGGTTTAATAAGCGAAACTTTTCCCATTACAGTTTAGTTTAGACTGAATTGGTGCCACTGCACCGCAAACCTCGGGTTGCCGGTCGGTGGTGGACTAATATTGTAGAACTATTTGGTTTGCGGTTTGGTTCGCGTATCTGTATAATTCCAAAGATAGCTAATGATAAAATATTCTTTTTAATAACGAATATTCATTGAAACTTTTATGCCAGCACTATTATGTGTCAAAGCCGTCAAAGAATTTATATTGACACCAGCGCACATACGGAATAAAGTATTTTTAACCGACTTTGATAAAAGGGGATGTTCTCTATTCGTTTTATTTTATTTTTATGTGTTTGTTACTTCAGAACTCCGTTATTTATAAGTCGATTTAGAAGTTATTTTTGCTTTGGGTTCAGTATAGCTACAAAGCTATTAATTTAAATGGGAACACCCATATAAATTTCATCATTATTCGACTTTGTTATAAAATTATTCTTATATATCTCTGGCATGGAAAATACACATTTTGCTACCTACTGCTTCATTATAAGTAGCTAGGTACAAGTTATAGACTATTAAGTTGTATAACTTTCGTAATTACAAAGTATGGCTAAAGGCTGAAGTTTCCCTTTTATCTTTTAATGAAGTATTCCGTTTCAAACGCTTTGCCAAGTTTCCACTAGGGCAGGTTCTTTCTAGGGTTTCACGCAACAAAAGCTTACCTATACCTAAGTTTAAAGCTCCTTGCCCCTGTTAGAGTATGTTCAACTTATAGTGAACCGACGCCAACGTGCCTGTATTGTTATGTTGCACTATTTCTTCCTCGAGTAGCAAACACTTCAATGTATAGAGAAACGGATTTATGGATGTTTTGCTGTTTCAGTAGTTCCTAAAATACGCTCGATGCATTTTATTTTAAACTTCTGATCAACTACTATACAATTCTCTCTCATACAGTTAAACCGCGTCTTCAACATTTCCCAAGCATTCCTCCAACGCAAATGGATATTAAGTGATGGTCTCGATCTCGATCCACAAAATCCTTCGGGGGACTATTTTTGTCTATTCGGTTAAGTGTCCCCTGAGACGTGTGGGGGACAGGGTGTGAGGGATGCGCTAGTAGAGGGGAGGGGAGGGTTGGGCGAGACGGTTCATCGGACCTCGGGTCTTGGTACTGCGAGGTTGGGGAGACGTAGCTCATTATATTGTCTAACAGACGTATTTATGTCTAGACGGGCTCTTCATACAAGCATCTCAATTTATTTTTAAGACTTGAACTTGGATAAATTGCCCTTTTTACCTTGCTTCAGTTAAAACAAAATTAAATATGGTTTTTGTTTGTTCTGCAATTTATATTTGGCTATGAAATGAGAATAACATAGGCAAATTATATCTAAACTTAAATGTTATGCCATGATATTGAATCTTGAACAAGAAAAAATGGTTTCTTGTTTTAAGAATATCAATTTCACAAAGACAATAGTTTATATCAGGTTTCATTTCGTATGTACCAGAATAGTATGAAATATAACACTAGCATTGTGTGTGTGTGTGTGTGTGTGTGTGTGTGGTACAGGTGACAGTTGAAATGTAGTCTACAAAAAACCAAGGTCGTTGGAAACATGTATGTATGTATAAGAATGTAATCTAGACAAAAATCAAGGTCATTTAATACCTTAATAGCGTTGTTTTGTAAGCATAAAAGATTTTAAAAATCAATAAAAAAGTTATAAAATATCCAAACACTGTATAAAGTTACATCAAATGTGCTATAACTTGTTTGTAATATATACCACCCACCGAACAAACCCATGCCGTCAAGCAATCTAGTCGTATTTCGGGACGATGTTCGGTGAACCATCAGACGAATGTGAGCAGTCGCTCAATTCGTCGTCTTCCGGTGAGATAGAAGCCAGACATAGATCGATAAGCGATAAAAATACAACCGGAAGATCTAATTTGCTTATTTAGTAAAATCCCTAAGAACCTTCGAGCTGGATAATTAAGTTATTATTTTATTATACCACGTTTGCATTTAACCCTTTTGACTTAATACCGATGCGGACGGACGAACGGAAACACTTGGTGATTTTCCGTCTGTAAGCAATTATGGAGAACTTGTCACGTTCAACTTCTTTACTATTTAGAGCTTCAGAGAATAAACAAGGATTGTGCTTGCACACAGCGACAAAAGTGGCCGAGCAGTAGTATTCATCGCCAACAAACTGTCATTTTTCCCACTCCTGGTTTAGAAGGGCCTGGTCTCAGACAGAGAAAGTGCTATAATCCACGCGGGCGCAATATCAAATAGTATGGATGTCGTACGTCCTTATCTTTGAGTTTTGTGGTGCTTAGTGTATTGACATGCAGGTCTCTTCACCGACATAGTACAGTTCAGCTTGTTTAGAGTAGAAAATAGATGGACAAATTCAACATGCGTTTTGTAACTTAAATGTCACGAGAGAAGTTCTGAACAAAGCTACATAAAAGGGCCACAGGTTCTTGAAGCGAGATTGAATGCCGTAGTAAATGTGTTCCTAATAACAATACATTTAGATTGTGCCGGTAAGATTGTACCTACTCTCACTCGACGATAAAAACTGTTGCTTCCGGTGTGATTTTATGTTCCAATGTTATTACAAGAGAAATTGTATTGAAAGTATTGTAGAGTATTTGTTGTCTAAATTGCTGGTATTTGAAAGTAAGTTCATACTAACGTAGTCACTATCAGTCTCCTTAACGAAGAATGATTTTAGTTTTGAAAATAAGACTAAGAAATCTATGGTAAAGCAGTAGGCAATAAGAAATGACAGATTAAAAAAATAATCTAAAAACGACGTTTTAAGACATTGTCATCGAGTTGTGAACTACCCTAAAAGTTTCAGCCGCATAGGTAATCGGGAAGTGCTCGAAATTTGAGTTGATGATTTCACCTGGACTGACAGACAAGAAAGCGACTTAATAAAATCGTGGTAAGATGTCGTGCTTTTGAATAATGTCAATAAGCTTTCAAGGTCACGGCCAATGTAAATGTAACTCTAAACTATAAAATAAAATATTATTTTCAAGAATAAATGCCGTTAACATAATTATGTCAAATAAATCCCACGAGCTTATTAGTGCCCTGACATTGCCCAAATCAAGGTCAAAGTCAGAGGTCATCAAAAACATCTGTTAAAGGCCGAAACCTAGATTTATGAAACAAGTATATAAAATCTAGTAGGTCACAAGCTATATCAGTTTATTTGTAAAGTGTGCCACAGTCGTCATGATAAAACGTACAAAAACCAACATCGTTATATTCATCCAGTAATTCTATGTTATTGTATTCACGACACGTTTATTACTGGGACCGTTAGGGCAACGCATTTGACCTCCTTGCGGGTCGTTGTGTGGTTGACACTCTCCACATAGATGGTTTTACTGCGGCAATGACCTGTAGCCTAATTGTCTCCTAAGAAACTAGACGTTACTCGTATTATTTGATAATGAGCTAATTTGGCATACCCGTTACCGATGTACTGTAATGTAGAGGATCATTTGAGGGTAATGCTGTCGAAGTCTAAGTGCTCTGTATTGATACCATGGTGAAACGTTTTCATAGTTCCTGTGGCTACATCTTAAGTAACAGCGGTGTAAGAGGTGTCAGCGTTAAATGCAATCAAACTTTTAATGCTTACGCCACATCAAAGTGCTCCAAACTGTCTAACAGATCACATTAACATTATCACAAGAATTGTTTCATTACCTAACATAGCAAAGTGGCTCAAAAGCAATCCCAGGCACTTCCCCGTCTGGTTACGGACCATTGGACACGTAAACGACTCCATTTAGCGCTTGGGGTCTCTCCAAATTGGGTCATCTCCACAACGGCAACATTGGAACCAATGTTTTAAAGCCTTGAAAAGGACGTACACGGCCATCTTGGAATAGGTCTTTGTTCGACGGACAATGGATGCGAATTGGGATAGGCTCGTCAAGAACATGCGAAGATGTATGACAATGGAAGACAATCAGCCAATAGTTACGTGGGAGTGTTGGATGGACATTATTCACCAATTGGTCCTTGATTGCTGGTTTCTACTGTTTCTATGTGAAATACCAAGTTAGTGAAATGAGTAAGTCGCTGCTGGGTCGAATACTGGTAATTATGTGATGGAATTCCCGCAAATTGTGTCGGTTCTTTACGATGAGGATGTTTTTTTTTATTTAATATTTTCCTGTAACGCTTTAGCAAAATCTCGCGTAAGAATCGAGTTTTTGGGAAAGCCTGAATATCATTCACTTGAAAGCTGTCAACTGAATATCATTTAATTCAAGCTTTCCCAAAATCTCGTTTCGAAAATCGAATTTCAAAGTTGACATACAATATCAGCTGAGTGTTTAGTAAGTGTCACTTATGCGAAGCTGATTTAGTAGGTAGTATCAATTAAACTTTACTCTAAGCTTCCTGTCGTAATTGCTGACATGCTGACTAACCCTTTGTGTCATAATCATGGATGAGTTCATTAATTGTAGTGAGCCTGTTACAATATGGCGAAACCATGCTTGTGCGTTATGTACAACATCTTCATATACATCTACATATATTTGACTGTTAATTGCTTAACATAGGCCTGTCTAAAACTGGATTTATTTAGTAGGTAGTTGCCCGTTTCTTTATTCTTTCCCCAAATATCACATGGGTTATTTTATGCAGAGCCACTCCAGACTTAACCAGCCATACCAGCAAAGACCTAACATCATAGAATCTGGTCTTTAACCAGGATTCCTAGTTTCTTGCAAGCAAGCAATTAGGATCATGGTCCCACAACTTCCTGTCGTAACTCACTACTACTTAACTAATTAAGGTACTAGGCTCTATTTTATTTGCTAACTTCTGTCTCGCTGTGGTCTCCATGAAATAATATAATTAAAGTATTTAAGTGAAAAACCATTTTAAATATTCGGTTTAAAATATCTTATTAAAAGTACTCCTTGTGAAATGAATATATTAAAATAAATAAACACACGGCACGACACAATTAGTCCTGTCAACGAGAGACAATAATACAGTTCATTCATCAAATGCAGAACAGTTACCGTCTGCTCAAACTGGAGCTTGGAAAATGGCATTGTAAACTGTTATTTTGACAAAAACTGGGCTGAAATGCTGGTATGAATTGGTGTCACAGATTGCTAGTAAATCTACCATTATACTTATAGTATACGGGGCTTTTACTCAAACCAAACCGTTCATCATCGTGTTGTACTAAGTTCGCTATTCATATACCGACCTACGACGTGTCACGTGACTGTGACATTGCTAGGTTAGAGTCCATTTTACTCCAAATGAATACCTTGACAAATTATATTTCTAATGCATACAAAAGTATATGAACGGATTTCTTTTGAAGTAGTATCATCCTTATTGTCACTTGATTAATTGATGCACTTATCTCGTATTCATATATTGTATATATATTGTAATCGTATATTGTGCGTGTTTGGTATCATAAATCTTACTCCGGAATATCATAAGGAAATAATGCATAATCATAACTTTTCCCATGCCCGCTTCTATCTAGTTTTGATATATCTATGTTCACTATATTTTAGTAGACTTCGTATCAAGATAACCTTTAGATTATAAGATGCGCACTATTCTTTAGGCCTAGTATATGAATTGTTTTTGTTATAAAGATTGTTTTTTACTGTATTTAGATTATTTATTATTTTATTAGTCTCTATTTTATGTAATTGGTTTATATAAGTACTGAGATATAAAAAACTACCGTCCATTATTTTTGCGTTATTCCTCTCCCTGCACGGTTGTCTGGAAGAGATCGCTTTTAGCAATAAGACCGCCAATTTTTACACTACAAATAAGCTTTTATTGTTAGTTTTTTTAATTATCTGTGTGTGTTTCAATAAATAGTTTTATACTCAAATAAAAAATATTGTTTCTTAGGAAACCTAGATCAGTAGAAGCCGGGGTATTGAATTGAGGTATTGATATTGCAATATATCGGAACTATCCATTAACATTTAGAGTTATCTACACAAATTATTATCGTTGTGTTACAAATTGCTATTAATTAGATGAAGTAATTAATATTGCGCTTTTAACTTGCGCAAGAACAATGCGGCGCAATGCGCCTGCGCATGCAAGTAGAACGAACTACGAAGGATGTCCCATTTCGCATGTTGCGTGGGTCGAACCGATGCGATCGCGGAATTCGTCCAATGAACGGCTAACACCTCGTCGGGCTATTTTTGTACCAATTTGGACATGTATGTTATAACCATTGTCTCGCTCGACTATTTTGAGCATCCTTATTTCTGACTTCTTGTGTTTGACCCACGGTATATAAATAGGTATGTTACTGACTATCTCATCTTCTATATCAGATGATGCTGTCGTCGGTGAGACTCTCTTACTTATATCTCTTACTTACTATAGTTCCGATAGGTATAAGGAAACTCCATAATTCTGTGCTTAGTTTTTGACAACAGCATTATTCATTGATTATAATTTATAAGAGAGGATGGAGAGGAGAAACACTGAATATTTAGGTTAATAAGCACACTGTCAGTCTTCGGTCTCTCAAACGAATACCAATAACGTTTTTTCCAAGACTGACAAAGTCATGGATTTTTTATTAGTTTCCTCTAAATGTATTATTTATCATTCACTAGCAATCTGCCATATTTAAATGCGGTGTGATTTACATTAAATATGAATGTACCTATCCTTCGACTAAAATAACTTGAAATATGTTAGTGACATCCATTTCAAAATCTATCAAGTTTCTAATTTAGAAGTACTATGTGAATAAACAGATAGCCACGTGTGGGCGAATCTCATTCATTACATTTCAAAAGTATTATCAAAACTTCACTATGTTACGTCGAAAATTCCCTCGAAAATTACATTGTCAGTGATGAGTTGATAACCTATTGAAACTGTCATGTATTATAACTTCATTGTAATTTGTATGTGACATTTGCAACTTCCATATTTACTGACCCTACCGTTCGCGCCCCATTTATAACCTGCCCGCAAAAGTGGGGTATCCACATCAAAAACCAGTTCATTTTACGTCAATCAAACGAACCTTTTCAATGTGAACCCGACATGCGAAGCGGGTTGATACGTCCTCTACGGGAAGCAACTTATTGTTTGTTGACAACCTGCCGCCTCGTGATAGAACCACCGTTCAACTATATTCTCTACCGACTTTCGTAGTACCCGTATATTAAACCAAAACCAAGTTACATAAAACTGAAATGTGGAAAGTAAGGGTTCTAAATTGTGCGTGGTTTTGCGGATAGTTCCGAAAAGGCCACATTATCACGACCAGATCGAAATATGTGTTATTAAATATCGATGGTTACCTATCGCAGAAAATTAGACTACAGGTAAAATTACACTTAGGTTAACATTTAAACTGGAAATTATAATATAATGTGGGCTCGGAAACTAGCCAACTGGCACATAAGAAACATAATATTGTCAAAAACAAACGCAAAATATTGTTGCAAAATATTGTTACAAAAGTTCTAAAAGTCTTTTTCAGTTTCTTGCCGTATCTTCTGAGTAGTAGTTCTTTTTCCGATTCGGTGGTAGAGTCATTGTAATAATTGACGTTAAGTGCGTCTGTGATGCTAATAATTTTCAACTTTTCAAATATAAAAGTTCCAAATATTGTAGTGAGAATCTTTCATTACGAAATCAGGAGACTTTAAGAGAAATTTTACAATATTGATGAGATTAGTTCCACTTTCAGCTGAGCCCGATCTTGAATAATACCCTTTCCAATAGCTAATTCCGATAAAATTAAATGTCGTAAATTTTGCTCACCGTAACAAAATACTCTTAAATTACGATTAACGATTTTTTCATCATCGTCTTCAGCCGTAATTGGCTTGCTGAATACATTCGAAAGTTCATTGTTCCCTTAATACGATTTGATTGTGTATAATCGGGCACAATTTGGTTATATTCTAATGTATGAGTCTGTATCGTCGCCTACATTCCGCCTACGGGCTCGCTGCGGGCCATCAAAAATGTATTGGACTAAATTAAATACAAATTGGGTTCGTCTTTCTTTACATGTTTTGTATAACTGTATTTTCTATTATTTCGTGTCTGTTTGCTATTTGTTTATTCCTCGTTCCGCCCTTTTGATCAAGGTCTATGCTAACACAAAAGGTTTATGATTCAAAAAGATTTCTTGTTGGTGTCTTCAAGTACGCTATTTGTATTAAATTTAACGTTGAAGGTCAAACAATTTCTATTACTTCGTTATTTATTACATCCGATTTTGCTGCGAAAATAAACTTTATTTCTCCTCCTCGGTAAAAGTAATAAAATACTTTTGTAAGGCAGTAGTGTACAGACGTCATAAAATATACAATCGACACGTATAGGCACTTTTTTATCTGATACTTCTTTACTTGTAGTTTGTCACGAAGTATCTTAAATGTGTTTTGGAAACATAATAATGTAATGGTTGTGAAATGGACGGTGTGTGTGTCCACAAATACTGCATAGACAATAGCCTGTTTCGAGTTTGGGCCACTTTTCCAATTGTCTTAACTTTCCATCCTAAACCGACCTCCCAGAATGGCGGCAAACCTTCGTCTCAAACGGAACAAAGAAACACGAGTTCCATATAAACTGAACTTCTTAGCATGCAAACTTAAACCGTTATGAACCAGAAATAGTCGGTTGAAATACCGCCTCGAAAAACAGTTTTTAATGATGTTTGGTTTGTACCTGGCGTTTTTGTGACATGTAACAGGAAGCAGATGAATGGATATTGTACAGAGAAGTGGCTGGTAAATGGCGCCCGACAGACGGCAGCTTAAGGTTATTTGTAACAAACACAAGCCGTAAAAGATTATGGTTTCGCCGTGGATCTTGCGGAGATCCGACTTGATACAGTACTTGGTACTTCTTTGTTGCTTTTTCTGTCTTGCGTCTTTGTTTCTTATTGAGATATTTTGCCTGTTAAGTACATATATAAGCAGTGCAAGCTTTTGGATAAAGTTCACACGAAGTGTTGTATACTTACTTTACCCTTTTAGACTGACCACGTATTGACGATTTAAAAGAAATGCCGAGTATCTTATTCATGGTCTGATTTAATACAATTACTTAAACGAGAATACCTACTACCAAAACATCCTTTAGAAATTTTGGTCTAATTTTGGTCGGGTTTTGCACTGCAAGGCTTACACGTGTCTCGACGTCTTTGTTTATTTCAAATGCGCTCTGACGTCAAGACGCGATAAGACAAGTAAATGTGTATGGGGCTTCCACTTCCTCATTCCCGAATTAGATTCTCAAGGAAGCGGAGCATGGTGATAGCGACATCATTGGCTCTCTGAGGAAATACAGGAAATAGCCTTCACTTCAGACTTCAGCAACTTCAGGCAATTGTGAAGAACGCTACATTAGGGAGAGAAACTTTTGCCACTTACTTTTCCCCAATTATGTTGATTTTCTTCAACACAGTGATATAGGGAAGGATTTGTGAGGTCCTACATTTCTGCAAGTTAATACGGTAGGCTTACCTATTTACGCCTGCGGTTTGCCTACAAGTACCTATCTTAGTTTCTGATTGCATCATAACGCAAGCTGAGCATGGTAGCGGCACAGGTATCGATCTTCGAGTAAATTGCTTTAAGCCATCAGGCTTGGCTGCGAAACCCCTACCCTTATTAGTTTACACCTGCTGGTTTCTGCTGCATGTAATATCTACTCGTATATGGTTGAAAGCACTTACTTTACATACAGCCTGTTCTCGTAATAGGCTTAAATGTTGAAAAGCTTGCTTTCAGTGGGCTGCAACAGTCGTGTCCTATTACACTAGCGGTTTCCGGTATCCTAGGATCTTATTACTAAACTATTGTAAAGCAAGCCGGACGTGGTGTTACAGTCGAGTAATTTAGTGGTGTTGGTTCTTTAGGCGTTGCCTTGAAAAGATACGTAACCTTGTTGTAATCTACGTATGTATTATGTATGTTTGTATATTATTATATACAATCTTTTATTTCCCTCGTTTTTATGTACTACTGCAAATCTAGCCAACTTCTATTGAGTGACTCGCAAGGAAATTGCTTTCCGTAGGCCCATTGCAAGCCTGTCAGCTGCGACAGCCGGCGGCTATGAGCTGCCCCATTAACTCACACCTGCGGTTTCCTCGCAACACCCCTCGCCGAATATGTGCCCGAATACCGGGGTTTCTGTTTAATATAATAATAAACTGTCACTATAAGTTCTTTGATATTGGAAGATTTGATTTATGGGACATTTTCAAGGTTCGAAATTTTGTAAATGCTTATGAGAAATTTGATAACTGTAAGAAGTTAATGTCCTTATTTATTTATTTATTTATTTAATTCTTTATTGCACTATTACAAGTAATGTACAAAAGGAGAACTTAATGCTAAAGCATTTTCTACCAGTTATCCAGTGATGGTAAAAGAGCCCTACAAAGCGTGCATCAAAAATGAAAAAGAAAAAAAAAACTAACAGTAAAACAAAATAAATATCATAATACATATTATCGTAAAATATATAACAGTAAAACACACTACATA
This sequence comes from Petrophora chlorosata, assembly GCA_951640565.1. Lineage (NCBI taxonomy): Eukaryota > Metazoa > Arthropoda > Insecta > Lepidoptera > Geometridae > Petrophora > Petrophora chlorosata. The sequence continues at coordinate 6,571,980 of OX621207.1, read as the reverse complement.
TATAATCCAAAACTAAAATACATAGAAATGAATACTTATATAAATAAATACTTATTATTGATAGAAGGATACTCTATACTTACATAGATACAACATAACATTAAATAGACAATAGAATATGAAGATCAATGTAACGGCTTACTCACTTTTTTAAGGTAGAATTCTCGAACCAAACGTTTGAATATTTCCTTTGAGGGTGCTTTCCTTACAACGGGTGGGAGTTGGTTCCACAGACGTACTGCTACAACTCGAAAGGAGTCATCCACAAAAGAAGTACTGTGAACGGGTGTAGAAAGCAATAGAGCGTCAGCGGAGCGGAGATTTAATTCATGGGTATCGTCAATGAAGCAAAATTCTTTTTTTAAATAGTCAGGGGCAAAACGATCTTTTAAAATGGAAAAGAGCAGACCCAGTATCCTACAGTTCCTCCTTTCACGAATAGGGAGCCATTTGAGTTTCTTCCTGTACTCCGAAACATGATCGTACTTACGTAGTCCATAAATAAAGCGGATACCTGCATTGAGTAGACGATCAAGTTTATTGAGTAGATCTTCGTTAAGGTCTAGGTAACATACGTCGGCGTAATCCAAGACAGGTAAAAGAAGAGAATTGACTAAAGTTATTTTAGTTTATTATGTGGTACAATTTTATAATACTTATCTATAAATTTTAACAGGCATTCATTGCAACAGCGTTATGTCTTCTGTGGTAACAGTAGTTATTCGTTTCAAGATTGTGCTTCGCTGGCAGGTCTATAGTAATCCTATCAATGACAGAATTACACATAATTTACCCAAATCGTATGTAATTCCATTGTCTTGTGAAATATACAAGAATATCTAACGTGAATTACGCATTATTCCGTTTGGACAGGCAGTATATTTGATGCCAAACCGGAATTTAGAAGTACTGCCGTAGGAACAATGGATGTACGGCCTTCTGCTTTATGTAATATTACATTAGTTTGCTACGTGTGTGTATTTTTTTATTTTATAGGCAGTCTATTCATTCATAGGCTTTATGAAAGTTGTCAATGTCATACTCAAGTGGCAGTTCTCCGACTACGACTAGCTTAATTACTGTCATGACCATTGCTATTTGTTCGTTTTCCCATGTTTATGTACTTATGTATTACCTACATTGCCCAGCATAGCCTCCGTAAGAATAAGGGGCAGAGTTTCTTCTGCATTGTGATTACTTACCTAATCTATGCTATTATTTTTGTCATTGCATGTTAGTAACTGCTTTTCCTAAAGCACGCAATTAGCATGAATAATATCGCTTCTACCTTGTAAGTTTTCTCATGCTCGGTAGTTATCATCGCTTAGCAACTATGACGTGATTTCTGACGTCAAAACCATGAAGATTAATCAATTTACTGCACTAGGTACATATAATGTTTGTAGTGTATCATTGTAATTATAGCATGGGATGGTATGAACAAGCTGTGGTCTAGGGACACGCAGGTCATAATCTGACTGTGGTCAGCTGATATCGCTTACGGATTGGCTACTTCGTTACATTTGGTTGCGGTCGGTGATATTCTAGATCTGGAGTAACCTAGTTAGAATGATCGTCTCTACGTATTCATATTTGACTACACTCGTTTTTCGTAGTTTTTCTACTATGATGTAAACTAGAAATGCAAAAATGTCGTTATGGCATATACCTTTGTATATTAAAACTACCTATAATTATAAAAATTAATAGTTATACCTTATTAAAATAAGTTTTCCGCGAAGTCATTTATCTTTCTGTATAATAATGTTTGTTTAGTAAGATTAATCTTAGTAATGAAAACCAACCAACGCACAATATCGCTGGACATAACGGTCCGACAACCGGACACCGTGTAATCTCAAAAATCTTTATTCTCTCGTCACGCCTGATGCTCTAATTTTATAGGTTTGCCACAGAAAAAATACTCAATTCGGATCCAGACGCAGCTGTCGTTTCGTAATCGCCTTTCGAGTTACCCGCTGCTATTCAATTTGCTAGTTGGCGATTTTACGATCTGTAAAAGGCATAATGAATTTTGAATGATTTGTACCTAACATTGACTTTCCAACAATTCCGATTGCGGAATGCTGATAAAACCATTTTCTGTCATCAATCACGCAAAGGGCCAACGAGCAAGGTCGCCAGATAGATAATTCCATTTCTTTTTCCGTATGCGGAATAATGCAAAACCTTAGAAGTACCTTCCGCAACCTTGACTTCGCTAAAGGTCGTCTTATCGATTGTCTTGTTAAGTTTCGCAAGTGCATAATGCAGGGCCTCGTGCGATGCAATGCAACATACGCGGCGTCGCGTCGTGACGTGACGCAAGTGCCTTGCGACGGAGCCGGGTTACCCAACATCGGCAATGCGGCTCTGATCACGCTAATCTACATTCTTATACCGGCCTTAACGTTTATATATTACACGCCATTCTTTGTGCTAAACAATTTGAGGCTATATACAATTCTTAGCACAAAAAGCGGCTTGTAGCTTCAATCACAAAATCACAAGGGGAATGGCCTAATAACATTCACAGTCGAAATTTTCTTGATTGCCTCTATGTAAGCAATCAATAGTTCGATCGGTTCAAATAACTGGGCTATCACTGCGCCTCTACAAGTCTCGAGTGTCTTAAAGTGTCTTATTATTTGTTAATTGAACCTTCTCGACCTCCACGCAAACCGGGGTAAATTGGATTTGTAGTTTCCTCCTAATTGGGGATACCACTCGCCAGATTTTATCTCAAGCGTACTGAAATTAATTACGGTTCACTTGAGAACTTTTCTAATTGCCTATTTGAGAGGTTTCACGAAAAATTCTTAGAGTTTTCAACGGAAAATATAGGATGTAAAATAACAAAATTGGCGTTCTCTTTGACTGCTCACTCTTTGCCTTTCCATAGCAACAGTTTCTGTCACAAGATAATGAAGATAACAAAAAAATAAAGTAATGGCTCTTATCTTATTAGATCTTAGAGAGGTGCGTTTGATATAATTTACAAATAATTTTCAATATTTCATTCCGTATTGGCGTGCTGTGGTTGTGGTAATGAGCGTGACTAGATATGTAAAAAAACTTTTTTTTTCTTTTTTTTTATGTAACTGAATGACGATACGAGCTGGTAGTTTGCCTGATGGTAAGCAATACGCCAGCCCATAACAATAACAGCACCACCCAGAACTTTGTTTTGCAAAATCCTGCGCGGCACTGCACAGCGCTCGTCACCCTGAGACAATTAGCTGTTGAGTCTCATAATGCCCAGTAATTTCGCTGGCTACAATCGATGGCCCTTCAAACCGGAACATAGTAATGCTTGCGCACTACTGCTTGGCGGTTGAATAACTGGCAAAGCGGTGGTACCCACCCAGACGGCCTCTCGCATACGAGAAACCTACCACCAGCAAAAAGCAACCACCACCACCACCAGTAAAAGTTATGAAGCGATTTAGCCATCTGCTATAAATTGTAGGGGATTCAAACCTTGGGTGTCGTGTCAAAGTACCGTCAATAGCATCCTGCTTTTTTCTCAATTCGTTTAAGTTTGCGTGCCGGCGCAAATACGCCCGGCTTGGAAAATTTAAATAAGTAGTGCACTGAACTTAGGGGAAGTAGGATAATAAAATTATTAAAAATGTAAAATATTCTTATGAAATATTTTGGTGTCTGAATTTGTCACAAATATTCGAAATTCTTGGGAATCTTGAGAATTCAGACGCTATAAGTAGTAAACATTTATTTAGGGAAGATAAAAAATGGAAGTTGGTATCGAAGCTGGCAACAGCCCCCCGCCATTGACAATTAGAGCGTCGCACGCGCAGAACGGAACGAATGACGTAAAGCAGCCTTCACACCCGCCGACCACCCGCTCTGCAGCAACCCTGGGCTGGCGATACTCAGGGTTAACACCCGGATGTTCACTACGATACATATCTAATTAGGATTGAGTACGAGTAGATTAGCGTGGGATGAACGCTGCCTAAATGTAAAGATCCCCGTTTCACGGATTAGAACAGGTCACCTAATGGATATGTAACCGAAAGCCTTTAATAATTTAACGGGACCTAAATTCCACGTATACGTTATCACCCGGATATATTAATAGGTTTTAAGAACTATAATTATATTTATTTTATTACACGTTATTAATATCTTTATTTTATTACACGTTATTAACACTTAGGTAGTTACCTATAATCAATACGAGTTAGGTAACCACGTATGGTTTAACACATTTTGTGTGTGGAAATTATATTAAAATGGATTTAGATACATACGTTATTCATTGTCGTGAAGCTGCTATCAGATTTTAATCTTCTGGTTTTACGATTATCACAATGCATTGAAACTCTAAAAGTCTTTTTGTTTAATACCTACTCTAAAAAAAACTGAAGAGTTAATCTTGTATCTGATTTCCCTAATACCTTCTACACTACGTTTTCATAATTTCTGCAGTCTATTGCTGAACAAAGTTTGCCTATCGGCTATCGATACATTTTATTACTTTTATAGTGCCAAACAATACGCCACCCATGTTTGAATAAGTTACTACTACTTACTACTTAGTACATATTGATTTACCACAGAGTAAGCTGCTCCCAAAGGTTTTAAAAGCATAATGAGTCCCGTGTGCAACCGGGGGCCACTGGCTAGCGAGTTAATAAAGCGAACAGTACGGGAAGTAACGGGCAACCACCCGCGGAAACCGCAGAAAGTACGAAGTATCACTGCTTTCCTGTATCCGAGGATGTTTTTTATAAACATCCCATGAGAACGCGCATGCGGTTACGAGAATGTTCTCAAATATATGCCGCAACTATAAAGACTGTTGTAATCAGTTATTATTATTTATTAAAACAAGCCGTACTAGCTCAAACATTTTGTGTTACTAGAAAAATGGACCGCGCCACTTTCAAAGCAAATCGCCAGGTAGTTAGGCCGTTGACTGATATTATGTGTACAAGTATACGTTTTATCAAACAAAAAAACCGACTTCAATGTATCTTCGAAGTCCAAGGTCAAATATCGATGAAATTTATATGGGACCACTTCGTAGCTATACTGAACCCAACGCAAAAAAATATCTTCCCAAATCAGTTCATGAATGACGGAGGTCTGAGGTAACAAACATTAAAAAAAATACAATCGAATAGAGAACCTTCTCCTTTTTTGAAGTCGTTTAAAAAGTTATAAGCTATTGACGCAGTTACATGTTGATATATGAAAGTGTTATTTGGTGAACCTTTGATATAGTTGAATAGTAGACTGGTTCGTATGAGTTTTTTAAAGATCAATAAGAATCTATCCGAAGGAAGAACAGCAGAGCTTAAGCACTGCTAAAGTGTCTGCACTTTGTTTTACCCCTTTGTACCTTTACTTGAGTAAAAAAGATACGTCGGTCGGTTTTAGACAAAATCACGTATATTTTGTCGGCCTCTTAAAGACCGCCTGTTGTTATGCTGATGACTGTGAAATGTACTTGTTTCATGTATTTTTTAAGATTTTTAACAATAAACTGTTTATTTATTTATCTACATTTTCCAAATAATCATTTTTATAATCGTTCTTAGATTTTTCTTAGGGTTCCGTACCCAAAGGGTAAAACGAGACCCTGTTACCAAGACTCCACTGTCCGTCCGTCAGTCTGTCCGTCAGTCTGTCCGTCTGTCACCAGGCTGTATCTCATGAACTGTGATAGACAGTTCAAATGTTCACAGATGATGTATTTCTGTTGCTGCTGTCACAACAAATACTAAAAAACAGAATAGAATAAATATTTAAGGGAGCTCCCATACAACAGACATGATTTTTTTGCCGTTTTTATAGATAATGGTACGGAACCCTTCGTGCGCGAGTCCAACTCGCACTTGGCCGGTTTTTTTTCTATTCACTTACGTCAATATCACATTGTCCGCAGATCGGAAGGTCATCAGAATCTCCAATAGACTTCGTGGTGATGGACACAGTGGCTGGCGACAAGACTGGCGACACAAAAGTACTGCAGAGCACGATATCGCGGTTCGCGTGCCGTATTATAGCGGACAGAAACGACGTGAACAACTGCCGTATTTATGCAGCAGGCTTCGACTCTTCGAGGAACATATTCCTTGGTGTAAGTAGAAAAATCTAGCACTTGCATTCATACATTTCAGTTAGGTAGGAGCAGTTAATAAAGAAATAATGAAAAAATCATATTACAAAGTTAGTAATTAACATAGAAGACAAAGATGCATGGAACATTCTGCTTCTGCCAAGTGGCACATAAGAAAAATAATATTGTCGAAAACAAACATAAAATATTGTAACAAAAGTTCTAAAAAAATAATGCCCCTCAGTTTCTTGCCGTATCTTCTGAGTAGTGGTTGTTTTTTCGATACGGTGGTAGAGTCATTGTAATAATTGACATTCATAAGTGCGTCTGTGACAACAAAAATGAATTAAGAACGTTTGAACTTTGAACTTTGGCACTAACAAAATTACAATTACAATAAAAAAATGCTTTATTGTACACCAAACAAAAGAATGAATAGGTACATGAAAACAACTTACAAACTAAAGTACAATGGGCGGACTTATCGCTAAGAGCGATCCCAGTCAACCTTTGGATGGAGTTAATTAACGGAGTGAGATACGTCGGCGGTGTAAAAAGAATAATAATAAATGATCTGTTCTGTTCTTAATTACTGAAATTATATGCATATGAGACTGTATCTGGAGTCTATGGGTGAAGAGCGTAGTACAATGCTACGCAGTACTTTGGTATTAAAAGTGCTGAGTGGCATTGCAGTTGTTATGCATGCGTGGCGCTTACCATCAGGCGAACGACATGCTCGTCTCGACGCGCAGTTCTATAAAAATCACGATGTCATTACATGTCGTATATGCATTGCAGGCTTCGGGCTTTCGAGAAATTCCTTGGTGTAGCTGAAGCACAGCGTACTTAGCTAGCGATCAATTCAGCCCACTAATATTTGAGAATTCATATAACTTTTGTTCAAATCAAATCAATTGTTTATTTGCTAGAATACAAACAATAAAGGTCTTAAAACTAATTACGACAGTCAAGTATTCAGCTTGCAAGCAAGCGTGCAAATATTATGTCAAGTCTCTAATTAATATAAAATGTATTTTAAAATTGAGATTGTATTTAATTTAATTACATTATAATAATTGTATTAAACAGTTTCCTCCCGCGCGTACTAAGCGCTTCGCTTCCACTTTTATTATGCGTACTGCTAACGAGTGTAACTCCCTGCCGGAGTCAGTCTTTCCCGATAGCTATAATCTGGGAATCTTCAAGTCTCGAGTGAACGGGTACTATCTTGGTAAGCGTGCTATATCGTCGACCGCATCGTCGCTTACCATCAGGTGACATAGTGGTCAAACGCAAGTCAATTAACAAATTAAAAAAAAATTGTATTTAACTTAATTACATTGTCGATTAAAATATTATTTCATGCTATAAAAACAATTGTCCATCAAATAATCCTTAAGTCCAGTTCTAATTAAAAACGAGCTGAATTTAGAATTTTCATTGATTTAAGGTAGAAAAGCTTTGAAAATTGTTGAGTTTGTTTACACTCAACGCTTGGCGTTTGGCGAAGCCCTGAACCTTTGATGTTCAGATTTATCGATTTTAAGGCTTCCGGACCTTAACAAGGGTTATTTTTGGCTTGTTTGTGTTTATCAACGTGACCGGTGAAAACAAACTTAGAAAAAATTATTTTTTAATTAAAATGTTTGCCACAGCTGAATAATAAGATCTGACGTACCGTAGACGTAATAAGGCATTTTAGAGGGAAAGAGGAAAATACAGCAATTTTTTTAATTACAAAGATTGAGCTTTTAAAACAATTGTCTGTAGCTGAAATCAAACCCGCAACCTGCGTGTTATGCGCCCACCTTCCCAACTACTAAACCACAGACGTCGTCATGAACATAATAGGCATATCTACGCAGTACTTTGCATAGAGTGGTACTGCAATTGCTATGAGCAAGCGTGGCGCTTACCATCAGGCGAACGATATGCTCGTCGCATTGCTTAGTTGCATAAAAAATAAACGTCACAGTACATCACCAGCGCTTGCCAGTACATCCATTGTGCCTCAAATCCAGTGTAGAAGTGTTTTTCATGAATACGAGTGTTAGTAGCATTTAGTTTTATCAGGCCTAGCGCACTCCGCACTGTAGGTACGAAGCTACAAGTACATACCCGGACACCGACGGCGGGTCGCGCGTTGTTACACGTGTCGCGTCAGAAGAGATAAGAGCTATGCGATAGAAAGAGAGGCGCTCTGTTGGTTAATGTGACTGGTAGATATGCAGCGCTACGCGAGCTGAATTGAATTTTATTGCGTCATAGCAAGAGTCGCTATTTGTTTAAATCTCTTTGCGGAGTGATGCTTCTGTCTCTTAGTATTCTGTGGATATACAAAGAACATTGTGTTGTATTTACGACGTGTTCATAAATCCTGAGAACTGAGAACATGGAGTCCTTTAAAAGGGGAATTAATAGAGTCCTTAAGGGTCGGCAACGCATCAGCTATGCCTCTGGTGCTGCAGATGTCCATAGGCGACGGTAACCGCGGTTTTATGGACGAACGACTTGCTCGTCTTATTGCTCAATTTCAAAACTCTCTATATTTCTGATATTGAATGCATTAGCGCATGTTAGGCGAAAATCTGAAGATCTTAAACCCAGTTTTTGCCCAATGGTAAAAGTCTCGGCAGGTTCGACCCCTGCCCAAGAAATATCACTTTTCTTCTTCCTAATAATTTAAACTCTATATTGCAGGAAAAGGCAACAAAATGGACGGAGAATCACGAAATAGATGGACTGACGACAAACGGCGTGCTTATAATGCACCCTCGCGGTGACTTCTGCGGCGGCAGCGCGGCGTACGGGCCGTGGCGCGAAACGTCCGTCGGCGGCGCGGTCTTCTCTCTAAGGGAGAGCCGCTCTGCGCAACAGAAGGTAGGCTCTTTTGGCTAGGTTTTCACAAACTCAAGCGGCTGTTGAGATAGGTGCGTTGTGAGGGAAGGGTGATAATAGAAGACTGATCGCCATAAAAGCAGGCTCCCGACTAAAGTTTTGCGTTCGATTTTGACTTTATATGTCATAGGTCTTAGGCGGTCTGGTACCAATGATGTGCCAATCATTCTGCCCGCTATGAAGTAAAGCGTGATCATTTACTGTGTTCTGATATGAAAGGCATTAATAGCCTACAAAAATATTGTTTTTTTATAATAACTTACGTCTCGGGGTGACGAGTGCAATTCAGTGCTACGCGGTACTTTGCATGGTATTAGATCTGGGTGGCACTGCAATTGCTATGGGCAAGCGTGGCGCTTACCATCAGGCGAACGAAATGCTAGTCGCATTTCTCAGTTGTATAAAAATGAGATTTTTGCTGAAAAATATTTTTATCAAAACAATGTTTTAAGAAATTATGTACTACCTAATATAATTATGAAGTAATCATGAAATCAGTACATTGAAACATTTCCAGCGGGTCCCAAACTAGGCAGAGCCTGTATCTTGGTGACCCCATAACCCTCTAGCACATTAAATTTTTAACCCCCAACGCAAAAAGGACGGGTATTATAAGTTTGACCACTATGTCTGTCTGTCTGTGGCACGTAGCTCTTGATGGGTTGACCGATATGGATGCGGTTTTAATTTGAAAGCAGGTTTTCAGACGGTGGTTCTTAGACATATAGCGGGGTTTCCAAATTTTTTTATTTATGTAGAAAAGAAAGAAAGAAAACATTTATTTTGACAAAATTGCACACGGTACAATAATGATCACAACACAATAAAACAAAAAAAAAACAATTAATAAATGAAATACTAGGTGCTTATGTACGAAGATCGTTGCCGTGCAGTGACGTTAAAAAAGCTCGGAACTCAGCATAATGCTGTGGATAAATCCACTGGTTTTCAGCTCAAACTTCTGGTGACGCACGTGAAAAACGCAAAGAAAAATAAATTTATATAGATAAATACAGTAAAGAATAATAAATAAATAACAGACTTAAATTTTAATGTACTAAGTTATTTAGTTTGTTTGTTTAGTTAAATAGCTAATTCAACTCGTCATCGTTCAACTAATATTAGGTTACCTAGGACCTAATAAAAACTGATATTAGCTTACGTACATATAACGCATGCTGCGTAGGTACATAGACATGGCGCCGTAATACCACAGAAGCACTCGGCGGCACGTTTCAGTCCGGTGGGTGGTCAAATAAAATGGTGGTGGGACGTCATGTTTTCCTACTAATATTATAAACTAGCTGCTCCCCGCGGTTTGGCCCGCGGTGTCCCCGGATAAAAGGTGTCCTATGTCCTTTTCCTGGACCTAAAGTACCTAGTACTTAGTACTAGTTCCTCGATACTAAATTTCATTAAAATCTGTTCAATTGTTTTAGCGTGATTGAGTAACAAATATATACCGCGCTGCCAGTTACTCAGCCGCCAAGCAGTAGTGCGCAAGAATTACTGTGTTCCGGTTTGAAGGGCATTGTAGCCAGCGAAATTACTGGGCATTATGAGACTTAACAGCTAATTGTCTCAGGGTGACGAGCGCAGCGCAGCGCCGCGCAGGATTTTGCAAAGTTCTGGGTGGTGCTGCTATTGTTATGGGCTGGCGTATTGCTTACCATCGGGCAAGCGACCGGCTCGTCTCGTCATTCAGATACATAAAAAAAAAGGTATAGTCCGGTCAATTTAGACATTCGAAGCTACATAAATTTACAACAAGCTGAAAATTGGTGAAATCGTTCAAAATATAATTATAAATAAAATTTTAAAGTTCCCCATCTTTCCCCTGTATGGAAAAAATGACCGGACTATAGGAATGTAGGTGTCTTTTTAATCCAGCAAAATATAAAGTAACTGGAGATTTTTTAAATCTGCGGGTGAAACCCCCGTTTGGAGGGATTACTAGGACTATACTGATGACGTGCTTATAAGATGTGTGTAAATTTCCAGGGCTTACCCTGCCAGGAAGAGACAAACGTTTTGAGAGACGGCACAATGATAGACTTATGTGGAGCGACGCTATTATGGAGGAGCGCTGAGGGACTCAAAAATTCACCGGTAAGTTTATTTTTTTATTTATAATTTGTTGACGAATGACCATATATTTTACCATGGGAACGAACAAATGTAACAGCAATGGATTTGTGCACACCCCTTAGTGCGTAATACATTTGAGGTGTAATATATTTGAGTGATTCGAACTCAGTATATGCACCACATTAGGCACAAAGATTTTTTACTTTTGTCTATATTATTCTTAAAACTATAAAAGGGATTTGAAGACAGAGGTAATAAAACATCGTTCGATGATACTCTCTAGAATGCCTGAGAAGTCTGCAACTGTAGGCCGCTTTCATCGCTCTCCTTATTGCTGTCAATCCCCCTAAATTTGACGATGCTTGTGATCGCCGCTCGATCTATCATAGAAGCGAATGAATCCTAGGCAAATTAATTATCGGTATGCATTTCTACGCTTAAAGCTAGTGTTAAAAAAATGTGTAAAAAAGGAAAAATAAATGATGTAGATCATCGTGACGCATACGTTTACAACATTCATAAAAACTGGGGCGCGGCTTCGTGAGTAAACAGCAGGTCTATAACTTGAATTATTATGGTGTTGCAGACAAAGCGTGACCTGGAAGCGTTAGTAGACGAGCTGAACGCCGGCCGGCCGCAGTGCCCCGTCGGTCTTAATACGCTGGTGATCCCGCGCAAGCTGTCTGCGCAGCACCAGGACCTCAATCAGCCCTACGTCTACCTCAACTGTGGACACGTGCAAGGTAACAAGGGAACCAATGAGCGTGCTTCAAGCGTTAAAACGCGGTGACACAGTGGCTCCAGCTAGCTGGTGATTCAGCGCAAGCGCTCTGCGCAGTTCACATGTTCCCACATGGCTGTATCAATTCCAATGTGGTAATTGTTTGAAACTTTTCAGAATATAAATAAGATTTTTTCAGTAATGTCGTGGGGCTTTTAACTACTATTGTTTTTTTTTTAATCTAAAACTAAAAGCAAGTTATCTTCCAGGCGAACACTCGTGGGGTGCGGAGAGCAGCGAGGTGGGCGTGCGGCGCTGCCCGATGTGCCTGACGGCCGGGCCCGTGGTCCGCGTGTGCATGGGCATCGAGCCCGCCTTCTACGTGGACGCCGGACCGCCCACGTACGCGTTCAACCCGTGCGGACACATGGCTTCGGAGCAGACCGTCAAGTGAGTACAAATTCGATTTTTCTAACAATAAAGTGTCCTAAAACTTTTTTCCGCGGAAATCGTTTCTGTTACTGGACATTATTTTATGCAAAAAAAATTAACCGTTTAAAAACGATTTTCTAAAATCCGACAATGCAGTTTTAATAGATTAGAATATATTTAGATGGGTTTCTAACAATAAATTATTCTTTCTTTAAGGGTTAGGGTAGTTGCTATAGAGATCCCCCTCTTCAAAAACTCACCATGTATAATTTTGTACTACATCTAACTCAATCGAACTAAATGCTCTAAATCGAACTGAATGCTGCTAGATTGCGGCAAAAATATCGTACAACAAAATGTAGATTCCGACAAAAAAATTCGAATTCAATATGTCGAGGAAACGTCACATCTCTGTGGAATTCCTGTCGTTTCGGCCCAATGAGGAAGCTGCCTAACCCAACAACAAAAAGGTTATCTCATTGGTTCTCTCACTTTGCAATATCTCAACCACCTTTCATTTTGTATTACAACGTTTAGCCCTATTCTGTCTTCGCAAAGTCTAAACCTTACATCTATATCCTCAGATACTGGGCGGGTGTGGACATCCCGCACGGCACTAACGGGTTCCACGCGATCTGTCCGTTCTGCGCCGCGCCGCTGCAGGGCACGCCGGGCTACGTGCGGCTCATCTTCCAGGACAACCTCGACTGAATCTCGCGCGACGGGTATGTACCGAGTTACCTACACTATGTTACTGATACTGAGGACAGATACTAGGCGTGAACATTTTCCCGGCGCTAAAGGGTTCCACGCGACAGGTATGTAGAGAGTCATACTATATCACGGACTGTGGATAGTCAAAGTCAAATATCATTTATTATTATGTTTTTTTTATATTATTATTTTATTTTTACTGATGACTTGTATTTTAAAATATCAATAAATGATGATTATGATTATGATTATGATTATTATTAAATTATATTTGACTTTGACTATATAGATAGTTATTATTATTATTATATCAACCTATTGTGTCCCACTGCTGGGCAAAGGTCTCCCCTATCTCCCTCCAAACATCTCTGTCCACAGCTACTTCCATCCATCCGGGTCGGTAGGTTTCGACATCATCACGCCACCTTTTCCGAGGCTGGCCACGGCCATATAGATAGTACTGGAGCTATAAAGATAGTGGTAGGACGTGAACATCCTCCGCTTGACTAAGAGTTACATGCAATCTGTCATTCATTTCATCGTATGTAAACCTTCGTATAGTAGGGAAACTTAGTTCAAAGCTTACGATTACTATCAAATTATATTTCTCAGATCCGCCTCGAGTGAGTCTATTCAGTGAGAAAATCCAATTCTATAAGGAATTATTATTGTTTACGATACACATCTAGGTTACCATATCTTATCATGTTAAGTCAATGTATTTGTAATTCCGCATTTATCTTTGACAAACAAAAGTGCCGGCTCATCAAGACATCCTTTGCTTATCTTTATAGTTGTTTGTAATTGTTTTATGTCTGGATGTTTTGGGTCAATGATCCTTGTACTTTATACCTTCCTAGCCAGAACTAAGATGGTTCGTTTTTCATAAAATGGTACAATTTATATCAGAAACCATCAGAAATTGTACCCTTTTATTAATTTTGAGTAAATAACCACCCGTAAATAATTCACCACGCATAAATTTAGGCATTTCCACCATTCAGTGAACAAGTTAAATAATGCTTGAATTTTGTATGAAAAACGAACCACCTGTAACAAGTATGTTTGAAGCCCGCCTACCAAATAAATGCGTTTTTCGTCCCACGACTCGTATCAATTTGATGTCTAGCGCCATATTAAACTTCCTGTGACGTTATACAACAGATTCTAGTTCAAGACGAATCCTTATTTGTTGAAATTGGTTCAGCATATTAGCACAAGTAGAACAATCCCATAGATTGACATTTCATCTCTTCCTAAAAATTTTTGTTATAATTTATTTATCATAATTTATGTTTACTTGCAGGTTCATTGCCGTTCCCGACGCGAACAACGCAGCACGCGACGCGATCTCTGCACAATCGTGCTGTAAAATATATACCACGTAGTTATGCCCGCCCTCACTCACTTGAGGACCTCTCATGACTATCGCATCGCAATACGACACGAGGACGGATTATAGCCGCGGCTTCTAAACATCGCATGTGATACACGTAACCTCAGTTACTATTCGATTCAGTTGTTAGTGATACGGCTTTATTACATGGGATAGAAATCGATTTTGTCCTCGAATAGATTTTGTTTATCGAATGTTTAGAGGCATTTGACAAAATATGCCGTCAGGGCTCAGTCGTTAGTTTTATTTATTCGCGCATTCACTCTAATTTAAAAAGACCGAATAATTAGTTATGAGATGCAAAATATTTATTTTAAACTAATATTTACAAAACGCGCGTTTACGTTTAAAATAAAATTAATGTGTTTACTGTATCTGTATGTCTAAAAATAAGATTATAACATGTTCGAATAAATAAGAAAATATTTATTTGTTAAGACAAAAATGCAGATTATACAATAAAAGATTAAGCTTCGTTGATTTATAAATGATGTTGTGATTATGGAATGAAATGAAATGTTTTAAATATGTTTACGTCTCAGGAAACTACAGTAGAATTATTATAATACCTAATTTAATTACATGGTCATGTTTATAGTAAAAATAAATATGGAACCACCTTTGCGCTAGCTCTTTCCGCGGTATTACACTAAAATATAAGTCCTAATAAAATCTCGATACTGTTTTAACCGATGCATTAGATTTTTGTGATGTTTCCGTTAATTTATTGTTTAACGATGGTGTAGTACCGTAATATATTTAGAATTTAGATGTAAGCGAATGAAATGTAAATATTCAATGTATGTTCGACTACAATAAGTAATTTATGTTGATTTATTTTTTGTATTTGTCTTTTATAGTGCTCTGTAATTCAAGCTATGTTAGATAATATGTTGTGGCTGAAATAGTATAGGATATGTTTGAGTATGTTGATTGGATAAGTGAAGATGACAGTAGGAGAAACAAACCGCAAGCGTTGTGGCACTTTTAGTGATTGAATCGATTGCTAGCTTTACTTTCTTTTCCTTGGAAAAGGGAGTGGCACAAACTGCAGGCCCTTGCGAATGATCTTTTCATTTAAAACATACCAGATGAAGTTGAACACATGCGGTTGTCCGTGAGGTATTACAAAAATAAAACGTGTTTTGTGACGTAAGCTTGTACCATCTTTAGTGTTTGAAACGAGAATGACATATAATTTTATAATTAATGTGAAACACATGGTATCAATCATTTATTTGCTAAAATACATCAATTGATCTTATTATCTATATTTATAATCAATTGTATTCAACCTGTAAGCAGGCGGGCAAATGTTTAAAATTAATAATTTACATGTCAATTCACATTATTAATTAAAATTACAATTTCTACAATCCTAATGAAAATTAAAAATTTAACACAAAAAAAATTATGATATCATTCATAATTAGCTATTCAAAAATTCAGTCACACTATAAAAGCATTTGTCCAATATCCAATTTGTCAATTTTCGTTTAAATGTATTGCCTTGTAGGAGCTTTATCTCGTCAGGTAATTTATTATAAGTTGTGATACACATATTATACACATTTTTTGTAAATTTCTTTGTGAGATGGAGGTTGATATAATAGGTTTTCAAAATTAGCCTTCTTCTGCAATGACAGTTTTAAACAGAGGAAGACGAGTGACGCGCTAATATTGTAATCTAAAAGCTTGGGCTCGCTGCGGCACAGAATACATAACAGTTTCTTAGTTATTATTTATCATATTATCATGGATATTTAATACATACGAGTGGAAAGTAATCCCATGTGACTTATTTTACTTTCCTAAGTGATTAACACTTTCTATACAAGCGCGCAAGCATCTTTAATGAGTTTTTGTTGAAAGTACGACCACGTAAAGCACAAGCGTTCACGACTGTGGTCTAAGCGCGACTAAGTGCAAGTGTGTCGCTAGACACACTTGAGAAGGTCCAT
The DNA here is from genome assembly GCA_951640565.1 of Petrophora chlorosata. Lineage (NCBI taxonomy): Eukaryota > Metazoa > Arthropoda > Insecta > Lepidoptera > Geometridae > Petrophora > Petrophora chlorosata. The sequence continues at coordinate 6,555,679 of OX621207.1, read as the reverse complement.
CTTTGAAACCGTGTCACTCGTCTTCCTCTGTTTGAAAATGTCATTGTTCTTCTGACGTGTTTTCTGAAATATTGGGAGTTTGTTTTAGTAAAAATGCATAGGTCTCTAACATATACAAGGAAGTGGTAGTGTAGATTGTTGAATCGTTGCTCGATCTCAGATATATTCTTGTCTGGCATCATCTCGAGACAAAAATATAAGAACTCATTCTAGTTCTTTGGAGAGTTTGTAAAAATACTATAAGTTTTATAGGACATAGTTGTCGTAGCTTATGGAGTATGAAAAAATAGTTTTTGTACAATTCGAATTCACTAGTTAGTGATTACACGTTGGATATGACAAATTGAAGATAACCTTGCGCGATGGTAAGATGACCTACTGAGAATGTTACTGTTTGCAAGTGGTTGCACATAACTTGTTGTAGACTAAGATTGTCGGTATATGCTTATTTAAAGTGATTTAGGTGGTTAAAACAAAGTAGATTTATTAGCACTGTAATATTTCTTTGAGTTTTTGTGCTCATTTTGTAGACACCCATAATAGGGGATCGGACAACTTTTCAGAAAGTGTTTTAAATTAACTATATTGAATATATATTATATATAAATAATATATATAGCCATGAAAAATAGTATTTTAATTAAATAACGCTCTAAAAGTACCTAAAACTATGTTTAAATGTTATGTTTCAAATATTGCCGAGAAAAAGGTCACCTCAAAACAGGGACGTCATATGAAGGTAGAAAACGACAAACTCTTCGAAATAAAACTTGCAAAATGATTTAAATACGTTTTGTGAAGTTTGGGCGCTATATTGTAGTAAAGGAACTAAAAAATTAGCAAAAATACATTTTATGAAAAGCAAGAACGTAAAATAAACACAAGCTTGACTCACGGCATTTGCCTCCAAATGACGTCATGCGCTGTGATAGTTGTTTCGTTTGAGACGAAGAACAGATTAAAATGTCAGAATTATTAGTATTTATTTGTTGATTTAATAATATAAATCATCATTATTTCACAAAAATATTGGTTGGATGATCTTTCTGGTTCGAAGAACATTCGTTCTAACTACATTTTAGATTTTTTCTCGATTACTGTCCGATCCCCTATTGACTTGAATTGGACCATACTATGTATTGGCTGTCGTTTCTGTTAATAATTGAGTTGCATCTCGTTTGCATTAAGTGTTTGAAACGCGTTTCTTTAGTATGAGAGTAGTGACGCTTTAATTTCGCCTAAACGAGGTCGCACACCGGAAATGCAAAAAGCATGCTCGTCAAATACTTTCATTTGTCAGGATATTTACGGTGTATGATTCGTCTAGAGCTGGGCCACACTTGGCACAAAACGTATAATCACAGCAGCGGTTCCGATTTACTGCGTTTAAAACTTTCATATAATCTATAAGAGAGATACTGTGTCAAACTGTCTCCGACGTTTTGTCCTTGTGTGCCTTTGCCTATGTGTATGTACGTCATACTAAAGTTACATAACATACATTTCACTCTTCGTAAGAAAAAGTGCTGATATGGCACTGAATCTGAAAAACCCTCAGAAACATAACTTTAGTGTGAATTGCACTTTCGTTCTAACAATTAGTGGTAATAAGAACTGAATGCTAGCCTTAATTTAATTTATAATTCCTAAGAGCTAGGTTATTAATAAATCGCTCTTTTGAGTTAGAAAATGTATGGGCTGTTTTATTTTGAAACTTACAGGTTCTGCGAGATACACAACCAGGATAACAGTTAAACAGGTTATAAAGTAAAATAATCTTATTTATTGACCAGACAAACTTCATCACAAAATAATTACTTAGTTAATTTATATTTAGATTATCTCTATGCAGTATCACTTCACTTTATGAATAATGCTAATGTAAGGCAATTATTGGCTTTTAGACGGGACTAACATTCAAAATATATGCTAAGTAAATGGATACGGCATAGAGTGGAATAACATTTAGATGATTTTTAATTAATGTGTGCAAGCGTGGCGCTTACCATCAGACGAACGAATTGCACGTTTCATTGCTCGTTTCATAAAATAAAATTCAGATAGACGGAAGGCACTATTCGACATCTTGGATTAAAACACATACACGGATGTCAAGGAAATGCATCATCGACACTCGTTAAACCCAAAGAAGGTATGTATTTGTTAAAAATATTCAATGTCTTCTCGGCTTTATTAATAGAGCCTCAGACCTAGCAGTAAAACTACCAAAATCATGGCGACAAAAATATACTATGTATCTACTGTAAATTAAGCTTAGTAGTGACAATAATTCTTATACACTGGTCGTAAGCCGTGGCCACAGCCAACCCCTGGTGGTCGCGGTTCCAATCGAGCGCGTTGATTGGCTGCGAGCTGATCACCATGCGTTGTAGGCGGTTAAGCTTGCCGGCCACGCCGAAAGCTACGCCTTGCTGGTCTACTCGATGGCGGTGGTCTGGGTATTCGCTGGGTAACAAACAATGATTTATAGATTGGGGTACAGAATGACAAGATTTAGATAACTGTAAACATGTTTATGAAACTAAATGGGAAATTGATAGTCTTTGTATTTATGAAAAAGATAATTTTTTTTTTAGAAATAAACAAAAACCGACTTCAATGTATCTTCGAAGTCCAAGGTCACATATCGATGAAATTTATATGGGACCACTTCGTAGCTATACTGAACCCGACGCAAAAATAATTTTTCAAATCGGTTCATAAATGACGGAGTTCTGAGGTAACAAACATAAAAAAAAAATACAATCGAACAGGGAACCTCCTCCTTTTTTGAAGTCGGTTAAAAAGAAAGGAAAAGAAAACATTTGAAAACCACACAATTATTATAATAGAACAAACAAGATAAATAGTTTACGGACACATATCATATTAATAAACAAAAACAAAGATGGAATAGGGTATAAGACCAAATGGGGTGTAAGACTTTGTACTGATTATAATTTTTATTTTTATTTTTTTTACGCCTTATAGGTCTATGTTTGGCCACTATCTCGCCTGATGTGAAGCGATGATGTGGCCTAAGATGGAGCACATAGATCTAGAGAGAGTCGGCAGTTGAGCGGCTGCTCAGACCCGTCTCCCCGATGGTTCACCGAACATCATCCCGAAACACGACTAGGTCGCTTGACGGCATGGCTTTGTTCGATGGGTGGTATTACAACCACGGCCAGAGCCTACCACTCCAAAGCGCGTAAGCGGGTTTCATCACGATGTTTTCCTTCACCGTTTTAGAGCGAGCGTGCAAAATAAATAACGCCAACATACGCCCAGCCCCTAACTGCATGAACTACGAGGACCACCAAACAACACCCAAACACGAAACAACATTTTTGCGCTTTTTCTGTACACAAACATTTGTCCGTAACAGGAATCGAACCCGCAACCTCCGCGTTATATGAGAGCTGACTTGCCCAACCACTATACCACAGTGGTTGATTAATTTAAATTGAAACTGTTAACTTGTACATATTAATAGGTACTGCTGAGATGTAAAATTGACATGACACATTATGTAAAGATTGGAATATGTTGATGCCTACATGGTGGTAGATGCATATAATCTATATACTTAATGCAAGCTTGATCTTGATACCGTAAGAAGGTGGTTTTGATTACAGAGTGATCCAAGCATCGTAACTGAATTCATTGTTCAGAAGACGTGGTTCTAATCCGTACAAGCAAACAGGTACTAATAATTATTTTATTTTTTTTCTCTCCTAATTTATAATCATACCATAAGTTTACTTACTATTTCCAAAGTGTGACTTGTCCATTGCCGGCACAAGTTACAAATAAGTCTCGATTTTGAGGCAAATGTCGTGCTATCCATATGGTGCCGCTTTTTGTACTATTATCTAAAACCTGAAAATTTTATCGATTTCAAAATATTTAAATATAATTAAGTATATTATTTTTTTTTTATTTACTCTTAATAGATCCATGTTTGGCCACTATCTCGCCTGATGTGAAGCGATGGTGTGGCCTAAGATGAAGCACAAAGATCTAGAGAGAGACGGCAGTTGAGCGGCTGCTCAGACTCGTCTCCCCTTTCTATCATACTCTATTATATTTATCAAATAGAAGAGTCTATAAACATCTAAGTTCAATCTAAAGTAACAAAGTTCTGGGTAGTGCTGCATCTGTTATGGGCGGGAGTGATGCTTAACAGCAGGTAAACTACCTACTCGTCTTGTCACTCAATTACATAAAAAGGCGGAGTACTGGCCCAAAAAATATAAAGCCAAAAGATCGACTTGCTAAGAAGAGTATATAAAACAAATCTGTAAGAGAGAGGGGAAGCATGTTCTAATATCTATCTATACTGGCCCAGCAACCCAGTGAGTCTTGCCGTCCAATACTAAAGAATGCCACTTCTTTCGATCCAGTGCAAGTTTCTACCAGGCATCAACTTGTAGCTCCAGTAGGACTTTGCCCCTCATCCTTCCATCTATACTTGGCGCAACCGACCGGCCTTGGACCAATTGGTTGTCCCAAGTAGGCGCGTTTCACAGCACGATCCTCCCCCATTCTCTTGAGATGGCCGAGCCAGTAAAGTCTGGCATTTAATCTCGATGTTCTAATATTAGAATCCTAATTCTAGTTAAATTTCTTGAGCTTATTGAAGTAAATGACTTGCCTGAGCAAAGCCTTTGCTGGGGTTTTGTGTCCTCACATCAAACACATGGAATTTCCCTTCTAATGTCGTAGCTACCAGCTTATTCATTGGAATGTCTTTACGGTCAAACTCAACTGAGCAAACCTGTAAGTAAACAATAAGTTAAAGGCAGTTTTGGAATGTAATGAGGTCACAATATCAACAATATAATTTTTCAATGTCTTCATCGTCATCATCATCAGCCCATCACGTTCCCACTGCTGGGACACGGGCCTTCTCTCATAGAGAGTATGGGCCATAATCCACCACGCTGGCCCAGTGCAGGTTGGTGGATGTCACATGTCCTTGAATTTTGTTATTAATTCTTGGACATGCCGGTTTCCTCACAATGTTTTTCTTCACCGTTTTTAGAGCGAGTGTTAAATCCGCACATAACTTAAGAAAGTCAGTGGTGCGAGGTCAGCGGGATTCGAACTCTGGTGCGAGGCCAGCGGGATTCGAACTCTGGTGCGAGGCCAGCGGGATTCGAACTTTGGTGCGAGGCCAGCGGGATTCGAACTTTGGTGCGAGGCCAGCGGGATTCGAACTCTGGTGCGAGGCCAGCGGGATTCGAACTTTGGTGCGAGGCCAGCGGGATTCGAACTTTGGTGCGAGGCCAGCGGGATTCGAACTCTGGTGCGAGGCCAGCGGGATTCGAACTCTGGTGCGAGGCCAGCGGGATTCGAACTTTGGTGCGAGGCCAGCGGGATTCGAACTCGGGTGCGTCGGATCAAAAGTCGCACATGCTCCCACTGATCCACACTCGCTCATTCATCATTCATTTATCAATGTGTCTGATTGTCAAACACATGGGCATTTGTATTTGCAATACAATTTATACTAGTCAAATGATACAACTTGCTAGCTCTTACCCCATTTTTCAGATTGCACTCCCATCTCAGTGACATTGTCCTGAGGTCAAACATCTTCAAGTCTCCGTTATCATACCCCGCTGTAACAATTCTTTCAGCATCATTGAAGGAGTTTCCGAAAGCTACAGCCCAGCAGTCTCTCTTTGTCTCTCCTTGCGCAGGTTGCATGTTTGCTACGGGCTTACCTTTTTGACGAGGATCCCAGACCTTAACAGTGCCTGGAAAATAAAGAAGATAAATTAGTATTAGGCAGATTTATATGTCCATGAAGATAACTTATTTGATATCTTAAAATAAATATCTTACAGGGCTTTTACAACCAGTAAACAGTACAGTGAAAATAAGCAAGTGATAAGTAAATAAGAAGGCATTAGGATTAAAGTAACATTGTTTTTTCTTCTTTTGATTATTACTATTTTATTGATGTAGAATACTAAAATTCAAGTAGGTACATCAACCTTGTAACCAGGACCATCCTTAATGACCAATTGAGTATCTAATATTACTAACCATCTCTGCTCCCGGTGACAATCTCAGGGGCTCCACAGTTGAGAGTATTTCCACCCATTGCGTCTATAGAATTGATTATATCTGTGTGTTCTTTTGTTATGTACAGCTGGCAATTCTTTTCCAAATCCCTGGAATTAAAGCACAAATTTAAGGTGAAGGTGTGACACTTGCCATAATCTGGAGACCACTAAAAATCCATTCACCAGATTCACTCAGCCCTTCATCCTAGAGTAGATAGTACTTTAAGGATCTAATAGAGAGGCTGACCTACGTAGGTACCTAACAGTATGAAATCATAATAATAAAACAAAACAACATTTTTATATCAAACGGAGACTGTGTTTGTAACTCTTTGGTTTTGTGCTGCTGTTACAAATTTTCAATAAATGAATTATTATTATTATTATATAAACCCTATTAGGTACACCAAGGATAGGAAAAGTATTATTTATAACCTCAGAATACTACATAACAATTATTGAAGATAGAAATAAATATATGTAAGCTCTCTAGTTATATAGCGTTTCAAAAGAGTAGGTTTCAGAGCATGAGTAATGCGTACAGACCATATTTCCAACGTCCCTTTGAAGTCCCCAGTAGCAAGTCTTCTTTCCACGTCACTGCTGGCCCCAAAAGAACCACACTTGAATGAATTCGGTCTTTCTATCTCCTTTACTTTCTTAGCTTCTCCTGAAGTGATTTCGTATATTTCAATAGTTCCAGTGCCTTTCGGCATGGAGCCAATGACAACAAACTTCGCCGAACATGGTATCCATTTACAGTCGAACAAAGAGTGGTTGAGATTAGTCTCAATATGTGTAATTATTTGAGGAGTATCCAGCTCGTCCATTTCTACAAAATTGCTTGTAAATGGAACTCACAATAATGATAAGATAACCTCAAAATATCATATAAACATCTCTCGTTACCATGACAACCACTAGACTTTCATTTGACGTTTTATTTATTTGTAATCAATAATCATGCAATTTCATGGAGGTTCAATTCAGCCCAAGGAATATATTTTTTAATAGTTATCTTTTCTGTGGAGTGCACACTACTCATGCACGCATGCCTCAGGCCAACCTCAGAGGCTCAGACAAATTCAAAGCACATCAGACTGCACACTGCAGTGTGCTGCAGTAAAGTTATCCTTGAGTTATCCTATGCAGTTGTACGATGTACATTGTACTCTGTTGTCACATTGTGTGTCATGTTGATCTGAATGGCTGACACTGACAGTAGTGGACTGTTTGGCAGTGATAATGACAATTTAAATGATTTTGACACAAATGCAGCGTACCAAACCGTCCGAATAGTGATGGAGGTGATTATAATATCGTTACAATGTATCGACACTAGCCAGCAGATATTAATTATCGATAATATCGAAAATGTATATATTTTTATCGATAACATTAATATGTTGTGCATCAAAGGCAAATAACTAGGCATATGAAAACAAGTAACAACTTTTACCTATTTAGTGTAAAAAACACATCTGCCAATATTTAGTATCGATCGACTCAGCAGCTAGAAGCTAGCATAGTATGTGTAGCTTCTTGTCATGTATTATGTAGTTTATATCTGATCAGTGTCACTGTAGCTCTTTCTATAACAAGCTCTTTACAAATAGAAATTACAGCACCATTCGATTTTTTTTAAAAACAATTGTATCATCATCATCCTCAGTCCACTATTTTCCCATAGCTGGGACACGGGCGTTCTCTCATAGAAGACACGATACGCACCGCCATCCATTTACAGATTCACTGTCCACAGAAAATTCAGTGTTGCCACCTTGCGAAAGTTAGATAAAGTTACCAGATCTTTGTGTGAGACATATTTCAAATGAATAAAAACACTAAAACTCATGATAAATAAATAAAAAGTAACAAAAAAAAAGCTTGCGAATAGAACTCGTGAAGTCGAATAGAAAGAAAAGAAGTAGAAATATTATCGATTTTTACCAATCCATAGATTCCGAATCGAATCCGAATCGAATTTGCTGGATGAGCTGGATTTGCTCCACAGACTAGTGAGAGATCCTATACTCAAAGGATTTGCTTTGCATTTGCGTTGTGAATCCAGAAATCCAAAAAAGAAACTGCGAAATAATAAAATGGTGTGCTTTATTTTACTAATATTGTGTGGTAGAGGTTAATTCAAATGTTTAGTAAATATATCAATCATCATACCATTAGACCATCATGAGCGAAAGAAAAAGCAAACAAAGCGTAAGTACCAACAACTCACAATACGTATCACCATCATTATTCTGCATTTTTACTAATAAATGTCTATCATATTGCAGAAAGCGGACATCGCTAAACAATTCGACTTGCCTGAGCGGCAGTCGAAGATTACAACGTTGCTGAATCAGGCTGGACAAGCTTACTGTATATGTCGGTCCTCTGATAGCTCTCGGTTTATGATGTGAGACCTTTGAGTTAACTTATTAACCTAACATTTTAATTTATTGTTTTGGGCCTAATAGAAAATGCTTACTTCTTAGAACACAAACAATATCTCTAGAGCGTTTTTGAAGCTACCATGAAACGGGAATTAGCAGCATTGTGACTATAAGACAGAATCTCTAAAGCATAAATTCAAGCTGACTAGAGTAATAAAATTACCTATTATCTCTTTAACACATTGACCATAAATTGTAAGGGGCTATATTGTGGTAAAGACAATTCACACCGTCAAAAATTGTAGAAGTGCTGACGATTGGACAACTAGCATTAGCTGTCTCATTTCGGTTGAACCTTATTCAGTAGTGAGTTTTTACAGAGCATGTGACGCATGTGAAGAGTGGTACCATGGCGACTGCATCAATATATCAGAGCGGGAGGCTAAATACATCAAGAACTATTTCTGTGACCGTTGCCGAGAAGAAGACCCTACATTAAAAACCAGATTCCGACCTCAGAAAAGAGAACATGAAGGAGATTCAGGTATTGTTAACAATTTTCTTTACCAAGCACTTTTTATCAATGATTTTGTTTTTCCTCCTACCTCAACCATTTTCTGAAATTGTCTTGGCAGTTGGTCTAAAGACCATTGTTATTATAGTTTCATACTGTGGAGAGCAGTATGCTCAAGTCCTTTTAATATCCTCATTATTAAACAATAACAAATTTTTGCCCTTAACTACCAAAAGGCATCTGGTACACTATTCCATACTATTGATATTATAAATGCGAAAGTAACTCGTGTCTGTTTGTTATCTTTTTATGACTAAACTGCTGAACAGATCTTGATGAGTTTTGGCACAAAGATAGCCTGCAGCCCAGAAAAGGACATAGTAAAATTTTCAGTTTTATTTAACATGTTGTTCCTGAGGGTTGGTGACATAACCAAATCCCATGTACAAAGTTGCAGACATACAATTAGTTATTTATTTATAATGCTAGCTAGTTATTTATAATATGTTTTCATAAAAGGTCTAAATCCACTAAAACAGAACTCAACAGAACTCAGCAGGATAATCAACCCCTTGTAGATTATTGTTTAATTAATTTGTAGCAGTCAGAGATGACCGTAAGAAACGCAAAGAAAAAGATCACTCAGAAAACAAGTCATCAAAAAGACCCAGCACCAAAGACGGCTGTGGCAACTGCTCTGGATGTTTGCAGTTGCATGATTGTGGACAGTAAGTTGTATATCTACTATTTACTAGTGACCTGCCGTAGGTGTTATTTAAGAAAATGAATATATGTTTCATACACATATGTTGTAGACTGTTCCTCAAAATTTTTCTTAATATTGATGAAAATCATTTAAATTCTATTAAATAAGAAGTCTGTCGACAGACAAGAGTGTCTCTTACTTTTAAATTATTTGAGAATTAAATGCAGCATGAGAAAATTGAAAATATTTCGTCCAAGCTTAAGTCTGCTGTGCCTTTCCTGTTTAGTTTGCAGTACTATAAATAAAAAATAATGTATTGTCTCAAGAAAAATGTTTGAAAATATTCAAGATATTCATACACACACAGAGACTGTCACAGTCGACGGGTGGATCAAAACAATATGACCAGTCGATAGAAACGAAGTTTCAGTAAAATAATTGTGAAAATTGATTGAAGAAACCAGCCAATTGCGAGTGAGACTCGCGCACGAAGGGATCCGTACCATTATCTATAAAAACGGCAAAAAAATCACGTTGTTCGTCACGGTTCATGAGATACAGCCTGGTGACAGACGGACAGCGGAGTCATAGTAGTAGGGTCCCGTTTGAGCCTTTGGGTATGGAACGCTAAAAACGTAATAGTGTTGTTTTTATTACAGTTGTGATGCTTGCGAAGAGATTTACAAATATGGAGGTGCCAAGAATTCCAAGTTGAAGTGCAAAATGAGGATATGTACACAAAGTAAAAACAAGAGCAAGCCTTCCAAACAGTCAAGGTAATATTATACAGCCACATAAAATAAGACTACTATTCAAACCTACACTGTTTTTGTTCTTTTTTGCACTATAACCACAGAATACTGAATAGTACAGGTACTAAAACATCATGTTTGTCCTTCTAATTGCCCAAGCAAAGAGTAGTTTCCGAGTCTACTGGGACAAATAGACATGTGTATGTTTGTTAGATTTGTTGATGGCATTAGAATTGCGTAGGCTAGTAGCTCATGTAAATAAAATTTTGGAGTTTGGATATGAATATGGTCAAGGTTGTAAAGACATTGGGGTTGTGAGGTCCAGTTCAGTGATTTAGTTATAATTATTAATCTGCTATTCTGACTTGCAAAATGGGTTTTGTATCAAATGTGCACAGATTTTCATATGCAACATTGCTTATTCATTCATTTCATTCAATCATTCATTTCATTAATTCATTTTACTGAAATGCATAATAATCTAAGTAAATCTAGATGGGAGAGGCCACTGGCACCCGAAACACAATTACTTACTAGTTTGGGAGCCTATGGATTCAAAATGTATGTGTAAACCTTTTATGCAAATAAACTCCTTTATTTGTTTATTAATTGATTCATTCATTCGAACGAACTTTGGGCCAAAATAACAACAGAGTGGTCCCCTAACAACGGCCGACGGCCCCGCGGCAGGCCACAACGGACATGGCTGGATGGCCTGGGAACTCCTTCATGAAAGACTGGACGATAATTGCTAAGAGCCGTGAAACGTGGAAGAATGAAAGGGAGGCCTTTGCCCTACAGTGGGACATTTTAGGCTCTGAATAATAAAAATAATAATTCATTCATTCATTAGTTTCTGATCTATCTTCCAAAATGTCATAAATCTACAGCAGCAGATCTAAGAAGAAGCACCATGAGCGTGAAGACTTTGAGTTGGAAGAGTCTATTGCCCATCTGCAGACCACCACACCTAGGCAATGCCATGGACCCAGATGCACTCGCGCTGCTGTGTTTGGAAGCAAATATTGCAGTGCCAAATGCGGCATTGCACTTGCTACTAACAGACTACATCAGGTATCTAGAATCTATGAAGTATGTAGTATTTTTAAGGTTAAATCACCACAGGCATTGATGGGCGAAGATTGATCATCATCAACTCATTTTGTTCTCTCTGGTGAGTCACGGGCCTTCTCTCCTCGAATATTTGTGATTCTTTGAGCATGTTGTGTTCACCTCGAGAGGGTCGTGCACTTTATAACAAAACCAATTAATCATCCAGATTGGTGAACCTAAATTTTAAATATTTTTGTACAGTCAGCGACTAAAGTTGATGGTCGAATTCTTTCTGATATCATCCCGAAAAAACTCCACACTGGGGCTGAAAACTGGGAGATATTAGGAACGAACCCATTTTTTTCAAGCGATAAGATGAGATAATACAATACAATACAAATACTCTTTATTTTATACCAATAACATAAAAAGAATATTACAGATAAACCTTATAACTAGGGTAGTACAATAGGCGGTCTTATCGCTTAGAGCGAGATAATATTATATGTAAAAATAATAATAAAGAGTATTTCTATTCTGTTTTGTTCTTACTGGTTTATATCGCTTCAGATTCTACCTCAACGCATCCAGGAGTGGGCTCTATCCCCCTGTGAAGCAGAGAAAAGGAACCGTAAAGCACTGGAAGTGGTCCGCAGTGGGATAGCCAAAGCTCAGTCTACGCTACGGGCCCTGGACAAGCAACATGCAGAAATAGATGCCCTAGTGGCGAGGGCGAAAAATGCGACGATTGTGCAAACTGATAAAGAGGTTAGTATACAGGCTGCGGGAAAATTTTGGGACCTTCAGGTACCTTCCCTTTTGCACCCGACGCAAGATCATATCAGAGAGCTGACTATATACAGGTGTGGCAAAATATTGGGACCTTCAAGTACCTTTCCTTTGGCTCCTGACGCAAACTCAAGATCTTACCAGCGAGCTGACTATACACGGTGTGGCAAAATTTTGCGACTTTTAGGTTTCTTTCCTTTGGCTCCTGACGTAAACTTAAGATCTCGTCACTAAATTCCAAAAAAAAAAGAAATATCTGTCAAAGTTCCGTACTTTCCAAGGCGGACTCTTGTAAAAGGCCTACCGCTTCATTTTTTATTTTATTAACTTAGTGACGAGACGAACTGGTCGTACGTCTGATGATAAGCAATACGCCTGCCCATAACAGTAACAGCACCACCCAGAACTTTGTTTTGCAAAATCCTGCGCGGCGCTGCACTGCGCTCGTCACCCTAAGACAATTAGCTGTTCATTCTCTTAATACCCAGTAATTTCGCTGGCAACAATGCCCTTCAAACCGGAACATAGCAATGCTTGCGCAGTACTGGTTGGCGACAAAAAAAACTGTCAAAGCGGTGGTACCCATCCCTCGCATACGAGAAACCTACCAGTAGCGAATTTATCACGAAGTGTTTATCTCTCAGGAGGCGGACGACGAAACGTCAATGTATTGCATCACATGCGGCCATGAGATCCACTCTCGAACCGCGGTCAAACATATGGAGAAGTGTTTCATCAAGTATGAGGCACAGGCTTCGTTTGGCAGCAGACACCGTACCAGGATAGACGGGCAGAGTATGTTCTGTGATTACTATAATCCGGCGAACGGGACTTACTGCAAACGACTGAGGGTATGTCGGTTCATCCGTTTTTTACTTTTTAAAGGTTTTTTTATTTTAGTTTACTTCAATTCGCTTGTCTTTTAGGTAATGTGCCCCGAACACTTCAAAGACCCCAAAGTGAGCGACACAGACGTTTGCGGTTGTCCTCTAGTCCGTAACGTTTTTGATCCTAACGGGGACTTCTGCCGCGCTCCCAAAAAGTCCTGCCTCAAGCATTACCAGTGGGAGAAACTGAGACGAGCTGAGATTGACATGGAGAGGGTGCGGCAGTGGTTAAGGTTGGATGAGCTGGTCGAACAAGAAAGGAATATACGGCTTGCTATGGCTTCTAGGTAAGTTTAAAATATTACAATTTATTGTCACCGTAAGCTCGCGTTTCCCTTTGTAAGAAATGCGCAATGGACTGCCAAATAGTAACTTATGAAAGTATGAAAAATTCGCACTTGAGATCGTTTTACAAGTCGGAAATATCTTGCTGAAGATTTCTTGCAGGTAGAATGGCCTACCGTTATCAAAGAAATTAAAATAATTAAGAAAAAAGTCTAGGAAATAATAACCAAATTAGACTCAGAAGCCTCAGAATGTTATAATGTTTGTCTGTAATGCAGTTCGTATACTTTGTGTCACTCAGTAACAATTAAAATGGATCATCATCATCATCATCATCATCATCAATTTCAATAAAAATATTCAACACTCACCAAGATAAATGATGTATCCTGTTATCATTCACAGAGCGGGCGTTATGGGTCTGCTACTTCACTCCACATTCAACAACTCTCTCGCAACGGTTAACAACAACGGCACCCAAGATTCCTGACACCAGTCTCAAGCCGATCCGGCATCTCAGGAACCTTTACAAAGGTCACGTGATAGACATGTCCAAGAAACCCTACGGAGTCTCAAACAGAAGCCGTTACGAGCTAAAGACCGCTCACTATCAAAAAGGCAGATTCAGGATCCGTTGGCTACACGAAGTTTACCTAATTCTTCGAGGACTTTCCATGAAGCACCGCGAAGCTATAAGGAGCATTCAAAGACTATCCAAGACACGTCACTAATACAAGAAAGTTCTCGAAGTTCTAGAAAATCTCATGACGGTGCGCGGAGCTCTCGATCTCCTAACGTCAGCCCTTGGTCTTCTCTGGACCTATGTGTAACTTCGCAGAAGACCTCTGGAACCTCTCAAGATTATCACCCGTCGTCCCAAGTCTCACGAACTTCCAAGGATCCATGGAATCCTCAAGATACGTCATGGAAACCCAAGGTCTCTCAAATGGTGCCTCTCCCCTCACTTGCTTTTCAGGATAGTTTGTTGAGTCAAAAAACAGCAAAGACTTCTTGCGTTCCGTCGAGAACTTCTGAGATACCGTCGTGTCCGCCACAAGTTTTGACCCCGACATCTCTTGTCACCTCACGAGATACCCAAGACCCCTCGTGGCACAATTCCACTACTCATGTTCCTTCGCGTATGTCTTTGACTTCAGACAGTTCTCAACTTACTTCACAAACTTTGAAAGACTCTTCGAAAATTTCGAAGGACCCCTCAAAAACTATGAAAGACCCCTCGCAAACTTCTCAAGACCCGTTGAAAACTTTGAAAGACCCCTCGCAAACATCTCAAGACCCACTAACTTCCCAAGCCTCTATTAGTACACCCCATGATTCTTTGCATACTCCCCAAAACACTCAAAATTCTGCTGACACTTTCCTGACGGCTCAGGAGACTTCTCAAGACACCAATCATAATTCACTCACTTACCTAACTGCCCAAGGTACTCCAGATACTTCCGAAGACTCTTCACGAACTTCGAAGTCGGTGACTCTTCAAGATACAATTCGATCTGCCAAGATTTCCTCTTCGACTCGTGATTCTTTACATTTCCGAAAACTCTCGGTAAGTTCCGAGGGCACTCTGAGTATTCAGGATTCCCCACAAAATTCTCAGCACTCCCCTCCTCACAGCGCCTCACCAGTATATTAGGAATGTAAACCTATCACGGGTGCGATTTTTGGATCTCACTCAATTTTTGATCTCGAAATTGTTTGATTTACAATTTGTTTATCAAACAAAAAACATAATATAAATACAGTTATCATAACCTTCGTCCTCGGCTCTAAGCCAGTCTCCTAATAGACCCGTAATTTTAGTAATATCGTTGACCCATATTGCTTCTAAGGTTTGGAAACTATCGAGAGTCGCAATATTCATTATAGATATAAAACGGCTACACTCACGTTATAATAACTCTGACCAGGTTTCGGACAATTAGGATGTTCATCTTGCTTCTGTACGCCATTCACTCTTGGCCAACATTCAGTCAGCACTTTCTCCATCTGTCCACGTGTCCCGTCCAACTTCATTTGACACCCATAATGTTCCGGCATCTCGAACTTTCTTCGTCTGATCTCAATATTGAGGACTGTGATGTTGTAGTTTAATTCCGAGCATGGCTTGCTCCATGGCTCTCTTTGCAACTCTGATTTGGTGCAGTCTCATGAGTGAGCGTCTATATGGCGGGAAAACGGTAGAACAAATTAAAGAGGCTTTTCAGAAACTGCATTAACGCGTCTGGAGGAAGCCAGAGCTACCAGAATGCCGCCCAGCTAAAGTGACAAAATAGTTACCAGGAATTTCGTTTCATAAATAGTAGGAAAATGTCCTACTTCAGTTCCCAGTTTAAAAGTCGTACTATCTCTATAATATAGCATGTACAAATAAATGTATTCAAAAAGTCGCGGATTCTTGTAGTGACTATAATCGTATATATATATATGTGTTTATAGGGACTTAGTATGAAATGTAGTGTAGTGGAATGAAGGTTTTTGCGATGGTTAGTAGTGTTACTCATTACGGAGGTAAGCTTTTAATAAAGGCATATAATATTAACAATCAAATAAAATGTTACCCCTCGGAAATGATCTAGTATTGATCGGAATCAATTCATTGGCTTATACAGACTGTCCCGTAAAGAGATGTCGAAGCTAAATCAATGTTCGTCTTTGTGGCGGGTATCACAAGATTACAAAGTATGAAAGCAGAAGTTTGTGGATATATTTTGCGTTAACATTTTAAGTTAGTGATTATGGATTGATTGTTTTAAGTTATAATAAGCTATAATATTAAAAAATCTCTGTAAATAGGAGTAACAGCATTTTTTGTTGAGTAAGAAAATAAACGTTGATGTTGTATGTGTAAATACCAACTTGTTTTGGTCTTCCTTATCACCTTTGTAAACGTATCAAGTACAATACAGTAGTTATTACAGTAAAATAACACTTTATTGCACAACAAATAAACACACAGTAAAAAAAATACAAAATACACTTATTTAATTTAACTAGTGCAATGGGCGTCCCTTGCAGGGATTTCTTTCAGACAACCTTTGGATGGACAACAGGTATGAGAAACAATGCGGTTTGGTGGTGATTATAATGGGACAAGTACCTACATAATTTATGATTAGCAACCGCCTGTGACTCCGTTTGCGTCGACATGATCAAATGTAGGTAGCCTAGCAACCAGGGATTGTGTATATAGCTTTCTATCAGGAATTAATTTTCAAAAACGGTTCAGTAGTTCCAGAGATTAACCTCCTCAAACATACCTACCGCTGTGCTGAAGAAGCAAAGCTGAACCTTTCACGTCAAGCAACACAATATTCACACGTTTTAGTCGGCTCAAGCCGACTTCGGCCACAAAACATAAGTACAAAAGTCAATCTCATGTATGTACTTCACTTTTCATACCTAAGCTCTATGTTTAAATGCCAAGTTTCAACGCCCTTGCTTATGTTTATTTTAGGAGTGTATAGCTGTTTCATCTGTTTGAGACTCATCAGGTGTGGTAACTGCCACACGACATCCAGACTATTGTCTGAAGAAGGTCTAATGACCGAGATGTGTCACTTTTGAAATACCATTGCATGATTTCGTCCTCTCAGAGGCATCGGTTCAAGCTTGGGTTCGCCTGTGGTTATCTTGTCCCTATTTCCAACTCTACTGAGTAAAAGCCCCTTTCAATCTAAGCTCTAATTATTCTGTCGCCAAAGTACAATAGTTAGTCCCCTTGTGTATCACAACAGGGGGTGTCCGGTGCATACTCTACGGTTCCGTTTCATTAAAATCATATTAGCTATGGCAGAAGGCGATTTTTCGCGCGTGTGCTCATTTCGATTATAGAAGCAACTATCAAAAGTCAAAAGATATTGAGATATTAAATACACAAAAAATACACTTTTAAACGTCTTATAATTAAAATACGGTTAAAATTGTAGCTATAAATATCATGACTGAAAAAAATGGTACCTAAGCATGTCTACCCATTTCTTTTCCATATACCGTGATATACCTCCACAAATTGATGTTCGGACTTAGAAAAGAAATGCGAAAACTGACTCGTATATACTCGTGCTTCGAAATACGCCCGCTAGAGAAGATAGTACTAAGAAACTCTGCGGGGATGATGTCTCTTTTTAACCGACTTCAAAAAAGGAGAAGGTTTTCTATTCGTTGGTATTTTTTTATGTTTGTTACCTTAGAACTCCGTCGTTCGTGAACCGATTTCGAAAATTCTTTTTGCGTTGGGTTCAGTAGGTATAGCTACGAAGCGGTCCCATATAAAATTCATCAATATTTGACAGTGGACTTCAAAGATACATTGAAGTCGGTTTTTTTATTTTTTAAGACGTATATTGTATTTTTTTTATGTTTGTTACCCCAGAACTCCTTTTTTGCGTTGGATTCAGTATAGCTACAAGGTGGTCCCATATAAATTTCAACGATATTCGACCTTGGACTTAGAAGATACTAACATCAGAATTGAAGTCGGTTTTTTTGTTATAAAATGAGTTAAATTTTATTATAAAAAGCCTCGTTAGGGTAAGCTGCAAAAGCAACACTTGCTATCTCACTACAAATAGATTTTTTTGTCACACTGATTCCAAAACAATTATAATACAATTCCATTCTCTATTAGTTATCATATCTAACATATTCTACCCCAAGTGTAGCCACGTGCGCTACCCCCGATTAATATCTCGTCCACCCTTCGCCGCTTAATTCGAGCGTGTAATTCTTTCGACATGTTTTGCTAAATCACAATAATTTGACGCGGATAAAGACCCTTCGCTATTTTTGACTTTTAAATTGTAATGGATAAGGGTGTTTCCGTGGTCTTGATTTCAAGAGTTTGTAACTGACTGCTCTTTTTGGGTAGCTGCTTAGGCATTATGCGATAGTAAGATAGTAAGTACAGACAGTGGCGTAGCGTGGGCTTCTGCGGTTCGGGGCCCAGTCTGAATTCGCCGCCCACTTGGTTCAAAAGTTTTTTTTATACTCTTTATAGATCTATGTTTGGGCACTTCTCGCCTGATGTGAAGCGATGATGTGGCCTAAGATGGAGCACATAGATCTAGAGAGAGACGGCAGTTGAGCGGTTGCTCAGACCCGTCTCCCCAATGGTTCACTGAACATCATCCCGAAACACGACTAGGCCGCTTGACGGCATGGCTTTTTTCAGTGGGTGGTATTACAACCATGGCCAGAGCCTACCACTCCAAAGCCACTCCAAAGTCTATAGAAAAAACTTTGAAAAGCTTTGTGAAATACTTACTTATCAAATGGGGATAAAGAAATTTGAACTTATTTCAAACAGTATATTCATGCATTGCAATAAGGAAAAGTCGTCCAAATTAGAAAAAGAAAATGGTTCATACGTCATAAAGCTAAATCAAGACGTATATACAAGGAGATGGAGAAAGAAAATATCTTTATGTCTAATTTAAAAAGTAGTTAAAGATATTTCAGCTTATAATTATGTTAGTAGTATTTAAAAAAAACACAATTCACTCAACATACCTATACAAGTGAAACTAATTACTTATGTCCGAATTTAAAGCCAAAATGCTAACTAGGAATAAAGGAACATGGAGAAAGTGCACGTCTTAGTCATGAGTCATGACGCAGAAGCACGCGCGAAGGCAATAACCGTATTTTAAAACAGTACCTAGGTTCCTCTCAGAGCCGTTACTGGATCATAGAAGTGAAATTAGGCCCATCAACTAACCTACTGGCTGGTCTGCAAGAAAATCATATAGACATTTTTTTTGTATAGGTTTAGCAGGTCTACGTTTTACATTCAAAGGATAATGCTAAATAGCATTATCTTAAAATCGAAACAGGCTGGATAATGGCTAGATCCACATCGCTTCTGTTCTGTACCAACATATGTCCACACATAGGCCAACGCTCCTTACTTTGGCCTCTTCATGTAGACATTGGTAGGTGGGTAGGTACTAAGACTAGATTAGTATTAGATTCTCTAAATCTGTTACCACAACAACAATTTAAACTGGTGGTAGGTTTCTCGTATGCGAGAGGCCTTCTGGGTGGGTACCACCGCTTTGCCAGTTATTCAGCCGCCAAATTACTGTGTTTCAGTTTGAAGGGCATCGAAATTACTGGGCATTATGAGACTCAACAGCTAATTGTCTCAGGGTGACGAGCGCAGTGCAGCGCCGCGCAGGATTTTGCAAAACAAAGTTCTGGGTGGTGCTGTTATTGTTATGGACTGGCGTATTGCTTACCATCAGGCAAATGTCCAGCTCGTCTCGTCATTAAGTTAAATTAAAAAAATAATTAAAACTAAAAAAATAATAACTAAACAATACATTTAGATGAGCAGTATGGAGAAATCTAAAAGTG
Organism: Petrophora chlorosata; assembly: GCA_951640565.1. Lineage (NCBI taxonomy): Eukaryota > Metazoa > Arthropoda > Insecta > Lepidoptera > Geometridae > Petrophora > Petrophora chlorosata. The sequence continues at coordinate 6,535,848 of OX621207.1, read as the reverse complement.
AAAAGGTGTTTGGTATCCTTTCATAGGTATTCATTATAAATATAAAGGGCTGCACTCACGTCATGATTGTGACGGATAACATAATATATTTATAATAAATATTTCGGCTCACATTCGTCGTTCCAAACATTACTTAATTCATAGGTAGGTACTATTATCATAAACGAAACTCGAGTGAAACGGGCCGGTCGGGTTCACAACTGTTACCAAGAGAACTATTATTTATTTATTTATTTTCAACCTGTTTTGTCCCACTGCTGGGCAAAGGGCTTCCTACCCTCCTTCCACTCCTCACGTTTGTGAGCTATTGTTTGCCATTCCATCAAATAGGAGTCCAGTTCATCCCGCCATCTCTTTCTGGGCCTGCCGCGTCGTCGGGTAGCGTTGCGTGGGTTCCACTCAGTTGTGAGTTTGGCCCATCGCTCTTCTGACATACGGCAGATGTGAGAACCAAGAAAACTAATACTACAATAAAATCTGTAGCCATCGTCAAGCGTACCTACAAGCTAGCAGGATCCTCTGCGCCTGGCTGACTCTCTTACTGATGGCTCTTTCCTCGTATCCCAGCTTTTACATAAAAAAACATTACACTTGACCAAAAACCCAGTGCACCTGCACCGACGTTCAACGCTAACCGATGCTAATCTGTTCCATTTAGATCATATTATCGCATTATGCCGATAGGCGTGACCCTCGACAGCTTTGATAATAAGCTACGGTAGACAGATGGCACTTTCGTCACGCCCGGTCACGACGGCTTTTGTCCAGGGACAGAATTAGCGCAATTTTGTGGATATTCGTCAATTCTGACGCGAAATCAGCGCGGATGGGGTAAAGCCGCAGTGCAGGGGTGGGATACGGATTAATTAACAAGATCGGTGATAGATATATATCTACGCAGTTTGACAGATTTTATTTATCACTGATGTGATAATTAAGTTTTTGTTAGCAAAGAGTTTCAAAACGTTTTCAAAACTTCTACATCCTATTTTGAATCACATTCATTTCACATCAAGTATTTAGGTATGTATGATAACATTCCCATTAGTCATTAATTTTTGACAGCGTCCGTGGTGTAGTAGTTGTGCAAGTCAGCAGCTTATGTCTCATAGACCTCGGAGGTTGCGGGTTCGATTCCCAGACGGGACAAATGTATATTTACGGAATAAACGCATATAAGTATGTATAGTTGTTTCGGGTCTGGATGTTATGGGAACATGCTCTTACAGTAAGTTCCTGGTTTCCTGGATACAGGGAATCCTAGTTAAGGGCCAGCATCTATGTATGTAATGGTTGGGCGAATAAAAATTAGACTAAAAGGGATGAAAGGAGAAAGCAGTGGGGAAAAAATATAGGTACAACCTACTAGCCCACACAACTAGGTACTACGCGAATGAATTTTCCTACCCTACCTACATACGATAAATAGTAGGTAAGTAATTCAAAAGGTGGAAAAAATTCGCTATGTCTGAAAGTTTATTGCTCCATCTTAGGCCTTCAGACAAATGGGTAGGTACTTAAAGTTTAATTTGTAGCTACCTATATACTTTTGGCAAGTAAGTTACTACTCTTGTTAAGGTAATTTTAATTTAATGACTATTGCATACATATAGAACGTCCCAAAGGCCGCAACAATATTTTTGCCATCCATAAAAACAAAATTTATAACCCCTACAACAAAAACGTTAGCAGTTTCTGAAAATCTGAAACAGGAGTCGATATGGCAGTGCCCGCCCATTGCGCCTGCTGCAACCAATCAGAAGCCTCCACCCTAATCTCTCCCCTTTATTAGCCAATCACAGACGAGAAATCTGGCGTTACCACCGTTAGGGTTGCCACAAATACGCTGCTGTGGGATACAGCGTCTACATGCAGGTTACAGTAAAGGTGAGGTTTGTTTAGCAGGATATTTTAATATCTGCGCTCCCATATTTCGGATGATATGATGTTTGATTTAGTTCAATTTCATATTCCGTTGGTCCTGGTCGGTCTTCCAAGTCCGTCGTTCGAGGGGTGCCCAGTAGCAGGCTGGTGAAGTGGTTTTGTTTTTAGAGTTGTGTGAAAAGGAATCAAGATTCATTTCCCGCTGATGTCCTACGGCAGCGAGACGCCGCACGTCTGGACCAGCTCTGCAGTAAGTTCACGCCCATTTTTACTAAACTACCCATGCACAACACTTTTTGATAATATACTATACTCAATAATTAGAATTCATCAACGCAGTGGAGAAGGAACAGTAGGTATATCTCCTCATTCGATTACCTATACTTGCATGGGCTATATCCTGTACCTACCTATTACTTGAGTAAGTAGGTATTTCCACGTAGGTCCTAATGAGAAAAACATTCTATACTGTTCGTAATTATATAGAAGACAAAGATGCTTGGAACATTCCACTTGAGAAGCATTGGCTCCTTTTCAGAAGTATATTTGTACAATGTTATATTATATATATACCACAATTGGTACATAAGAAACATAACACTTTACAAAACCAATAAATTGTAACAAAATCTCTAAAAATATGCCCCTCAGTTTCTTGCCGTATCTTCTGAGTAGTGGTTCTTTTTCCGAAACGGTGGTAGAGTCAATGTAATAATAAAATTGACGTTCATAAGTGTGTCTGTGATGCCAAAACATGAATAAAGAACTTTTGATTGATTGATTGATTGATTGAACTAAATATCGGGTAGCCCTTGATGGATAGATAAGACAGGTTTTTTGTTACTAAGGTGCATATGTATGTTTTAGGTATACCTATTGTCGTCTACCCATCTTCTTAGGGATCTCCCCTTTTCTCCTTTTAATTTGTCTTTGACACCAGTCTAGAAAATCTTTTGCCGATTTGTTAACTTATTTCCTACAATCACTCGCCCATTTTTGAAGATGGAAAGATAACACTAAAATAATAACAGGAACGACTTAGAAGAGGAACGCACAAGATGGGACCATGTCGAAAGCTCTAGGGTAGGCCTATGCTGAAACGCAAGACAATCTTTAAACTGTACTATACTTACCCGTAAAAAATAATAAAGAACTTATAATACCTTATTTTAACTTTAACTACCTACCTACTTCTGTCGTACGAATGATTCTTTTTTTGTTCGAAATATCTTTTACAGCATAGAAGTTATGCTCAAGTAGCCATTGGAATAGATCTTTTCGGAAGGTGGAATATAATTGTGTTTTATAAATAGTTAAGCATGATTATATAAATAAATAAGTTACTTTTTCTTGTCGAATAGCCTGGTAGAAGAGTGGGTGTGTTGCAGGGCAGCGAGGTGTCTCCGTACGGACCGCTGTGGGACGCTCCCCCCGCGCCCGTGCCCTACCCGGACATACTGGCGTTCCCGCCCGCTGACCTGGGTTAGTACTTAGTATACTAAGAGCCTGGAAGAGTCTAGTAGCCTGGAAGAGTCTAGTAGCCTCTGAGTCTAGTTTCCTGGCAGAGTAGCAGCCTGGTAGAGTGTAGTAGCCTGGTAGAGGCTATCTATAGTAGCCTGGCAAAGTCTAGTAGCCTGTGAGTCTAGTAGCCTGTGAGTTTAGGAGCCTGGTAGAGTCTATTAGCAAAGAATACTAACTATTACTTACGTACTATTAGCCTGTGAGTCTAGAAGCCTGTCAGTCTAGTAGCCTGGTAGAGTCTAGTAGCCTGTGAGTATAGCAGACTGGTAAAGTCTAGTATCTGCCTAATGTTTGTCTGTATGTTTGTCTAATGTTTTAATTTTCGATTTCTGATCCGGAAAAACAAGAAAGAGAAACCTCTGTCTGGTACAAATGTTATACCTACCTAGTTAGACTGAGCCGCATATCATCATTTTGAGATAGCACAGGTATCGCAGTGAAGAATACCAAAAAATAAAATAATAAAAGGGTCGTAATTTTCTGAATTATTAGTTACATAGATGACCTTAACTAATACATTAAAAATCAATTAACAGTGTGGTGTATCTACTACTACATCTATAAAGAATGCGCATGTTTGTTCTCTAGCGGGCGTATGTCTGAAGCACTGGTAGAGTCAGTTTTTGCATTTCTTTCCTGGGCCCGGATCAATCCCTTCAATTTTAATATGGGAAAGAAATAGGTAGACATGCTTACCTTTTCTTTTTTCAATGTCATGATATTTTAATTTACAGTTTTTAACGTATTTTAATTTATTTGTATATGACGTTTAAAAGTGCATTTTTGTGCCTATTTAATAAACATCTTTTGACTTTACTAAAAAAAACTGTCTAGATGCAGAAATGTCTGAATGCAAAAAATAAAAGCTTTTTTATTTTTATTTATTTATTTGAATAGTGTGGTCGGCAGCGGGTTGCGGCGGCCGCGGTGGCCACCGGTCAACCCCGACGGGGAAAAAGACGCGGCGCCGTGTGGCGTCGGTCGCGCAGCGCCGTGCCGCCAACATCCGGGAGCGAAGGAGGATGTTCAATCTAAACGAGGCTTTTGATAAATTGAGGAGGAAGGTAAGACAAACCATTACCATGACGCTTATCATCAGGCGAACGACTTGCTCGACTCATCAATCAGTTACATAAAATAAAATTCATTGTTCAAGTGGGTATCGCTCATAGCGTATCTTGCCTATTCGTTCGTAACAGATCTGCTTTGTTAAGCAACGTTCGCAACGGACATGCTACTTGGATGGGTGCCCGTTTGTGTGGTACTGACATCTGAGCGCTGCCGTGCGCCGGAGGGCACGTTAAGTCGTCGGTCCCGGTTGTTTTAGGACAACAGTCGTTAGGCCATGTCGGAGGCCTTCGGGCGGTCTAAAACCTCCGACACCAGGGTTGGCCACATACCTACACGAGAGAAGAAGAATTGTTCAAGTCACATAAACTGTGTGGTCGGTAGAAGCCGAGGCGGTCATCGGTCAACTCCAGGCAAGAAAACGCGTGAAGACTGGTGCGTGAAACGTATATTGTGCTTACGACAAATATTATTGTCTCGTGTTGACGAGCGGTGCAAGTTAGGCCAGCCCACAGCAGTTGCATTTCCAGACAGAACTTTCTGTTACAGAACTACCTACTTGAACTATGTGCAGGCTACTTTACCGTCAGCCGTATGACCTTGTGCCTCTTGTGACATTGGAAAGTATATATACCTACCTATATGACTTCGAAGATCGCTGAGTTTATGTCCAAACATTGTGCATTTTACCATGGGCGCTTTGGCGCGAATTCCTATGTAGTTTGAATACTATGCTTGCCAGGCAGTTCCTTTAAATTATAATAATTTAGTCATTATTATAATTTAAAGTAATAATTCAGTAATTTTTCAGGTCCCCACCTTCGCTTACGAGAAGCGTCTATCCCGCATCGAGACTCTCCGGCTGGCCATCACATACATCAGCTTCATGTGTGAGCTGCTCCACGGATCCCCGCAGCCTCATCACCCCCACCCCATGCCGCCGCGTCACGTGTTCGAGTCTGAAGTGCCATGGTGTGCGTAAGGTGCCGTGATGTGCATTCAGAGTAACTGTTGCATCAGTTCCTTCACTGTTCGCCGTAGCCACACCAATCGCACCTCCAGAAGCCACGGCATATGTTTGACTCTGAGGTACCGCGTTGTATTTAGAGGCTGAAGGTTACCATAAAAATGTAAAAAACACTGAATATCAAATCGTATTTCTATGGATGTCGGAGTGGAGGGTTACTGGGTAGGCATACAAAGTTGAACATCAGAGCGGAGTCTCATCGCTTCGATCGTCAGCGCAAATTCCACTACGTATTATACCTACAATTATTCGTAGAGAAACCAACACCAGCAATTTATTCCGCCCACTAGACGACGAAATGTTCTGTTTCGCAATATTATTTTTATCTTGTCCCCCCAATACGTGGCAGTTTTCTCACCTCGTATTTCGGTAGAAAAAGTTTCAAAATATACTTGATGGATGCAATTTATCACTGCTTAGCTAAGACAACTTGGCGATTCCTTGCTTCAAGGAATCGTCGATTCCTTCATAAACGACATCTGCGAAATTTGTATTCTCTATGACGCGTCATATTTTATATATGAATATATGAATGCGTCATAGAGTTGTCGTTTATTAATGAAGGACTCGACATGATTTTGTAGCAAGGAATCGTCGTGAATTCATAGTTGCCAAGTTGTCATAGTGAATTAAGGTCCAGATGGTAGTTCTACGGCATAGAGTAAGTTTTATAATCCCTACAGTATCTACATACATATAACCAACCAATTTTGTAACGATATGAGTATTTTAGTATAGGGTCTAATTTTATTTTAACAATAGAGAGTATGTTTAGGTTTGTTAGTGTTTGTAAGTTGTAATGTCTTCCACTGTCTAGTCGTAGTTTTAAGTATAAAATAACGTATTTTAATTAAATATAATATAATAAATTCCCTGACTTTTACTAAATGTATGCTCCTAGTTGATATAAAAACGGCTAAGACTTACGGTTAAATTTCAAAATTACTCTGACTAGGACTCGGACATTTAAAAAGTCGTTCTTCTGGGAGTAAGACTGCCACGGAATATGGTCGAAGTACCGGAGTTTAAACATGAATTTCAGCCGTTTTATATCAATTACGAATTACACTAACGAAACTTATCAAAACTTAACTAATGATCTCACTGCCTACTACGAGGATATAGGCATTTTTTCCGTGAAATACGAATATCACAGTTTTCAACGTTCTCTAATCTTGTGATACTTGGACGTACAGTAGTCCTAACGATGGTTTACTTTAAATTTACGCGTGTTAACTACCTAAAAAGCGATTCACTTGCATTCCAACTACGAGAACCTATAGCCAATATACCCATGCGTCATTACATAAATTAGTTAAGGTGGGTACACATTAGAGTTGACTAGAGCATTTCCATGGAATGTGACAACACAAGGAAAAGCTCAATTTCAATAAAATTTTCATTAAGATTTAAAATAATCAGAAAAATGAATTTGATTTAGGAATGGTATATTTGCCATGTATTCGTTTTGTTTAGTGCCGAAATATCGAGAACTCAAATTAAAACAAGTACATGGTAAATATCCCGTTTCTAAATCAAACTCTAGTGTCAGTGACCATGTTAGTTTAAAAATGTATAAGAAAAATGAAATTGCTCGGGCAGGGATCAGCCCTGGGTCTTGGGAGTACTGTCCCGACGCCTTAACCACACGGCCGCCGAGCCAACTGCTTGAGCAACCATTCTTATATCGTGTTACAGGGACGATTCTATTTTCGCCAAGCAAGCGCTAATGCATTCAATATAAAACATTGTTATTGTTTGCTTTCCTACTGTCGTTCTTCGCCACACGTTTTTTCTCCTGCACATTTTTAGCGCCTTAACATTTTTGTTGTAATGTATCATTTTTCAGAACATTACACAAGTTTGTTGTAGTTTGTAAAATGAGTAGGTTGTAACAAAACAGCGAACGTTATGCTCAACGTTCGGCTCAACACACTTGAACGGTGCGATGTTCTATTACAAGTAAATGCTCAGGTGTATACTCACTTTTAGGTGTTCATTAATCAGGAAATTAACAAATTCATTGCATTAGGCATTGTCTATTAGATAAACGCTAAACGCAATTCTGAGTCATCGATCATTTTGTGCTTTCTCTGCAAATGACTTGGTAATAAAATATCTATTAATTATTATAATTTCGTCAGTATAAATTTTTCTTCCGAACAGAGACGTTAGTTTGATCGAGTGAAGTGCATTTTGTGCAAAGATGCGGTGGTTCTTCGTCAATGTAAGTAAACACTTTTTAGATAGGTACCTACCTACATATGTGCTTAGGTTTATATTGAGGTAATTTTTTTTTAGTTTCTTTTGAGCGCAGTGCAGTGCTACGCAGTCAATCAATCAATCGTTCAAAAGTTCTTTATTCATGTTTGGCATCACAGAGGCACTTATGAACGTCAATTATTACCATGACTCTACCACCGTAACGGAAAAAGAACCACTACTCCATCCTTTCATAGTATTAAAAGTCCTGGGTGGCACTGCAATTGTTATGGGCAGGCGTGTAGTTTACCGTCAAGCGAATGACATGCTCGTCATATCAATCAATAACAAAAAAAATGCGTCTTAACAGGCCGCTTTTAATTACTACTGTTAATCCACCTCGGCTTCGCACTGTGATTTACGTTAAATATGTGTTTGATATGTAATTATATTTTTCTCAAAGATCTTTAAATGATGGTGAAAACTGTATTAAAATCCATCTAGTAGTTTAGAAGCACTAAGCGATTAACAGACAGATATTCTTTTATCTAAACTAATATTATAAAGAGGAAAGATTTGATTGTTTGTTTGCATTGAATAGGCTCCGAAACTACTGAACCGATTTGAAAAATTCTTTCACTTTTGGGAAGCTACACTATTCCCGCAATGGCAATATAACATTTTCAAAAAAATTAGGGATCCTTACTAAAGCTCCAATAATGGAACCCAAGGTGTAAAAAAATTACCTAAAATATTCTTTACATCGCGTGCGCTGCGAAAACTATTGATGATAGAATAAAATAATGTACTATGACTTTGCAGAACACATCATTATTTACAAAAAGAATCGCGACAGCATATGTCTAACTATTATAGTTATGCCACAATAAGTGTTCTTTTGTTTTTTTTAAATAATTGAAATGCCGGCGCTAGAAAAGGCTCTTTATTTGTATCTTGGCATTAATCCTTATCAAAATAAATTAATCCTTATCAAAACTTCATATTCAAAACTGCTTCAATACCTTTATATAACTTTTTGAATTATACAATTCGGACATTCCATTCGAAAGATATCACAAGTTTAAAAATGTAAGAGAAAAAAAAATGCCTGGTAGCCGCTCACCCTGCTCGGCTGGCTAGGCAGCACCTTATGCAATGTAGGTGTCATTGGGGTACGGGCCGTACGGGAGGGGAGATGTGTGTGAATTATAATTTTTAATTTTGAAATTTTTGTTAAAAACCCGTGCAAAGCCGTGGCGGGCCGCTAGTAATATTTTTGTTTTGATGCAATAAAGCACGCTTGACGGCGAAAGTCTAATAAACTATTTGAGTATGCAATAGTAGATTGTATCATAAGGGAGCAAAATAATATTTTTACGGCGAGGGCGCTTTTTTGAATCCAGAGCGAAGTGAGGGATTCTAGAGTAGAATCCCGAGCGTAGCGAGGGATTCTTTAGTAGAATCCTGAACGTAGCGGAGATTCAAAGTACGTCGCCCGAGCCAAAAATATATTTTGCGCCCGAGTGATACACTACTTTTCATCACCCACTATGAGAAAATAAAAGCGCCTCATATTTTATTGTAAGAGTGGAAGGTTGTTTAGTTTTGGCTAAGTACTGGAAGTAGGCCAAAAACACAGATTCTGAAAAATTCTTGGCGCCTCTTGCATTTCTCCATTCAATAAAATTACCATAGGCTTTCATATATTTCTCCCGGGATTTTGCAGGTAATAGATTATCCATCACATTTCTTGCGTCAGTTCTAATGCTTTCAGGAGTTAATTCTATACTTTCACTGTAACTTGAAGAACTCATTTTTCAAAACAAAACAAAACAATGAATTTCTAACAATCCGTGAAAATTTACGAAAACGCGGGCTGTAGTTCGCGCTTTTTTAATTTGTTTTTTTTTTCATTCATCCGGCGGCGTGACTATGGGCCGTCGTACCAGCCAGTCCTTATTCAAACAATATTTGCGTTCGATTTCTTTGGTGCTGAACACTAAGATGTTCCAAATTCAAAAAGTGCGCGGCAAAGATAATTGCGGCGCACTTATAAAGAGGATTAAAAACTCATTACTGCCCGCTAAAAGTTTCTTATAGAAAACACCACACCTTTGGGTGCACATAAAGGCGAACCAAGTCGTCCTTTTCGAATAGATGGGATGAAAAATATTTTTGCCCCACGAGAGGTTTGAACTCGGGACCCTTTTTCTTCAGTACCTACAGGAAGCGCTCTGATCTCGGTAGCCGAAATACTTGCATTCCCTTTACTTAACCGTTTATGAGGTGACGAACGCGAAATCTATTCAAAATGTTTCACTGTTTTTTCACTTTATTTATAAAATATTTTGCAAACAGAAGTTTGTTTCTTACTCTTCTTACTTTGAGTGTCTTCACAATTATTCTTGTTGGTATGCGTATCGACACCATTTGCATAGGAGAATCACTGTTGTTGACATGTTGTTGATAATTTTGTGGCAAAACATAATTATTGTTGTTGATTTGCATACCATCACTTTTGTCAACAACGTACAATGGCGGTCTTTTTATATTTATTCGACATTTACTAAAACGGTTTAGTGTTGAGATATACTCGCATCCATTCACATACATTTTTAGTTATTTAAATGCATTTATTTCTGTTTCAGTGTATTTTACTGGCTACGGCAACCGATGTTTTATCAAGACATAGAACAAAGAGAGATTTGTCGTACATCAAAAATCTCATTGCATCAAAAATATTGGGTACCGAAACAATTTACATCCATCCGCCTGAAATTTCCGAAAATGAAACATACCAGCTTTTCAAGATACAGGGATACGACGACATTCTCCTAAAAGTAACTAAGAAACCAGATAAAAAAGAAGAGAAAGTACAAGTTCAAGAAAATGAGAAAGCGCAAGATCCAGTTATTGTGAAACCAGATATAGCTATCATAGGAAGCTACTTGGGAACAACAACACAGGGGGAAACGTTACTGGCAATGGATATTGCCAAGAACCTAGTAAAGTCGGGAATACTTAATAGTGAAAGTGATAAATTGATACATCAAGTCGTGGTGCCTATGACATCGCAGCTACCCTATAAAGATTACATAGCACAAGGACATGTGGCATCAGAAAATGTCTTAACAGAACAAAAAAATCTATTATTTGTATACCCACATAAGGCTAATGAGGCTGAAAGAATTCAAGTAGTCAATCGCATGCCCGACTTCCCAGTACAAATGCCACCACTTGTTGTTGCTTCAGATATAAAATTCAGACCTGTGCAAACAAAATATTCGTATACACAAAAAGGTGAGAATGCCGATATCACTTATGAATCCCTCAACAATCAGGATGTGATAGTTACAAGAAAAGAAAAGGTGCCGCCTTTGCTGCAATACATTAAGATGAGGTTTGCAGACGTCGCTTCTATTGGTGCCAATCCATACTTGATTAGATCTCAGCAACCAGTTGGAGTCATTGCAGAGGAACATTTAATGCCACCAATGAAAATAGCACCAGCTCCGTATGCCTACGTGCACCCATCAATGGTTTTGCAGCAACATATGCAACCAATTTCTTCGACTGTGATGCAACAGTTTCCAGCATCGGTTTCCAGTTTTGGAGTTATTGAAGACCCAGGGTATGTTGTTGCTAATAATATTAGACCCTCAGTTGTTGGTCATGGAAATCCTACTCTATTGGCTGCTCCGTCAACTGCTCCTAATTTTGTAAAACATTCAAGACAGCCATTTGATATTAGAAGTTATTTAACTGCAGCGGAGCTCCATAATATAAATCAATATGTAAATGGAGAGTTAAGTAAAAACACCGATAAATTTGCTACTCTAAAAATGCCTCCGAGTAATAAAGAAGTTTCGGATGAAAATCTAATAAATACCATGAAAAAAGAATCCGCAAATAAAGATAGAAATCAAAGCTATGAACTAACGAAATCTACGGAATCGAATGGAGTTGTATCAAAGTATATGTATAAACAAATCAATCGCCACAGTGCTGATAACTTTACCGTTGTCAAACTTGAAGATCCCCCTAAATTAATTCAAGGCAACCCACTTAGAAGGACCAATGTCGATGAAGCAGACAACGTTCCAAAAGATTTTGTTTTTATGCCACCTAACAATGTAGATATACCACTACCAAATATGATTCCAAAAACCAATAACATTTATCAAAATACTAAAAGAGTAGAAAACGCTCAAACTGAAAATTATAATAAAATAATTGGTTTGAATAAGTCTGGAGAAAAGGAGTTAAAGGACGAGGCTAAAAACACAGGAACATTGAAGACAAGTGAAACAAATTCTTTGAACAATAATCCCATAGTGGTACTTGGACTCAATGATACCGATGAAAAAGAGAAGCCTACTAGTACTTACAAAGGAAACAACAGAAATTATACACACATGCCATATAAGGGTGGACCTATTTTTTAGGAATATCAGTTAGAATATTTAATTCTAGCATGTAAGTCAATACGCTGGCTTTCGGATGGAAAGTTTATTACTCAGATTTAACATGCATAAATTAAGGTGAAATTAAAAAACGAATGAATAGTTTTTAACTTGTTTATTGTTAAATTATTTATAACTAGCAATAGTTAGTTAATTAAAAATAAAATTGATCTTCATTGTCAAACCTTGTTATTATTTTAACATTGCAGTTTGTAGGACCTTTCTGAATTCTGTTCATAACATTTAAAATAGAGTCTATGTTATCCTAGAACTTTTATTGTATAATTTCAATAATTTGTAACTAGAGGTTTACCAAGATACCTGTGAAATGGCAGGACAACCACAAAGATGTTCTAAAATTATCTTTCAGCTCACAGATAACTTCGTAAAATTTTGACGTACTTACAAATCTATCTATCTATCTATTTCAACACTGAAAACGCTTTGTGCAGCTCACTCTTCAAAACATTTTGGCATTTAAGAGAAAAGTAACATAGGCATAAATCCTATACATTCTATCTAATCCGACAACCATCGAACTGTAGTATTTTTTGGACGAGTTTTGAAAATGTCGCCCTTAAAGGTGAACTAAACATTTTGGTATGGAACCTGGCAGTTGATCAAACATCATTGAGCCTAAATTGATATCTTAAGGAATCAGTTTAAACAAAATTTTTCATTCAGTGCAACATCATAAACTATCGCGTATCAGAGATATAGAAACTCAAAGATAGCAATTACATGTTTATTTATTGTTTTGTTATTTTTGTAGAGCTAGAAAAGTTACAATGATTTTCTGACGTACTTAAAAATGTTCGACTGTCGCGATCCGAAGACATAGTTTATGATTTTAGTGCGATTGAGTCTTGTTTTATTGTCATAAACTATTAAACATTTTCATTTCTCAGCAGTTTCATAAAAGTAAAAGCATGTGACACAGGTTTTGTTTATTATATTGGATGAAACATCTTGATACTGACAGGATATCTACTGATATGTCGTTTAAAACTAGACGTTCACTGATTTAAGAAGTTTTAAAGACTCAGTCCAAAATCCTACATCCTTTTTAACGCTGTCGACGCCTATGTTTGGCCTCTATCTCGCTGATGTTAAGCGACGATGAAGCCGAAGATGGAGCGATGCCTGGATGGTTCATAGAACATAGATGTCCACAGATGCATTTGCGTCTTCTATTCTCTAGATTTCTTGGGTGTTCACACAGCGCTTTCCCTGTGCAATGTCAGGGTGACGTCAGGCGGAGGCTGGTCCCATCGGTCCCAGAGCGTGGGCTTCCGGCGCCGGTCCACAGTGGGTGCAGACTCCGCTGATGCTTCAGAGTACCCGCTGCTGTACGAGCGGAGACTGCAGGATGCGTGTATTTTATGTTCTGCAAGAATACAGTGGATTCAGTAATCTGTATACCTATATATATGGAGCTAAGGTTGATATTTCAAAGACATGTCTGTTTAGTAGCAATATTTGAACGGGTATGGAGTTGCTACAATTCAAAAAGGCAGTACTTATAGTCGTAATATTCGAAAGATGTGTATTTTCATCTGTCGTCCAGGAAGAATAAGCTAACCATTTTTGTGTTTTATATATACCTATAGACATAGCTATATATAAAACACAAAAATTGTTTCTACCTATGTCCGTTATAGACTTTGACACCATCCAACCGATGTGCCCTAAACTAGTTTCATTAGATAGGCAATAATGCGAAGATGGTTATAAAAAACTGAAACAATGCATTAGGCACGTAGTACCTAACACACGCTGAGTATCCGCTAGTACTTAATAAAGGGCATAGTAATGATAATTAGGACAAAGTAATGAGTGATGATGAGATGACGTACCAACCTCCGATATTATCCAAGTAGTTCCTTGCGACGTCATCGAGCTGGAGCACCTGTATGACAGGCTGCGTGGTCTTCGAACGCGGGCGCCGCGCCAGTCGCACCACCAGATACGTCGATATCACGAATACGGCTATCAGGACTAAAGCCCCGAGGGTGATCCCCACGTCTTTCTCTAAGAAAACTGGAAGTATGAGAACTTATGGTGTAGCCGATGAGTTAGATTCTGATTGTTCGTGATATTATAGACAGTGTAGTGTGTAAACACCCGACCTACTTATAAGGTCCGCTGATATAGCATTGAGTATTAGCAATAGCATAGAGTAGTCATCATGTAGCCGTTAGAGAATACACACGTATCCAGAGTACCGGCCTTTCACTAAGATCCATCATCATCATCATCACCACCTACTCCATATGGCGGCCCTACCAAAACTACATCCCTACAACAGGGTTCTGACTGGAAATTAGTGCAAAAGTACTTAAAAACACCTCAGCGTATGCTGAGTCGGAACCGTTGCCTGACATCACGCAACATTTCACTGTGTTGTGTTTATTGTTTTTGTTTTGTACTTATTTCAGTATGTCTAGTGTAATGTTGTGTGATGTCCTGAATAAATGAATTTTTTTTCTTACCTTCTATCTTCTTTTAGAGGTGGTGGATGATGTAAAAATGTAATGTGGATGATCGAAAAGTGGGGGACATGGGGAACAACACTTATTGGTAGTATACAGCGCATAAAAGATTCGAACCTGCGACCTCATGTCGACCGTGTCAGTCGCCCTTCGGAGAGCGATGGCTGTGTCAAAGGTGACGAAAACTTTGATTCTCTCTAAATTACTTCTATAATCCTTTTTAATAATAACATATTATATTTTATATCATGTCAAGCCTAAGTAAGGTCAAGCCCTAAGTATCTCTGTTATAATTTATATCACGACCGTCAGTATATGTTTCGTTAGGTATTCCTTATTCCTCTCTATTCAAAGGTTGTCTGGAAGAGATCACTTTCATCGATAAGACCGCCCCTAGTTATAACATTGTAAACAGCAACTAACATAGGTAGGTAAATTCATAAAATGTAAAACCCTTTTTGGCTGTCAGTTACATTATACTAAGTTATACTTAAGATTTTTTAGGAGCTGTGGTTTTTGGTTGTAAATAAATAAATAAAAAAATAAGTACTTACCATGATACCACGGCGGCGCAGCAGCCTGCAGCAGATTCTCAGTCGGCCTCAACAGCAGAGCCCTCGAGCACCCGTATCTGTTACAAGCGATTGCTCCAGCCTCGTCCCCTTCCCTGAGGGTGCCGACACCAGCTCGCACCAGCCAGGCTCCCTGCGCCAGCGCGTGACCGCTGCCGAACCCCATAGACGCTCGCCGGTCGAGGATGAGGGAGGTGTTGGCGGTGGACATCTTCCATACTGATACTTCGTAGTATGTGGCGTTTTCAACTGTAAAGAGAAGCCGGTCGAATAATAGATGCGAGTTCGAATCGAAGTGGTACCGTTTTGACTCATTTTTCGTAACAGTTTTATCTAATGCAGAGGAATGTCAACATCAATTGTGCACTTATTGAAAATTTGACTATATTTGAATATAAAGTTTTTAATACACATTAGTACCAAAGAATACTAACTATTACTTACGTAAAGAAGCGACACTCCCAATTTGTATGATGTGTCGGGGGTCTGTTAGTACTATTAATTATTCGGGCGCAAAATACGAAAGCGCAAAGGGTAAAGTCTGGGTTTCGTTCAATACTTCAGCAAGTAAAAGTACAGAGGTAACTGGTCTTGTCGGCTTAGTAATGTTTCACTGCCTTTGCGATAGATGTCGCTAATCGCAACTGTCGGTTCTGCAGCTATGCTAACAAGAAAGAAAATCAATTCTTATTATTAACCATTTCGCAAAACAAAAAAAAGATAAGTAGCAAAGTTGTGCTTGAGTGTTGAGCTTTGAGCGCGCCGATTTTCAGTTGTGGTTAGTGTGGTTATGCCCTTTTCTACAGCAAGTTCACGTAAGTATAGTACTGACTTGTCACTAGATGTCACTAGAATACACAATCAGAATAAATATTAAATAGGTATTCGACTCTTACCTGGTATACACCTCATTTGAAACTCCCCATATTCAAAAGCCAGATCGCACTGCTGAGGCTGCTGCGGCCTCAAATGTTCAAAACTGAAGATCCTCTCACATTGCTCCTCTTGAGACGCTATACCATTACTGGCTTCACAGCTAGCCTTCAACGTCCCGGCTAAAGGGCCGGTTATTTGCCCTAAGGGCAGTATGGGGGAACCCGTAGTTAGGTGTTGGATGTCAAAGCCGGAAGGCTGCACGTGCCAGAAGTAAGTGTCGGGGATTGGTAACGCCTTGACGTTGCAGCTGATGGCTTCTTTTTGGAGGGTTACACCGCGTTCTGCGCATTCTGGGGGATCTGAAATAAGAAGATGGTTCTATGATATAAAAATTAAAAATCTTTAAGAATTTGCCCTTGTTGATTTCGATTTCTTTTAAAAAATAATTAAACACGAAGCAGTTGTTTTTCTGGTTGACTGTACTTCATTCTAATTTAAGTAAACATGAAATTGTATCGAATTGTGACTAGACTTATCAAATATTTTTTTTTGTAACTGAGTTTTGAGACGAGCAAGTCGTTCGCCTGATGATAAGCGCTACGCCAGCCCATAACAATTGCATTGCCATCCAGACTTACTTTTAATACCATAATAAGCACTACGTAGCACTGCATTGCGCTTACGAAAGAGAATGTCTCTGAAATGGTTCATGACATCACTATCTACAAAAGTCGTGGAAGTCGTGATATTGCAAACATCACATCGACGCAGCGACGGTCACACAGTACAGAGATAAAGGCAAGGTGCACTGAGGTGCGTGATAACCTTTAATAATTTCTACAAAACTACGTATAGCCCGTTTACGAGCGCCTACAACAATACGTACAATATACAGTGATACTGATGTGTTCTGCTCTAGTCTCGCCGATGCTGTTGGCAGCTGCGCAGGAGTACCGCCCTGCGTGCAGCCTCGTGGCCTCTTCAATCAGGAGTTTCTGGGAGGAGGTGTGCTCACCCCATATACCTCCTCTTCTTATTTGACTATCCTGGAAAAATAGCTAATTCATAATTTTCATAAATGATTAAATAACAACACTGATTAAGCAATAAAAGAAACGTAGAAGATGACTTTCCAGAGCCGGACTATGATTCAAAAGTTCTTTATTCAATGTTGTCGTCACAGACGCACTTATGAACGTCAATTTTATTATTACAATGACTCTACCACCGTATCGGAAAAAGAACCACTACTCTGAAGATACGGCAAGAACCTGAGGGGCATTTTTTTTTAGAACTTTTGTTTCAATATTTTATGTTTGTTTTGACAATATTATTTTTATATGTGCCAGTTGGCTACTTGGCAGAAGCAGAATGTTCCATGCATCTTTGTCTTCTATCACAGAATACTAAGGGACAGAAGCATCACTCCGCAAAGAAATTTAAACAAATAGCGACTCTTGCTATGACGCAATAAAATTCAATTCAGCTCGCGTAGCGCTGCATACCTACCAGTCATATTAACCTACAGAAGGCCTCTCTTTCTATCGCATAGCTCTTATCTCTTCTGTCATGGCACGTATAACGACGCGCGACCCGCCGTGGGGTTTATGTTAGGCTATGTACTTGTAGCTTCGTACCTACAGTGCGGAGTGCGCTAGGCCTGCTTCTATGTTATTACTAACTGTATAGTATCCTTTTTTCATTAGAATATTTTTCACACGCAATTTGAATCTCCTTTCTGTGAGCTCCGTTATACATTTTGGAATTTTATTGTAAAAACGTACACAATTGCCTATGAAGGAACTATAACTATAAAATAAATAACAATTATATTAACGAGGGAAAGCCTGAGTCCCAGCAGTGGGAACGTAATGGGCTGATGATGATATAATGTAGGTAATATGTTCAACTGCGAAGAATGTAATATATTACATTCTTCTTTTAGATAAGATTATTTTATATCACAATTTTGTGAAACCATCAGTCACCAGTGTAGCTGTGCCAGTATCATTGAGTGTAGTATCATTTCTTTTTATTTACTGAAGACGATAGCCCTAATTCAATCTTAAAACTTAAGCTCTTTAAACTTCACTTATTTTTAGAGAATCATCAAACTTCGTATTCTGCTTGACTATCTATCAGTTTTGGCGTAAGTTTAGATCATCATCACGTTCCCACTACTGGGACACGGGCCTTCTCTTAGAGAGAGAATGGGCCATAGTCCACAACGCTGGCCCAGTGCGGGTTGGTAGATGTCACATGTCCTTGACTTTTTGTGAAAAATTCTTGGACATGCCGGTTTCCTCACGATGTTTTCCTTCACCGTTTTTAGGTTTAGATAAAAATACTTATTTAATAGAGTACGCGGAAACTGGAATACCAAATACATTAATTTTAGATAATTTAAAGTTAAATGCAGGTTTTTTTTAATTATGAAATGTGCTTACGTTTGACAACAACTCACCTGATGGTAAGCGTAGTTGCGGTCTAAGGTGAAGCACGTTTGCCCATGAGGTGCCTATTCACTCTTATCTTAAAGAGACCCAGAGACTTGAAGAGAGGTGTAGAGAATGCAACATAGAATCGACCCTATGACTAGACAGTATTAAAAGTCTCAATCATTATAAACTCTCTCTATTTATAACTTAATAATGGCGCAGAATAATTGTATTAGTAGGTAGGTAGTAGGTACTAGTGGACTAGTAGTACTAGTTTAATGCTATACAGGTTTGGTGTGCAACAAAGTTGTCGCACTGTAATATGTAATATAACATGTACCTACCTTCCTGTACATCTAAGTACCATGTAATACTCACTTATTCGTCTAGCTTCTTTCAAACATCGCGTTATCATACGACATCTTTATTAGGACAGAGTACTTAATAAAAATGTTTGTGGTTACGAGTGGAGGTCAGGTGGACAGGTGGTCATGTGGATACTAACGTTTTATTGTGGATATTACGTATGTATAAGTAAGTATTTTATGTAGGTACCTATTAAAGTTTTTGTAGGTATGTATTTATGTAATTTTTGATATTCAATGCATTAGCGCATGCTAGGCGAAAATCCCAAGATTTTAAATAATTAGAAAGAAGAAAAATGATATTGCTCGGGCAGGGATCGAACCTGCGTCTTCGGAATACCGTCCCGACGCCTTAACCACTGGGCCACCGAGCCCTGCTACCGAGAACTGTTCGAGCAACCAAAGTTTTTTCCGTAAGACGATATAACAAGGATATAAGAAATTTGGTTGCCCGAGCAGTTGGCTCGATGGCCCAGTAGTTAAGGCGTCGGGACGGTATTCCGAAGACGCAGGTTCGATCCCTGCCCGAGCAATATCATTTTTCTTCTTTCTATTTAAAATCTTATGTATTTTTGTAGTTAAAATTGTAACGTAATTTTGATCTTGTGTTTTGTTATATACGTAGTTATTATTATCATGAACGCCACCGTTCAAGCCTTTATATATTATTCTTCTCTATCCACGATTGTCGATAAGACAACATTGTAGCACATATATTGTTAACTTTTTCTTTAACTGTTCTTATTCTGTATTATGGTGTTACCAATAAAGATACGAGTTATTCGTTCATTCATCACACTTCCTAATATATAATAGTATAAATGCGAAAGTTTGTATGTAAGCGAGTTTGTTTCTTCTTCCCCTGTAATGGCTCAATGGATTTGAGTGAAATTCAGAATGGGGATAGCTTATACCCTGGATGACACATAGGCTACTTTACTCCCACGTGGCGCAACTAGTTCATTTATTCATACTTACATTAAAATACCACATAAACCTCTGCACCGGTGGGTTGGCTTTGACCTCGCATTCCAGGTGCAAGGAGTCCAGTTCGACCACTTCGTTCATGCTGCCGTCTCCGAGCCTGGATACCTCGATTATTGGGCTATCTGGAATCACAGAATACTGAATTGTACTGCTGGGACAGGGGCCTTCTCTCATAGAGAGAGTATTGGCCATAATCCACCACGCTGGCCCAGTGCGGGTTGGTGGTTGTCACATGTCCTTGAATTTTTGTGATTAATTCTTGGACATACCGGTTTCCTCACGATGTTTTCCTTCACCGTTTTTAGAGCGAGTGTTAAATTCGCACATAACTTAAGAAAGTCAGTGGTGCGGGGCCAGCGGGATCCGAACTCGGGTGCGTCGGATCGAATGTCGCACATGCTCCCACTGAGCCACACTCGCTCTCCAGATTTGATAGTAGGTATTTCAGCATACATATATTACTCGTAATAACATTCACTACAATAAGCAGGCTACCGAAAATACGAAAAGAATGATTCAATCAATCAGTTTATTGCAAATATAAATCGTGTGGTACAGTCAATTTTATTAACACTTCATGAAATGAAATGAAATTTATTTGCTTTGATGTGGTCATTAAAAGATAGTAAGTGTAATTAATTTCTCCTACACATCGCCGTCATTGGCGTGCAAATTTAATATTAAACCCTAAATAGAAATAAAAATTGATACGTAATACAACTTAAATCTATTAGTCATTACATAACATGAACAAGAATTCACCGCTGCCACAAACGCACGGATGTCTTAATGCCCCTAATTAATAATGACCTTTATGAATATATTCGTTTATGAATGGTAATAATTCTGACATTCTGTGAAAATGTATGACGTATTTATGACACATTTATTATTATTATTATTATTGTTTGTATTTAACTTGACATTTGTATTTTAACTTAACATAATATATTGTAATGTAATAATTATTATTCATACCTATAATTAATTTCTTTTTATTGTTATTTGTTTTGTATTTTAATATCTAAATTTTAATATCTGAAATTATGTAATTTAATAAATTAGACTTGTTTTTATGTTATATCTAAAATAATAAGTGTAATTGGCTTGTGTCGTTCTTATTGTAATAATAAATAAATATATAAAACTTACAACACAAAATAATTGTAATGAAATGTAATAATTATTATTAATACCTATTATTGATTTCTTTTTATTGTTACTTATTTTGAATTTTAATATCTGACATTATGTAATTTAACAATAAGAATTGTTGTTTTATATAATATCTAAAATAATAAGTGTAATTGGCTTGTGCCGTTCTTATTGTAATAATAAATAAAATAAATAAATAAATGAAAAATACTCACAAGTGACGTTAAGTCTGATGACGTCAGCCTTAGTCCCTGGTTCGGACTCCATGACAGGGTTGGAAGCCAGACACTGCAGCGTGCCTCCATTGTCGCTGACTGCAGGTGTCAGCTCCAGGAATGACACTGCTGTTCGGGTGGCTTCATCCCAACTCTGGAAAGCAGAAGGGAAATAGGTTTTTTTATATTTTCTTACTAATAATATTATATACTAGTCTATTTTAATAATAATATTTTTGTTTTTGTGTGTATTAGAATGTAAATATTAGCATGTATGTATGATTGCGTAGGTATTTAGTTGTAATTAATAAATTTTGTTGCACATCGCCGTCTACTTCTTCTTCCGATACTGTCCATCCAAAGGTTTTCTGAAAGAGATCGCTTCAAGCGATAAGACCGCCCATCGTATTATCATAGTTAAGGACTGTGTTATTGTTTATTTCTTTGAATTGGTAGGTATACAATAAAAAGTTTTTTCTAATTTATTCTATTATTAAGGTCGATTCTGTGCTGCATTCTCTTAACCTAATTTTATAAAATTATTGTAGGTATTTGGTATTCTAGTTTCCGCGTACTCTAAAATTTTAAATAACGTTAGACAGCGCTAAAATTAGGTATTTTTATCTTAACTTACGTC
This sequence comes from Petrophora chlorosata, assembly GCA_951640565.1. Taxonomy (NCBI): domain Eukaryota; kingdom Metazoa; phylum Arthropoda; class Insecta; order Lepidoptera; family Geometridae; genus Petrophora; species Petrophora chlorosata. The sequence continues at coordinate 6,513,946 of OX621207.1, read as the reverse complement.
AATAGTCGCCCAGAATACGTAAGTAGCATTGAGGTCTTCATTCCTCAATGGTAAGTAGAGTGATTCTCCAAAAATAAGTGAAGTTTAGAGAGCATCCGTATTCTATTGTTTCGGGAGAGAACTGTGGATGTTTAGTTTTTGTATTGCGTGCGTTGTGCAATACTTTATAGATAGCTAGCGAGTGATGGCCAAAATACTCTCTTCTTATCTCAACTTGGGAACGCAATGGATGATGATGTTGATGATAAAAGATGATACCTAGTTGGTATACTTGTCAGAACAGATTAGCGATAAGGGAACTTTTTAACCCAACTTTAAGAAAGGAGGAGGTTTACAATTTGACTGGGTATATGCTTTTTTATGTACACTCCAAAACTACTAAACCGATTTATGTGTTTCTTTTATCGGTTGAAACTTAAAAGAGCATAATATATTATACCCGCCATGTGGTTAAGATCTAATATAGAACGATGCACTTCGGAGATAGAAAATTAAACTTCTGCAAAAAGCTAGAAAAACACTAGATATACACTTATTTTTTTTATAGAATGTGTTTGAATTTGGAGTTACGATCAATTTTTTTTATGTAACTGGATGACGAGACGAGCTGGTCGTTTGCCTGAGCAACACTTTGTTTTGCAAAATCCTGCGCGTCGCTGCACAGCGCTCGTCATCCTGAGACATAAGCTGTTGAGTCTCATAATGCCCAGTAATTTCACTGGCTACAATGCCCTTCAAACCGGAACACAGTAATACTTGCGCACTACTGCTTGGCGGCTGAATAACTGGCAAAGCGGTGGTACCCACCCAGACGGCCTCTCGCATAGGACAAACCTACCACCAGTAAATTATAATTATATTGTATGGCTTCGTTCTACTCTGGCTCTGGAAACCCGTTTGTTTACTAACCTGGTTACTATGTTGCGTCAGATGCCGTTGATCCACCATCCACGTGAGGTCTGGCTGAGGGTAAGATCCTCGCGCCGTGCACTTCACGATGGCAGTTCTCCCGGCCTGGATGGAGTCACCCTCCGTGCCTGATATCCAGTATATGGACACGTTGTATGCTGGTACTGGAAAAGTCAAAAAATCTTAACAAGACCGAACAGAAAGGGTGTATACTCGTAATAGCAGACCCCCGACACTCCATACGAATTTACCGAGCTAACTGTCTACTACTACTACTACTAGGGCACCGGCCTGTACGCACACGTTTTGTGTGTGTGCGTAATTATTGTAGGCATGAGCTAATACGAATCGAGCGCGACAAGGACAACGCTATACGTAGGCGACCTAAATGTTTCTCTTTCATACCTACTATCGCTTGGCTGGGAGACGCGAAAAACCAAAAAAATCTCTGATTCTTATTTGTGTAAGTGGTTTCATCCATACACAGAACAATAACGCACCATTTTGTTTTAGGTATATTAATGTTGTACCAAAGTCAACTTATTAAATTTTAATGAAAAAGAGAGAAGCAGACCTCCAGTCAGTCAGGTCAGGTGCTGGTCAGCTCCACTGTCTTCAGCCGTTCTCCGCAGTCCTTTTTTCTCAATATGTTTCGTTCATATGTCAAAGTGAAATAGTCAGCCGGCCTGCTTTACCTCTGTAAAGCAGGTCGTCGACGTCATCCAAAAAGCTCATAACCTCAAATAACATCAATTGATCGCACATATAACATAAACATTTGAATCTCACTCATTAGTCATTCGCAGCGAGCGGTGACAACCGAGTGTCGCAAGCACGGCATTGCCCATAATGTTACCCATAAGTTGCGGGTGACGACACATTGGCGGGGGGGTGGAGTGTCGCTTCTTTACGTAAGTAATAGTTAGTTTTCTTTGGTTTTTTCATCGGATACTGTCATCCAAAGGCTTTATGAAAGTATCTAAAAGAGATCGCTTTAAACGATAAGACCTCCTAGAACTATCCTAATCAAGGTCTTGATTGTAAAGTCCTTGTGACCTGACAAACGCACTGGAGGAAAGTATTTACAGAGTAGGAAATTGAAGCATTTTGCGAATGGCTATTTGTCTCAGTTTGCCACTTTTTACAATAAATGATACAACCCTTTAGGTTTACAAACTAGAACGTCGCTGTCAATTTAATTGCAAATGAAGGCTTTTATCTTAAAATTATGCGAGATAAAACAAGTAGGTAATTTTCCAGTCTCGCGTCGCGTCGCCACTACTGGACCACAGAATACATTATAGTAAAATGGTACGTATAGAATGGTGTTTTTTATATAAATTTTATCGAGATTAGCCGATCATTATCATCATCAGCCCATCAAATTCATACTGCTGTGACACTAGCCTTCTCTCATAGAGAGAGTTATTCTTTATTATAAATAGAGATTTTTATGAAATTTCAGTGGTCAGAAACCCAGCTCATGATTTTCCCAGTTTCGTATGTCGTTCAATCCATCAGCCCATCACGTTCCCACTGCTGGGACACGGGCTTTCTCTCATAAGAGAGTATGGGCCATAATCCACCACGTTGTACCAGTGCGGGTAGGTGGATGTCATATGTCTTTGAATTTTTGTGATTAATTTATCTGAGTAAACTGATAAAACATCGTGAGGTAACAGGCATGGTTTCCTCACGATGTTTTTCTTCACCTATTTTAAGGCGAGTGTTAAATTCGAACAAAACTTAAAAATGTCCGTGGTGCGGGGCAGGGGGATTCGAACTCCGGTGCGCCACACGCTCTTCGCTTATGCGAAGAAGTCTCATATTGCACTTAATATCTTATGTCTCAGGGTGATGAACGCAATGCAGTGCTACGCGGTGCTTTTTATGGTATTAAAAGTTCTGGGTAGCACTGCTATTGTAATGGGCAGGCATGGCGCTTACCATCAGGCGAACGATTAGCTTATCTCATGACTCAGTTCCATAAAAAAACCTCGGTAACATTGTTTTTTGTAACAGAAATACAATGACGCCCAAGGCAAAGGAAAAACAGTGATTAGTAATGAACCTACTAAATATAATGTAATAAGTGATTACATTATGTTTAGTATAGGTTATAATACGGCTTCTAGGGTCAAGGTTATAATATAGGTATCACGTATTAGAAATACAATGTAGCTGCAAGCGTAGCCACCACAGGAGGCTCTAGTTTAATTATCCTCCGCTCTACATGACAGGGTCGTTCTCGATGAAGCAAGGCCTCCAGCTATTTTAGCAACATTTACCTAGATAAAATATGAGCGAGTATGGCTCAGTGAGAGAACGTGCGACTTTCGATACGGCGCACTCGAGTTCAAATCCCGCTGGCCTCGCATCACTGACTTTCTTAAGTTATGTGCGGATTTAACACTCGCTCTAAAAACGGTGAAGGAAAACATCGAGAGGAAACCGGCATCCAAGAATTTATCACAAAAAATTCAAAGACATGAGACATCCACCAACACGCACTGGGCCAGCGTGGTGGATTATGGCCGCTCCCTCTATGAGGGAAGGCCCGTGTCCCAGCAGTGGGAACGTAATGGGCTGATGATGATGATGATGAGATAAAATATTGTATGAAAAATTGTAGGGCATTGTAGCCAGCGAAATTACTGATGTCTCAGGGTGACGAGCGCAATGCAGTACTACGCAATACTTTTTATGATATTAAAAGCACTGCGTAGCACTGAATTGCGCTCATCGCTCTGAGACATCAGATATTAAGTCTCATATGTCCAGTAATTTCGCTGCCTACAATGTCCTTCAAACTGGAACACTGTAATGCTTGCGCACTACTGCGTGGCGGCTGAATAACTGGCAAAGCTAAATAACTACCAGTGATATTTATTTATTTATTTATAGCCTGTGTCAGATTCATTCATTTATTGATCTTTGCTTTGACTGAAATGGAGTAAATCAGCTAGTTTGTGGTATCCAAGAGAGGGAAAGAGAAAGCAAGGGCGACAATTTAAAAGATGGGATGATGAGATTGTTAAAACAGCTGGTAGAACATGGTCCAGACTAGCACGGGAAAGAGAACGTTGGAAGTGGTTGGAGGAGGCCTTTGCCAAGCCACTCCCGTGGAAGAAGGGCAGTGCAGCGGCATTACCACTTAAAAAATATAAAAAAAAATCCTTTGCCAAAGGGCACACCAGTGATATTCGAGTACATAAAAGTGAATAGTTAGGAATTACATAAATACTCACGGTATAGCTCCACCTCAAGCGTAGCGACCACAGGAGGCGCTAGCTTCGTGTTTGCCGCACGACACGATAAGGCAGCCGCATTGCTCCTCGCTAGGGGAAGGTACAGCTCGTTCTCTCTCACTTTGGGAATGTCGCTGTCCCCGTCAGACGCGTCTACCAGTGTACTACCAGAGTACCAGCTGATCCTGGGCGGTGGGCGACCTAGAAAGAAACGTAGAATACGTACAAAAGATTTGAAAATGCTGAAAGTAGTTTGAACAAACTGAGAGCAGTTTCTTGCCATATTTTCCATGAGTGGTTCTTTTTCCGATACGGTAGTAGAGTCATTGTAATAAATACCGAATAACTGACGTTTATAAAAAAAGGTTTGTAGTGCCAGAATTGAAAATAACTTTGAAATAATCGGGCAAAATCACGCTCAGATATCACATACATACAGGTAAATAGGATTCCCTGTGTCAAAGGAACCAGGTACTACGAGGACCATGGTTCCCATGGCAAATGGTTCGACACAAATTCTTTTTTTTTTAACGCTTAATTAAACCATGTTTGGCCACTATCTCGCCGCTGATGTGAAGCGATGATGTGGCCTAAGATGGAGCACATAGATCTAGAGAGAGACGGCAGTTGAGCGGCTGCTCAGAACCGTCTCACCGATGGTTCACCGAACATCATCCCGAAACACGACTAGGTCGCTTGACGGCATGGCCACAAAATATAGACTAGTACAGAAATCAATCAACATAGTAAGTGCGCTCGAGCAACGCACACATAGACATAGCTCACGGACACGATATCTCGAACCAGTTGAGACCAGTGCGAGCGCGAGTGCCATCCGCTTGAGACACGCGACTGTGAACTTTTTTGTGCAAAAATGGAGCAACATAGCAAAAGTTACTATAACTGCTCAGTGGACGGTTGTTTAAATTCAACATTAAACGGTGAATTGTCATTTTTTAGGCTACCAGTTGTTTCAGAGAGGTAAGTAGGTATCTGCTTGTATTTCGATGGTTCGCTTTCACGTAACACAGAACAGTTCGGTAGGTAGGTAAGCGCCCCGGCCCCCGGCCCCGCGCCGATCAAGCAGACATGATTTTGTGGCCTTGTCATATTTTAACAATTTATATTAGATTGTTCCGTGTTCAATAATTTAATGAGGAAGATGTAAATGTAAATTAATTGCATTTTTGTCTTCAAAAAAACTTTATGCAATTATAATAATAACTGCGAAAAAATTATGTACATATCTTGTAAAGTTATGTTTTTCAATCAATGAATTTTGGATTTCCCAATAAATTCCTGCGCCGTCCGAGTAACTGTCGTGACGTCACACCGGCGCCGGCGCCGCCACCGAGTCGAAGACAGTGGCGCGCGCATTCAATCAGTTGAGTTCGAGGTACGAGGTACGCGCAATTTAAAGCTCGCTCTACACTTTCGCATGTTTTTTTGGATTGTGGGTTATGTTTTACGGATTCACTGAGCTTACAGCGCGGAGCGGCTTAAAAGACTCTTTTTCAGACACTTCCTTTTTCTATTAACCCGTTGGCATCGCGAGTGCGAATTCCATACGATAACGCGTATAATGCGGAATTCAAAAATGATGTAACATTATTTGGGAGTGCATAAAGTAAGTACATAACTAATTAAGAAGATTGAGCGGAAATCTTACGTAGCCTAGAAAGACTAACCACTAAGCCGCCGGAGACCTACTTTGGCCTAAGTCACCGTGTTTTGTATTCCCTTTTCTTTTCCCCTTATGTTTAATTTATCATGTGATTATTTTATACGGATTGAAATTCAGGCGCATAATGAGATGTCGCTTCCCCTTTCAGTCTTTTACTGAAGCTGTAAATATTACAGTTCTGTCGGTTCTTATTTAGTTTTTTTTTATTTATCGTCTTATTCAAAGAAGGTTCTCGAACAAGAAGCTTTTGTAGGCTATCTATGCATAAGCTCATATAATAAAAAAGACAACTGGCAAGCTTGACTTGCATGAATTCTTTGGGTACCTCACTTATCCACAAATTGCACCAACATTAAAAAAAAAATGTATGCATGCCTTCTTACTCTCTTTCTCACTTCGTAGCTACATATACTGAACCCAACGCAAAAATCGGTGCATAAATGATGGAGTTCCGAGGTAACAAACATAAAAAAAATGCAATCGATATGAGAACCTCCTCCTGTTTTTAATTTGGTTAAGCAAAAGTCATTATAATAAGATGTTCATAGTAAATTCTTTGAATAATCCTCAAACCGTTTGATACATTTTCTTTCTAATAACGACAAACAATTTATTTGTAAGTAATTAAAGCAAAGCTTGTTAAATAAATACATAATCAAAACGATTCTCGGTATCATAGACGTTTTACGTGCCTTTTCAAGTTTTAAATGAAACACATTTAGACACAAAATAAAACGGGCGTATAAAGTGCGTTCGACTACGTGTAAGTTAGGGAATAGGGATGTATTGATACATATTTCGATATTTTATTTCATTACCGCGTTTTATTAAGTCGGCACAGCTTGAGGTAAATGAGTGCGTGGGGCATGTGTACAAACGAGCGCACTCGGCATAGCTTGAGTGCCTTACTTTTGAATTTGGCGAAGAGCTATCCGTTTTTTACCACGTTTTAAGTGACTTTCGTCTGTCTGTCGTTCCGGGTAGAATCTAGCAACTTAAATTTCGAGCACTTCCCGATTGGCTATCCGGCTGAAACTTTCAGGGTTGCTCACAACTCGATGATATTGCATTCTAAATCCATTTATTAGCATGGAACCGACCTAACCTCAAAAGGCGCATAAAGACGTGGTGTTTACATTAATCTGTCACTTTCTGGTTTTTGAAATGAATGTATTGGTGTATCGGCAAATAAATATCGCCGATACCGATATATCAGAAAATCCAAAGTAACGATATATTTATTTATTTAATGCATTCCTTAATGTAGGTACAACAGATGGTCAATTTATAGTCAGTTCACTAAGGACCCTGTCGGGCACGCATTTAGAAGAGAGGAAGACTGCTTCTAATATATCCGATACATTGGTTGGATTAGTATTGGATGCACCCCTAGTATAAATGCTTATAAATAAAACGGTCTCTAAGTTCGAGTGACGAACAAAATGTGCATGCAACAAGTTACCTATTACGAGCGCGGTTGTCGCGGAGGGATCGCGAAGCGGCCCAATCGCCTGTTCAAATTAGACCCTTATGCATTCAATTAAGCCCCAAGAAACTATGTCCTAAGGGTCTCATTTATGTGGAAGATTAAATTACACGAACTCTCAGACATTATTGAAATACCCCGGTTTAATTTATCACTTAAAGTGGAATTCTTATGAAATGTTTGAAGCTAACATTACTTTAAAGGTATTCGGTGAAAAATGTGATCTAATTACGTCTCCGGATGCACGGTAGATTATTATCTCACTTATTAGTCTACTTCGAAATGGAGGAGATTATTTTAAATGTGAATACTTGAACAGGCTGGAATTGGCTGCTATTTCACCTGAATGGCGACACAATGAGGTCGACAAGTGAATATGCTTGTCAGAAAATGTCTGCGAGTTGAAAATGTGCCAGAATATTAGGTTGGCGACATCGGCACGTATTTATTTGGTCCTCTGTTTCGCTTAACGAGGTAGGTGACATATTCTAGATAGAGATAAACAAAAAACAATGATAGAGCGATCTTATCGCGTTTTAAGCCATTAGACCGCCTATTGTAGGTACTATTCAAAGTTAGTTCTATTTTCAATTGTTTTTGTTGTTGGTCTACTATAAACTCAGATAAAGTATCCACTAATCGAAGACTATAAAGTATTATTAATTAATCAATCAATGGCATTTATAATATCTAGTAATATTTTTAAGACTTCGTTTTTATTGATCCAATTTAAAAGAATAATTTATCTATCTAATCAGCCCATATCCACCAACTGCTGGGTATAGGTCTCCTCTCGTTCAAGCCTCATTTAAAAGAATCATTAAGTGATATTGAAATTAATTTCACCCATTATTATTTAAGGCGCTTATAATACTTAGGTGAAAGACATCAAAATATGAGGCAGCTGATGGAACGGTTCAAAGGAACTTTTACGAAATATGCCTAGAGCGTTGTTTTAATTAGAGGTATTGTCTTACTTATAAATAAGTAACAAGTAAATAAGTATATTCTTACGAGAAAATATACCAACATAATAAGAAGTACCTAATAATAACGTTATATTACCCTGTTAACAATATACGAGTAAGACAAGGAATCCTTATTTATAAATAGGTATACGGTGTCCGCCAAATAAGATACATTTTTGCTTGGAGTTTCTTCCTGGATCTATTATTTTTATCCATGGACTAAAATTATAAAATGTTTTCCAAAATATTATATTCCATTTAAAGATAAAAAAAAAATTGCCCATATACGTGGGAAATCCTCATGAATACGGGGACTGGAGGGCCCAGGTAGTGCCAGACTTGGCCTAGGCCACCTTCAGGCGAAACCCCCGTCTGCTCTGTCTGTCCACAGACCACGCCCGCGCCGTTTTCGTCACTTCTTATTTTCTTTAGACGTAAATCAGCTATATACACTTTAAAAAAGGTTGATACGTTTAAGTAACAGTAGTATAGAAAGTTGATACATACCTCCAATGACCAAACATCTAAGGACCAACGTGTCACCGTCGTGGTAGGGTCCGATCTTGTTCTCGACTTTGTTGTTCACTTCGTCCATGAAAAACGGAGGGCTTGGCAGTACTGGAAAATAATCGAAAACCTTTTTAGGATTCCGTACACAAAGGACAAAACGGGACCCTATTACCTTTGCTATTACTAAGACTCCGCTGTCCTTCTATCTGTCTATCTGTCTGTCCGTCAGTCACCAGGCTTTATCTCATGAACCGTGATAGTTAGACAGTTGAAATTTTCACAGATGGTATATTTCTGTTGCCGGCAACAAATACTAAAAAACAGAATAAAATTAATATTTAAGGGGGCTCCAACAACAGACATGTTTTTTTGCCGTTTTTTTTTTACGGAACACGTCGACGCTAACAAATATTGCTCAAATTACAATACAATAAAATAATGCTTTATTTTACACCAAAAAAGAAATTAACAAGGTACAGCAAACAGTCTTACAATACAACAACGACTTATCGCTAAAAGTGAATATTTGTTTTTTTTTTTAAATCATTGTTCATATTACTACAAAAGAATCACCTACAACAACAAAGACTTCTTTGGAATCAACAAACATTATATGATAAAAATCCGTTGCGTGGTTTAGAAGAAGTGAGCGGAGAAACAGAAATGAGGTTTTATACTATTTAGAGATTAGAGATAGAAACTGGATCGACTAGCCTTTAAAGTTTGGAAACTGTCGTGAGTCGAAATATTCATTATAAATATAAACGGCTACACTCACGTTATGATCATCTTCTTCTCATGTTATGACACGACTAGCCTTTTCCTAATTGAACCTTAGCCCAACGGGTTAAATAGGTTTCTAAATAATTACTTTTAGTCATGCAGTTACTTCTGTACCTACCTACTTAAACTTGCCTAATTTAAACAAGTTTATTGTTGAAAAATATTTTTTTCACGTCAAGCTTTTAATCGGAACCGCGAGCAGATTAAAATGAGCCCAAACACTAGTAGTTTACGGTTATCCGTTCCATTGCCCACCTTCCATCTGCATCATCAGATCAGCTGGCTGTCACCATAATATTGCATTATTATCGGACTTTGACAATTATGCAAAATTTGAACTCCTCCAGATAAGACGAAGTGGTTCTGATTCAACTAGCAAGATTTGACCCAAAATAAACATTGCAAGTTGAATAAAAGCTTGTAAAAAAATTAACCAAGCTGACGTTTGATGATGAATTCGTGAACCTTGTATTCATTATTTTTATCGCTTCAAAGTAATCAGAATATATCAGATCTATTTGCAACAATATACATCCCTTAAAAGCATTACCAATGTTTCCCGAACACATTTTTACTTTCTACGCTAATGTTGGTCGATGAAACGTCCATTCATCACGGCTGTAGGTGTTTTTAATCTTCAATGCGTGCGGCGTAAACATCTGTCACATTGATATATCCAGCGCAGCATTCCTGCGGGAGTGTGGGCGCACGCAATCAGGGCAGGGCCGGTACCCCCTTTGATTTACGAGTAGTACTGTACAGTACTTAAACGAAGAAATTAAGGTTGCTTAAAATGTTACTATAGTTCTGTTTATGAAATTTTGAATGAGGATATTCTAATCGTGAACTTAGTGACAGAACAAAGTTTGAAAGAATTATCTAGAATAGCCTTGTAATAATATAAACTATAGTTTGTGGAATGTAAATTAATATATGCAAGACTATTTTTAGAGCCAAAAAGCCATTGAGATTGTTTAAGTACCTATATAAAATTGATTATGAGACCAACTGGTTAAACATCAAAGCAATATATTAAATAGAAATAGACACAGGCTTTATTCCTTTACGGTCAAATGGCCAAATCCAACTTTGCTAAGACGTTTATGATTGTGGATTAGCATAGCATAGTTATTTATGTAGATTAATACAAAATTATCTATAAACAATCCTGTACATAGATATGAAAGATTTATGATTTACAATTTGACATGACCAAAATGTAACCTCTATAAAATCTACCTCTATAAAAATCATCTATGATTAATATAATACTGATGAATTTAACATAATATACATTATTTATTATGTGATGAAATATTTTAGTAACTCTTTGAGATAGCAATGGAAATCTATTAATGGAAGAAGTTGGAGAAGGCCCACCTCAGCCACTCGTTCCATTAAATAATAGGTTAGAATACTAAGTATAGAATTGAAATATAGTATTGAACTATTCCAAGCTATAAAAATAAAATAGAACAAGCATGCTTTCGATCAAGGTAAGCAACATTTTAAGTACCATGTAGTTACCTACTTCTATTTAAATTTTAAGTTCCCCCTCCCCTAAGTACGTCCCCAGAAACCCCACCTGGGCAGGTGTAATTGCGTCACTGACACATTAAACACGGGTTACGGGAATAGTTCGGATGTGTCCGGTTGGCAGCACTTCCGTTGATGACCCCTTGCCATTGTGGTCCCTTTATTGAATGGTCACATTATGGTAGGTAACTTCTGGGGTGGAGTCTGGAGTCTTGTTATTGCATTACTTCAAGGGATTCTAGGGGGTTAGTGGAGAAGTTTAGTTAAGTTGGCTCTTGAAAATTCTACGCGTAATTAATTGGCGGCAGTGTAATGAAAATGTTGAAGTTAAAGAACATCGCAGTTTAATCATTGTCTTTATCACAAACATGACAGCGACTTTGTTATATACTCTGCCTTTATGAGTCTGTGGTGTAGTGGTTGGGCAGGTTGGCTCAAATCTCATACAGATACGGGGTAGCGGGTTCGATTTCCGCGACGGGCAAATGTTTGTGCAAGGGAAAAATATGCGCAAGTTTTTTTTTCGTGACTGCACGAGTGTTGTGGTGGGCCATGGTCCTCGTAGTTTCTGGTTCTCTGGTTCCTGGTATAAAGGGAATCCTATTTAGAGGCCAGAATCTATGTGTTATCGTTCGGCGTTATTATTATTATAATAATATCATTTATATTATTATTTTATTATAATGGTGTTGAGATGGCTGGGTAGATAACTTGCTATTATAAGCAGGCGTGGAGTGGCTATGTACGCACGAGCGTTCCAGCCACGTTATCAGTTCATCCTATATGACATATGTTTTTCGCTCGCCTTGTTAGATAAATTCCTCAAGTGTAAAATAAGGTTGTATAAAAGGCACAAATTAGGCGACATATCTCCAGAGAGCGTAATAGGACAATTCCATCTTAAGAGCTGACATGGCTAAATTAGGCGGTTTTGGAAACATCAGTCAACAAGTAAGGGGTCGTCCATTAAACATGATATTTTTTACCAACTTTCTAGTGGCGGGAATTACCTCCCACCTGGTAATTCGTGGTGTGGACTACACAAAATCACGTGTTGTTGTTGGCACAAAGTATATTAAAAGAGCAGAATATAGAATATTTAAATATAAGTTTAATCTAATTTATTTCACCGTGACAAAACAACAAAAAATTCATACACGTGATATGTCACCACACCCCCTTTGTGATATTCCGTCTATTTTTCCGCCTCCATGTTCCCCCCCCCCTTCGAACCTCACGTGATTAACGGACGATCCCCAACTCCCATTCCAAGGTACGTTATTTTCATCTTCATTAGAGGCACCACACTGCCGAAAGACGACTCCAAAATGTTCGCCTACCAGGCTCTTAATAAATAATGAGCACGCTAATAGCTCGTTCAAAGTGGGGAAATCAAAGTAAACCCGTTCTCTACTAAATACACTAATGTACGCTTTAGGGTTGAACTACAACTGGCCGCACCGCATCGCACTTTCATATACTTCTATCCTTTTCTGTCACTTAGAAACGGTTAAAAAGGATAGAAGCATAGGAAAAAGCGGTGCAGCCAGATGTACCTAAGGGTTGAACTATATCTATACTACGCGCCGTGCGGGAGTGCACGCGGCGGAATCGACGAGTCGGTCGCACTCCCGCTCTCTTTCTCGCTCTAGTAAATGACAGTTCCAAGTAACAGAAAAGGATAGAAGCATAGGAAAGTGCGATGCCGTGCGGCGAGATGTAGTTCAACCCTAACTCTCTCACTCCTCGGTAATATATCGACATTATTCTGGGCACGGCGACCGCTTTCCATCAGGCGGGCTGTCTACTTGTCTTCCACTATTAATAAATGTTATTCGACTAGAGCAAAGGGGTATGCTAAAAACCAACCCAACTGTTCAGTAGAGGAATATCAGGTAGAAGAAAAATATTATGCAGGTAATAGTTCTCACATAGTTGCAAGATTCCACCCGGAACGACAGACAGACAAGTAAGTGACTTAATAAAAACATGGCAAGTTAATAAAAACCTTTATAACTGATTGATTTTAAATTGTTTAATTGATTTTTTATTTATTTACTCTTCTCTAAATTGTTTAGAACAAAGTCGCTATATCGTCCTCATTAGCTACTGTTTCTCCGCTTACTTCTTTTAACCACGCAATAGCTAGCTATGGAGACCATGGCTAGCTATTAGAGTTGATGGAGAGCTAGTCTGTCTGCATTTCTTTAACACACAACTAGCAACCAGCTAACTAGCAGCTTTTTTAAATCATTGATATTATTTTTTCAATTTACATTACCTATACCATTACAGCTTATAAAGGTCTGTTTTGGGTGTCGTATCCCTCTTGTGTTTCATCATCAGCTCACCTATCTACCACTCTGATGGAACACGGCCCTTTCTCTTTGTACTTATTTGCAAAAAAAAAATCTTAGTATACAAATTAAAAAATAAATTGATAGCTGTTTTAGCATATGGCAAATATTAATAAATATGCTAATTAGTTAAGTAGTCACTAGAACATAGTATAAAACAAAGTCGCTTTCTCTGTCGCTATATCCCTATGTATGCTTAAATCTTTGAAACTTCGCAACGGATTTTGTTGCGGTTTTTTTAATAGATAGAGTGATTGAAGAGGATGGTTTATATATGTATAATAACCGTGCGAAGCCGGGGCGGGTCGCTAGTTTTATATATTTTGGTTTTCCAAAGGTAACTCTTACCATATATGTGTATAATAGCGATCTCTGTATAAGTATCCTCTTACCAACTACAGTCAAGTTGACTCCCAGGTTCCTCGTAGGCGACAGTCGGAAGTCCACGCGGCAGTGGTACAGGGCTTGATCGTCCTCGCTCAGTGCCGTGATGGTGAACGACGACGGCTGCCTGCGGAGGTCGGCGCTCAGCCTGTTGCTGGTGTTAAAGAACGGCTCCGACCACTCCCTGTCTGGGACTTCGAAGCTGTCAACAAAAGTAGGTCTCAGAAGTCTGGACAAAACTGAACTATACAAATATAATAATTAATTTTATAAGAAAAAAACCGATTTGCATTCTGATATTTCTTCGAAGTCCAAGATCGAATATCAATAAAATGTATAAGTATTGGGACTACCTTGTAGCTATACTGAACCCAATGCAAAACGAATTTTTCAAATCGGTTATTAATGTCGGAGTTCTGAGGTAACAAACATAAAAAATACAGTCGAATTGAGAACCTCCTCCTTTTTTTCAAGTCGGTTAAAAATACTAAAAAGCTCTGCAGACCGTAATTCCATGAAGCAGATATTGTCTCAGAAAGACGAGCGCAGTGCAGTGCTGCAAGTGGCGCAGGCGTGTTGCTTGCCATCAAGGGAACGACACACAATTAAATCAGTACAAAATCCGATCGTTAAATCAACTTACGTCCTACTCCGACTTATAAACTGGTTATTTTTCGCTGATTGTTAATTTATTACCATAGTAGTGTAGTTTCAATCGTAGTCAGTATACCAAGTCAACAAAATTACGCAGGTACTTAGAGACAGGTAAGTATAGAGTACGAGAAGCAAAGTGAAACAAAAAAAAATTACAAAAATACACACAACATTACCTTATATTTGGTCCAAAATATAGATAATATAGATTTTATAAAAGTTGCAGAACTCATCCTAAGCCCCCAAAACTACAAGTCGGTACATTTGCTTTTATTCTGGTATCAAATAAGTAAAAATAAAAATATTTCGCCAAGTTTGGTGAGCGGGCCTAACGGAGATGACAAGTGTGAAAAAGATCAATGGACGTTGACAAAATAACGAGAAGGGCTTCCTGAATGGAAAAAATGTCGGCCCTCGTCTACTTTGGTGTTAATGGTGTTCTTAATTCAGACAGAAGTAAGGGTCTTTTTCAAAATATATCGATACTGATATTCGATGTAAAACATCGGATCCCAGCATCGATATTTATCAATATATTCCTTGAAAACATCGATCTTTTTCAATATCGAATACTCTCCACAAAAGTTTAATATTACCTTATTCCAGTCAAACGCATAAAGTGTGCGGTCCTTGATTTCATATGTGTGAATGTAGAATCAGAGACCAGAGCAACATAGCTATACTAATAGAGTAATAGTAAATAAATAAATACGCCCAACGATCACATACATAGATCCTGGCCCCTTACTAGGATTCTCTGTATCTAAAAACCAGGAATTATGAGGACCATGGTCCCACAACACCCAGACACAAAACAAATGCTTGCGCTTTTTTTTTTCTTATAGACACAAACATTTGTCCCGTCGCGGGAATCGAACCCACAACCTCAGTGGTGTATGAGATTTGGTCTACAATAATAATAACAACATAAAATGTCAATAAAATAAACTACAATACAAGGTGGGTTCCCAACGAGTCACACCAAATCCAGTCACAGTGTTACTGGATGGGATTTTTTTTCCCATCCTGTTACACTGTTACTAGTTGCAACTTATTTCTACAAATGTGTTCCTAACGAGTCACACCGAGTGTAACAGTGTGGCTCGTTGGGAAGAAAAAAATTTTCTCTCCCAACCTGTCACACTTTATTTTTATCTAAGTGAAAATTGATAACCTAGTGTATTTCACCTAGAACTATTATATGTACATACTAGAAAAATTTACAAAAAAATTTATTAAAAATATTACAAAAATATATGTAGGTAACTAAATTCTCTTTATAACAAACTAACTTTAAAAATATCACAATAGGTGAATAATCTTTAACAATATTATAAAGAGAAAAGATTTTTTGTTTGTTTGTTTGTTTGTACCGAAAAGGCTCCGAAACTACTGGACCGGTTTTAACCATATTTTTCACCAATAGAATGCTATATTATTGGGCTACATTTTATTTAAAAATAAATAAAAGAGATCCTTAAGAAAATTGCAATAATATAACCCAAAGTAGCAAAATTTTGCCATTATTTGACCTATACTTGGTACCAGGCGATCATAAATTGCTAGGAGTAAACGTGATAGTAAATACTTAGTACCAGGCAATCATAAATTTGTAGAAGTATACAATCATCAAACAAAAGCGCTCATCATTTGACGACCCTTAGTACCAGGCGATCATTAACTTATAGGAGTATACAATCATCAAACGCCCTTCTATTTTCAGGAGTATACTTACTATACTTTAGGCTTAGTAACAGGCGATCATAATTTTGTAGAAATGTACATTCCAGGCGATATCCGGAGTAAACACATGTTAAGATACCAGGCGACCATAAATTTCTAGGAGTAAACGTGATAGATACTCGTGAAATATTGGGGTAGTCGAGATATATACGATACTTATTGATTTGACAGATCAATTTCTAGAAGTTAACGCCCTGTAGTAGTAGAAAATCATGCCAGTGTTACTAGATGGGATTTTTTTCCCACCGAATCACACTGTTACTCATTGCAACTATTTTTTTTAGGTGAGTTCCCAACGAGTCACACCTAGTGTAACAGTGCGACTCGATGGGAAAAAAAATCCCATCCAGTAACACTGTGACTCGATTGGGTGTGACTCGTTGGGAACCCACCAAATCTGTTGAGCCGTTACGGCGGCGCCGGCGGCGTGACGAAGTAACAAACACGGTAACACATTTATATATGTACAAACTTTCTCATTTACAATGGTGTGATTTGCTCTATCGTTAACCCACCCGCTCATGTGACGTTTTTTTTATGGAACTGTGTGATGGGACGAGCATGTCGTTCGCCTGATGATAAGCGAGAAGAGAAGAAGAATAACAGTTGCAGTGCCACTCTGAACTTTTAATATTATAAAAAGCACTGCGTAGAACTGCATTGCGCTCATCACCCCGAGACATCAGATATAAAGTCATATCATATATTATAGTCTCATATAATGCAATAATTTCACTGGCTACAATGCCCTTCAAACCGGGACACAGTAATACTTACGCACTACTGCTTGGCGGCAGAATAACTGGCAAAGATGTGGTATCTACCCCGACGGCCTTCCACGTACGAGAGACCTACTTCCACGAGTGTCTACTGACTACACATGTATAAGGCGGGTTATACGGTTGGCCACTATCTCGCCTGATGTGAAACGATGATGTGGCCTAAGATGGAGCACATAGATCTAGAGAGAGACGGCAGTTGAGCGGCTGCTCAGACCCATCTCCCCGATGGTTCACCGAACATCATCCCGAGACACGACTAGGTCGCTTGATGGCATGGCTTTGTTCGGTGGGTGGTATTACAACCACGGCCAGAGCCTACCACTCCAAAGCGCGTAAGCGGGTTTCATCACGATATTTTCCTTCACCGTTTTAGAGCGAGCGTGCAAATTCTACACTTAACTATAAGTCATTGGTGCATGGCCGAGTCGGGATTCGAACCCAGTAATTTCAGTACCTTCACTTCCCAGCTTCATCGGACTATTCTTCTCTAGGTGCTTTATAATTGGATGCAAAAAACTGTTATGATTATAAATCTCATATAGCTTTACAAGTATCTGCGGTTGAATCTAATTCAAAATCATCCTCAAAACATTGTTATTTTAGTTCATTAGCTCAACAAATGCATGAGAATAGTTACAATAATGGGTGATCATTAAAGCTACATCCTGTAGCTACTACTTCTGCAAATTCTTAGTGCTAGTTTTACTACATTTTAAGACTTAATAACTAGTTTCATTGTATCTCTAGTCTATATGGTACCTCCTAATTATGGTAGGTTTATCTAAATCTAATTACAAAAAAATCTAATTACCTATAAATCGGCAGATTATTTTTGTACCAGACTAGTATCATGAATTCGTCATCAGATGAGTCTGGTATGGTATCACAAAACAGTGTTGCATTGCCGCCTTCTAGAGCTTCTTGATGGGATATTGGACCTGGAAATAACGAAAAACTATTAGTAAATGACGTCAACAGAACAGATCACATTCTTTGCCAAACAAAGCTGACTTATCGTCTTTTGTTCTCGTTCAGGGTCTGGGCAAATTACATTTTTTTAAATGTAATCGAATGATGAGACGAGCTGGTCGTTTGCCTGATGGTAAGCAATACGCCAGCCCATAACAGTAACAGCACCACCCAGAACTTTGTTTTGTAAAATCGTGCGCGGCACTGCACTGCGCTCGTCACCCTGAGACAATTAGCTATTGAGTCTCATAATGCCCAGTAATTTCACTGGCAACAACATTAACAATAGATACGTTGTGATAAATAGAGATAGGGAAGGAATAAGCAGTTAAGAAATGTCTTACCATCAGCACCAGGAATAAAAGCGTATGCACAAGCGGAGAACAGCAGAAATACGTATAAAGGCGCCGGAGTGACGCGCATTCTATGGCCCATCCATGCTCCCGCGCTGCTCTCTCATTGGTCGAGAGAACTGCTCACTCATTCACATACGCACTAGTTGCGAGATAATGGCTTGAAGCGCTTCGGCATAGTTGTGAAACTTGTTTGGTGCGATATGAAGATTCTGTAAAGAATGAGAACATATATTTAAAAGATGTTAATATTATGCTTGTTTTAATAGTAAAATAAATTCCAAGAATCAGTTTGAACGGAAATAATCGAGTTTATTTTCATACGTTGAAAGACGAGTTCCAATTTTGTTTGGTCACGAATTCTGGTGATAATCTCATTGTTTGGGAAGCATTGTTGTAAGCAATACATTTACATAGCGGGAGATAATCGGCTTTGAGATACTGAATTGGTTTTTGTATTGTTCGCGACGGGTGGTGGTGAAATGAAAACTCAAGCATATACAGTACAAACTGGACATAAAATAAGTACCTATGTATTAGAATATATAAGTATATTGCGCTGTGGCTTCATTTCGTGACTTGCCTAATGTAAACATGTAATTTGTTGTGTGTAATAAAAATCGTGTAAAGTTACAACGAATTCATAGCTTTATTATTCTTAATTGAAATTGTAGCCGTGAAATAAACAGATAATGTTATTATTATTAGAAATCTGTTAAAAGACTTTAGATTTAAGTTTAAGATGTCTTCATTTTTACCCTGCATATCTTTACTATTGTAACTTTGAACACCCTATAGACTTAAATTAAACTGAAAGGATTCGGTTTTTAGGGTTTGGTAGCATACGTCTTAACTTATATTATTGGGTAAAATTATAAATTTTATTATATATTATTATTGATATATTATTATATATGTCGGTATGTTACATCAAAATCGGTTGGGCGACTACGAAGCTACAAGTAACTTGATATCTTCGTAGTACTCGCTCTCATATACAGGAAAGGTCTTGGAAAATGGCTATGTGCTTTCTCTGTCGTCGGCTGACGAAGTCACGGGAAAAAGTTAGTTATATAAAGATCTTCCAACTGCTGACCGACTGAGTAGTAATTTCGTATAAAACGCGGCAGAAGTCGCGGTTACCAGCTAGTCTTTTTATATTAGTGGATAATGGCTAAACACCCATTATATTAATTTTTATTTTACGAACTGTCATTAAATGAAGCGATGGTCAATAAGGGTCGTCCTTTGCCACCTTAACAACAAACATAGCACATATAAAACATACAAGCTCATGCAATTCACTATATTTCTTTCTTTATGTCGCTTTGCGTGCGCAAAGTCATTAAAATATTGTGCAATAATAAATTGTAAAGTGTAAATATTTTAAAATTAAACTACTAACTTTACGCTATGTAGTTTTATCCGCAGTTTTTTCAAGTCCCGGGACAAACGTAGAACCTTTCTTTAAGGTCAAAACAATGCAAGTTAAAGAATGTTTAGATGGTGCAAGTCAGTTATTGCCCTAACCACGATTATGGCGTGTAATAGTTACTATTCTTTGATTATGGTATGCAACAGGCAAGCAAGTTGTCTCGACAAGTTAAGACAGTGCAAGTCAGTTATTGTCCTTGCCAAGATTATGGTATGCAACAGGCAAGCAAGTTGTTTCATTTAATTTCAGTCTGTGCAAATCAAATATTGCCGTATCATTTTGATATGAAACAGGCAAGAATCCTTTAGTTTAGACTGTGCAAGTCAATCATTGTCTTACCTATTAAATAAATGGTATGTAACGGACAAGAAACTTGCGTCCGAGTTTAAGGCCTCTGCACACGGCGGGCGTGACTTAACCGCAGCGCGGCGTTGGCGTTTTGTTTTTAGTTTTAATGTACTAAACTGTATTGGGCAATGCACACAGATAGCGGGGCGGCGAAGGCGACACCGCGCTCTCTGTGTGCAAATAAATTTCTGTTGAAAAATAGTTTTTAAGACAACCTTTTAACAAGTTCGTAACCAAAACCGTAAGCAGATAATTATGAGCCCAAACACTAGTAGTTTATACGTCAAGAAATGCCATTACCCACCTTCCATCTCCATCATCAGATCAGTTGACTGTAACCATAATATCATCATATTCATCATATTGTCATCGGACTTTGACAAGTATGCCAAATTTCAACTCCGTAGGATAAGAGGAAGTGGATCTGATACAACTTGCAATATTTGACCCAAACATTGCAAGTTAAATAAAAGCTTGTAAAAAAACGCTGACGCCGTGCTGCGCCTCGCTCCGCTCCGCTCTGGTGGAGAGAAGCCTTACGCCCGCTTACGTGTAGCCTTTAGACTGTGCAAATAATATATTTTACTGACCTGATAATCAACAACATCTACATAATGTCTGGTGCTAATACACATTCAATGTCAAAGCCCACATAAAATCTACTTTGGTTGCACTCTTGAACTTTTATACTTTTAAAGAGCTTCAATTAATTGCGTCTTGGTAAATTATAAATTTCGTACAAATTCCATTAGCATTCTTATTTTCCAGCTCTCCTGGGATTTTATTTTACTGAAAAGAGAATATGGCTTATTTTGTTACCTATAGGTAAAAAAACTACCGTCATTAAGGCGCAAACGGTCAACGTTGACGGTGCTAAGCCAACAAAGCAAATGCTACTAAACATACAATCGTTGTGTCATCGGAATATTCGGTTAGTTTACAAGCTCGCTGGATTTATTATAAACTAGCTGCACCCCCCGGTTTCACCCGTTTTTCGGGATAAAAAGTATTCTATGTCTATTTCCATGACCTAAAAGTATACCAACATATAACGTTTCATCAAAATCCCTTCTGTACTTTTTAAGTGATTGAGTAACAAACATCCATCCATCCATGCTCACAAACTTGCGCATTTACAATATCAGTAGGATAAGTAGGAATGACGTTGTTTAAATTTTACGGTGACATGTTTTTTTTTTTAACTTATCTATCATTTAAAAATAACATAAAAGCCGCCAAGCAGTAGTGCGCAAGCATTACTGTGCTCCGGTTTGAAGGGCATTGTAGCCAGCGAAATTACTGGGCATTATGAAACTCAACAGCTAATTGTCTCAGGGTGACGAGCGCAGTGCAGCGCCGCGCAGGATTTTGCAAAACAAAGTGCTGGGTGGTGCTGTTATTGTTATGGGCTGGCGTATTGCGCACCATCAGGCAAACGACCAGCTCGTCTCGTCATTCAGTTACATAAAAAAAAAAAACATTACAATAGTAAGTTGCATGGCATTCGTAAACCACTGAGGTTTGTGTTCAATACAATATTTAATCTACATCGATATTAGGTACACAATCATCTAATAACTCTATCTATGAAGATAGAAAATTTGTAAGTACATTTGTTAGCAATCTTAACATTCAATGTGTTTCAAGAAGTGAGCCTTAAGTTTAATGTTTAGTGGTGTGATATCATTAACCAAATCCGGAGGTAGATTATTAATTAGTTGAGGATGATGATGTACATACCTACTTTTTTATATAACTGTGCGTTGAGATAAGCATGTAGTTCGCCTGATGGTAAGCGCCACGCCTGCCCATAACAATTGCAGTGTGACTCAGAACTTTTAATAGGTACCATAAAAAGCACTAGGTAGCACTGCATTGCGCTCATCACCCTGAGCCATCATATATTAAGTCTTGGTTGACTGGAAGAGATTACTCTTAGCGATAAGTCCACCCATTGTACTTAAGTTTGTAAGTTGTTTTCATGTACCTATTGATTCTTTTTGTTTAAAGCATTTTGTATTTTATTGTATTGTAAGTCTCATAATGCCCAGTAATTTCGCTACAATGCCCTTCAAACCGGAACACAGTAATGCTTGCGTATTACTGCTTGGCAGCAGATTCACTGGCAAAATTGTGATACCCACCCAGATGGCCTCCCGTATTCGAGAGACCTACCACGAGTAAAAATATATATATCTATACTATAGATGTATTTTACCATACCTATGTATAGGTTCTATATAGGTAGGTAGGTACTACCTACCTACCTACATTATGCTTATACTTTGTTTGTAACATGCGGCTGATTGCTCGTCCTTAATAACATAAGTGACGTTGATTATCAAACACGAAGGTTGGTTTGTTGAACCTTATCAAACTAACAAATACATTATTGTATTACTCAACGCCGTTGATAAATGACTTCATACGACACCTGTGTACCGTAGCACAATAATGATTGAAATGTTAAAGCTTGGTAGTAGTAGGATAGATAAGTATTTTCAGCAGGAACTCGTGCGTCTTTCGATCTGACGCACGCGGGTTAGAATCTCGACTCGGCCCTGCACCAATGACTTGTAAGTCATTGGTGCAGGGCTGAGTCGAGATTCGACTAAACTTCGATTTAACTATAGTTAAGTGCTGATTTTGTACGCTCGCTCTAAAGCGGTGAAGGAAAACATCGTGATGAAACCCGCTTACGCGCTTTAGAGTGGTAGGCTCTGGCCGTGGTTGTAATACCACCCACCGAACAAAGCCATGCCGTCAAGCGACCTAGTCGTGTTTCGGCTGCTCAGACCCGTCTCCCCGATGTTTCACCGAACAATGTTCGGGTCTGAGCAGCCGCTCAACTGCCGTCTCTCTCTCTCTAGATCTATGTGCTCCATCTTAGGCCACATCATCGCTTCACATCAGGCCAGATAGTGGCCAAAGATAGATCTATTAAGCGTAAAAAAAACCATTTTACTACCATAAACGAAGTTTTCGGTAAGAAAAATACGATCACCGATGGGACCTGATTCCGCATCATAATCTTCCCCCAGCGTGGGTCCCCAGCTCTGCCCAATTGTGCAAGTCAATCGCTTGATGGTAAACACTACGCTTGCGTATAACAATTGTAATTCCATCATCATCATCAGCCTGTATTCGTCCTCTGCTGGACATAGGCCTGTCCCAATAAACGCCACTGAGCCCGGGCTTCAGCTCTTCTCATCCGGTTTTTTCCGGCCGCCTTTCGCAGGTCGTCGCTCCACCTGGCCGGTGGGCGTCCTACACTACGCTTGCCGGTTCGCGGTGTCCACTTAAGGATACGTCTACTCCAACGGTTGTCTGTCCTTCGAGAGACCAGCGTGTGACCAGCCCATTACTACTTCAGCTTACTAATTGGATGGTTTGGTTCTCTGTCGGATTACCTCTAGTAGTTCCACACAGAACTTCTAATGTCATGAAAAGTACTGCCAGGAACTGTATTGCGCTGTCACCCTGAGACATCAGATCATCATCATCACAATCAGCCCATTACGTCCCCACTGCTGGGATACGGGCTTTCTCTCATAGAGAGAGTATAGGCCATAATCAACCACGCTGGCCCAGTGCGGGATGCCACATGTCCTTGAATTTTTGTTATTTATTTTTGGACATGCCGATAGTTTGACGATGTTTTCCTTCACCGTTTTTAAAGCGAGTGTAAATCCGCACATACCTACTTAAGAAAGTCAGTGGTGCGAGGCTAGCGGGATTCGAACTCGGGTGCGTTGCCGTCGGGTCGAAACTCGCACGTTCTCCCACTGAGCCACACTTGCTTAACATCAGATATTAAGGCTCATATGCCCAGTTTTTTCGTTGGCTGCAATGCCCTTCACACCGGAACACAGTAATGCTTGCACTACTGGCAGAATAACTGGCAAAGCGATATACCTACCTAAAAGGCCTCCCGCATAGGAGAGACCTACCACCTAGTAAACTTAGTATTTTATTAGGCGGTTGAACTATTAATGCTTAATTATAATTTTTACGCTCTTATTTCTATAAGAATAAGGTTTAAAGTAATTTGTCAGTAGTTACAAATTCAAAGTTGATTTGTGTAGGCGTTGAAAAAGGTGTTTTGATTGATACATTGCTATTGTGATGTTATCTTTATTACGTGACCTTTTATAGTTTATGGGAGGGAAATTAAATGTGCAAAGACGTTTGATTATGTGGCGCAAAAAGTTTTGAAGTTTTTAACACAACCATGGCTATTATAATCAAAGTGGGTTTAGGCCATAGCAAACCTAGCGCACTGTAGGTAGCTACAAGTACATAGCCGGACACCGACGACGGCGGCGGGTCGCGCGTCTTTACACGTGCCGCGTCAGAAGAGATAAAGGCTATGCGATAGAAAGAGATTAGAGAGATGCTCTGTAGGTTAATATGACTGGAAGGTATGCAGCGCTACGCGAGCTGAATTGAATTTAATTGCGTCATAGCAAGAGTCGCTATTTGTTAAAATTTCTTTGCGGAGTGATGCTTCTGTCCTTAGTATTCTGTGGCCATAGAGAAATCTGTGGTTTTAGGCTATTTTCAAGTTATAAAAGCTAAACTGCTATTTAGGTTAATTCTTCTTTATAAATATTAATTGGATATCTTATATAAATATTATTATCCTATATAATCCTATAAATATTATAAACGCGAAAGTTTGATTGATTCAAAAGGTTGTCTGTAAGAGATTTCTTTAAGCGATAAGACCGCCAATTGTATTACCCTAGTTAAGATTTATATTTTTCTCATGTAATTATGTTTTTGGTATGCAATAAAGTGTAATTGAATTGTATTGTATTTTATTGTATAGTTTGTAAGAATGTATGGATGTATATTTGATACTTTTTCACGCAAAAACTATCGAACCGATTTTGATGAAATTTGGTGTGTAGGTACTTTAGGACTTGGAATAACACATAGGCTACTTTTTATCCCGGGAAACCGCGGGTGAAACCGCAGGGCGCAGCTAGTATACTATAAAATCCCAAAGCTATATAAATGTACATGAACGCAATTAATAAATGAATAAATAAATTAATAAATACTATTATACAGGGAATAACATTAATGTGTAGTAATACTGAAAGGTGTGTATGGGTATCTAGTCATGAATCATTGGGCAGAATATACAACCAAAAAAACACTATTATATTTTCCATACAAAGTTTAAAAATTATTTATTTGAATTATTTTGGACAATCCTAACAAGCTGTGGCCTAGTCGCGGTAGTACGGGTCATTGACCGAGCTACTTTGTGCCTAGGCACAAAACAGATTAGTACCTACAGAAATCTACATACATACAAAGTGCGCTCGAGCAACGCACACATAGACACCGCTCACAGACACGATATCTGGGCACAGTTGGGATGCGAGTGCCATCCGCTTGAGACACGCGTCTGTGAACTTTTTTGTGCAAAAATGGAGCAACGAAAAATAGGTTATTATAACTGTTTGGTGGACGGTTGTTTAAATTCAACATTAAACGGTGAATTGTCGTTTTTTAAGCTACCAGTTGTTTCAGAGAGGTAAGTAGGTATTTGCTTGTATTTTGATGGTTTGTTTTCACGTAACACAAAATAGTTAGGTAGGTAGGTAAGCGCCCCAGCCCCCAGCCCTGCGCCGAACAAGCGAACATAAGTTTTTAGCCTTGTCATATTTTTACAATTTAAAATTAGATATTTATTGTAGTATAAGCTGTGTTAGCCTTGTGTTCAATAATCTAATGAGGAAGATGTTAATGTAAACTAATCGCATTTGTTTTGTCTTCAAAACAACTTTATTCAGTTATAATAGTAACTGCGAAAAAATTATGTCGATATCGTGTACAGTTATATTTTTAAATCAATCAATTTTCCTCCCAAAAACTTCCTGCGCCGTCCGGTATGAAATGTATGAAAAGTACATACATGAGATTAACTTCTGTATTTATCTGTTTTGTGGCCTAGGCGCTCTGTCTTTGAAAACGCCGAACATTTTACAAGGGCTTGATTTCGAGTCTCAAATACCGGAATTTCATACTGAACGGATCTTCGGACTCGGTCGTTTCCGTTCCGGAACTCTCGTAAAAAAGGGTATTTCCACATTTTTACACGACTGCCCAAAAAGGAGTATTTCAGGGTTTACGTATGTATGTATTTATTTATTCCACCATTACTTCTTATTGCCTGGACAGATTTGAATGCATTAAAACCATAATAAAAACATAGGTTTAAGTTTTTTTTACCATAGTTTTTTTGCATGTTCCGGAACCGGTATACAAAAAAATCTCCGCGAACGTACCCGACTTAGCCTTGCCTTGATTAGTTTCAAATTTTTATCCAACTTGACGTCTTAGAATTCATATTCAGAAATAACCTAAAAAGAATTTCCGAAACGAAAACGGTCCTCTTCGGTGGAGTTTTATGGGGCGGCGTTAGAAGGTAACTTTGTTTGTGCCGCTCGACCAATGAGGAGCAGCGGCTATTATTTATTAGGATTACATCTTTATGATTGGTGCAATACGAAACAAGGCTAGCGAATCATGAAGCGGCGGCGAATGTTTGATAGCTTTAGTGTTTGCCGCGTTTTGTCAAAGATTAAACAGGTTTATTTCTGAAAACTGACTAAGTAAAGACGCTTTATTGATTACTGACTTACGAACACTCTTTTACTATGCAATGAAATCAAATGTTGGAAATGTCTTAATCATCATTATCAGCCTATTACATTCCTACTGTTGAAATTCATGCATGATGTTTTTTACATCCTATTCCTACGGTGGTTGGTGACCTCACGTATTTTTTAAGAACATCAGCCATGCTCGCTCTTATTAGGCGTTTACACTGATTAGATCCTTATTCCTGAATGTTAATTGGAGCGATGATGTTTAATGCTGTAATTAATAAGTAAGCATTAATAAAAATAAAAAAATACCCTGCCAAAAACATTATCACTTGGGATGATTTAAGGATTCCGAGGATACCCCATACATCCAAATCTGTTGAGGCATTTTGTAATAAAAAAACGCACATACATTAACCCCGAAAACATTATATTCCTTTTTTGGGGAGTCGCGTAAAAAGCAGTTTGCTTGAAAGTTAGTTGTAAAGTAAGGTTGGTAGGACAGCTGGCTTTGCTAACTGAAGATAAAATTTGTTTGTCAGATCTGTACACGCGGCGCACTAATATTCTTTGTCACAAGTTCATTGCTCTTTATCAGCTGATTGTTAGGGTTGAAATGAACTTGATTACCAGAAATGTTTAAATTATCATATCTTGTGATTTTAAAAAGTTTCTGGTGATTTGCACTTGGACTTGAATTATTAATAAGCTTCTATATGCGTGGTTTAATTATTACTACACATTTATGTTACACGTTGTATACACACTCGTTGATTATGAATTATGACATACAATATAACCTAAAATATACCTAAGACAACGCCAAGAAATTATGCTAAAATATTGTATTCGACCCCAGACCAATAAATTAAGTTAGACAGGTCACATTGATTATTTTAATACAATATTATGAAGGCCTCTGTGCTGTAGTAGGTACCTAGTTAGTCAGGTTGGGTCCAATTCTCGCTACGGGTCAAGTGGTTTTACATAAAAAAACCGGTCAAGTGCGAGTCGGACTCGCGCACAAAGGGTTCCGTACCATTATCTATAAAACGGCAAAAAAATTGTCTGACAACAGACGGGAAATGGGAATGTGAACCCTAATTAAATATTATTTTATTCTGTTTTTTAGTATTTGTTGTTATAGCAGCAACAGATGTACATCATGTGTGAAAATGTCAACTGTCTAAATATCACGGTTCATGAGACGGACAGACAGACGGACGGACAGCGGAGTCTTAGTAGTAGGGTCCCGTTTTACCCTTTGGGTACGGAACCCTAAAAAGCGCAAGAATTTGTTTCGTGTCTGGGTGTTTTTTTTTTATGATTAAATGGGCTCACGTTTGACAACAACTCACCTGATGGTAAGCGTAGTTGCGGTCTAAGGTGGAGCACGTTTGCCCATGTGTAGGACCCTGGTCTTCGTAGTTCCAGGTTCCCTAGATACAGGGAATCCTACTAGGCCAAGATGAATATATGAAACCGTTAAGAGTTAAAAAATTAAGATGTATTTAATTTAATATATAATATATAATTTAATATATGTAGTTGTTTCTAGAGATGTAATATAATCTAGAGATAATAAATTATATTATGAATGTAAACATTTCGTAATTTCAAATATTTGTTTTTATAGCTTTGTAAATTATCGATAGCCAATTTCGAAGCCCAGACAAAAGATAAAGAGGATTGGTTTCTTCAGGGACCAATTTAAATAGCTATTATGTTTAGCATAACGGATAGGAATGCTCAAGTTACTTGGCTGAGAGGTAAGTCATTGACCCCTCTCAGTTTAGGCAAAGCAACGCAGGCACGTTCATTTGAAATAAATAATATATTTGGTTATGTATTTAAAGATGCTATAACTATTATAGATCTATATTTATTTTATGTACCTATAATTTTTGATTAATGCCTAAATATTTTAGGTAACTTGTCTTATATATATATCTTGTTTTATATATATATATATATATATATATATATATATCCTTTTTTTTATTGCAAAAAGTACTCATTTATTGAAACACATAGATAATTAATATATATAGAGCGAGTGTGGCTCAGTGGGAGCTCGTGCGACTTTCGATCCGACGCACCCGAGTTCGAATCCCGCTGGCCCCGCGCCACTGACTTTCTTAAGTTATGTGCGGATTTAACACTCGCTCCAAAAACGGTGAAGGAAAACATCGTGAGGAAACCGGCATGTCCAAGAATTTTTCACAAAAATTCAAGGACATGTGACATCCACCAACCCGCACTGGACCAGCGTGGTGCAATACAACTTCAAAATAAAATAACAAACTTATAACCAGGAATCTACTATTTTATAAGTTCTGATTCTTCAAATACTGTTTCAAAACATAATTTCATTATTAATTGATCATTAATTTACTATTCTTATATTTCCGGCTTATTAACTTATTAAGTTAACTGTCTAGATTTAATAAAAATCATTTGTAACATTAATTTATCGTTAGAACACAAACTAAGCAATTTTAATAGATTTTACAAATATTGTTTTTCCGAGCCTAGTTTTTAGTATAAATACGGGCAACCAGCCGATCGGAGCTCAGTCTGGCGCGAGCGGCCGGACTGTTCGGAGCTCCTCGCTTATAATTGTGAACGTGAATAAAAGCAGAAAACCTAACAACATCTTTTCATTATTTGAGGATGAGCGATCACCAGAACGATGATGATAGTGACGTCAGCACAGTTGACGTCACGCTTTTTAAAAATACTTCTGGAGACTTACCTCCGTCATATATAATATATATATTATATAAATATATATATATATATATATATATATCTAGCTATATATATATATATATATATATATATATCTATCTATCAGGATCTATATATATATATATATATATATATTTACATCGCACTAACTATCCGGCTACCGCTGAACACAAAAATGCGTCTAAAGTGGCGACCACCGACATTTGGCGACCGGTATACGGTCGCCAAATTATTTCTCGAAAATTTTTACTGCAATCGATGTTAGATGTCGTTAGTAGTGCCATATTAAATTTTATGTCTGTCGCCAAATTTTTTCGAAAGTGCCTGGTGGTGCATATTTTTGTTCCGCGAGTTGTCAATAGGCGGCGCTACATACAGTGCGATGTATATCAGATTTCATTAGCCCGCCTATATGAATACCACACGTTGCCAGCTGGCTTGCTGTGCTGCGAAACGCTCGTGTGCGACGTTGCCGTGTTTCTTTTATTTTGATTTGGTCTCAGTTTGATTGATTCAAGCTCGCGTCTAATTTTTTTGATCCCATATTCGTAGTCGGTCGCCAAAAACGTTCGCGAGAGAACTTTCAGGTATTTTGCCAGTGTGTGTAAAATTTGACGATAAACTGTTACGAACAAGAAATGAAGCGGTCATCATCTACAATTAAATTAAGCTCGAAGTTTGAGATAAATTATATTATTTAAGGTTTACTATTGTATGGGCAAAAAACTATCCCAAAATATCACATTTTATCTTATCGCAATTTTTCAATTAGCAAATCTCTTTTTTGGCAATTTATTGTTAACAAATAATGGCTTTGGATAATTCTTCTTCTGGCGCTTCGCCAGCCGCTGCCGCGGCACGCTCGCTTCGCTCGCTCGGCTCGCGCGTTGTGGTGCACCAGTAACCTAACACACCTCCTCGCGTCGCTCGTCGTCGTACCTATGTATAACTTTACTCTGAAGTTTCGCTATATAATTATTCGTGGTCTTAATATTTCGTTGTTGGTTTACTAAACATTTGCTATTATGAACATTTGACATAATAACATTTGACAAAGTAAAATGATGCCAAATGATAATTTTACCAAGTGAATAAAAGGTAAAATGTACATTTGCTAAAAAAATATTTGGGAAATGTAAATAGGGCGATAAGTTTGTTGGGAAGTGAAATTTGACTAAAAATATTTTGCGCAAAGAGAGCAGTACACCATTATTTAATTATATTGTAGAACCAAATGTTTTACAATATATGTAGTTGAATCTTTAAAGTATGATTATAGGTTTGAGATTTGATCATAAAGAGTTAATAAGTTTGGTGTATATTTGATCGACCAAACTTTGACCGCAACATTAGAGAAATAAATTAAAAAAATTAAGGTAGTAAGGTCTCCATACAAAATATCTGAAATTATATTAACCGGAATCCTAAGAAGTAGGTACGTACACCTAAAATGTCTTAAATAGTCTTAATATTTTATCATATTGTATTTTACTGATTAAAGTGTTGTCGCGAATCCCAAAATCAAAGATATACCTATCGCATGTGATACAGATATAATTATAAAAAACATCTTAGTTGTACTTTTTAACTTTGTAAGCCAGTAGGTAAAATTTTAGATTGAATAGAGATTCTTGCCGCATCACGCCCTTAATTGGTAGATAGAAGTAGTTTGATGACTCTGACTTATTGCAAATCGGTTGGCTGCGACTTTGGTTGTTTTTGATAAATTTAGTTTGTATGTCCGAAATATCAAGATGAATAAGTTTAGAGTTAAATTATTTATTTTAATGAATAGTGTGTAACTTTAAGTATTTTATGTGATAAAATTAGATAAATAAATAATGTTAAATATTTTTTTTAATTGGTGCGATAATTGATGTGTTCATGCTCTCCGTACTCCCAGAAGATTTAGTAATGGAAGACTTTTTTTTTTTGTAGTATGATATTGGCGCTACTAAATAAACTTAAAACTAAACTTAACGGCATCCATTCCGTTTTGTTTCAAATAGAGCAAAAGATACAGTAACAGAATTGATACCAAATCAATTATACTAAAAATACAATAACAAAAGTATTTAATTCGTGTGAACATTGTCAGTTTTCTAAGATTATTTAAAAACTCTAAAATTGTATTGTCTTATTAAAGTAGCACTAACACTAGCACTAACTGATTCAGACTTTTTGCAACCAGCTTTTGAATCGTAAACAAAAAGCGACTTAGTTATTTAAAATGCTTTATTTGCAAGTCCAAATCATCAAGATAAGAGGAGTTTAGATTCGACTTGTTTATCGTGCCGTTTAAGATAATTTTTAGTACGTAGGGAATAGTAGGCATTTTTATTTAGTGTTGTATGGAGTTGTGTTGATTTTTCACCGTCAACCATTTGAGCAAATTCTTTTGACATATCTACAAAGTTTTCTGTGTATGCAAATAATTGTGTTGGTACCCTAAAGGAAGAATCTAGAGTAATAATAAATCGACTGATAGTTCAAGATACGTGGCTGGTAAACATGCAACAAGGGCGATAAGTTTTTAGGGAAGTGAAATATAACAAAAAATATTTTGCCCAAAGGGCGGTACACCCAATATTTAATTTAGATACGTGGCTGGTAAAAATTTGCCTCACGTCACAAACCAAGTTACGTGGTGCGTCCTGTACCTGTACGTTAAAAGTTCATCAGTTTTTTTTTTAATAAGTACAGGTACAGGACACTCCACGTAACTTGGACTGTGCCGTGAGGCAAATTTTTACCAGCCACGTATCTAAGTTAAATATTGGGTGTACCGCCCTTTGGGCAAAATATTTTTGGTCATATTTCACTTCCATAAAAACTTATCGCCCTTGTTTCATTTCCCAAATAAATCTTTAGCAAATTTACCTACATTTCGCATTTTATTCACTTGGTCAAAATCATTTGGCATCATTTTACTTTGTCAAATTTATTACGTCAAATGTTAATTATAGCAAACTACTAATCTAAGGCAAAGTTATATATAGGTGCAACGACGAGCGAAGCGAGGTGGAGCGTTAGGTAACTTCCATCAACACCACATCGCACGAGCCGAGTGAGCGCAGCGAGCGTGCCGCGGCAGCGGCCGGCGAAGCGCCAGAAAAAGATTTTGCATTTTGTTAAAACGCTTTTTTGTAAAACCATAATAATTTGCCAAAAAAGAGTTGCTAACTGAAAATATGCGATAAATTGATTTGACAAATGTTTTTTACCAAATGAAAATTTGCGTAAAATCGTTTGCGATGATATTTTGGGAAAAAAAATTTGCCCATACATTAGTAAAGCTAATTATTGTCACACTTCGAGTACTTTATCTGAGTGGTCACAACACACTGAATAAACAAATTGTACCTAATACAATTTTTTTTATTGTGTTGTTCATATGGGTTTGGAACTAAGTAACCTAAGTATTTAGAAATTGACTGTACTGGCTAAGGATTTCATATCCAAATATTATGAAAGGTAGCATAGTTAGTTTTAGAGTAAATTTAAATATACATCTTTTATATAAAGGCACCAAAAGTACGGTGCATTGGCTAGGATACTGAAAGTGCTAGGATATGAATGAAGTAAATATTAATGAATACGGGGTTGATATAGACGTAGAAAAAAACGGTAGTCATACTGTTGTAAAAGTAAATGGAAATATACGTTTAATATACATGGATGTTAAAAGTATAGCGAAGTGGTTAGGGAGTCAAAAGTTTTGTAAAGTGAGTGCACTGCAGTATAAATCTATTTTATTATTTATTGGAAATAGACAGTTTCTGTTTAATTTACGCTATATCCGGTGTTCAAATGAATGAACATTCGCAACTGTAGCTCTTCTAAAACAAACAGAAGTGGTGGTTACCATTTAGATGCAATATGAAAGGTCGCCAAAAGTGTTCCAGGATTTATATATATATATATATATATATATATAGATCCTGACCCCTAACTAGGATTCCCAGTATCTAGGGAACCAGGAACTACGAGGACCATGGTCCCACAACACCCAGACACGAAACAAATGCTTGCGCTTTTTTTTTTCTGTGCACAAACATTTGTCCCGTCGCGAGAATCAAACTCGCAACCTCAGCGGTGTATGAGATTTGAGCCAACCTGCCCAACCACTACACCATAGAGGATAATCAAAAAAATAATAATAAAATAATATAATAAGAGTAGGATAGGTATTTCATGAGCAAGCGTGATCCACCTTAGGCCACATCTTCGCTTTTCATTAGGTGAGATGCGTCAAACGTATGCCTAATTAATATACCAATCACAACAATATTTATAAATCCGAAAGTTTGTATGTATGTGTGTTTGTTACTTGTTTACGCTATAACGACTAAACGGATTTGAGTGAAATACGGGATGTCAAAGTCAAAGTCGAAAGTCAAATATCTTATTTTTAAATTTATTATTAAATAGGCACAAAAGTGAACTTTTAAAGGTCATTAACACATGATACAAATACTTTTTTTATTATTAATTATAGGCTTGCGTTTGACCGCTATCTCACCTGTTGTTAAGTGACGATGCGGTCTAAGATGTAGCACGCTCGCCTAGAAGAAACCTGGGGGCCTAGTACGAGTTGCTTTCGTTCGTTCGTTCGTGCGGACTAAAAGAGACACTCTTATACTTGTTGCATAGCGCTGTCACTTTCATCCGACAGAACGAAGATCGTAATTACTTTTTCAGAGTAAGGCCTCTGTTCACTCTTGTCAGACACCCAGATTATATATAGCTATCCGGAAACACAGATGCCGGCAGAGAGCTCCACTCCTTGGCTGTTCGCAAAAAATGTGTTAAAATTGTAACTTATATTAACATGACTTTGAAAGGTAAGTATGTTTACCCATTTCTTTCCCATACTTAATGGATGGAGATAGCTTATACTCTCGATTAACACATAGGCTTTTTATCCCGGGAAGCCGTGGGACGCAACTTGTACCTAAATAAATTAAAATTCCAGAAGAATGACGAAAATAAAAAGTCGCATTATTCAATTCTAATTCGGTAACAGTCTTGGGAGCTACGCAAATTGCCGATCGCGAATTCCAAAGCCTGGATAAAGGATAAAAGGAATGGTTTCATCTGGGACCAATTTGAATACTTACTTCGCTATTTTGTTTTACATAATGGATAGTAGCTCAAGTTGCGAAGGCCGTTAATCTATCGGGATTAGTGTTCTCTTGTTAGTTAGAGGATAAGGGGACCATTGCTAGGTGTTACTTATTTAAACGTAGACGTAAATCTTGAAAGGTTTCTCTTCACCCCGATGCAAAAAGCAGGGATGTTAAAAGTTTCACCACTATGTGTGTATGTCTGTGGCTCCGTAGCTCCAATTTAGATGCGGTTTTTTTTATTAGACAGCAGGTTTTATAGCGGTGGTTCTTAGACATGTTTTATTAGAATTTGATTCAGTCATTTTTACGTTTTATAGGTTTTTTTGTGTCAGGGGTTTCCTTAATTGTACTATATTTTTACTATATTTTTTATATTTTTTTATGCAACACCAGAGGCGATGTTGATGCGTTGCCGACCATTAAGGACTCTGTAAATACCCCTTTTGAAGGACTTCTTCTACTTTACAGATTATCACATTCATAGGTCCTGCCCCTAACTAGGGTTCCCTGTATCTAGGGAGCCAGGAACTATGAGAACCATGGTCCTACAACACCCAGACACGAAACAAATACATGTACTTTTTTCCATGCACAAACTTTTTACTCTTCACGGTAATTGAAACCGCAACCTTGGAGGGGTTATTCCTTAAGTACTCCAAGAAATTTTCTCAAATTACTCAACGAAAAAAATATCAAGAAAATATTTTATAATTTAAGTTTCATTCTTTTCCATGAGAATATAAACATATTCTCAAAGTACCCTACTAGTTTCAAAAGGGTTTATGGTTATGGAAAAACGCGGATGAACTTGGCGCAGCCACAGATATGATGGGCGCAGCTAATAAAATATACTTGTGTATCAAATTCGACCCACATTTGCCCCATACATAACGAGATTTTAAAAAGGGAGCAGCCAGAATAAACCCTGTAAATGTAAATCCTGTAATTGTCTTGAATCTCACCGCATTACCCACTTTATCGGAATCAAACCCTAAAGATTAGCAATACATTTCCCGGCCGGAAGTGGTGCCACAGTTTTTAATCAAGCCTATATTTCAAGCTCAAACTCGAAACTTTTAACTTCCGGAGGCAAAACTCAATTATGTTGTTTTTTCGGTTTCGTTCGACGGCGTTTGTTAATTGGCTCGAAATGTTTGTGTAGAACAAATTACTCGGGCAGGTTGTTTGTAGTCAGCATTTATCTAATAAGCCTACTAAAAATATAAAGTAGTGTGTGAAAAGCACCAGTGAAATATTGCGCGATGTCAGGAAAAGTTTCCGACTCAGCATACGCTAATTAAAAAAAACCGGCCAAGTGCGAGTCGGACTCGCGCACGAAAGGTTCCTTACCATATCTAGCGACAACAGAAATACATCATCTGTGAAAATTCCAACTGTCTATCTATCACGGTTCATGAGATACATTCTGGTGACAGACGGACAGACAGACAGACAGACAGACGGACGGACGGACAGACTTAGTAATAGTGTCCCGTTTTACCCTTTGGGTACGGAACCCTGAAAAACAAACATAAAATACACTCTGGTGCAATGAAATCGCACACAGCAACCTTTTTTGCAAAATTTCACTTATTTTCCCCTATGTAAAAAAAAAAATATTTTTTTTAATATGAAATTAAAGGTCACTTCAAGACCTATCTAATGATACCAAATAAGCGGTGATGAGTTTACCGTACTCTCGAAAAGAAATGACAACAAAATACCCCAAAATTGCTCGCTTAGCTCACCGCAGTTTGCGAGACCAATTGCATGTATAAAAAGGCATGTTTTGAGTGAAATGTCGTCACTTGCACTTCAACGCTCAACCTGAAAGGACGTCTAGTGACTACAGCTGCATTCATCAGAAGAAAATGGATACTACTCCAGAAAAAGCCGCTCAAGTCGTTGCTTTAATTGAAGCAGGCCAGAACCAGAGTGCTGTAGCTCGACAATTGAATATCAGCCGATATTCCGTTCGTCGTGTGTACCAGCGCTATCGGGAGACTGGTGGCTATGGGCGACGACGAGGATCTGGTCGAGCCAGAGCTACAACTCAGCGCGACAACCGATTTCTTGTAACGACGGCATTGAGAAATCGTCGTCTGACTGCCGTTGAACTTGCACAGCATCTCCAGGAGGTGCGTGAAGTGGAAGTTAGTTGGTGGACGGTCAGAAGAAGACTTGTTGAAGGTGGCTTGACTGCGCATAGGCCAGCAAATGGCCCAAAACTGACGCCAGCTCACCGCCAGGCTCGTCTTCGATTTGCAAAAGAACATGTGCATTGGACTGTCGACCAATGGAGAGCAGTCCTGTTCTTAGATGAGTCCAGGATGTGTCTTCATGGCAATGATGGACGAGGAAGGGTCTACAGAAGGCCTACAAAGAGATTTTTCCAGTGTTGCATCACGGAACGTGTCTCATATGGCGGTGGTTCGTGTATGTTCTGGGGAGGTATCTCTCTCGAAGCCAAAACTGAGCGTGTCTTCATTGCTGGGGCCAATAGAGGACGACAAGCAAGAGGACTAACATTTCAGCGGTATATAGAGGAAGTTCTCCAGGAACATGTCGTACCATTTACTGGTTTCATTGGAGGGAACTTCCTCTTTATGCATGATAATGCTAGACCCCATACCGCTGTTGTTGTACGACAGTACTTACAAGAGGTCGGTATTCCGGTGATGGAGTGGCCAGCTCGCAGCCCGGATCTTAATCCAATCGAGCACATGTGGGACGAATTAAAAAGAAGAGTTAGAAGCAGAAATGTTGCTCCAGTCAATATACAGGAGCTACAAAATGCCATCAAGGAGGAATGGGATGCTATCCCACAAGACTTTATCAAACATTTGGTAGAGTCTATGGAAAACCGGTGTCAAGCCGTTATTCGGGCCAGAGGGGGTAACACTACGTAATAATAAATGTTTTTTTTAGTAAAATTTGTGTTTTTTTAATTAATCCTCAATTTTCGAACTGCAAACAACTTCTAATAAAGATGAATTTGTTGTTGTTCTTTTTTTTTTGGCAAAATAGTGAACTTGTCACCGCTTATATGGTATCATTAGATAGGTCTTGATACAACCTTTAATTTCATATTAAAAAAAAAACATCTTTTTCCATTAAAAAAAAATAAATGAAATTTTGCAAAAAACGCCGCCATGTGCGATTTCATTGCACCAGAGTGTAGAAAAGATCAAATCCTGCGCTGTAGTAATGATGCACCTACCGAAAAGCTTGTCGGACCCGTGAAGGCGCTAATCCTGAATTGTTATCTAAGATCGAGAGCAGGATTTACTGCTCAGGATCTTAAGTTGTGTAAATGTGCTGGTGTAATGCAATGACCAAACCTCATTCTGCTAATGAGAAAGTAAATTCAAATTACGCGTCAAGACTGTTCTAATGAGAAAAGCATACCATACTGTTCGTAATTACATAGAAGACAAAGATGCTTGGAACATTCCACTTCTGCAAAGCAGCCAACTGGCACATAAGAAAAATTATATTGTAGAAACACAATTTTTTTTAAGAATAACTTCTTCTTGCCGTATCTTCTGAGTAGTGGTTCTTTTTCCGATACGGTGGTACAGTCTTGTGATAATTTGACGTTCATAAGTGCGTCTGTGATGCCAAACATAAATAAAGAGATTTTGACTTTGACTTTGACTTTGAAATGATAGAAGTAAACTTTCTGCCTTAATCTTCTCGGTTCGTTTCACTATGATACCAAGGCTTGGAAAATATAAGTTGTTTGTAGGTTGTAGGTATGTAGTATTTATATTTTATTTTACTTTATTTGAAACAGCAAACAACTACCTTATATATAGACTTATATATACTTTACTTTAAGTTATGTATACCTTAGTAAACATAACTTAAAGTAGTACAAAATAACTTATTATTAATAATGCAGCCAACAACGCTATTCACATATTATTATACACAACGTGGGAGTTAAATATGTATTTGTATTATCTTTTATATTTATTACATATATATATTATGTTGTGTTATGGTATTTTAGGTGTAAAATGATATTACTTATGCATTTGTATTTACATTTAGGAAATATATGAAAACACAATTTATTATTAGATATTTTATTTATACCGCCGACCTCTCTCCGTTATTTAATTCCATTCAAAGGTTTGTTTGTTACCCGACCACGCAAAAACTACTGAACTTGATGAAATTTAGTACGTAGGTTCTTTAGGATCTGGAAAAGGACTCAGGATACTTTTTATCCCGTAAAACCGCGAGTGAATCTAAACTAAACTTAATATCGACTAAGTCGCGCGTGCTAAGGCTTCGCGCGTGACGCACGGTTATGGCCCTTTTGTAGTCTTTTGTAAATGCGTTTTTTCTCGGATTAATCGCGCTATGACCGTTAACCGAAACCTTATTTTAAGGTCTGTCTACATGCGAATTTGGTGTAACTAGAAATACTAATATACCTATCTACTATTTATTATTTATAACGAATTACTGGGCATATGAGAGACTTTACTATCTGATGTCTCGGGGTGATGAGCGCAGTACAGTGATACGCAGTGCTTTTTATGGTATTAAAAGTTCTGGGTGGCACAGCAATTATTATGGGCAGGCGTGGCGCTTCATTAAAAAGCACCTATGTGTGTACCTAGATTCAAAGACTAATAAAGATAATAAATCAATCTCTATGGGTCCGTCAGACTCACCTCTAACCATTTTCAGAATGTACGCCTCGTTATTAAACATTATTTGAACAAGGCGCTAATATGTATACTTATTATTGATACTGATTATACTATATTGAAGTGTCACCCTCTCGAGTTTCTTTGAAGACGATTTCTTTATTATTCGGGGCAAGGGCAGCGCGAACAATGAACATAAACAAAGACACATTTTATGTAACGCTGAAGATGTAGATATGATATCGCTTTGATATTGATTTCTACAGATCTTTTATCCCAATTCCAATCGGTGCAAAGTTGCTAGAGTCGTGTCATATAATAAATTCTCATATATAAAATTCTCGTGTCACAATGTTAGTTACCTTACTCCTCCGAAACGGCTTTACTGATTTTTACCAAATTTTATATGCATATTCAGTAGGTCTGAGAATCGGCTACTATCTATTTTTCATACCCCTAAGTGATAAGGGTTGTTCACCCTTAACATTTTCTTTTAAATTTATATGGCAAAACAATGTTTTCCGGGTCAGCTAGTAATAGATAGAAAATTATTTATTGCACAAACAAATTTGTAGGTACATACGCACTTAATGCTAGGATTTATTATCTTCCAGTTAACCTCGGTGTGTACGGTGGTGTTTTATTGAATTGCAAACAAAACATAAAATAAAAGTAAAGAATAAACCAAGTCTGGGTACGCAATTATCGCAATGAAGATACCGTGATCAAATGAAAACCCTCCTCTATTCCGAATTATTGTAAAGATCTGGCATAGATTGCGTATTATAAAATACCAAAGCAAACTAAATATCTTTGAATCAAAGAATGTTGATGAGATTACAAGTGTACAAGTTGACGTAATAGTTCCTATGAACCTACTCTTATGTTATCTGTGGTAATTCAACATTCTAGTAGCCGTGGGGTTCGCACGTACATTTGCGCCGTTAGGTCTAGATTATCACCTGTCACTTTTAAATCATTATTTTTAAATATTTTATGTTGTTTTGTGCAGTTGTGCTGCAGGTGAAAGCAAAATGCTATCGATGTTTTGTAAAAAGACAGTTTTTAAATATTACTTTTTATGTGATTACAATAATTATGTTTCTTAGAACCATAGATATACGAAAGTTACATTCTGGTGCCGTGTAAGTGATTTAAAATTATGATTTCATTTATCTGTATGAGAGACCAAATACCAGGGAAGAAGAAATAGCTATCAGGATTCATAATACCCTCCGGTGTAGTGCAGCCTTACACAAGGTTTTGGTGTCCGGGCTTCTCAGTAAGCGTACCAAGATATACAAAACGGTGATATGGCCAATTTTAATGTACGGCTGTGAGGCTTGGGCACTAACCCTTAAGGAAGAATATAAACATTTAGTCGCAGAAAGGAAGGTACTGAGAAAAATTTTAGGACCAGTTCAAGCAGAGGATGGCACATGGAGAAGACGAAAGAACAGAGAAATAGAAGAACTGGTGGCTGAGCGGAACATAATCAGCGAGATAAAAACGCACAAACTCCGTTGGCTCGGCCACCTTGAAATAATGGGGGAAGACCGAGCCACCGAGCTGTTAAGCGAGCATACTTGTCTGGTCTATGACTTATGCGACTGGTCGTCGACCAGTCGGCCGTCCTAGGTATCGCTGGAAGGATGAGGTCGAAAGGGACTTGTCCACGTCGAGGAATGGAAAGAGGTGGCGCAAGACGGTTCCAAGTGGAGACTCTTATTACTCACTTTGGGTCGCTTGCGTCATCTTAGTAAGTCAGTATGAGAGACCAAATAGCGATTATTGGAAGGTTACTAAATACTCTACATGTACAGTGCTGGTAATGCCAAGGTTGAGAGGCCGAGGGTCAACGGAGTTGAAATTACTTTGCGGTTTCGAGTGGTACTTCTGTGGTCATTTGAATTAGGTACCAAATCTACTTTGGTTCTGATTGCGATTGTACGTGATATGGCATGATCAGTTTAAATCATTGTGATAAGTTGAACAAATGCTAATCTACTTTGTAAAAGGTCTAACTTGTATTTATTTCAACCTTCAGCGTAACGGTGGCCGTCAGACTAACATACATAGATAGATAGAAAATTCTTTATTGCACAAACAAATTTGTAAGTACATAGGCGAACTTAATGCTAGTGAGCATTATCTTCCAGTTAACCTTGGTGTACTGTGGTGTAACATAGATTTTTCTATTGTATCATTAAACTGAAGCTTGTGATGTATGTTGTTTTTAATGTAGGGAAAGTCAATTTAACTTCGCAAAAAAATATTTGAGTTGATTTTGTGAAGCCTGACTAAGTAGGTAGGTACTAGATAAAAGTACGACTTCTATCATTCATTCATCGGTATTATGAAGGGATACGATAAAAATCGCATCCCTCAAAAGAGCCGGTGACAATTATTGTCATATATGATAATACTAGCTGCGCCCCTTGGTTTTATCCGTGATTTTCCGGGATGAAAGCAGCCTATGTATTAATCCAGGATTTAAGCTATCTTCATTCTGAATTTCACTCTAACCCGTTGTGCCGTTACAAATTTGAAGAAGTAACAAACGGACTAACACACATATAAACTTTCGCATTTATAATATCAGTGTGATGTGATGTAATAGTGTGATTAGTGTGATATGATTAGTTACGAGTGGTCGTATTCGAAATCAGCGGTGACTGTTTTGACAATGAAAATTCTCGAACCGTATATATTCTATATATATACTATCCAACCTTATAGGGAACCGCAAATGCCCTAACTACCGCTGAAGCCATTAAAAACTACAATTTAAATTCAAGATTTAAACAAAATATTTTCATTCTTGAGATGATAAAGTTCAGTCATCTAGAGTGGAGACCACGTTTAGGCAAACGTAGTGTAGGACGCCCTCCGGCTAGATGGAGCGACCACCTGAGCAAAGTAGCTGGCAGCAATCATTTCTTGAGGATAGCCAAAGATCGCGCTTAGTGGCGTGAATTGGCAGAAACCTATGTCCAGCAGTAGTGTGGGCTGTTGTTGATAATGATGATGATAAAATTCCACTCTACGGGCACCTTGTTTCGCTATCGCCAACTCAATCAACACGTAACTCTAGGCCTGAAAATCGTCTTAGTAAATCAGGTACTAAATTAAAATCTATCCAGTTCTTCCAGCAAATCTATTTTTTTATGGAACGTTATGAGATGGACAAGTCATTCACCTGATGGTAAGCGCCACTTCTGTCCATAACAATTGCAGTGCCACCCAGAACTTTTAATACCATAAAAAGCACTGCGCATTGCGCTCATCACCCCGAGATAGATATTAAGTTTCATATGCCCAGTAATTTCGCTGGCTGCAATGCCCTTCAAACCAGGACACAGTAATGCTTGCGCACAGAATAACTGGTATATCTGTGGTACCTACCCTGACGGCCTTCCGCATACGAGACACATTTATAATAGTATGATGATGTAATAAAGTATTGAACACAGTGACGCTTACGCGCTAATACTTGGCGGCAGAATAACTGGCGAAGCTGCGGTATCCACCCAGACGGCCTCG
The DNA here is from genome assembly GCA_951640565.1 of Petrophora chlorosata. NCBI lineage: Eukaryota > Metazoa > Arthropoda > Insecta > Lepidoptera > Geometridae > Petrophora > Petrophora chlorosata. The sequence goes on along the minus strand of OX621207.1, from coordinate 6,471,087 downwards.
CGCATACGAGGGACCTATACCAGTATATCTCTTATTTAAATTTACCATTTGAAAATCAAAATAAGCCTGCATTTCGCCATAAGATATCGATGTTATCAACCGCGTAGATCTCATGATTCAATAATAATCTCCTACGTGACCAGATGAAAGCTAAGGAGTCTATTAATTTTACAATATCTATATCACTTTGTTTATACTACTCGCCAAAGATGCGCGCATTAACGAGTGAATGATAGTTTCATGTAGGTACTCGTATCTATTCATTTGAATTTTTGAAATTAAGTAAACTTTCGTCTTATAAAAATATATATTTCGCCTTATAGCAGTGCTTATAGTCAGCCTCTGTGGTGCAGTCGTTGGGCCAGTTGGCTAAAATTACATCACCGAGGTTGCGGGTTCGATTCCCGTGACAGGACAAAGGTCCGTTGTCCCCGTAGGACTTGTCCCCGTTACGGGGACAACAGGACATCATAAAATTTTCGTACCCTGTCCTTGTCCCCTTTACGGAGATACAGCCACTAGGTTAGGTTATGTTAAAACTGTGACTACACAGCGCGAGCCGAGTGAGCGAAGCGAGCGTGCCGCGGCAGCGCAGCAGTACCTTTGTTACTCTTTCACGCAAAAACTACTGAATGGAATTTGATGAAATTTGGTATGGAGATAGCTTATACCCTGGATTAACACATAGGCTTTTTATCGCGGGAAACCGCGGGTGAAACCGCAAGGCGCAGCTCGTTATCAGCAACATACTATCTACTGCCGGCGACTTCGCACTTACGAGAAATTAAATATTTGATAATAAAATGTTAACCGAACCATAACCGTACACTGAAACCTACTTGCTCAAGTGACAGTTCTCTTTCATCAAAGGTTTGCTGGAAGAAAACTCTTTTTAGGGTTAATCTCGCCTTTGTACATGTAGTTTATAATCCACGATGTAGGTAAATGTTCTGAAAGTGTACAATAAAGAATATAAGAAGAATATTTGATAATAAAATGTTAAATATTCCAAAACCACTTAAAATAATCATGCTAAAACGTTTAAAAGTTCATTATAAGAATGTTGCTCCTTTATGGCCATGGCACTACCGTTACAATACCAGTTCAAAAGCCTAGAAACAATTTAGCCAATTTCACGATCGAAGTGCGAGTGTGGCTCTGTGGGAGCACGTGCGTCATCGATTTAGTTTTCTTTGCTTTTACCCTGAAATTTTGTTTACTCGTGTGAAAACGCGTATCACAGCTAATTAATAAATTCGATAGTCATTATCAAAGCATCCTCTGTTCTACCAAAGAAAACTAAATATTACGTTCTGCTACCTAATGTACCTAGGTACCAAACATCAAAAAGAGTAGTTTTGGCGTGATTGAGTTACAAAAAAGATATACACTCGAGAGCAATGAATCCGGGTCACTTAAAGAATCCTAAAAATCTCGGAAACTAAAAATGCTAGGTTAATGCAATAAATTGTATTTAATAGACAATGTAATACTCCTTAAATGAAGGTATTAAAACTTCTTAGTTATTGTAAAGTTATATCATAAAAAAATCAAATTTGAAAAAGGGCCACTTTCGAAGATGGAACTACGAAATTACAGCATTTGGTTTTGCTTTTGTTTGTAATTTGTCATTTATGTGGGTACATAAACCATGTTGATAGTGCTCTATATTCATTATTCAAGCTGAAATTATGTCGCTTACGCCTGAAGAATGCACCAGAATACTTACAATGCTGGAAACCGGCCGGAGTCAGCGCGATACAGCCAGGACTGTCGGTGTGTCGCTGTCAACAGTACAAAGAGTTCTCCGACGTTACGAAGAAACTGGTTCTAACCTACGCAGACCAGGAACGGGCAGAACCAGGTGTACCACAGCACGAGAAGACCGATACTTGGTGAACACCATGCTTCGAAATCGCTTTCTCACAGGAACTGAACTCACCAATCAGTTTCGACGCCTCGGAGGAAGTAACCCAAGTGCATGGACAGTAAGACGTCGGCTTGCTGAATCTAACTTAAAACCCCTTAGACCTGCAAACGGCCCTAAACTGGAGCGTGGGCATCGTATTTCGAGACTAAGATATGCCCAGAGCCACGTAAATTGGAGTATTGAAGATTGGTCAAAAGTTATGTTCTCCGACGAATCAAAATTTATGCTCTACAAGCACGATGGAAGACACAGAGTGTATCGAAGACCAGGGGAAAGATTCAAGCAAGCATGCATCGAAGAAAAAGTAGCCTACGGTGGTGGGTCTGTACTTGTGTGGGCCGGAATTTCTTCTGAAAGTCGCACAGAGCTGGTGATCATAGAAAACGGCTCTTTAACTAGCGTAAGATATGTGGAAGAAATCCTCAATGATCACGTTGGTCCATTTATGGTCAATTTAGGTGAGGATGCTATATTTATGCATGACAATGCCCGACCTCATACAGGTAGGATTGTGAATGACTACCTTCAAGAGATGAACATTACTCGTATGGAGTGGCCAGCGCGCAGCCCGGATATCAACCCGATCGAGCATGCTTGGGACGAGCTAGGCAGATGCGTAAAACAACGAAACCCTCCCCCAATCACGCTTCGTGAGCTCAAAATTGCTCTCACAGAGGAATGGGAGAATATTCCCCAAAATCGTATAAGGAACTTGGTGTACAGCATGCCAAACCGCGTAAACGCAGTAATGGAAGCACGAGGAGGCAATACGAAGTATTAAAATTCAAGAACATCGTAATAAAGTTCAAAAATTTCATGTTTCCTATTTTTGTTTTAAGGAGAGATCAGCAGTTTTTTTCTTTATGTAATTTTGTGTTAATAAAATGTATGGTGACTCATATTTTTTTTACTTTCATTTAAGGAGTATTACATTGTCTATTAAATACAATTTATTGCATTAACCTATCATTTTTAGTTTCCGAGATTTTTACCATTCTTTAAGTGACCCGGATTCATTGCTCTCGAGTGTATATCTGTCTGCAATCTGTAAAGAAGAATCAGCAAACGAACTTTTTGCAATACTAATAATTCATTCTTTACCAAAAAAAAAACCGGCATAAATTCTGATGTATCTTCGAAGTCCAAGGTCAAATATCGATTAAAGTTATATTGGACCTTCAAGCTATACTGAACTCAAAGCAAAGAAAGAAATAATTTTCTAAATCCGTTTATAAATGACGGAGTAATCGAGTAACAAACATACAAAAAAACACAGTTGAAATGAAAACCTCCTCCTTTCTTCAAGTTGATTAAAAAAAACAAAATCAGTTTATAAATGACGGAGTAATCGAGTAACAAACATACAAAAAACACAGTCGAAATGAAAACCTCCTCTTTTCTTCAAGTTGATTAAAAAAATCAAAATCAGTTTATAAATGACGGAGTAATCGAGTAACAAACATACAAAAAAACACAGTCGAAATGAAAACCTCCTCCTTTCTTCAAGTTGATTAAAAAAATCAAAATCAGTTTATAAATGACGGAGTAATCGAGTAACAAACATACAAAAAAACACAGTCGAAATGAAAACCTCCTCCATTCTTCAAGTTGATTAAAAAAATTAAAAATCAGTTTATAAATGACGGAGTAATCGAGTAACAAACATACAAAAAAAAACAGTCGAAATGAAAACCTCCTCCTTTCTTCAAGTTGATTAAAAAAATCAAAATCCGTTTATAAATGACGGAGTAATCGAGTAACAAACATACAAAAAAACACAGTTGAAATGAAAACCTCCTCCTTTCTTCAAGTTGATTAAAAAAAACAAAATCAGTTTATAAATGACGGAGTAATCGAGTAACAAACATACAAAAAACACAGTCGAAATGAAAACCTCCTCTTTTCTTCAAGTTGATTAAAAAAATCAAAATCAGTTTATAAATGACGGAGTAATCGAGTAACAAACATACAAAAAAACACAGTCGAAATGAAAACCTCCTCCTTTCTTCAAGTTGATTAAAAAAATCAAAATCAGTTTATAAATGACGGAGTAATCGAGTAACAAACATACAAAAAAACACAGTCGAAATGAAAACCTCCTCCATTCTTCAAGTTGATTAAAAAAATTAAAAATCAGTTTATAAATGACGGAGTAATCGAGTAACAAACATACAAAAAAAAACAGTCGAAATGAAAACCTCCTCCTTTCTTCAAGTTGATTAAAAAAATCAAAATCCGTTTATAAATGACGGAGTAATCGAGTAACAAACATACAAAAAAACACAGTCGAAATGAAAACCTCCTCCTTTCTTCAAGTTGATTAAAAAATCAAAATAAGTTTATAAATGACGGAGTAATCGAGTAACAAACATACAAAAAAACACAGTCGAAATGAGAACCTCCTCCTTTCTTCAAGTTGATTAAAAAAATCAAAATCAGTTTATAAATGACGGAGTAATCGAGTAACAAACATACAAAAAAACACCGTCGAAATGAAAACCTCCTCTAAATAATCGCATAAAAAACATAAAGTCGATTGCAAGCCTCCTACTTTTTGAAGTCTGTCAAAAGGCGTATTGATTTGCCCGGGAATATATGGTGGTTATAAAACCTTACCTAACGCTAACAAATCTAATGAATTTGTCGCTGTGAATAGAGACGCTCGATTGATAACTGTGAGCTTACGTTTTCTAGGCGCCATAATAGGACTTGCAATTATTTTAATAGCTTTACAACGATTTTTAAACACGAACATGTCTTACAACTCAAACTTGCACTACGGTTTCCACTTATATATACTATTTTAAAAATGGTACTGAGCCAATTTTGTACATCGAAGATATTTGAAAAACCAACTGGGATCGACTATTTAGAGGATACTGAACATGAATCAACGGTTTTTAGAATTTTTATGGCAAACACACCGTGTAGATCGCCACCGTGCGGCAAGGTTCCCAGAATACTGGCGGCGTTGCCCCTTAATAATAGATAAAAATATTCGGAGAGTTTAATTTAACGAAATATACTACTCGAACTTACACATAAAATTCAACTTAGAATTTTGATGGATGCTTCATAAATATACTAGCTTTTGCCCGCGACTTTGTTCGCGTGGACCACTCGAATTTAGCTAACAGTTAAGGGAGCAAAAAATTTGAAAATTCGCTTTTCCTGCCTGACTTCATAAGTTTTTTAAAGATTTCTCAGCATTGCGGTGTGACAGCGCAATTAAACATGCCCCAGATTTTTAGTAAAGATGTTGGCTATCAAACACTGAAAACCGTATTAAGATCCGTTTGGTAGTTTTCGATTCTATAGATAACAAACACACAAACAAACAATCAGAAAAAAATTTTGAAAACCGCCGTGTATCCATTATTATTAGTACCTTCTAAATATAGTCGATTCCAGTTGGTTTTTTAGAATATCTTCTATGTACGGAATTGGGTTTTAGTTTTATAATAGTACTAGCTGCGCCCCGTGGCTTCACCCGCAGGAATATTGATATGTCGCAAGTGTCTAAAATGAATACCTACTTAACGAAATTGTTAACAGAGACTCGAGTATAGTTTAGTAGGCACAGCGTAAACAGCAATACTGTATCGGATTCTAAGGCTTATGACAGGCTTAGGCAAATTGGGTTGCGAAATTTGCATTACCGCTTCTATGCAGTAGGTATTGTTTTAACAACGCACGAAGCAAAATGGCCCAATTTGCGCCTAAGCCTAATAATCACTGCCATTAAAGCACGGAACAACGTTATAATGAGCTTGTAACGTGTCATGTCTCTTTCTCCTTAAAGCAACATGCGTTTTACAATCCCGAAATAAGCATTTCTCAAATCCAAATTCATGGCTTGTAATGATGGATTAATTATCATTCACAGCTTATATAAGTTACTAAATTAATTAATTACAGAACCAATTAACAATTATGTACAAATATATAGAATGATAAACACTAAACTAACCTACAACAAAATTAAAAAATGAAATTAAATATAAAACATTACAGTTACTAAATTGTTTTTTTTTTATGTAACTGAATGACGAGACGAGCTGGTCGTTTGCCTGATGGTAAGCAATACGTCAGCCCATAACAATAACAGCACCACCCAGAACTTTGTTTTGCAAAATCCTGCGCGGCGCTATACTGCGCTCGTCACCCTGAGACAATTAGCTGTTAAGTCTCATAATGCCCAGTAATTTCGCTGGCTACAGTGCCCTTCAAGCCAGAACATAGTAATGCTTGCGCACTACTGCTTGGCGGCTGACTAACTGGCAAAGCGGTGGTACCCACCCAGACGGCATCTCGCATACGAGAAACCTACCACCAGTAATTGTTAGAATTAATCAAATTAAACGAGTTCCAAAATTCGATGAAAGCTAAATTTCATCGCTTAGCACCCCACTTGGCATCTCTTAGGCTGCCGCACGAATGCAAACTACGACGGTTTGCTAATGCTAATGATGTGCGAATGCGAATCGACTGAGTCCCGTCGCCTCGTTCGCTTTGCCTGCACGATTTAAAATCCATTTTGTTTGATGTAATTTTGTAGCCCAAACACGAAGAATCTATGTTTATATAAATTTTTCAATAATTTCATAATCACGTTATGTAATAATGAAATTTCGCAATAGTTGAGAATCGCAATAGCACATACCATGCTAACGAACAATGCTTCGCATGCTAATGAAATTAATGAAACATAGCAAAAAATTCCCTAATAGCTTGCCAGCGACGAGAACGAATAAAATTTAAAGGCGCGTACCGACATCGTGAACGCACGTCGCGAATTACTCGCTGAAAGTGAAGGTACCTTAATGCCTTCTTAGAGCCTCTAATCTGTTGTTCCCCCGGATCAGACGTGAAGAGAATGTGTTAATATTTAATATTTTATAATATGACTAGCTGTAGGAAATATTCTGTTTTCAGCGGCTTAATACGATGGGTTGCATGCATTATCCTTGGTTGCCAGACGCCCTGCTTATGCTCAACTGTTATCAAAATTGGCTCAGGATTTGAACGCCATATTGAGTTCAATTATATATAGGGCCACGTCTAGCTAACTAGGTTATTTAAGTAACATAGCCATACAACCAGAAAGTTCAAAACTAAAACCAACGATGACCATCGAAGACCCCCCGACAAACCCCAGAAGCGCGCCCTGCATCGTGACATTCTCCAAGCGCCAGAAAAAAACGAAGAGGGCAGAGACTACAGCCACAAAACAGATACTTATCTGTAAACAGATACTTATCTGTTTTGTGCCACAGCGATCACCACACTAGAAAAAAGTCCAATACAGAGCCACTCCACTGAGAGATGCACCGTCTAACGGAGCAGCCACCAGCGGCCTGCCAGTTCCCCGGGGGTAGAAGCCCCCGCGCGTTAACGCGTGGGTAGAGGAACCATCCCGTGGCCCACCCCTACCACCCCTCAGGGGAGGTGGAAGATCAACTGATGATGATAAAACCAAAATACGGAAATAAGCTGTACCTATTACATACTGTTAAAGCGATTACAGACTTCATTATTTCTAATTCAATGCCGCTATTATTTTACGGCGTGCCACAAAGATAAGCCTAATAAGTCCACATGGTTATTTACCTTATGTTATTCCGCTAGCACACAAAAATCGCAACATGTCGACTCCCACATAAAGATTATGGTAAAATCGGATTACCTACGTGGCAACCCTAGTGCTAGGGAACAAAAACAATGCTAGTATTCGCCAACTACAAACTATAGGCAAGGCCCAATCAAATGCTTAGGCACTGTATGTCGTTAGGTTAAAAGTTTCCCATTTTGCGTAAAAAGGTAACAATCAGCTGCAGAAAATGGTTGAAAAATATTGAACTTAAAAACAACAGACAAATATTTTTTCTAGAATAATCGGAAGGTGCCCAACAGAATTCACTTATGCCGTTGACGTAGAAAATATGGGATCCTAAACAAGAAAGTGACAGATTAAAAAAAATATTTAAAAACCTCGTTTGTATGCGTTTTTTGAGGTTAGTTCGGCATTGCATGGTAATAAATAGATTTAGAATGCATTGTCGTCGAGTTGTGAGCTGCCCTGAAAGTTTCAGTCGGATAGCTAATAGGGATGTGCTTGAAATTTGAGTTGCAAGATTCTACCTGGAACGACAGACAGATACAAACAAGAAAGTGACTTAATAAAAACGTGGTAAAAAATTCTACCAACCATGATTTTCTATTTTTTTAGCGGGTAGATACTTTTACTAAACGCAGTATTGAAAAAGCAAATATTTTCCTGTTTAATTTCAATAAACGAAGTATTAGGTATTCAACTTTTCATAACCAGTTACGAAATTGTGAAAAATATTTCCTTTTCGTAGCTAGTTATGAAAAATAGATATTGTCTTCGCCAAAAATGAATATTACTCTATGGTATATTATAACTGTATCCGAACTCATTCCACGCACACAAACGCACAAAACGCACACTTTCAAATTTCCTCCCACAACCCCCGCATCCTAAGTACTCCACACTTCCGAAATAGCCAGTGTCGCGCACGGTCGTTCTCGCAACTCACACGAAGTCACCCTAGTTCTCACCCCGGGGTGAACACGCGATCGTGACACCGATCCTCAAAGAAGACCTTGTGAGGAGAAGAGCAGTTCAGAAACCAGTGACCTCGTAAAGCCGTAAGTCCCTTCCTCTATCCTCACAAGTGTGGTCCACCGACCCGATACCTTTCGCACACATCTCACTTTTACTCATCTCATCACGCATATTTCTCACAAATATATACCTACTCATCTTTATTTATCATATTCACACGCATTATTACCGTATTCACGCATATATAACGCTTATTTTATGCAAATTATAATTTTTACTCATATATATCTACCCTCACATCCGCGATCTTAAATTGCATATTTTACGCTAATCCTTATATATTTTACAATTTAAACGCATTTTTACGTATTTGCACACGTAATATTGTATACGTAAAATAATATTTTTATTCTAAAACTTGGTTTAGACAACTTAGCAAATTTTTCTTGTAACCGTTAACGCCCTCCTCGTACATTCTAATAATCTTTGCTTCGCTCGTCCTATTGTTTTACATTTACGATTGTATTGTGATCTAATCGCTGTCCGTTCGTTATTTATTTAAAATGACGAAGGGAAAGAAGGAGGAAAGTACATCGTCAAATATTAAAATATCGCTATTAGAAGCAAAAAAGGAAAGATTATTTGAAATAGTGCAAGAACTTTATAACCTAAGCCTAAAGGTCTCTGACCCTTTATCTAAATCGCAATTTTTAGCACGAATTCACTCGTTAGATAAAACTCGAACAGAATTCCATGAGACACTCGATTCTTTAATAACAGCTTATTTGGAAGATGATCCGACGGTTAAGCCGAACTACGCTTCTCTGAGTTCTTTTGACGAACTATATTGTTATATTAAAAGCACCGAACAAACACTTAGTGCGCAAAAGTCTGAGAGTTTTAACTCTGACGCTTACCGTCACAAGCTTCCTCCCTTATCACTCGTACAGTTTGAGGGATCACCTAGTAAATGGCCTTTGTTTTATGAGAACTTCAAAAGTGTGATTCATGAAAATCCACGGTTGAGTAACGCTGAAAAGGTTCAATATTTGATAGGTAATCTTAAAGGCAAGGCGTTGTTGGTATGCTCTGGATTCCCTGCTACAGCAGAAAATTACGAAATAATCTGGAATGCTCTTGTCTTTAAATTTCAGGACCTTAGGGTACAAGCATCCCAATTACTCGATCAAATGTTAAACTTTAAACAGAATCAGAGTATAGATACATTTATTGAACAATTTTGCTCGGCCGAATGCGCCCTGCAACGCTTGAATATATCAAATCTATCTGATTTTATTATCTCTCATGTAGCCCTAAGCAAGCTTGATAAGGAGTTAGTCAATTTATTTGAACAAACTCATAGACACATAGAAATTCCCACGTTCAAACACTTATCACAATTTTTAAATGAACAAAGTAAAATTCAATCATTACGCAAACCCTCTTTAAATAAAACATATAGTGTACAAAAAGAAATAAAACCAACTCGCACTCTTCTCGTTAACAATAACATCAATAAAACTTATAACTCGCACTGTGTTGTATGCAACGGAGCATCAATACACCCGCTATTTAAATGTCAACATTTTATACTGTTAGATCCCACACGCCGTGTTGATATTGTTAACAAAAATCGCTTTTGTAAAAATTGTTTAGGTTTCCATGATATATCGGTTTGCAAATCGCAGAATAAATGCTTTGTATGCCAACGGAACCACCACACGTTGCTTCACATAGACAATTTTAAAGAACGATCTAGAATCGAACCCCCGACTCGCCGGGCGACACCGCTCACGCACTCAGCTGGCGTAAGCGCGCCAAGCGGTATGAAGTGCGCCGCGCACGCGCCGCGCGCTGCCTCCACTGATAAGGAATGCAACGATGCGAACAATACAAATAGCGCTTTATCGCTGCATACAGCGGAGCCGTCTAATGATATAAATAACAACTCAACTGTTTTGATTCCGACCGCGATTGTAAATTTGTATAATAAACATAATAGTACACGTTCTAATATTCGAGTTTTGATCGATTCAGGCTCAATGAGTAATTTTATCACGAAACAATGTTGTGATCGCTTAAATCTCAATATTCACCCCTCTTCTTCGCCTGTCCAGGGAATAGGAAATTCCAAAAGTATGACATTAGGTTTTACCTCTTTTAAGATTCATTCTCGATTTGATAAAAGTTGCGAATACACTATCAACGCAAGGGTCATTAACACGATAACAGATAAATTACCTAACGTTCGCATAGAAACCTTGCAATTAAAACACTTCGAAAGTTTACCGCTAGCTGACAGTTGCTATTATGAGCCCGGAGACATTGATTGTTTACTCGGTTGTGAGATATTCCCCGAAATTATTGGCGGACATAAAGTTGCCTCGCCATGTTCATCAGTTGTCGCGATAGAAAGTACTTTGGGATATCTTATAATGGGAAAAGCAAACTATGCTAATGACTTAACTTTGTGTAACCTTTCACGGTCAAAGGTCACTGATAAGAATTTCTTCTGTACAACGGAAGATTCTAAAACGCTTACGCAATTAACCGAACGCTTCTGGGAACTGGAAAGTGTCCCAAATAAGATTCATATGAGCCCAGACGATGAGGCCTGTGAAAATCTTTTCGCTTCTACCTACACTCGGAATGATACCGGCAGGTTTGTGGTACAACTGCCATTCAAGTTTGATCCTTCCGAACTAGGTAACTCGTACGCTATTGCAAAACGCCGTTTACTCATTTTAGAAAAGAAACTTGATGCTTCATCGGAATTTCGCGATAACTATAACGCCACTATACAGGAATATATCGATCGAGATTATTTAACAGAAGTTAAGGATTTAAAATCCAGTCATGAATGTTGTTATCTACCTCACAGACCTGTGTATCGTCCTGACAAATCAAGTACAAAAACTCGCGTGGTAATAGACGCTAGCTGTCCCACAGAAAGCAAAAAATCTTTAAATGATTTACTTTACTGTTATGTATTTAGATATAAGTACCTAAGTAGCTACGCGCGGCTGCGCCCGCGCCACTATTCGGTTAATAAATCAGTGCGCATCTAGCTGGCATTTTGATTAGTCGCGTCCCTATCCCCGTAGCTCCGTAGCATATCTAACACTGGCGACGAGCGAACTCACAGTGCAATGGCGTCCTTGTCTTTTGGAATTTTATCAAGCTTTGACCACCTCTCCCAGGATTGGAATACATACAGAAGCAGAATCTTGCAATTTTTCATCGCCAACGACTTTACCGAGAACACGGACAAGGCGGGCGTAAAAAGGAAGGCCATCTTGCTTAGCGCACTCACCGAGACAACATACAAGTTGGCAAGTGATTTGGCTTTGCCAAAAGACGTGGCAGATTTAAATTTTGAAGCTCTTCTTAAAGTTTTGGACGACCACTTCACCCCTAAACGTTGTGGTTTCGCCGAGCGATACCACTTCTACTCGGCGATGCAGAACCCAGGGGAAGGGCACTCTCAATGGGCGGCCCGCATCAGAGGCTTGGCTGCTCATTGTGGATTCAAAAATCTCGAAGAGGCCTTGCTAGACCGTTTTGTCATGGGCATGGCAGCTGGACACGAGCGTGATAAGCTTTTTTCTCAGGACCTGAAGGAACTCACTCTCAGTAAGGCAGTGGATTTGGCTGAGAGTGTGCGCTGTGCGCGCGAAGCCGCAGCGTCAGCGCCCGCCACCGCGGGAGCATCCGCAGCCCGAGACGTCGGCGTGTTCAACATATCGAGAAATTCGGAGAAATGCAGTGTGTGTGGTTATTCTAACCATAAAAGCGTGCAATGCCGGTTTAAAAATTACAAGTGTAAAAAGTGTGGTCAAAAGGGCCATCTCCGCAAAATGTGTTCTAATAATAAGATAAAGCACGTTGAGGAAGGTAAAGTGGATGGAAGCGATGACGACGGTAAGTCTTTTAACAATATTAGATGTCCTCGTGATAAACCTATGATCGAGCGTGTCGATGTCGCGGGTGTTTTATTAGAGTTCGAAGTAGACAGTGGTTCCCCTATAAATGCTATTTCTCATACAACGTACGAGACATTTTTCCCGCATATAACGCTGTCACATACTAGGAAAAAATTTAACAGCTACACCGGCGATAAAATGCCTATTAGTGGGTACATTCGTGTCCCCGTCACGTACCTCGGGAGTACACATGCACTCGATATGTACGTCGTCCGTGACGGTGGGCCGCCGCTCCTAGGACGTAGCTTTATGTATGCTTTCGGGTTAGAGATAGCACGCACAACGTCGAAAATTAAATATTGCAATGAATCTGACGATCCCCTAATCACTAATCTAATTGCCAAATTTCCTCAGCTTTTCTCTGGTGATTTAGGGTGTTTTAATAAATATGATGTCAAGCTGTACTTAAAACCGGACTCGAAGCCCATTTTTTTTAAAGCTAGACCAGTACCGTTTGCCTTGAAAGAAAAGGTCGACAAAGAATTGGATCGCCTGGTAGAAGTAGGAGTCCTAAAACCGGTTGAGCACTCTGAATACGCCTCCCCTATCGTTCCAGTATTAAAAAATGACGGCAGCGTAAGGTTATGTGCTGACTATTCGGTAACGATTAACAAACATTTAGTTATTGAGAAGTACCCTTTACCTACTATTAATGAAATGTTTTCGAAGTTACATGGAGGGAAATACTACTCTAAATTAGATCTTTCTATGGCATACGCTCAATTGTGCTTATCTGAGGAGTCACAGAACCTAACTTGCATCAATACACATCGTGGTTTGTTTACTTTCACGCGCTTGGTGTTCGGACTGTCCAGCGCAGCCGCTATCTTCCAGCGCGCGATGGAATGTGTGTTAGCGGGTCTGGATGGCGTTCTATGTTTCCAGGACGATATTTTGGTGTCTGGGTCTAGTAAATCGCAAAATTTGGAGAGGTTACGCATTGTTTTACAACGTCTCCAAGATGCCGGCCTAACAGTTCAAAAAAATAAATGTGAATTCCTAAAAACTGAAATAAATTACCTTGGACATATTATTGATGTCCACGGAGTGCGTAAGTCGACCGACAAGGTAGCAGCGATTGTAAATGCACCTGTGCCTACCAATGTGTCGCAGTTACAATCCTTTCTAGGGCTTATTAATTACTATCGTAATTTTATCCCGGACGCGTCTTCAATTTTAAGCCCATTATACAACTTATTGCACAAAAACACAAAATGGCTTTGGACGTCTACTCATACAGAAGCTTTTAATAAAGTAAAAACAATACTCGCATCCGATCAGGTTCTGACTCACTATAACCCGAATGCCAAGCTTATATTAACTGTAGACGCTTCCCCCTATGGCTTAGGTGCAGTTTTGTCCCAGATAGGTGTGGACGGTTTAGAAAGGCCCATCTCATTCGCCTCCAGGACTTTGACGTCCGCAGAAAATAGGTATTCCCAAATTCAAAAAGAGGCGACAGCTATTATATTTGGGGTAAGGCGCTATCATCAATATTTATATGGGCGAGCTGAGCCGTTCCTCCTCCGAACTGATCATAAACCTTTAATAACCATTTTCGGCCCTCATAAAGGTATACCGGAAGTATCCGCGAATCGTCTTCAGAGATACGCAATATTCTTATCAGCCTATAATTACACTATTGAGTTTGTACGAAGTGCTGATAATAGCGCAGATTTTCTTTCTCGCTCGACCTTGCCGTCCGGCGGTGGGGGCGAGCTGGCGGCGGCCGCGGCGGCTGAGGCTCGGGAGGACGAGCACCGCTGCGAGGAGCGCGCCGCTTACGTCAATTTTGTCGTCGATGGTACGCTGCCGATCACTCTTCAAGAGTTGCGTGCCGTTCTTGACAAAGATGATCTTCTAAAAAAGATTATTGATTACGTTCGAAACGGTTGGCCAAGGAACATTACGGATTCAATAATAAGACCGTTTTTTAACTGTCGGTTCCAGCTGTCGTATGAAAACGGCGTTTTAATGCGGGGTCATAAAGTAGTTATTCCGGACTCACTTCGTGAAAAAGTATGCACAGAGCTGCACAGCTCTCATTTTGGCATAGTAAAGATGAAAGCTGCGGCTCGCGCTCGCTTCTGGTTCCCGTACCGGGAATCGAACCCGAGCCTCCTGGGTGAAAGCCAGGTATCCTAGCCACTAGACCATACGGGACCATACGGGGACGCGCCGGTCGCGTCAGAAGTTTATTGTGTTGATGACGCTAGCTCCGGTGACTCACATACACGCGTCTCTGACGACGCCGAGCTACTAGACCTGGAAGGGAGAAGTGAGGAGGCGCCGGGATCGCCCGCGCCCGCGCCGCGCACACCTGAATCAGCTGATCTAAGATCGCGGGAATCTAGCGCTCAAGATGAAGCCCTCATTTTCTCTACTCCGACCACTGCCCCAATTCAGGAACCTAGTAGATCTAAACGTGATAGAACCAAAGTTAATTACAGGCAGTTTTTCTGATTTGTTACCCTGCATTTAAAGAGGGAGGAGTTGTTATGTATTTAGATATAAGTACCTAAGTAGCTACGCGCGGCTGCGCCCGCGCCACTATTCGGTTAATAAATCAGTGCGCATCTAGCTGGCATTTTGATTAGTCGCGTCCCTATCCCCGTAGCTCATTACATTTACAAAGGCCCGAATCTTCAAAGTAATATTTTTGATCTGTTAATTAACTTGCGAATGTTCTCAACTGCGCTTACCGCTGACATCGAAAAGATGTACTTTCAAATTGAATTGATACCAAAACACCGCTCCTTTCAACGCATCTTGTACAGGTTTGATCCGAATTCAAACATACGCATATTTGAGTTTAATAGATTAAGCTTTGGTTTAACCTCCTCGCCTTTTTTATCGTTACGATCAGTTCGTCAACTCGCCGCTGATAACCAAAGCTCGTACCCTCTCGCAACTTATGAAGTTCAAAACAATATGTATATGGACGATTTTATAACTTCCGTAGACGGGTTAGAAAAGGCTGAACAGATTTACCACGAAATGGTGGAGATGTTCAAGGTCGGCGGATTTAATATAACTAAATGGATCTCAAATAGCTGTGAACTCATGAGTAAGATACCGTTATCGCATAAAAATCCGGATATCATTAAGTTCGATGATGATTCACCCTCGGCAGCAAAAACAAAGATCGTAGGTTTGCAATGGAAACCGACTGAAGATAACTTTCAATTTAAAATTAACTCAGATATACCGGCATGCTCAAAACGCACTATTCTGTCGGTTACAGCTCGCTTACATGACCCTCTAGGTTTCCTAAATCCTGTGACTACCTACATGAAACTTCTCGTTCAAGAGTGCTGGACGTCTAACCTTGATTGGGACGATCCTGTACCGAGTTCAATCCATGACAAGTGGATAAAGTTTCGCGATGAACTACCTTGTCTGGAGCGAATTAAAATTCCGCGGCATGTAGGTATTTATTCTAGCGCCCACGTAACAGTTATCGCTTTTGCCGACGCCAGCGAGGCATGTTATGGAGCCTGCGTATATATACGAGTTGGCTCAGATGCGCACACTAACGTAGTTGTGAATTTACTTACCGCAAAGTCTAGGGTAGCTACGCTTAAAAAGATATCCCTCGCACGCTTAGAACTCTGTGCTGCCCTACTTTTAGCGAATCTTGTTAACTCGGTAGTCGAAACATTGTCGAAACGTTGTAAAATTGACAACATTTACGCATTCTCAGATTCCACAGTCACTCTCACATGGATTCACTCGCCGTCTTACAAATTTCATACGTTCGTCGCAAATCGCATATCGGAAATAAACTCGAAATTGCCCGCTCATCATTGGTATCATGTAAGAAGCCAAGAAAACGCCGCAGACAAAATCACGCGACCTAGCCCACCGAGCTCGTTACTAAACTGTGACTTCTGGTTTCACGGACCGCAGTGGCTCCGCGCACCCATCTCAGAGTGGCCCATAACACTATTTCAAGTGAACGGAAATGATTTCCTAGAATCTAAACCGGTTGCTCTGACAGTAAACATTACGCTACCACCTGAAGCTCCAGTTCAGTCATATTCGATCGGCGAGATAGCAGAACGCGTCTCCGATTGGTTAAAATTATTACGAATAACGGTGTATGTTTTACGATTTATAAAACTATTACCTAAAAATACGGAAATTACCGTCGCAGATATAGAATTCGCCGAAAATTATGTAATACGCTATGTTTAACATAAACACTTCACCGCTGATTTTGATGCGATCAAAAATAATAAAACGTGTAGTAAACGCATTTTTAAGCTCAATCCCTTCATTGACCAGAGGAACCAAATCTTAAGGGTAGGAGGGAGGCTGAAACACTCTCAACTAAACTTTGGTCAGAAGCACCCTATGTTACTTCCCGCCAAAGAACGCGTCACAGAGTTGATCGTTGATCACTTTCATAAATCGAATTTGCACACTGGACCCTCTTTGTTGCTTCCATTACTTAGACAAAAGTTTTGGATACTATCAGCTCGAAATTTAGTCCGACAGCGCGTTCACGCGTGTAACATTTGTTTTCGACTAAACCCTAAGTTCACTACGCCGCAAATGGGTGATCTGCCTTCATTTAGGGTCTCGGAAGCGAAAGCTTTTGTTAACACAGCCGTGGATTATGCTGGTCCATTTCACATAACGCATATACGTCATCGTGGTGTCAAGAGTCAAAAGGCATATATTTGCTTATTTGTTTGTCTAACCACGAAGGCTGTGCACTTAGAATTAGTATCCGACCTAAGCTCAGACCTATTCTTAGCTGCATTTAAACGCTTTGTGAGTCGCCGCGGACCTGTATCAATGATCTATAGCGATGGAGGTACAAACTTTGCTGGCGCGAGAAGAAAACTAGACGAAATTTACAATCTTATACAGTCCACTACTTTTCACAACTATATTAATCAAGAACTCTTATCTCATCGCATTCAGTTCAAGCGCAGCCCCCCTTATGGTCCACATTTTAATGGACTCAGCGAAATAAATGTTCGCTGTGTTAAAACTCACTTAGCGAAGGTGGTTGGCCTACATACTCTAACTTATGAGGAATTTTCAACTGTACTCGTGCAGATTGAAGGTCTATTAAATAGTCGTCCTCTGTGTATACATCCGAATTCATCAGATCCATCGGATATAACCGCTTTAACGCCAAACCATTTCTTAAATGTAACGCCACTCAAATTTTTACCTTCTGAGGATTTAACTACTATAGCCGATAATCGCTTAACTCGGTTTCAACTTGTGAGTAAGTTAACACATAACTTTTGGCGCCGTTGGAGCCAAGAATACTTAACTTCTTTACAACAACGCGAAAAATGGAACACGCCTTCCAAACCCATCGAGTTAGGGTCTGTGGTCATCATCAAAGATCAAAACGCGCACCCACTTTCCTGGCCGATTGGGGTGGTGGAAGAGTTATTTCCCGGTCGAGACTCCGTAATAAGAGCTTGTAAAGTGCGCACGACTACAGGAACTTATGTAAGGCCCGTAGTTCGGTTGGCGCCACTTCCAAGCCAGTAACAATATTTTAAGTTGCTATATCCGCTATGTACGCATTCACTCTTATAAAATAAAATATTTTTTTTAACTATTTAACAATTTATTTCTTATCACGCTTACTCAACTTAGAGGAAACCTCTAGGCCGGCGGAGTTGTCTTCGCCAAAAATGAATATTACTCTATGGTATATTATAACTGTATCCGAACTCATTCCACGCACACAAACGCACAAAACGCACACTTTCAAATTTCCTCCCACAACCCCCGCATCCTAAGTACTCCACACTTCCGAAATAGCCAGTGTCGCGCACGGTCGTTCTCGCAACTCACACGAAGTCACCCTAGTTCTCACCCCGGGGTGAACACGCGATCGTGACACCGATCCTCAAAGAAGACCTTGTGAGGAGAAGAGCAGTTCAGAAACCAGTGACCTCGTAAAGCCGTAAGTCCCTTCCTCTATCCTCACAGATATACGAAAACAGAACAAAGCTCCAAACTTCGGTAACAAAAAATTACATAAACATAGGTTATTTGAAAACTCTAAATAACATCAGGCCTAGCGGAGTGCCGCACTGTAGGTACGAAGCTACAAGTACATAGCCGGACACCGACGGCGGGTCACGCGTCGTTACACGTGCCGCGTCAGAAGAGATAAGAGCTATGCGATAGAATGGTAGGTATGCAGCGCTACGCGAGCTGAATTGAATTTTATTGCGTCATAGCAAGAGTCGCTATTTGTTTAAATTTCTTTGCGGAGTGATGCTTCTGTCCCTTAGTATTCTGTGGTAACATCAATAAACCGGTCAATCAATCGAGATCCATAGATAAATAAAATAGATTGAAAGAGCTAACAACCTACAACTGAATTAGTTTCCTCTCAAAATTTACTTAAGGCGCGGCGTTACCATTTAAATTGGTATTGAAACTTAAAGCATTTCAACTGCCACTTGCCTAGATAGTATTCGAATTCGCAACCCGTATTATTTCCATCAAGTTATTTGGTTGTCATACTTTATATCAAGAGCATTAATAAATAGAAATTAACCAGTTTAATACATGAAATGAAATTGATATAAAAATTTATATATTAAATTTTAGTATAAAAAATCTAATTTCAATTTTACAATTAAAAAATAAATTTTAAAGTTTAAATAAAAAAAAATATTTTTAAGGTGAATAATAAAGTGTTTATCTATCTATCTATATTATTATGTACCTACTCATTATTTGTGTATTCATTATTTAATTCGTTAAACCGAAATATGATATAATATTTTGGTTTAACGAATTAAATAATGAATAACCCATTGAATGAGTTGAAGTTTCATTACAATTATAATTGAAACTATTTATTTTATACCAGTTTACAAAAAGAAATAATAAAGAAGAAAATTACTTACCAAGGTAGTCTTATCGCTTATAGCAATATCTTCCAGACAACCTTTGGATGTAGAGTATCGAAAAAAGGAGTAGACGGTGGAGTACAATGTAACTAGATTAAAATAATAAATATCTGCATATATGTACATACATACATTCCAATACATGCATACTAATACAAACATAAACTAATATATATCCATATACATAAAATAGTTACATAAAGATAATAAGTAAAAAAAAGAACCTTTATGTGGTTTGATATCATTATTGATATTACTACTAAAGACAATATTAAAATCACCACAAAAACCAAGTCTTTTTTGGAATTAGTGAGCTGGTTCGGCAAATATTCTATGATCTTACTGATATTACAAATGCGAGGTGATCTTACCAATATTAAAAGTTTGTGTGGATGGATGGGTGGACGGATGGATGGATGGTTGGATGGTTGGATGGATGGATGGATGGATGGATGGATGGATGGATGAATAGATGGATGGATGAATGGATGCTTGTTACTCAATCACGTAAAAATTATTAAACGGATTTTGAAGAAAACTTGGTATGTAGGTACGTTAGATCCTGAAAAGGTCATAGGCTACTTTTTATCCCTGGAAACCACGGGTAAAACCGCAGAGCCTTTTTGCCTTACAGCATAAACATAATAGGTGCATTTAATTATTGGTAAAAACTGCCGGAAATAATTAAATGGTATAAGTCACAAGCAATACCTATCAATGTTTAAGTAAAAACTTAATTCAATCATGTAACAAATTGCCTGCCATTAACCTTCGACCTTTGCATGAGGTGCCCACAGAAACATGTTTAACGCATGTTCAGCATTTTATAGCACCTAATTTACAGCGTACGATGTAAAAATTCGAATGCAATACAAATAAAAGAGGATATATTATTTAAAAGTTACAACTAAATAATGAATATCTAGCCAAATAAAAATAATACTTAACTTTATATGACAATCAATCAATCAAAATCTGTTTATTCATTTTTGGCATCACTGACGCACATGAACGTCAATTATCACCGTGACTCTACCGTGGATCTGCATTAGAACTCGTAAGATACAGCATTTTTTTTAGAAATTTTGTTAATTTTTTTTGGTTTTCTACAATGTTTTTGTCAAACCAGCTGGCCGATTCAGAAGCTCACGACAACTCATTTGTCGATCGATTCGGTTTGATATCGTACGATTCAAAATATTTTAAATTCACAATAGTCGAATCGACGTTCAAATTGTCGTAGTCGATAACCAATCGTAACCGTACGATAAACGCGTATTTATCGACCGAGAACGTTATTCACAATGCAGATATCGAAGCAAAGTTTACGAACGTCCGATTAATTTCCACGACAACTTATCGAGTGCAACATATCACTCGAAAGCATTAGATTTGACCGTCAATACCGAGTATATTCCGTGTGTTGTTGAATAAACTACATTTTCTACTACAAATAAAATAAAACTCATAGTAAGATTCAACATAAACTAATTCTATGTAATAAAGTACCTACCAAGTCTAGTATTTATTTGTAGGTTAAGTTCGCTTTGATTGTTTTAGGACTATTTACTTACTACTATAAGATTACTTAATAAGATGCATAAATCGACCGAGATAAAATCACTGTACCTATATAATTATTATAAAGTACTCTGTGATACTATGTAATAGTAATTTTGGTATTTACTTAACATTTCTAACGAATCTTGATGAGGCTCGTCTTCTCGCTCGATCTTCTTTTAATAATTTCAAAACATGATAAAGAAAACAATTTGCGATAGACATTTAAATTTGGCGGTTTGTCAATGTCAAAAGCATAGATTAAACATTAATGTTAAGTGGATATCAGCAGGTGGGTGTTTACGAAGCTCTGGTTTTTTTATATTTCTACCAATATCTGGCGCTTATAATTGTTGATTATAATTTAATTCGTGATAAACGTTGTTATAATAAATTTTGATAACTTGAAAACATTTTTATATCGTCTAGTTAATAATACAATTTTCTGCGAGTATTGCACACAAAACGAACTCCGTCAATGCAACACGTTGTCGTATCGATTTCGATATCGTAACCGAAACCGTGTCGAATCCTCGGGGCGGATGTTCTGAATAGCTCGAAAAGAAACCTACGACACGAGATCGTTATCCAATCGAATCGATTCGGTATGTTGTCGTGGGGTTCTGAATTGGCCAGCTGATTTGGGACATTTTAGAAGTCCTATTTCTGGGCACGACGCGTCGTACGTATACGTCGCGGCTTGATCTCATAACTTATATCAATAGGGGATCGGACAATAATGAAGAAAAATCTAAAATGTAGTTAAAACGAATGTTCGTCGAACCAGAAAGATCATCCAATCAATATTTTAGTGAAATAATAATGATTTATATTTTTAAATCAATAAATGATATCAGTTCTTCATCTCAAATGAAAAAACAATCACAGCGCATGACGTCATTTGAAGGAAAATGCCGTGAGCTTGTGTTTATTTTACTTTTTTGCTTTTCATAAAATATATTTTTGCTAACTTTTTCATTCCATTACTACATTATAGTCCCCAAACTTCACAAAACGTATTTAAATATCTTTGCAAGTTTTATTTCGAAGAGTTTGTCGTTTTCTACCTTCATATGACGTCACCTGTTGTGAGGTGAATTTTTGCGCGGAAATATTTGAAACATAACATTTAAACAAGGTTTAAGTACTTTTAGAGCGTTATTTAATTAAAATACTATTTTCATGTGTATGTATATTTATTATCATATATATAAAATTGTCGTGTCACAATGTTAGTTACCTTACTCCTCCGAAACGGCTTTACTGATTTTTACCAAATTTTATATGCATATTCAGTAGGTCTGAGAATCGGCTACTATCAATTTTTCATACCCCTAAGTGATAAGGGTTGTTCACCTTTAACATTTTCTTTTAATTTATATGGCAAAACAACGTTTGCCGGGTCAGCTAGTAGTTAATTTAAAACACTTTCTGAAAAGTTGTCCGATCCCCTATTGCAAACAAAATATAACAGGTATTTATTATGTAAAACTCTACTGAATAATGAATAACATTTAAGAAAGAAAGAATGATTTTCATTACACTGAACATAATAAAATAAAGACAAAACAAAAACAATATATTTGCGATGGATGGAAAAGGTTCCAACTCCGCATACGCTAAAGTATTTACTAGTATTTATTTAGTACCTTAGCACTGATTTTCAGTCGGAACCCTGTCCATGACCTCACGAACAATCAGACGTAGATATATAAAACTGGTATTGGTGGTAGGTTTCTCGTATGCGAGAGGCCGTCTGGGTGGGTACCACCGCTTTGCCAGTTATTCAACCCCCAAGCATTAGTGCGCAAGCATTACTGTGTTCCGGTTTGAAGGGCATTGTAGCCAGCGAAATTACTGGGCATTATGAGACTCAACAGCTTATTGTCTCAGGGTGACGAGCGCAGTGCAGCACCGCGCAGGATTCTGCAAAACAAAGTTCTGGGTGGTGCTGTTATTGTTATGGGCTGGCGTATTGCTTACCATCAGGCAAACGACCAGCTCGTCTCGTCATTCAGTTACATAAAAAAAATCTTTTAAAAATAAAAAAGACGAAAAAGATATAATGCAGAAATAATATATAGTTATATAGCAACTCTACATTAAGATGTTTGTCTCACTATACCAACCTATCGCTCTGTCTTAATTAACTTATAATAGATACATACTCGTTACTACTTATATATATACATATCTTGCCCGTCATATCCTTGATTTCCTCCCCAAACATGTCTAAGTTTATAACAGCACAAATCAAACAAACAAACATTCACTAAAAGGCCACACAGTGTGATCGCAGATGCACGATATATATAAAACAAATATAATGTTAGTCCGTCCGTACGTTGGCGTCTGTAAATATGAACTCACAATTAAGATATTTCATGTAAGGAGAGGAATCCGTATTGGAATAGTTAGTTAAGGTTAGTTGAACTAGATAAGTTAAGAATATGAATTCTTTAGCACTTGGAGTGAAGTAGCTAGCTTCAATTATGAAGTCGCTGAAGTTTTTGTTACTAGCTGCGCCCACGGTTTCACCCGCGGCTACCCGGTATAAAAAGTAGCCTATGAAATGAAATAAGAAATGAAATGAAATAACTCTTTACCGAAACACACTCAGATAATAAAAAAAAACTAACAATAAAGGTTATTAGTAGTGTAACAATTGGCGGTCTTATCGCTAAAACCGATCTCTTCCAGACAACCGTGCAGAGAAATACCGCAAAAAGAAATGGACGATGGTTTTTAATATCTTAATAAACACATACATTAAAATAAATAAATATTACATAGACATATATATGCCTATGTCCTTTTCCAGGACCTAAAGTAGGTACTTACATACCAAATTTCATCAAAATCCGTTCAGTAGTTGATGCGTGATTGAGTAACAAACATCCATCCATCCATCCTCACAAACTTTCGAATTTATAATATTAGTAGGATCGATTGGTAGGACTCTGCCTCTTCACCCGTGTGTAATATGTACATAGTATGTTTTTTCGATCACTTATAAATATCGTAGCCCGTTACTAGTATTCCCTGTATCTAGAGCCCTTCGAAGCACGGTAGCGCTCAGATGTACCCAAATACCACACAAACAGTCACCCATCCAAATGGTGACCGCAGCAAACGTTGCTTAACATAACAGATCTTTTACAGTCTGAACGGCTAGGCGTGCTACGCTACGAGTGCTACGTCTGTTTTAGAGATTATGTCTATGATAGAGATCTACGAAGTCTACGGAAATGATTTTCTAGGAAATTTTATTAAACATCTAGATCGCATTTTTCATTGACTTAAAATGGTAAATAGAGTTTTCTATATAATTTACTGTAAAACATTAATATCAGGCATTTTTTATTAAACTGAGGAACAAGATAAGCAAGTCATTCGCCTGATGTTAAGCGCCATGCTTGCCCGTAAGAATTATAGTGGCACTGGTGCCACTCAGAACTTTCAATACCTACCATGAAATGTACTGTGCAGCGCTGCATTGCGTCATCACCCCGAGACATCAGATATTAAGTCTCATAAGCCCAGTAATTTTGCTGGCTACAATACCCTTCAAACCCACACATAATGCTTGCGTACTACTGCTTCGCCTATATATATATATATATATTAAGTAGTCCTTGTCTTTTGCAATATAACGATGCACAAATTAATAATTTTATAGTAAGTAAAAATAGATTAATTAGATCCGTGGAGAGGGCTGGGGCCTGGTGACCTGTGATACAGGCATCATATGCCTACCTCAGGCACCAGGCTTCGCAAAACAGGCTTAGCATAGTTTACTTGTCAATAATTTAGTTACCTATTTTGTACCTTTTTTGTGAAGAAAATAAATGCTTATTATTATTATTCTTGAACGAATAAAAAAAGGCGGACGCCTCGTCGCCAAATTCAAAAGTGAAGTAATGCCGGTCCGCTCGTTCGTACACAAGCCTCAGGCACATTTACATCATGCTATGCCGATCGGCCGTCACTTCGCCTTGACATCGGCCCTCCATCCACTTAAACAAACATAACTCCACCACCTTTGCTATGCTTCAGTTGTTGCTTAGCGAGATTCCGTCCGCCTTTTTTTCTAGTTCAAGTTAACATTGTTATTTGTTGAAAGGCCGTGTACCTGTTTGTTGTGTGCAGTTTTACGATATTGAATAATTTTCATCCTTTTTTTCTTTTTAACTAACTTCAAAAAAGGAGAAGGTTTTCTATTCGACTGTATTTTTTATGTTTGTTACCTCAGAACTCCGTCATTCATGAACCGATTTGAAAAATTCTTCAGTTCAGTATAGCTTCGAAGTGGTCCCATATAAATTTCATCGATATTTGACCTTTGACGTCGAAGATACATTGAAGTCGGTTTTTTTGTTTGATAAAACGTATTCTTGTTATGCTATTATTATTATTCGTTATCACTTATCTTATCAGGCTTTCGATAAATTGCTATTTAATCTATCTAAAACGGACGACATCACTTACATCATTATAATAACTGTTCTAATAATACAGATTAATAATAAAGTTTGTTCATTTAATGAAAGGAGGCGATAAAGGTGACCTTATTGTAATTTATTAAGGTTCACAATAGTTCAAAATACTATAATAGTACATTGTAGTCCGTAAGTTACAATGTAGTGGCTAAATAAGCCCTTTTGAGCTTACAATTTAATATATATTTAAATTACTAAGTGCTTGACTCAACCTATGACTCATTTTGTAAAGGTTTTCTGAGTTGTAATTTTTTGTAATCTTTTTATACCCAACTATCACATACCTACATGCTAAACCCTAAAATTCGAATAACAGATGTAAGTATATTAATTCTTATTATATTTTTATGAAGCAGTAACGAATGCCAAGCCTTTAACTATATCTATTAATTACATTAAGCTTTTTAATTATATTTAGCTATATAACCTACCTCAGCCAGAGTCTCTCAAAACTCAGATTCTACCAACAGAATAAGTATGTTACTTAGCACTTCTTTCCAAAATAAAAAAGAACCTTCTTAATTTAGTCGCATGATATAGGCCGCTAGAGATTGGCTTAAACACTGGCATTATATTTGTAGATCCTTATAGAGAATCGCACCTGAAACCTATTATTTGCTAACTTTACTGCTACGCCACTGAGGTGTAGCTGTCAAAATATGTACAGTTTTATTAGTACCTAGGTACCTATAAAATACGAAAATCCCCGAGAAGAAAGACTGTGCTCATCACAAAGGGCTTAGTAAAAAATAAGGTAATAAAATTTCAAAGGAACGGCCCGGCTAAAAACTTCCTTATTGGATGGATCATAAAACCGTTCTGATGTTGCAGTTAGTGTCAAAAATTCATGCGTTCTCACGAATACCTGGAGCCCGGTCACGTAATCAGGATTTGGGGAAAGGGGGGGCGCAAAATACTATAATAATGTTTTGAACAAATACCTGGTTATATAAAGGACTTAATTTAGGGCCAGGGGCTCTAATTTTATCAAAATATTGCACTAATTACAAAGAAAAGCGTTGTGTTCAAAAAATATTTCTTAGGTTACTTTTATCACTTTTTTAGTTTCTCGTAGCATTTAAGTACCTAGAAAATACTGAACTATAGTAGGGAGATGGATAAATACATTTAAAATAGAATAGAAATACTCTTTGTTGTATATCACATACAAAAAAACATTAAGAAATAAAACTTATCTGGTGTTATACAATTGGCGCTCCCTACTACCCTGGTCACTAGAATATGGTGAAGGGAGAAGATGGCTGGTCCAAAAGTCATACTCGTGAACGGGTGCTGCTTGTGGGGACTAGTCTGATCGCTCTAACTGCTACTATATCTATATACCAATTTATATAGATTAGAGTAAATACATTTGTATTATTTTTTTATTTGTTATGTACTTTCCTAGACAACGATTTACTTTGGAGGGCTAGGTATGGCTGATAAAATCAGTGTATAATATTAGTTTACATTATCTATTTTAAGTTACAGAGAACTTAAGACAAACACAAAACTCTTACATCCATTACTGGTTTATAGGTCTATTTCATATTCAATTGCTTGGATTTTAGGTAAGTACATTTCGAAGGATTTTCTACCCTTACTACGTCCACCTCGCAAACTCCTAACTTGCGAACTTTCCACGCCACGTTGAGAAATGGGTTATATACGGGTTATGGTCTCACAGTCCTGAGCCCGGATTCCGTGAGATGGCAACCCCGGCGACGAATTTATTTCCCCCAGTTATGTACCTATGTTATGTCTACAATTCTGTGAAATTTCAACTGCTTGGCTGTTTTGAGCTAGACTCTATTTGTGGTATTGTGGCGGTTTTTTGGTGTTTTTTGTCGAAAAGCTATTTGGGTACCGCGCGGGTATTGGACAAGCTGCTGATGCTGTCAAAAGGGGAGGAGATGGATTCAAAAAAATTACATTACTCGGGGAAATTTCCCACCTAGCATCAAATATAAATGGAAGGACTTCTAAAATGTCCAAAAACTGGTCGGAGAGGATTTTGACGTTTACCGTGAGTCTGAGCCGTTTTTATATCAGTCATCAAATATAAGTCAACAATTAAAAGATAGTTATTAGTAACATGGACACAATAATGCGCTTTTAAATTGAGAGAGAGAGATAGAGACTGAATAAGTAAATTAAATTAAGTACGCCCAACGATCACATACATCCTGGCCCCTAACTAGGATTCCCTGTATCTAGGGAACAAGGAAGCATGAGGACCATGTTCCGACAACACCCAGACACGAAACAAATGCTTGCGCTTTTTTTTTCTTATAGATACAAACATTTGTCCCGTTGCGGGAATCGAACCCGCAACCTCAGTGGTGTATGAGATTTGAGCCAACCTGCAAAACCACTACACCAAAGAGGCTGTCAAGTAAGTAGGTAGGTAGTTGTATAAGTAGGTACATGAATACTCTACTTTCCCGTTTAGATAATGGAAACATTTACTTCCTTTCTCGAAATATCTCTCGATTACGAACTTCTGAATAACTATTCTGCTACTTTGAGAAAAGGGTTATGTTTGGTCTCACAACCCTGAGCTTTGATCTTGTGAAATTAATACAACCATGGCGGGGAAGTTTTCTTCTTAAATTTTATTTATGGCTTCGCATGGTTTCGGTATTCAGTAGAGATGTCGCGAATAGTCGCTATTATTCGATATTCGACATTAATCGCCACTTTTTTCATTAATTGTCGAATAGCGAATATTAAAAGGTATTATTCGGCAATGGCGAATAATTGTCTGGCTTACGTTTTGAAAGAAATAAAACCTCAGATTTAGGAAAAATCACACTATAAGTACTTTCATACATACAAAGGTTTGACTTCTTCCCGGGATTATGCATAATTTTATTAATTGTTAGCTACTCTGACTAATTAAACAACCAGCTCAAGTAAGCAATACAATTTTCTTGTATGGAACCTAAATATATCAATTTATGGGCATGTAAGTAAATTTATTCAACAATATTTTTTTTTATTATTTATAGGCTTGCGTTTGACCGCTATCTCACCTGTTGTTAAGTGACGATGCGGTCGAAAATGTAGCACGCTCGTCTAGAAGAAACCTGTTCACTCTTGTCTTAAAAACACCCAGATTATAGCTATCCGGAAACACAATTGCCGGCAGAGAGTTCCACTCCTTGGCCGTTCGCATTATGAAGGTCGAAGCAAAGCGCATTACATCTCATGTTCATAATCCGAATGACAATTGACGAAAGTTAGTAACTTAGTTACGTCGACGAGAGAGTTTAGGCAAGAGTAATGGTTTGGGTTATCCTAGTATTCGTATTATTCCGTATTACTAAAAATAGTGCAAAAAAAAAACATTGTAGTAATCTAGCAATAGAAAACATACTAAATATTCAGTATTTTCGAAACAGCCGGAGGCCTGCTAATTAGTGCTATTTATAACAGATTGTAGTATCGTTTTTAATGCTGAATAATTTTGCCGAATAACTCTACTATTCGCCATAGGGAATGCCGAGTAATCGCTAATCGCTAATCGATGATTCACTATTCGCGGCCTCTCTAGTATTCAGCCAGTGTCAAGGACTGACCTTATGTTATTTGGTGGTATTTTGTTTGAAACGTCAAGAATGGAATGCTTTTTGACTAATTTAAACTACATATGTGGCCGCTCTGAGACTACGCTTGCATTGTCTCCTCCAGAGAGATAAAGAGACTTTTATTTTTTAGTTTTGAAATTCATACTTATCTTTTTAAGTAAGGTTGAATGGACACGTCGTAAATTATAAAGTTCTTTTTGAAATATATTTTGTTGTTACAGTTCAAAATCAAAATCAAAATCTCTTTAATCATTTTGGCATCACAGACGCACTTATGAACGTCAAATTATCACAATGACTCTACCACCGTATCGGAAAAAGAACCACTACTCAGAAGATACGGCAAGAAACTAAGGGGCATTATTTTTAGAGATTTTGTTACAATTTTTTGGGATTTTACAATGTTATGTTTCTTATGTACCAGTTGGTTACTTTGCAGAAGTGGAATGTTCCAAGCATCTTTGTCTTCTATGTAATTACGAACAGTGTAGTATGCTTTTCTCATTAGAACATTCTTAACGCGTAATTTGAATTTACTTTCTGTGAGCTCCGTTATACACTTATGGTCACATATCATATATACATTACATCGGTCACATATTATATATACATTACATATACGCACAAACTTAATATACATCACATATTTATGTAATAATTAATTTACAAAACTTCACGATCAACATTGCGGTATTTATACTCTATCGCCAAGTAGTAATACCTAGTGATTCCCCGTGAAAATGTTTTTAAATCCATTTATAACGTAGGAATGGTATCCGGAACGGTATTGCGAAGACCAAGGTTCGAGCAAAAGGTATCTTTTCTTTTTCCCAATAATTAGGTATCACTAAATTGCTATAAAACATTTTACTCCATCAGTACCTACCTAGAGTGACTAATCAGTGATTTTTCCATTTCATATGAAACATATTATAAAACAATATAGGTATATTTAACATTTTTTTAATAAACTTTTAATGTATATACGAACACATTATTAAAAAAGTCCATTGTTACCAAATTTTGATTTTGTGAGCGAAAAGCGGAAAATAATCTTGGCAAGATGATATATTATACTAAATATTCATGAGAAAGTTATGGGATCCAGGATATCTTTTGATATAAACTCACAGACATCCTTGCGAGTAAAAAGTTAATATTCAATATCATTAAAAGTTAAGGGATTCATTTCCACTCCTTGTTAAAGCTTAGAATTTCAGATTTATGATTCTCTCCCTAAAATATAATTTACCGCCGTTATAAAACTTCTAAAAAAAATATCACATATTGTGTTCACAATTTTTGTGTTGTAGTAAGAAGCTCCTACTTTCGATTTTAGAAAGGATCGTATTTAACTGTACCTCCATATATTCCCGTTTTTCCGCCAAATATACTGATTGTGCACCAAAATATGTTCATTAAAATATTTCTTATTGAGCATCTATTTTATGTTACCGAGGGCTGCCCCTTATACCGTTAGGATGGCCCAAGGGCCACCTATACGTTTGAGTGCTAAAAACAGACCAAATTTGGTGCACAATCAGTATTTTTGGTGAACAGTTAAAAATTATCCTCTTAGAAATAAACTTTGCAGTTTTATGTCAACAGCAACGCGACATATAGTGAGCAACAGCGGATAACTGTACCCCCGCGATACTGTACTGTCCTGTGGCAAGCTATTTTAAAACAAATTGGTCAGTCAACGCTTTTTGTTCATATACCGTTTTAAAATATTTTTTATTTCTGATTTATATATGTTTTGTTACTGTAACCACGTGGTTTCCATAAACCGTTAGATTGTAACTTTGAATGTTTGTTACTTATACACTCGAAAACTGCTGAACGGATTTTAATTCGGTTTTCAGGGTTTGGTAGCATTTTTTTTATGTAACTGAATGACGAGACGAGCTGGTTGTTTGCCTGATGGTAAGCAATGCGCCAGCTCATAACAACATTACATTACAAGCATTAGTCCCAACTTAGATTATAAGGTATGACTGATGATGATAACGAATATAGGGTAGACCGAGGCGAATCGGATCAATTTTTTTTTGAGAGTAAGAAAATGATACTAAAGTGTAATAAATGTAGCTTTTATTGAGAAAATAGAGTTCAGTAACAATCCAGCTACGCAATAAACATTTCAAAACTTAAATTGTTTGTAAATTCTCCTAAATAGTGACTAAAAACTTCAAAAAGAAAAATATCCGATATGCCCCATTTTTGGGGGCGAATCGGATCATACATTAACATGAACTAAATTAATAAATATTTAATACCTTTTCCTTTGGAATCATTAACAAACTTTAAGTAATGAATATTGAGATCAATATTATTGATTAATACATAAATCACATGAATGATGAATTATTTTTTCATAACAGTAAATGCAATGCCAATCTCTTTGTTTTACAGATGAACCTTTCATTTTGATGCCACTAATCGGCCACTTACACGTGCATTTTTCTATACTAACCGTACGATATAAACTCGATAACGACCCTATTCCGGAGTTCTAGCATAGCTGTGCTGTGTTATTGTGTCCTTAGTCATGATATTTTAAGTTACAATTTTTACGCATTTAATTGATTGGTATTACGTGTACATGACGTTTAAAAGTGAATGTTTCATCATCATCATCATCATCATCAGCCCGTAGTCGTCCACTGCTGGACATAGGCCTCTCCTAATGAACGCCACTGAGCCCGGTCTTCGGCTCCTCTCATCCAGTTTCTTCCGGCCACCTTTCGCAGCTCGTCACTCCATCTAGCCGGTGGGCGTCCTACACTACGTTTGCCGATTCGCGGTCTCCACTCAAGGACACGTCTACTCCAGCGGTTGTCCGTCCTTCGTGAGATATGACCAGCCCATTGCCACTTCAGCTTGCTAATCCTATGGGCTATGTCGGTTACTTTGGTTCTCTGTCGGATTACCTCAATCGTTAAAAACTCGTTTAAAAGTGAATGTTTGTGCCTATTTAATAAATATCTTTTGACTTTTGAAGTCACGGGAAAAGCTAGTTTTACATAAAACTGTAGGCCCAATAGATACCGCTATTTAACACAAGGCTATAGATATCCACAGAGGGCTACAGACAGTGGCATGAACGACAATGATGACAATCATTGTCGTTCATGCCACTGTCAAGTGTCATGATTTGAATTTGACAGGTAATAATTACAAGCCTTACGCCATCTATAGTAAATCAAGTAAAAAGTGAGAACGACGAACAACTGTATATTTTGAAAAACTCCTCATTATTTTATTAATTCTGTTGTAAACTATCGTGAGTCGAAATATTCATTGTAAATATAAACGGCTAGTCACGTTATGACTGCGCCGCGATTCCAAAGCGTAAACTGCCGGAAGAAGGACATCCTAATTGTACGAAACCTGGTCAGAGTTATCGACAAAGTTCAAAGTTCAAAAGACTCTATCATAAAATGAGTGTAGCCGTTTATATTTATAATGAATTATGTTGTAGTTACTTAAATTAAACATTATGTTATATCGACAGATTCGAAAGCCAAAAACGTCACAGTTATCATCATCACCATCAGCGCGTTTCCAATGCTGGGACACGGGCCTTAGCCAAACACGAGAATAAATTCAATTCAATTCAATTCAATTCAAAGTTCTTTATTTCAATTTTGTCGTCGCAGACGCACTTATGAACGTCAATTATTACAATGGCTCTACCACCGTATCGGAAAAAGAACCACTACTCAGAAGATACGACAAGAAACTGAGGGGTATATTTTTTAGAACTTTTGTTACAATATTTTATGTTTGTTTTTGACAATATTATTTTTCTTATGTGCCAGTTGGCTACTTGGCAGAAGCGGAATGTTAAAGGCCATAAACCACCACGCTCAGTGCGGGTTGGGTGGTCACTTGTCCTTAAATTTTTATGATAAATTCTTGAACATGCGGGCATCGTCACGATGTTTTCCTTTACCGTCTTTTAGAGCGAGTGTTAGATCCGTAGATAACTTAAGAAAATCAGTGGTGCGGGGCCAGAGGGATTCGAACTCAGGTGCGGCCGGAACAAAAGTCACATGTTTTCCCACTGAGCCACACTCGCTATGTTATATATTATGTTATATCGACAGATTCGACCGTCATTTATAATTCACAGTTATACATTATGTTATATTGACACATTCGACAGCCAATTATATCTACCACAGTTATGAAAAGCTACAATAACAAAATCAGTTGAACAAGTCTGAAACAAAAATAACCACTGTTGAATTCAGCTCACATTTCCGTAACAAAAACAAACTCTATCGGGAAGGAAACCGCACCAACTTTCAGAAAATTTGCATGTTCTGTTCACTTATTGTACCGAATAATTAATATTATTATTAAAGTGCAAACTGTTCTCGGCGGACATCGATTCTTGTGTGATGGCTGATGGAACCTCCCTAGCGGTAGTGGTGCAACCCTAGGGTGACGTGCGCGTTTGATAGTTCGAACCGCGGGAATAGAAGAAATCAAAGTAAAAATTATTAAAGTTTTGATAAGGTGATTTGGTTTTATTTCGGTTTAACACTATAAATAAATACGCCCAACGATCACATGCATAGATCCTGGCTCCTAACTAGGGAAACAGGAACTACGAGGACCATGGTCCCAGACACAAACACACGAAACAAATGCTTGTTTTTTTGCACGAACATTGTCCCGTCACCAGTCCCGTCGCGGGCATCGAACCCGCAATGTCAGTGGTGTATAAGATTTAAGTCAACCTGCCCTACCACTACACCACAGAGGCTAACAAAACAAATATTGCAAGAACCTGGATAAGGAAGCTTTTAGCGATAAGGCCACCCAAAACGTAGGTACATCAAGTTTTAATTTTTTAATACAGCCTTCTTTGCGCCCAGCTACATAACTACTACAACAACAAACAACTTGCTAGTAACTATTTCATACAATATTTTCGTTCGATCTTTTTGGCTGCGGAACTCCACGATATCTCAAGCTTATAAAAACAAAGAGAAACCTCAAAATCATCCTTATAGCAAAGATATACTTCCACATATGAAAAGCTCTAACAGAAACAAAAGGAACAAAAATAGAATATCGGCACATTTTCTTAAGGAAAACAAAGTCGATAGGGCAAGAAACCGCACGGCGGAACATAGATAATTTGCTAGTTGCCCCTAGTTAAATTATGCACTAACTGACCAAAGGCCGGCAAGTACAATGCCACGAACCTATTTCACAGTGAAACATGAATATTATGGTGGCAATTAAAACCAGGGGTGATTATAATAACTGTGGTAAAAGCAGAGAAAGGGTTATTGTAACTACCTAAATAACTTTGAGGACATGTTTATAAAATTTTGAGCAATGAATGTTTTAGCTTTCGGTAGTGGATGAAGATACAAAATAATGTTCGTTAATTACCTACTCATTTTTTTATCGAACTCAGTGATGAAACGAGTAAGACGTTCGCCTGATGGTAAGCGCCCCGCCTGCCCATAAGAATTACAGAGCCACACAGAACTTTTAATACCATATAAAGCACTGCGTAGCACTGTACTGCGCTCATCACCCCGAGACATCAGATATTAAGTCTCACATGCCCAGTAATTTCGCTGGCTACTATGCCCTTCAACTCCCACTAAACAAACTAAACAAATGTATTATTATTTTATACTGGTTAGTTTTTTTTCACAAAAATTCAAGGACATGTGACATCCACCAACCCGCACTTTGCCAGCGTGGTGTACTATGACCATACTCTCTCTATGAGAGGAGGCCCGTGTCCAAGCAATGGGAACGTGATGGGCTGATGATGATGATGATGATGATACACAGCACCACCATCCCTCACAGTTTCTTTGAGTCCTCTCCATCCAAAGGTTGTCTGGTAAAGATCTCTATAAGCGATAAGACCGCCCATTGTTTGTAACACTTTGGCTTTAAGTATTGTTTTTTCAATTATTTCATGTTGTTGTGTGACCATAAAGCGTTATCTAATCTAAATGAATCATCATCATCATCCCGCACGGTCTTCTCTCATAGAGATGACCATAATCCACCACGCTGGCTCAGTGCCAGTGGATGTCACATATCCAAATTTTTTTGTGATTAATTCTTGAACATGCCGGTTTCCTCACGATACTTTCCTTTACCGTTTTTAAAGCGTATGTTAAATCCGCTTATAACTTGAAAAAAGTTAGTGCGGGGCCAGCGGGATTCGAACTCGGGTACGTCGGATCGACAGTCGCACATGCTACCACTGAGCCACATTCGCTTTCACCATAGCATGGACTAAATATATTTAGTCCATGACCATAGTTAATGACTATTGTTATTCTGAGAATTCAGTTATGTTTATATAATAAAGTGTGAACACCGCCTGTATTTTCTCGGACTAGAGAAAGGGTGGCTATTAAACGGATTCAGTAATTCAATAGGGGATGGTGAACACATTCGCAATGAAAACACGGCCTCGAATTCGCGCGGTTCAGAGAAATTGAAAGTTGATTCGAGCGAAAACGGAGCGCGCTGCTGGCGGGTGCGAAACTGCGAACTGAAAAATTATTTCAGAGCAGTTTCAGAGCCTATTTGTGATCACAAGCTGTGTTGATTGAACGAGAAACAAAAGACTATCAACACCAATACAATCGTCACGCCATCAGCCGACAGCCTCTGTGGTGCAGTGGTTGGGCAGGTTGGCTCAAATCTCATACACCACTAAGGTTGCGGGTTCGATTCCCGCGACGGGACAAATGTTTGTGCAACGAAAAAAAAAGCGTAAGCATTTGTTTCGTGTCTGTGTATTGTGGGACCTTGGTCCTCATAGTTTCTGGTTCCCTAGATACAGGGAATCCTAGTTAGGGGTCAGGATCTATGTATGTGATCGTTGGGCGTTATTTATTTATTATTTATTTATTTTATCTGTCCCCAATTCTGCCAGCTTACATACTGACCACGGGTGCCCAAGCAAAATGCTTTTTTTACTTATTTTTATATGATGAAATGGGCTTACGTTTGACAACAACTCACCTGTTGGTAGGCGTAGTTGCGGTCTAAGGTGGAGCATGTTTGCCCATGAGGTGCCTATTCACTCTTCTCTTAAAGAGACTTAAGTTGTAATTGAAAAGAAATAAGTCTCATCTGAATTCTTTTTTGTGAATGTGTCAGTCAAGAAAAACCTTTTCAGCAGTAGTCTGTGGGTCACGGTAAACACTTGACCAAACAGTGTTGCTATACTTTCAACTTAGACATACCGTCGGTCAAGCGTCATTATAATAATAATAATAATAAATGCCAGGGGCGACTTTGTGGAGGCCAGGGGCGACTTTGTAGAGGCCAGAGGCGACTTTGTGGAGGCCAGGGGCGACTTTGTGGAGGCCAGGAGCGACTTTATGGAGGCCAGGGGCGACTTTGTGGAGGCCAGGGGCGACTTTGTGGCGAGTCGTCGGTGCGTGGCGACACTGAGCCTTACCCCGAGAGTCTCCCTGGGGCAAAATGAGACCCCTGGCTTGCCTTAACTGGCCGTCCGGGGGTGGAGATGCAAAGCTAAGAACTAAGCTCCAAGGGTGGAAGTGTTAAAAGGCATAACGCCGGGAGTAGCGTTTAAGTGAAACAGCAGCACACCTCTCGACACCCTTTAGCCACCCACACCAACGTTGCCCCTCTCGTCGCCAATGAACGGCGGCCCTTATAGGGGGCCCGTTTAGTGGGTGGCGAGTCACCACCTGCCAAAATATTTTCTTATGAGGCGGAACTGGCAGGTGCCGAGGTCTCATATCATAGACCGGCTCTCATCCATTAAAAATTCACCTCAATAGCCCAATCATAAGTAATTTTTATATCTTCAATAATAGTCCTTGCACTTATCGGGGGCTGTCTTTGATTGTATCTTCTAATGAAGTAGAGACAGTCCCCGATAAGTGTTGCTCATTACATATCTAAATTAAATGCTCTAAGAGGCCTCTACGCGTTGGACTCATGTCCCCGCGCAAGCCTTCCAAAGGACCGGGTGTATAACCCGTGAGAAAGAGCGACATAATAATAATAATAATATAGCGAAGAGCCTCGACCAACATCTCAAGAGGCTCTAGCTAGACGGTTGGATTAAAGGTCAGATGCAGAAGGCAGTACTCCTTGACACGGCACGTATTGTCAGGAGGTTCCCCACTCTGCAGTCCTAATCACCGGTAGTTTGGGCCCTGCCCCGCTGCCGGCGGCACTCTAGGTTTAGGTTTTTATAATATTTTTGTATATACTTTTTATAGAAATACTGTAAAAAACTTAAATTTAAGAAAGAAAATTAATGATTTGGATAATAATAATAATAAATTGTTTATTAAAAAAGATTACAACATTTGTGGTACACAAGTAATTCAAAAAGGTTAGCGATGTGTTGCAGATTACGACTAAACGACGAGTCCCAAACTAGGCGAAAGCCTGTGTCTT
Organism: Petrophora chlorosata; assembly: GCA_951640565.1. Taxonomy (NCBI): domain Eukaryota; kingdom Metazoa; phylum Arthropoda; class Insecta; order Lepidoptera; family Geometridae; genus Petrophora; species Petrophora chlorosata. Next base: position 6,433,595 of record OX621207.1, on the reverse strand, counting down.
GGGATTCTGAGATACGACTTGCTAAGTTTAGATTAGGTTAGAGATGATACCACAGTTTGTGACAATATCAGAACAATAAGTCAGAGTAAGCATGAAGTTAAAATTTTGATCTAATTTGTTGATTCAAGTTAAAAATACATAAAATTCTATTTTTACTGGAGTGGACACGAGGTCTGTGGACGTTTAGGTGTAGATGTGTGTAAGTTGAAGTGAAAGTTTGAGTGTGAGGTCGTGTGAAAGGGTATGCAAGTGTGTAGGGTGAAAGGGTGTGTGTGCTTGAGAATTTTGTTGGGTATAATTTTTGTTTAATATTATACGAGTATAAGGTTCTCAGTTTCTTCATAAGAGAGTTGTAATAGCCAGTCTTTAACTATTTTCTTGCATGTGAACACTGTGCATTTATCCTTATCCTCACTTCCTTATACCAAAGAATACTAAATATTACTACCTTATACTGTCTCCATATATAATATAATATTATAAACGATTAGCGACCGTCCGCGACTCCGTTCGCGTCGACATAATAAAATATAGCCTATAGCACTTAGGGATAATGTAGCTAAGTAAAATAATTTTCAGAATTGGATCAGTATTTCCACAGATGAACAATTTTCATGGCAATAATAAACAGCATCAGGTACACAGAACGTCCTTTATTATTTCCTTGAGCCTGTTCTTATTTGCGACAGACTACCATAGAAAATTTCTTTACGAGAAATGCTAACCCAAAAATTGAATTATTAATTTCTCGTATTTTACATACTGTACCTATTTTATTAAAATATATTTAAACAGCTCATAATTTAGGATAACCCTCTTTACTTGAAGAATTTATTAGATTTAAATATCTCTGTAAGCATAAGACCAAAGTCGGCTTCAAATAAATTATTAAGTTAGTTTTGTTGGGGTTAATGTATACTCATTTCAATGTAGGAATATATTTACGTACCCATATTAGTGATGATCCACGATCGATCGATATCACGACGTGTCCGTCGACGGCGAAACTTGTTAGCTTGTTATCGCGAAGCCGAATTTAGTCTCGAACGCCCGGTTGCAGAGTGCACAGAACTATTGTACGAGTACGTGTAATTATAGGAGGGGGTTGACGTTTGGGCAGGCCTAGCAGACTCCGCACTGTAGGTACGAAGCTACAAGTACATACCCGGACACCGGCGGCGGGTCGCGCGTCGTTACACGTGCCGCGTCAGAAGAGTTAAGAGCTATGCGATAGAAAGAGAGGCGCTCTGTAGGTTAATATGACTGGTAGGTATGCAGCGCTACGCGAGCTGAATTGAATTTTATTGCGTCATAGCTAGAGTCGCTATTTGTTTAAATTTCTTTGCAGAGTGATGCTTCTGTCCCTTAGTATTCTGTGATTTGGGTTCCGATCTTGGAGACGAGTTTATACATGTTGTTGCAGTTTTGTCGACAGTGCGACTCCAAACTGATCTCTTTTGAGTAAGCCAGTTATTTGAGCAATTCCACACATAGTAAGGTGAAGCTTGAGGACATCTTTATACCGGAAGAACTGACCACTAGCGACTGGAGACTGATATAAGCCTTGATGAATTTTTCGATGACAAATTATTATTAATGAATTGATTATTATTATTTATTTATTGCATTATTATTAATTAGTTGATTATTATTATGATATTATTAAGTGATTGATTATTGTTATGACATTATTAAACTATTATTAATTAATAATTATTTATTGCACTGAGTAATAAATCGGTCCGCTCCACCACTTACATTGCTATACCCTGCCAGGGTCATTATGTATCAATTAATATTATCTATTTGAGACTTGCGTTTTCTATGAATCAGCTCTGAGAAGAAGACAGCTTGTGGTAGTGAAGAATCTTTAATTCATATCAGATGTTCACACTTTCATACCAGATTCATACTAGATGTTCACCTTCCAAGCTACACTATGATGTAGGGGTAAGAATAAGAATAAGAATAAGAATTATTTATTTGTTAGATTACATATTGGAAGGTACATATTATTCTTAGAAATGGTGTTACAGAGTACATAAGTCATTGTAATCAGTCTGCATGCAGACGTGCAAATATTTATTTATTTATGTCACTACAATTTATAAATTCTTTAATGTCATAAAAACAATGAGACAAGAGCCAGTCACTTAAACGTTTCTTAAATTTACATCCTTCTAATAATTGAATGTCCTGAATCCTGAAATGTAATCTCCTGAAATACTGATCTGATTTTAAAACTTCTTTCACTGATAGAAAGCTACACTATCCCTGATTGTTATAGACTATATTTGACGTTGACTATAGTTGTGAAGTCGACGCGATAGAAGTCGCGGGCAGTTGCTAGTGTAATTATATATCTAAGTTATGTAAAATTTGATGTAAGATTTTATATTAAAAACAGGGAGCCCAGAAACGTAAAATGTACAGATTTTCTCGAAGGTACTAAAAGGTACAGATATTCTCATGAAATATTCCTGAAACTCCGCCAATCTCTAGTCTTGTCTTCATAATTCTCACAATTAGACGCTCGTCGTTAACCACAGCTGCTCTGCTGCGAAAGGTCGAGAAAAAATAAGAAGAAAAATGTTTTTCCTTTTAACGTTCACTAGTTTAGGTGAAGATAGGAAGATACCTTGAGATTTATACAACACGCTAATGGACAGGAGCGCTGTGGCTAAGTAGCAAGTTGGGGTAATTTGGATGTGACACTGGAGTTCGAATCCTCGACTCCACGCCAGAGATATATCTTGCAGATGACTACATTCACCCTGAAAAATAATTTAACATTTTCAAGAAACATGTAATATCGAGTCAAGGTGTTGCGTCATGATTTATGTTATGTCCTTTCCTTATGACCCATTACATAAGTCTCTGTATTGGAGACAAGGCAAAGCGAACGGCTAAGGGTGTGTGAAATATATCTCAAACATTTATGTGCGGTTACCGACTCAGTACTCGTATGACCATGTAGGTAGAGGAGGATTTTTTAGGTGAGTTGAAAAAAGCACAACTCGTATAAACACCAGGGCCCTAATTCACTATGACTTACTTGGCGATTCCTTGCTTTGAGGAAGTGTCGATTCCTTCAATAATAAACGACATCTGCGAAATTTGTATTGTCTATGACGCGTTATATATATGAATGCGTCATAGAGATGTCGTTTATTAATGAAGGATTCGACGTGAATTCGAAGCAAGGAATCGCCGTTGACATAGTGAATTAAGGCCCAGTAGCTTAGCGTTTCTGTCACGCTCAGGCCGATAAAGTTGTTAAATAAATAAACATATCGTAATAGTCTAACAATCTAAAATGAAATAACTCTTTATTGAAACACACAGCAAATTAATAAACTAACAATAAAAGCTTATCAGTAGTGTAACAATTGACGGTCTTATCGCTAAAAGCAATCTATTCCAGACAACCGTGCTGGGAGAGGAATAACGCAACAATATATGGACGGTGCGGTGGTTATCAATTTCTTACATAAACAAACATGATCATGAAAAATTACAACATAATCTAATATTTATTTAACCAACAATATCAGATGATCATCATGAATCCCGCTGGTCTCGCACCACTGACTTTCTTAAGTCATGTGCGGATTTAACACTCGCTCTAAAAACGGTGAAGGAAAACATCGTGAGGAAACCGGCATGTTCAAGAATTTATCACAAAAATTCAAGGACATGTGACATCCACCAACCCGCACTGGGCCAGCGTGGTGGATTATGGCCCATACTCTCTCTATGAGAGAAGGCCCGTATCCCAGCAGTGGGAACGTGATGGGCTGATGCTGATGATGATGATGATGATGATCAGATGATCATACAAAAATATCTTAGCCAAGGCTAATTGGATTCGTAGACTTTTATCGCAACCCCAGGCCCCACTAGAATAACCAGTGTCGTTGGCCTAGAAGATAATAAGAAGGGAATAAAATAAAAATGGCCTTAAAAACAAAGATACCAATGATGCGGACTATTAGAGACGCTACGATGAACTTCCAAACTTTATCGTTCTAATACTTCCAAAAGAGATATATTTTACCAAAGCTACGGCCAGTTTATCCGGATCGACGGGTACGTCAAAACTCGACAGGTTTGAAAAAAGTCGCTAAAAGGGAAAGACGTCGAAATCCTCCCTCGGCCGAACTGTAATTTCTTGTTAGTCGACGACTGCACCATTTTGAAAAAAAAAACAACAATTAAATGAAGGAATTTTAATAATAAGACTAACATTATTAATTCAAATAAATTAATACCTAATAGGTACATTCAATGATTCTAAAACGCGGTAGTTGCGGTATATTTACTTACTAATAATTAATATAACTTAGAAGAAACTAAGGCTAAAACATAGATTATTGTAGATACGTATATAATATACCCACACGTAGGAACTCCATCTCTGTGAAAGAAAGACAAAGGATGTTGACACGTTTTCGGCATTTACGTAATTCTGAATACACAATGCCTTCCTTCCGTATTTTATTTTATTGTAATATATTATATTCCGAACGTAGAGTAATTTTACATACGTGACTCGCGACAGAGACTACAATGGAATCGAAAAAATTCGAAGAAATGGGATGCAGTGCAACAGATAACGAAATTTGTGCCCGGCTCAATCCCGGTAAGAAAAATTTGATAGAACGAACGTTATGATATGTGATATGATAGAATTTAATAACTTAATACAAAGAGGTAACGCCGCCAATATTCTGGGAATCCTGCCGCACGGTGGCGTTCTACAGGCCGTGTCTGCCTGATAATTTTGTTATTATTTTTTTATTTATAACATTTTGTACATTTTTTATTATGTAAATAAACCACTCTATTTTGTTATATATATAACTGGTTATGAAAAAGGAAAATTGTAAATTGTAACTGGTTATGAATCGCAGTTATGAAAAAGGAAAATTTAAGAAACTGGTTATGAAAATCTGAAAAATATTTCCTTTTTAGTAGCTAGTTATGTAAAATTGTTAGGAAAACGGAACAAAGCGTCATAACGGGCAGTGTCTATCTACCCTCTTCCCCATTCGTGGTGCGACGCTATTACCACTTTCACTTTTGTCACTCACAAATACAGCGCCCACCGGTTTCACCCGCGGTTTCCCGGCATATAAAGGAGCCTATAATTAATTTATAATTTTATTTCAGGCAATAATAAAAGTACATTGAAGTAAAATTATCAGAGGCCCGTATCAAAAATACCTTAGAGACTATATATACAATTCATATGATAATATTAATAAATTAATATTAAACTCTAGGGATTTCTCAGCGGCTTGGCTTCTAAAGCGTCGATAGACCACGCCCTCAAGCCAAAATTCGGACTTAGGAACATCTTCTGAAGTGTTGCTATGCACTATTTCAGGACCTAAAGTACACACCAAATTTCGCCAAAATCCGTTCAGTAGTTTTTGCGTGATCGAGTAACACGCATCCATCCATCCATCCATTCATTCTTACAAACCTTCGCATTTATAATATTAGTAGGATGTACTTACACTACAATATTCACTTCATAGATATCTTCCAAAATTTCCTCAACGATAATTTTAACAAGTTTATATCAGATGGCAGAGCAGGTAGAGCTAAAATATCCTCCCGAGGCTCTATTCCTAGCACAGAGGCGCTTACTGTCCGTAGATACGAAATATTGGACACCCTGTGTAACCCGAGCTTCTCTATATTTTGTAGATTGTAGAGCATGCTGTATATTTTTATTTGAAAACTTATTTAGGTTCATTTTTCCGACTTAGTATCAGATGGTTGAGTTAAAGTTTTCAAAGGCTCTGTAGCATTACAAGCTTAACGGTCGAGATCTGCGATAGAGCCGGTAATATTCGGCAAATAATTACCTAGAAAATAAATAATATGCTATACAACTATACACAAAGGTTGGTATAGGAGCGAGTGTGGCTCAGTGAGAGTACTTGCGTCTTTCGATCCTACGCACCCGTGTTCGAAACCCGCTGGCTTCGCACCACTGACTTTCAAAGATATGTGCTGATGTAATCGCTCTAAAAACGGTGAAAGAAAACATCGTGTGGAAACCGGCATGTCCAGAATTAATCGCAACAATTCAAACCCGCACAGGACTAGATTGGTGAATTGTGGTCTATACTCTCTCTAGTAGAGAAGGCCCGTGTGTCAGCATTGAGAACGTGATGGCTTGATGATGAAAGCTTGGTATCGACGATGCTGCTCACCAAATGTTTGCATTGAGCGGTAGCTTACGAGGTAGCTTTGCAATAGGCTCAAGTTCCGTCTACATTTTACACAGTTAGCGATTTACGAGTTGGGAATTTTCAAGCAAATTAATATACCTTTACCTTCTTTATATATTTATGAAGATATGTTCGTAAAAACTTGCACAAATTCAAAGTAAATAGTGACTATCATAGCATAACTAGAAATAAGGATAGAATTGTTGTACCTAGGTTTAGACTGACTTAAACGAATAAGTCCTTCATGGGCAACTGCGTACGTTTTCATAATAAAATGTATAACAGAGCTCACAAAAGTGAATTCAAATTATGCGTAAAGACTGTTCTAATGAGAAAAGCATACTATACTGTTCGTAACTATATAGAAGACAGATGGTTCGAACATTCCTCTTCTGCAAAGTAACCAACTGGTACGTAAGAAACATAACATTGCAGAAAACCAAAAAAATGTTACAAAATATCTGAAAAAATATATCTTCTGAGTAGTGGGTCTTTTTCCGATGCGGTGGTAGAGTCATGGTGATAATTTGACGTTCGTAAGTGTGTCTGTGATGCCAAAACTGAATAACACGATGCACGCCGAGCCTGCGAGACCTCCATACGTTTGACCATGGATCCAACGCGCGAGGCAATACACGTGTGCCTCTTGCAACTGAGTGGCTCACACTGAGCGCTTTTTGAGCACCGCACTTTACCGACACCACACCGGATCGCGTGAGGCACGCTTGCGCGTGGCTCTTACCATCGGCGCGAGTACTAACCATCAGCAGGCCTAGCGCACTCCGCACTGTAGGTACGAAGCTACAAATACATAGCCGGACACCGACGGCGGGTCGCGCGTCGTTACACGTGCCGCGTCAGAAGAGATAAGAGCTATGCGATAGAAAGAGAAGCGCTCTATAGGTTAATATGTAGTCATATTAACCTATAGAAAGAGAGGCACTCTGTAGGTTAATATGACTGGTAGGTATGCAGCGCTACGCGAGCTGAATTGAATTTTATTACGTCATAGCAAAAGTATGCTTCTGTTTTTAGTATTCTGTGCCATAAGGCCAACGGTTTGTTCGTCAAGTTGCTCAGATGTATAAAAAAAGCTGTGTTATATAATTTGTTGTATTTTCCCACAAAATGATTTCATGTGAGTCCTAGAATAACACTAGGAAGGCACAAAACTCTCTAACAATTTGATACGTAGTCTAAACATTTATCTAATAAATACATATACACAAACAAACACTTTGCTATTTAGTTAAATAATAAATATAGACAGACATATGTTTTAATAAAATAATAATACATTTTCTACTTCTGTGTATCTGTTTAAAACTGTTTATTATCGCACTTATAATAGACTTAATATAGTATATATATTTCTTTACTTTATTATATGTACGTATTTTTAAGGTACCTTTTTTCCTATATTACACTTATATTTAATTATATTATATTATTATGATAATGTAGTCCGTATATAATATTATTATTCTATGCTGGTTAGTTTGTATTTATACACAACACCACCGTCCCTCACGGTTTCTTTGAGTCCTCTCCATCCAAAGGTTGTCTGGAAGAGATCGCTATAAGCGATAAGACCGCCAATTGTAACACTTTAGCTTTAAGTATTGTTTTGTAATTATTTCATGTTGCTGTGTGACAATAAAGCGTTATCTAATCTAATCTAATACTCTTGTTTTACAAGCTTTTGTTAAACTTGCTATGTATGTATCTATGTATGTAACTATGTTTGTTCGGGTGGAATCTTGCAAGCAGAATCAGCACCACTTCCTCTAATCCTACGGAGTTGAAATTTTGCATACTTGTCAAGGTCCGAAGACCATGCAATATTATGGTGACAACCAGCTGATCTGATGATGGAGACGGAAGATGGGCAATGGAACTCCGTGACGGATAATTGTAAAATGCTAGTGTTTGGGCTTATTTTAATCTGCTCGGGATTCCGATTACGAATATGTTAAAAGCTTGTCTTGAAAAATATATTTTACATAAAAAATTTTTTTTTAATAAAACTGTAAAGAACTAGCCAGCGGTGCGCGGTTCCACCCGCGTAGAATTCGGTTTATAGTGGCTCCCTCGGGAATTTGTGTTTCGGGATATTCTATGTGTTATTTCAGAATATCTGTTTGTTTTTGTTAGCATATTCTCTTTGATTTTTCGGGATATTCTATCGTGTTAACCTTGCGTATAAGCTATCTCCATTCCTAATTTCATTCAAATTCGTTTAGCCATTGTGGCGTGAAGAGGTTTGTTACGTCTTATACACAAACTCACAAACACACTAAAAACATCTACATACAAACTTTCGCATTTATAACATTACTAGCAGCGCCCCGCGGTTCCACCCGCGGTTTCCCGGGATGAAAGTAGCCTATGTTATTCCAAGTCCTAAAGTACCTATATACCAAATTTCATATAAATCGGTTTGGTAGTTTTTGCGTACAAACTTCTTCTACTTCTTCTCTCGTGTGAGTGCGTGGTCAACTCTGGTGTTGGAGATTTTAGACCGTCCGAAGTCCTTCGACATGGCCTAACGAATGCTGTCCTAAGACAACAACCGGGACCGACGGCTTAACCTGCTCTCCGAAGCACTGCACTGTAGCGCTGATGTAAATGCCCCACACAAACGGTCACCCATCCAAGTTGTGACCGCTGCAAATATGTTACGAACGGCTAGGCGGGCTACGCTACGAGCGCTACGATTTTGTATTTATTGTATAACTTATTCGTAATAAAATTGATCCAAAATTCGTCTCTACCATTTTTTAATTTTCCTAATTCTACCTAAAGCTGCTCCAGCCATTACCATCGAAATATGAAGAGAGGATATTTGACAGCCTGTAGGTATAACGGTAGGGGTTTACGGTGATGTAGAGAAAGGTATATTTGCTAAAAATACATTTTGTTTTACTCTACCTTTGCGTGTCTGAATATAGCACAAGGTGAAGGGTGGAGGCGTTCTTTATTAATTTATTGTCGTAAAAAAGAGTCATAATCAATGTAGAGTGGTACAAGCCTATTTTAAATATTATACTCTCTTAGAACAATATTTTTTGTCATTATAAGAACCTTGTCACACTATGCGCGTTTACGCAGCGAACACGCCACTCGCAGCGAACACGCCACGCACTCGCGGCAAGCACGCTGCGCACTTGCGGCGAACACGCCAAGCACTCGCAGCGAACACACCACGTACTTGCGGCGACACGCCACGCACTCGCGGCGAACACGCCACGCACTCGCGGCGAACAAGCTGCGCACTTGCGGCGATCACGCCAAGCACTCGCAGCGAACACACCACGCACTCGCGGCGAACACGCTGCGCACTTGCGGCGAACACGCCAAGCACTCGCAGCGACACACCACGCACTCGCGGTTACACGCCATGCACTCGCAGCGAACACGCCACGCACTCGCGGCGAACAAGCTGCGCACTTGCAGCGAACACATCGCAAATTTGCAGCGATCTCGAGACATCTTTTAGACAGTTACTAGCAGAAAGAATGATATATCCCCTAAAACAGAGCGACAGGCCTTGCCAGTGGCCGTTGAATGCGAGTGTACAATATTGAAGGAACGCGAACTCGCCTCGAAAAAACGCCCGCACATCGCCAGCGTGATAAGGCTGTTACGAATGACTTTGTTCTACGTACTTTTTATGTCATAAAATAAAACGTTATTATGTAAAATGTACTTAGGTACTAATCATTTTAGTACGTTGGAAAATTGCTGAGAAAAAGATTTAGTAGAAATCTGCCCCCACCTTAAACACCACCACTTACGTAATTAATTTTCCAGTTTAATTTATTTAAAAGCAAAGTCAAGACATTACTCCTACATTTCTTTTTTGTATCGAAGATTACTTTGCAAATTGACATATGTACGATCTCACATTGCGCGCGGTCAGCAGTTTACTCCTTCATGCCACACTTCATGTATCGCGTCATCAGTTCACGATCGGACACCATTCATTCTGCGTGTGCTCAATCATTACCATTCACATTAACCATTTTGGACCTACTTTTGGGGAAATAAATGAACAGTTTTTTCTTCATAATCTGGTATATCATTTTATGTACGGACTACTCCGCACAATATACGTATAATTTTTTTTTATGTATGATATTCCTTACTTTAATTTATCCAATATTATATAATTAATTTTTAATTTATAAATGTAGGTAGGTAAATTTATTGATAACGATGATGAAAATGATTATGGCGATGGTGATGACAATGTCGATTATTATAATAATGATAACGATGATGATGATGATAACGGTAATAATAGTGATAACGATGATAATAATAGTGATGATAATTTTGATAATGATAGTGATGAGTAGTAAGTTGGTAATTAGCATAAAATAAAACACGATCCTATTTAATTTCTCTGCCATTTTAACAAAATAAACATTCCAAAATGTTCTTCTGACATTTTATTTCCTTGAAAAGAGAAATATTTGACAGCTTGTAGAGTTAGTGCGTCGGTAGAGATGTTTATATTCTATGCAGAGTTTAAGGCATTCTGTATTTTCTCAAGAGGTATTTTATTATGTCTGCTATTTATTTTACGCAAGCTATTTTCTTCGTGTTCAAGCTATGTTCTGTTATTTTGTAAGAAATTAAGATCTGTATTTATTTATTTATATTTAAGCGTAGTGCAGGACGCCCTCAGGCTAGGTGGAGCTACGATCTTCGCAATGTAGCCCAGTCACTTAAGCGAAAAAAGGGGTCAACCTCGGAATGAGAGATAATAAGCTGGAAACTCGTATACACCTTAATTTTGGCGTTCTAAAAGTTGTCTCAAAACTTTCATAAAATCTCGTTTTTGCGTCGTAAGTTATTCAAGGTCATAAGGTATAAACGATGTTTTCAATTATCTAGGTTTCTATAGCTCCAATGAAACCAAGGTTCTCAATTCGATTGCTTTTTTATGTTTGTTACCTCAGAAAATAAAAATGCTGGAGATTTATAAACTGAACTGAAAAAAGTGTGTTCAGTATAGTTTCAACATGGTCCCATATAAATTTCATCGATATTCGACCTTGGACTTCTAAGATACGTCAGAATTTAAGTCGTTTTATTTGTTATTAATTAAAAGATTAGTGTTTTGTTCTTCTTTCTGAATGCTTAGAGCCTTTATTTGGTACTGAAATAAAGTCGAGATGAAGGCATCTGACACTTTTAGGACGACGGCAAAGCAACGTTGTAAAAAAAGGAATGTAGTGTGACCACTTTAGCTTGTCGGTGGCGAATTGGGGTAATAAAAACAACACATTGTGGCCTCTCGTGACCTGGTACAGTCAGCGAAACAAGTGCTTATTTTTATGGAATCGTGTGATGAAACGAGCAAGTCGTTCGCCTGATGGTAAGCGCCAAGCCTGCCCATAACAATTGCAGTGCCACCCAGAACTTGCTGAAACATAATTAAAATTTTCATACTTAATATTTCATACATTCTATCATGGACTATATTTGGTCCAAGATTATATACGTGTTGAACTTCGACATTATATGAGTTTTGTATTGTCATATTCTAGGTGTTATATTTATTTATTTTATTTATTTATTTATTGCATTCATTGTAAATACATTTTATTATTTAAGTCAAATTAAATTAAGCAGAGTTCTTATAAGCTATCATAGTGGGTATGTACAAGGACCCTGTGAGGGTGTTTGCAAGTGAGTGCACGTTAGTTGGCCATTATTGTCTAAATATTTACAATGATTCATATTAGTTTGTATCAGAGTCATTTCTTTCCTAAAAATATTGCTATGTTAATATAATTTTAATCATTTTTTCTTGTTATGTGTTAGTACCTATCTATATTATAATTATATTATTATTTATTTAATATTTATTATAGGTACATGTCATATTATTTTATATAAGATACTATACATTACATGTCATCATAATCACTATTAACTATTTTTGATAATACATACGCCTATATATACTCTCTTATATAATATATACTCCTAATATGCCATATAATAAATAGTTTTGTATTGTGTTGCATAGCATACTTGCATCACGTAGAGATGGATTTGCGTAGCGACGCGACGCGACGGATCGTATCGTATCGTGTCGTGTCGTGTCGTATCGTATTGTATGAATTATGTGTATATAGTTTATGATAAAATAATAATGTTCAGCAGCTTTTAGCGCTGACTGTACCTTTTAAAGTTCACTGAAATATTTAGTCATAGGTTATGTATTAGTTTACAAAACATACGCACACTTTGTTTTATAAAAATATTGCCTTTGTTGTGAAATGGTAGAGTTTGGCTTATGACACAGAAAAAAGTCGCTAAAATGACTGAATTTTGATGCGGTTTTCAGCATACTTTATATTATCGCAGTCGTCGGAAGGTTGTTTGCCACCGACACATTGTGTACATATTTGAGCCGTTAGAAATACAAGAAAATGGTCTTAGAAGACTATTTAAATTTTTTGGATTAATTTTTAGCGCTTTCACGATTTTGAAGAAAATATACGGTCTGTATGAAAAGGGGCAGTTCCTCAGGGAGGACCAATTAAATGTCAAAATTAAATTTTAACGTGTATTCTAGAAAATAAATTATTCATTTCATTATTTAATTTGATTTAAATATTCGCTTACAAGATCTGGTTCATGAAAATAAATAGCGGTCTATTTGCTTAAATTAATATTAAACGTTGACAAAACCCGACGTTTTACTGAAAACCGTAGTAAAGTGAATACCAAGCGATATTTCATAAAAACAAATTCAGTTTCAGTAACCATAAACCCACAACGAAATTATGATAAATCTTTTTGTTAAGGCTTATTTACAACTTCAAACGTTTATCAGTAAATACTTTGAGGAGAAACCGCAAGGAGATACAAATCAATTAAAATACGTTAAAAACAGTAAATTAGGATATCTTGACTATGAAAAAAAAGAAGTCCGGGCCCAGAAAAAATTGAAGTCCGGGCCCAGAAAAGAAATGCGAAAACTGACTCAACCAATGCTTCGGAAATACTCCTGCTAGAGAAGATAGCACCAAGAAACACTGCGGAGATATCTCTTTTTTTAACCCTTTAAAATGTCTTAAAATATAACAATGAACAATGAAGTATAAATTAAAATTAACCAAATGTCAAACAAGAAGTGCAAATGAGATGTCCCATAGTCATAGTTTCAGTAACAGAAAAATATGAAAGATATGAATAGGTATATAGATACAGTAGGATAAGCCGAACCGTACATTTTTCTGTTAACACAATAAAAAAAGACACAATTGTCTCACACTTGTGGCGAGGTAAACACGCACACATTTGTGTGTATTTATAAAATAAATTCCTGTCTCTAGGTATAGAGGCACATTGAATAAAGTTTGAATTCAAAAGCAAAATACGGCGAAGATTTGAATAGGTGAAAGTCAAGTAAAAAAATACAATATAATTATAACAAATAATATAGATTATTATATCAGTTATATACATAAAAAATAAACTTAACTTTTTATTTTATTTTAAGTTATGTATATTATAGGTACTACAATGATCTGTCATGGATGGAATTTAGTGACGGCGCTAATTTAAGCGACAGTGTCGTGTTCATGCAGATTCTTTTATACGCATGGTCATACTGACCATATGACTTACAGTCCATCAAATCTAAGAGGTACCGTTTGACGTTTCATATTTTTCAAACCGAAACAACTTTGTTCATACGTACATTATTCAGTTTCGATAACCTTTTTCATAAAACCATGAATTTAGAAAGATTTCATTATTGTATCTAAAAATGTACAATTCTTAATATCTAAATGTAATTGAAAACTTTCAAACAAAGCAAAATAACACATATTTACACAGTAAATAATTTCTAATAGTTATATTCTTGACCTCATTACAAAGTTACGTAGTTAGGTCACTGCACGTAGTGTTGCGACTCTTCGGATACACTTGTATGCAAAAAAATCGTTTACATATACGAAAAATCGAATGTATTATTTACAAATTACACTTGACAACCAAACAAATATTTTTTCATGTGAATGGGATTTATCTCACATATTACGATTACATAACTAAATAGTTATGTAATCGTAAAATATGAGATAAAACCCATTCACCAAAAATACGTATTTATAAATCAAATATATTTGCTTCTTTAAAAAGTTGTCGAAAGCGATTTGTCGATTTTTGATTTTCGCGCCCAAATAAGTCGGGGTTTCTCGCGCTAACGCTGTCGAAATAGTAAATGGAGTCAGGGATAGTGTTTTTTACATTTATTTTTGTGTATGATAGTATGGGTTTGCATATTACAGAGAAATAAACAAATTTTTAACAAGCACATCCATTGATTTTACAATTACAATTTTTTCTTCTAAGTCTTATTTCTACGTCTAAAACTAATAAAAATAAGGTATGTAGAACCCATTCACAAAAATGTTGTTGCCTGATGTTATAAATTAACGACGTTACTGCGCGACCGCATAATGCACTGAATACACAGATACCCTAAAATAAATTAATTTAATTATTTTTAGGTCAATAGGCAAAATCGCAGGTGTCCAAGTCTCTACAATTTTTTTTTTCTGGCAACACTGCCAACTACAAGCGCACGCGGTCCGCTCGGTCGGTTCGGCGTCAGCAGTCTCTCGCCATCTTGGAAGCTGACTGTGCGCGTACTTGCTTTCTCGTTTGTGTTTTACAATTTGTTACTTGGCTATTACTTTTCTGGACTGATCATTCTTTATCCGTTTACCTTGGCAATATTTATACTGGACTCCGAACTAAGCAAGTGTTTATTAATAATGTCGAAAAGAGGACGTACTTTGAACAGCCAGGCTCGTGAATTGGTGGTGAAATTACACGAGTATTTTGAGCGTGAATCTCAAAATGGTGGACTTCTACTGCCAGTTACACAAGTTCGGGATCGCGTCGGTGAAGCTCTCGGTATTGGTAGCCGCACCGTTGGCAAAATATTAAGTGAAAAATATGGGCCTTCGGGGAGTGACAGTAACGTACTTCACACACCGAAAAAACGAAAAAGAAATAAACCTGTGACAGGCATCGATGAATTCGATAGTCATGCTATTAGAAACCATATATACGGGTATTTTACAAGAGGCGAATTTCCAACATTGGCAAAGTTATGTGCAACTTTAAAAGATGCCGGGCTGTATAAGGGAAGCATAGAGTCGTTGAGAACGGTAATAACAGGAATTTGCTTCAGATACAAAAAAGTTGACAAACGAAAAATTGTTATGGAGCGACATGACATAATTATGCAGCGACTAACATTCCTGCGCGAAGTTAAACAAATTATAAACTGGGATAATGTAATATTTTTGGACGAAACCTGGCTAAATTCCAACCATTCTGTGCCGAAAACATGGACTGATGATTCTGAAGCTTCGTGCTCGAAGGTGCCGATAGGAAAAGGTGGACGCCTCATAATATGCCATGTTGGGTCAGCGTCTACAGGCTTCGTGGAAAACTCTTTATTAGCTTTCCAATCCAAAAGCACTAAAGAGTATCATGAAGAAATGGACGCAGTAAGGTTCCGAGAGTGGTTCTTAAATTTATTACAGAATATCCCTCCTAACAGCACAATTATAATGGATAATGCCCCATACCACTCTGTGCAAATTGATAAAGCACCTACGTCAGCCAATAAGAAAGCAGATTTGGTGGCATGGCTGCAAAGAAAAGGAGTGGATGCCGACATGTCACTATTAAAAGCTGAATTATTACAGTTAGTGAAATTGCATAAACCACCAAAACCGACATATGTAATTGACCAATTGGCCGAAGAGCACGGGCACAAAGTCATACGACTTCCTCCGTACCATTGCCAATATAATGCCATTGAACTGATTTGGGCCCAAGTTAAAGGTAATATTTTATAATATTATAATAATAACACGAGTACTTCTAACATTTATAATTTAAACAATGGTTTTCGTCTGCTATCAAATAGTTACATTATTGTTTTACAGGTTATGCAGCAAGACACAACACAAAACCACCCTTCAGTGTCAAGAAAATGGAAGGTTTATTAAAGGAAGCATGTGCCCAAGTTACACAGGAAGATTGGAGTAAAGTAGTACAAAAAACAAAGAAAATAATAATGGACGACTTCGAAAGAGACGTACACTTTGATAATGTAATGGACAATCAACTGGTCATTAATTTAAATGACGATGATGACGAAGACGACGATACTAGTACTAGTAGTGAATAAAAAAATATCCTAAACATTTCTTTTATTTAATAATAACAATTGATTTCTTAAAATTCGGATATTATAGTAATCGATCTCTTAAAGTTCGGATATTATAGTAATCGATTTTTTCATCCCATCCCTATCATTCAATTGTCAGAACTGTCAAACGGTACTTCTTAGATTTGACGGACTTTAGCAGAGCCAGACCGTCTGCCGCCTCCTTTGACTAAATCCTCATCGGCTAAAATAAGATTACAAAACACGATAAAAGTACGTAGCAAGAGTAGCAACAAGCTTATTCCAAAGTTGTTTCGAAGTCGAAGCTACGTTTAGACTTTTGGTAATATATTGCTATGCTGTTTTTATAAGCGCCTGCTAAGTACCTAACTAATTACGTTTTTGATTGCGAGGTTTTTTGGTTTGTGACGTCAGGGTACTAACAGCACTTAGCGTAGTACTATTATTAATTCTGACTAAGCTAATAGCTATAGCTTAGTGGTTAGATCACAAGTTGCCTGTAGGGACAGGTCAAGAGCTGAAGTGCTCGGTAAGACAGGATTTTCAGAATTTTCAGGACAAAATGTGTGAAAACTGGTGTCAAAGTCTGAAACAAGAAAATATTATGTATTCCACGCAAGGCCTCAATAGGCAAATATTTTGCAGCTGGCTGTAAGTTAACGCCCAATACTATTTTAAAAGCGTTTACACTATGCGCACAATACGCAGTTTGCGGGTTTTCACGAGTCGACTGATTTCTCACTCAAGTTTGCTACAGTCAGCCGCTCACTCGACGATATACTGCGCACAGTCTGCGTGAGTTTGCCTCTTTGTTTGCATTACATCCCAAACTTTTATCTTTTTTGTATAGCAAAGGTTATGAAATGAGATTATTTTTATTTTTATGTGATAGTAGTTTTTAAACTTTCGCGAATTGTATTCATGTTTTATGATAATATCGGGTCTCTTCGCGCACAATTTCAAAATCAAAAT
Source organism: Petrophora chlorosata (assembly GCA_951640565.1). Lineage (NCBI taxonomy): Eukaryota > Metazoa > Arthropoda > Insecta > Lepidoptera > Geometridae > Petrophora > Petrophora chlorosata. The sequence goes on along the minus strand of OX621207.1, from coordinate 6,416,135 downwards.
AACATTTTGACTAACCTCGACGTTTCGATCAAGTTGCATTGACCTTGGTCACGAGAAGACTCATTTTTATGTTATGTTATTTCACAGCGACTATTGGTCTACAATAGCGCAAGATCGCGAAGCCTAGAAGTTATGGGGGGGAGGCCTTTGCCAAAAACTAGGTCGACACAGGCTAACAGTAACAGTAAAGGTTATGGTTCTAGACCTTTTAAATACAATAAAAAAAACACCTAATTAATTAAACCTTTTTGGAATGTAGTGGTGGACAGTACTATGAAAACTTATGTTTTGAACAATAATTTCAAAATTTACAAAGCCATGAGCCAAACTGCGAGGCGGGAAAGATAGGCTATAAAGTGTAATTTATAGGTAAGCCACACATGCAGTGCACATCTGCAGTGCATAACTGTGAACTACTTTCTAGAGTGCTGCGATCTAACCCAAAATATATAGGTAACAATTCATACTGCTACTAAACAAAACACCTAGTGAACAGTAATTTATTAGGGTTCGCGATAACTGCACAATAATTTAGTAGACATTTGAAAGCGAACGTGACCGAGCGATAACTTGTGTGCCCTAACGATTCGACGCACCAGAGTTTGAATCCTGACTTCCAAATGACTTAAATATAGTTAAGTAACAGAATAGATTATAGTGGACGTTAAGAGCGGATTTTACACGCTCGCCCCATAGTACAGCCATTTGGTTCGAAAAATAGTGGTTACCTGGAAAGTTTTCCGGGAGTTTTGAAAATTGGTAATTTTATAGATTTTGGCGCCTAAAAGCAGTTTTTTGACCATACCTCCTTTCCGACTTATTTGACGATAAAAAGTTATATACAAAATTAAACTAGAGACTACCTACAATCTACGTATCAACATTTTACAACAAGCGTTGGAGTACACTTTGCGGCCAATATGGCGGCGCGAGCGGCAAAAACACGAGGTGGCAAAGTTGAAATTCTGAAAGAGCACATCAAAATCTATAAATTACTACTTTTCAAAACTCCCGGATAACTTTCCAGGTAAAACTACCAAATGACTGGACTACTAAATATTGTGAAAAAAAAGTGAATATAAAGGTCATGAGAAACCCGGAGAATCGTCTAAGTGGAACACCGATTCCAATCGCTTTCGAACATGTCTTGTGATTGGTATTTGTCTGTGGAATTGTCAAACTTTTCTACTTAAAGTCCGCGTCCTAATCCCAATCACGAGCGCTAAAATGATCGATACTGCAGTTTGAAAGATGCTAACGACTTCCACATTTGAAATTAAAAGCGATCGGGATCGATAATCGAGTTACACAATTCCCCTGTTGCTTATGCGTTCTGGAGTAGGCTTCGGCCGAACACCTATCAAAGCCATGCCGTTAAGCGACTAAGTCGTGTTTCGGTATGATGATCAGTGAACCATCATGAAAACGGGTCAGAGCAGTCGGTCAACTATCGTATTCCTTTAATTCTATGCGTTTCATCTTCGGCCACATTGACGCTTAACATCAGGTGAGATTATGTGTGTATCATCATCATCATCAGCCCATCACATTCCCACTGCTGGGACACGATCCTTCTCTCATAGAGAGAGTGTGGGCCATTTTCAACCACGCTGGCCCAGTGCGGGTTGGTGGATGTCGCATGTCCTTGAATTTTTGTGATAAATTCTTCGATGCCGGTTTCCTCACGATGTTTTGTTTAACATTTTTTAGATCGAGTGTTAAATCCGCACTCGGGTGCGTCGGATCGAAAGTTGCACGTTCTCCCACTGAGCCACACGCGCTCTATATGAATGTTTAAAACACGGGAATTACTCATGTAACTAGTCTGATCGCTCCGTCTATAAGTAGGCACAAAAATCAAAATAGTACATTTTCCTTTAGATTTCTGTGGGTAGCTATAGTAGCCAAATATAGGTAGAACTCTGTAGCTATATGCGATTAAAAAATGTTTTCTTTTACATCAGACTAGGCCAACTTTTGACCACGATCTCACCTGATGGGATGAAGAAAATAAAAATAATGAGAAATGAATAAACGCTTTATCGTTACAAATTGTTCACCCTTAATAACCTTAGGTGCATTCAGACAGGTCCCCCAAAGCCTCCAAGTGAGTTAGCATTCAGAGCGTTTGTCCTCGTTTTCGGTTCGTTGCCCGGTCAGCACCTTGGGGGCCTTAGTAATTACATTTATCAGCAGTAAGTCCCAATTGACCCATACAACACCGGCCTTATGTATGAGCGCCGTTAGTCTCTGGGTGGTTTTATGGACACACGTGCGAAAAAAGATGTTAATATGGGGAGTATCCCTTCAACTCATCATCATTCTTTATACCGGGAAATACCTCCCCAAGTGGCGCTTTTGGGGGTCTTACTACAAAACAAATGAGGAGCTTTTGATATGTAGGTACCTATCTACAATTTTATGGTCATCCTTAGTGAAGAGGCGGCAGGATCTTTAGATTAGGATGTCAAATGCCTTACCAACTAGACTACTGGCAATCTACTGGAGGTGACGCAGTTTCGTTACCTGTAAAAAAAAAACATTTATTATAGACTGATTTTGTCCATAATACTTTACTTACGCGCACACGTTACTTTACATTTACTTTTTATTGTTAGTAACAAAGATCTTAAAAACTAAGTTAGTAGAACATTGTAATAATTATAATTCATTAAATTAAATAACTAAAATTAAATTGAATTGTCATTATCTGGAGACATGCCTCAGTTGCCTTAGCCTCCCCAGTACGGCTGACTCCGGTAATATATAATTTTTCCTTTCCTTTCCGCCTGAGACGACGGGCGGCGACGGCAAAATGTCTGCATGGTAACTAGGTTTATCAATTTCTCTTCTTCGGTATCCCTGAACTTATTTTTGAAACAAAATGTACCTACTTGTTTTTTGCCCTGCGGTTGACGCCTGCTGCTTGCATTCACCACTAGACCACAGCGGCGGGAACTATCGCTAACTTCCGAAGTAATTTCATATAAATACATAGAAATGAAACAAAAATAGTAGTCTGCGCCGCGAACCCAAAGCGCAAACTCCCGGAAGAAGGACATCCTAACTGTTAGCAACCTGGTCGGAGTTATTCCGACAAAATCATAACGTGAGTGTAGGCGTTTTATAATCAGAACCAAACAGCGACAGATTACAATATTAATATAAAAACCACGTTTTTATCCGCTTTTTGAGGTTAGGTCGGCATTGCATGCTAATACATATATTGATTTAGAATGCATTTCTACCCTGAAAGTTTCAGCCGGATAACTAATCGTGCTTGAAATTTGACTTGCAAGATTCCACCCGTAACGACAGACAGACAAACAAGAAAGTGACTTAAAAAAACGTTGTAAACAAAATAGTACTGCAGAGATCAGACAATGTAATTGAGCGGCACTCTCGCGGCAGTCTGCGAGCTGCCGCCGAACTTGAAGTCATACATTTAGTGACTAAGATTTATCTATTCTGTGATATAGGTACCTTTACCTACCTACTACTTACATGTTTTTGTATTTACTAACGTTGAATTAATAGATTTTATTTTCCCACGGTTTTTTCCCTTTATAGGTACACTTGGTGGAGCCACCTGATTTCTTAGTCTCAAGAGCACTATGTAACCCAAGCAGATATTACTTTTCCATTAAACTGATGAATGTTTCCGTAGTGACGAAGCACTCTCTTTATATGGTCTCGTGTTGTCGATACAAGAACATCGACTAACCTTTTCTGGTATACCTAAAGCTTCAAATGAATTCACAAAATGGTGAGGACGAGCTCTGAACAAAATATTCTTAAAGCATTGCGAACACACGTGCACCAAACACTTTGTGTTCGTTCGCTGAAGCATCGATGAACAGCATTCGTTCGGCTCAAACACTTACATACAGTCAGTCTATTAAAAATAACAGTCATCATCATCATCAGCCCATTACGTTGCCACTGCTGGGACACAGGCCTTCTCTCATAGAGAGAGAGTATGAGCCATAATCTACCACGCTGGCCAGTGCGGGTTGGATGTCACACGTCCTTGAATTTTCGTAATAAATTTTAGGTTGCCGGTTTCCTCACGATGTTTTTTTTACTTGATGTTTCACCGTGTTTAGAGCGAGTGTTAAATCCGACCATAACTGAAAATCAGTGGTGCGAGGCCAGCGGGATCAAACTTGGGTGCGTCGGATCGAAAGTTGCACATGCTTCCACTAAGCCACACTTGCTCATAACAGTAATATTTTGATAGACTTACTTCATATAACCACATGTGCAAACGAGCAAATACTCGCTCTCAACTGGAACATCCGCAGAGAAAGCAGCTTATCGTGTGATCCTTAGTATAGGGCGGGCGCACATGGCGTCATTTTGCAGCAATACACGTGCATAAAACGCTAAACCGAGTTAATTGTGAACCAAACTCATCGTAACTTATACCTGTTCTAACCATCCAAAGGTTGATAAGACCGCCCATTGTACATCAAAACTATGATGTAATTTGTGACTTTTAGTTTATTTTTCATAATTGTGTCTATGGTGTACAATAAAGTGTTATTGTGTTGTATTGTAACTGAATCTTATTTGTCGCGCTGCCGTATGGCGCTGTACGAAAAAGCCATTTGCTGAAGCCCTTAAGGTCAGGGTGATTGTTTCTCCGAAGCCGAGAAATGTGATATGCTAATTTGCCATGATAATGGCTACGGCGGTCACGTATCCCGTAACACGGCCGTGCGAGCAAAGTTTGTTTTGGACTTGTTGGATCGTATGTACATTCCTTTAACTGGGTAATCGGATAGTATGAGGTCGTTTGGGTCAGTATGTGTATTTTTTAGTTAGTTGCGGAATATATTTAAGATACAAATTAAACCAATAAGCGAACAGAATTTTCCATATTTTTATTTATGCTTTTATCAGCGACGTAAATTGTTTGACACTAGTATCAAAGAATACTAACTATTATTTACGTAAAGAAGCGACACTCCCACCCCCGCGCCAATTTGTCGTCACCCGCAACGTAGGAGTAAAATTCTGAGTAATGTCGTGCTTGCGTCACTCAGTTGTCACCACTCAACTTCAACTTTAACTTCTTATATATGGCTCCTGCGTTGTCACCGCTCGCTGCGAATGACTAATGAGTGAGATTCAAATGTTTATTTTATATGTGCGTTATTGATGTTATTTGAGGTTGTTATGACCTTTTTGAATGACGACGACGACCTGCTTTACAGAGTTAGAGCAAGCATGCCGGCTGACTATTTGACTTTGACATATGGACGAAACACATTGAGAAAAAAAAGACTGCGGAGAACGGCTGAAGACGGTGGAGCTGACCAGGACCTGACCTTTTCTGTACTCAAATTGAAGTCCGGGTGCAGAAAAGAAATGCGGAGACTCAACCATTACTTCAGAAATACGCCCAATAGAGAAGAAAGCACCAAGAAACTCTGCGAGGATTTCTCTTTTTTCAACTATTTTAAAAAGATATACATATCTAAATAAAAAAAATATAAAAATATACATATTAAATGATATATATATATATCATTTAATGGATGTATATGTATATTATGTAATGTATATTATATATATATCATTTAATCATTTAACGGTGGCAAGGGACCGGCGTATGACATATATATATCATACGCCGGTCCCTTGCCACCGTCAACGTGCCAAGTCTACTTGAGCCGACTGGTATTGCAAGAGACGATGGCAAGACACCGGACGGCATGAGTTTGATTGATGATGAAACGGAGATGGGCCGGGTGCTGGTATAGGATGCAACCTGTTCAGACACGCTGGCCCCTTCCCATCTACTTGGAACCAACAACAGAGCTGATGCGGCTTGTGAAGCGGCTGAAAAAACTAAAGCACACAAATACAGGGGTCTAGGCTCCGAATATGATTTTGTACCATTCGGTGTCGAGACCCTTGGTCCGTGGGGTCCTAGCGCTATAAAGCTTTTTAAAGAAATAGCAAAAAGGTTAGTTAGTCGACATCACAGGAGACCGAAGAGCTGGCAGCTACCTCGGACAAAGAATTAGTCTAGCTATTCAAAGAGGGGACGCTGCCAGTATCTTCGGAACCTTGCCTAAAGGGACTCCTTTCAATAATATATTTTAGTATTATATTTTTTAAGGATTTTAGTTTTAGTTTCATGTTATTAATTGGTATTATAATTTAGATGTATAATATATATTTTAAAATGTCTCAAAATATAACAATGAACAATGAGGTAAAAAGTAAAATTAGCAGAATATCAAACAAGAAGTTATCTCATGTAATATATGTAAAACTTCTATGGGAGGAACATTACTAGATAATTTAGCTATACAAGTTCAAAAAGAATTAACCATTGACTCCATACTCGTATACTGACAATGTCAATTTCTTATGGATAAAAGACTGTGAACAACGGCACAGAGTATTATACTTACACTTAAATATTATAAATGCAAGTTTGTATGTACGTGTGTTTGTGTGTTAGTGAGTTTGTTACTTCTTCACGCTGTAACAGCTCAACGAATTTAAGAGAAACTCAGAATAGAGATAGCAATAATTGATAAACCCATAATTAAAACCCTGGATTAACGCATATGCTTCTTTTTAAACCGGGAAACCTCGAGTGAAGCCGCGGGGCGCAGCTAGTTATTTTAGAATATGTACCTGCTTTGTGACAATGAGCAGTTTAGTATACCCACTGACCTCCGACCAAGTTAGCCTTTAGCGTTTAACCTAAAGACTAACTTGGTCGTTGGGCTTTACTTGGAATTCTATACCTACAACTGAATATACTGAATAATCACAATTCGGCTTTAGCAAGTTTGTAATTTCAAAGCAGTTTCAGAAATAACTGATCCTGTTCCAAAGCTTCCTCGCACTTAAAATATTGAGATAAAATACCTAATAACTATACCTGCTATGCAATTTTCATCATCATCATCATCATCATCTTCATCATCATCAGCCTATCACGTTCCCACTGCTGGCACGGACATTCTCTCATTTTGTATGGGCCAGTTGTTGTCCACCACGCTGGCCCAGTGCGGATTGGTAGATGTCACATGTCCTTGAATTTTTGTAATTAATTGACATAGACAGAGCGAGTGATAAATCTGACATAAGAAAGTCAGTGGTGCGGGGCCAGCGGGATTCAAACTTGGGTGCGTCGGATCGAAAGTCACACATGCCAAACCGAGCCACACTCGCTCTATGCAATTTTGTAATTAGGAAAATGCGAAATTCTTTCGCCATAACAGGAAAAGTGCAGGCCATGGTGAAGCTGAAGGGCCAGCATAAATGTTAAGATAATAAATACAACTTTATGTTTATGCTATAAAATATAATAAATATTTTATTACGTGTTCACGTTTTTTTGATCAACAAGACAAAAGGTTCAATTACAGTCTTTATAAGATATAAACTTAATCGTCAATAGAATAAGATAGGTCTAACTAAAACTAATCCTGGCTCAGCGAACTGAAGCAAGTAGCCTCCTACCCTGGCAGCGCCATTTCAACTTGTAGTGCTACGAAATCTCTTTGCCAACTATTGTCAGAGAACTTACTTAACTTCAAACTAAATACCTAGGTAGTTTAATAATTAATTGTATTTTAATGCAATGAGGCAATGCTGGCAGCATCATCTTTGGGGCTGCTGATGGTGCTCTGTGTAAAATAAAACTGCAGATTTTTATCGATATGTTTTAATAGACATCGCAACTAGTAGCTATCGCGCGGTGCTCTAAATGGAATAGATAGAAGTCGCAAAAAAAGTAAAAAAAGAATTTAGAAAAAGAATTTTCTAATAGTTAAAAAATAAACTTTTTTAGAAATACGAGAATCGTAGACCTGCTTTTGTTTTTATATCGAAGATTTCCTTCGCTAACGGTCCGTTCTGCTCCGCATATCTTCGGTAGACAGGTATCATAAAGATACATATCTAATTCAGGAGAAGCCTTGTTCATCCCGGCAATTTCAATAAAAACTGACACAAATAAAATAAACTTTAAAGCTAGTAATTAGCCATTTATTTTCCTTTTTCCGAATTGAATGAGGCTTGTCTAATTTAATAAGATGTCTGGGGTACAATTGGAAACACAAACTTTTGGAGCCGTATAAATCTTTGTAAGATACGGTGAAGTTACGGTAGATAGATAAATAAGCAGAAGAATAACTTCACGCAATAAGTTAATAATGTTATAAAATCTCAACAGTCTGAAGTTTTGATTATAGCTACCTACTTAATAATGCAATATTGTATGTCTCTATTTATTTCGCAGGAAAGCCCTTATTTACACGACGACGCGAGGTGACCGTAAAAAAATAATAATCAGTAAAGGAAATATAAAAAGAAGTCGTGCGTATTTTTATTCGCATTGTTTACAGCGTCATCACATCAAATAAAAATCGCGACTTATTTTCATTGTTCTCCAAGCGAGGGTAGGCTAGGGTTTATTTTGCGAAATGATATTGCTGTATTAAATCGTGAAGCGCAACTCAAACCGAAGTTGCTAATGACACGACACATTCCCAAACAAAATTTGTTGCTTGGTCCATACATGTAAAATGGTGAGTATTAAGTTTTGCTGCATCATAGTCGGCAATGGTAGGAATTTAAATTCTCATCTGTCTCATTGATGTGGAGCTTGGTGAGGCAGTTGGGAATACCTATATCCATATTTTGATTCATCATCGACCCGCTATTACTACGAGGACGCGGACCTTCTCTGAGAGTCATAATTTCCCCATCATAAACACTATTAGTAGGGTTTGATGGATGTTACACATGTATTTCGTTATTCTGAGACATGCCAGTTTCCTCATGATGGTTTCTTCACCGATTTGATCGAGTGTTAGATCGGGCATGCGGAACTTGAACTCCGGAGTTCCCGCTTGACTACCTAATATTGCCGGAAATACAATATTATTATTTATACGTCGTTTGTCTGTTTTGTAGCCCCTACAATATTTCACAACGAAAACACGGCGGTGTGATTTAGAAGCGGCTTGTTTAATTTATGTACTTGAGTTACTACTTCTATTTATATTGCGTAAAGGACAGACCTAAATTATGCAAATAAGAGGAGTAAGGTACAGTTTTGAAGTATTGACGAAAACTGATTTGTCCCTTTCCATATATTATGTAGACCCGAAAGATAAAAAGGGAATATGCAATTCATATAGGTGTACGTAGAATATGGTCTAGGGGTGGCTTAATACAGGGCGGTTTTACTTTTACGACGACGCACCGAGCACGGTTTTATGAATGCGAGCAGACAGAATACTCGTAGTTGGAGAAGTGGAGAAGTTGTTATGTAGGAGCACATTTGGCATGTAATACCCCAGAGTCAGTTAATCAGTCGTCAAAACGACTGATTAATGAGACGAGCAAGTCGTCGTAAGCTTGTTTGGGCAAGCGTGGCGCTTGCCCATGCTACCTGATGGAAAGTGACGACGCGATCGAAGATGCTTGCCTAGAAGATACGGTAGATTTACTCGAAACTTGAAGACACCTAGATTATAAGAATCGGGAAACAAAGACACTGGTAAGTTCCATTCCTTAGATGGTATATATTGGTGCAATAAATTGCGTTTAATTCCATATACTTTCGTATACGTACTGTTAGACGGAGTTCGGAGTCTAGGTTTAAAAAAATCAATTTTCAATAAACTGAAATTATATTGAAAATTACTTGAAATTAGAATTATAATTGGTTTTTAGAAAAAAACAAAAACCGACTTCAATGTATCTTCGAAGTCCAAGGTCACATATCGATGAAATTTATATGGGACCACTTCGTAGCTATACTGAACCCGACGCAAAAAGAATTTTTCAAATCGGTTCATAAATGACGGAGTTATGAGGTAAAAACATAAAAAAAAAAATACAATCGAACGGAGAACCTTCTCCTTTTTTGAAATTCGGTCAATAAACCAGCGCGGATGCAAAATGGAACCGTACTGAGGTATGTAAGTAGGTAATCTGTGGGAACAAAATAAAGCTGACTTGCAGTTAAGGGATGATCACTAAGAAAGGTAAGGGAGTTTAGATGGGCAAGCCGGGTGTAACAGTACGTAATCGTGCAACTGTCTCACATCTGAGTGTTCGTGATGTCACGGTCATAGGTTCCGACTGAAAACCAGTACTAAGGTATTTATTACCTTAATTTTATGCTGAGTCGGAACCTTTTCCTGACATCGCGCAACGCTTCATTATACTATAATTATATTATGTATTTATTATATGTTACATGTGTTATCCTTTTCCGGTATATGTATAGTATAGTATTATTTGTTATGTGTATTATAGTTTAATGTAATGTTGCGTGTAGCTGTCTGGAATAAATGTATTTTCTTTCTTTCTTTCTTTTATCTGAAACAGCTACTCGTAATTAACAAAGTGATTGAAGTAGCGTGACTGAAATAGATTGAACTGAAACCCTACGTATCAAAAAGCGTAGAGCCAATAGAGAATTCCCTCTTATAAAATGGCCGGGACAATGCGCGGTATGACGAGAATATGGAATGAACAGAATTGAATATCGGAGAGCACTCTGTCTACGTCCTGCGACGTTGAGTTGAGTAGATAGGTACGTATAACGCAATATTGTTGAGCGTAAACGAGTTTTCTAAAAATAGATTTCTAAACCGACTGCAGTAAAAAAAGAAGGTCCTTAATTTTTAAGCTATTGCATAGCTTCTATCGCGGGCCTTAGCGTGGAGACCGAATCCAGAAATTCCGTAACGAAAATAACCTAACACCCCCCACTCCGAATGCTATGCAATAGCTTTACCGCGGCAGTCTCCGAGTGCCACACGCCTTTTTTTTTTATATTTGTACCTCAGACCTCCGTCATTTGTAAACTGATTTGGATAATTCCTTAAATTTGGTTCAATATAAATTTCATCGATATTCAACTTTCGACTTCGAAGATACGTTATAGTTGGTTTATTATAAAATGTATTATATTTTGAAAAACTTGCATCTAGATTAATTTTTTGAATGATTGATACTTGTAACGCAATTAATTTCATCAGCTTATAAATGTCGGAGTTCTGAGGTAACAAACATAAAAAATATTACAATCGAATTGAGAACCTCTTTTTTATGTCGGTTAATAAATGACCGTAAAATCGATTTATTCTATAGCATGGACTCAATACATTTCGGAAAAATGTCGTATTCAATTCCACCCTGTATAGCTGTCGAATTGTATTCAATTTAATTTAAACATAACAGTTTAACTCAAAGGTTTAACATTTAATAGGGTACTGTAGCTATATAGTTTTGACGACATAGTTACGGGATTGTTTCGTAAAGTTACTCCATATCTATTTAAAACTAGCTGCGCCTCGGGGTTTCTCCCGCGCGAGAAATCATATTCAGTCTTTCCCGAATTACCCAATTTTCTGGGCAACTTTTCCAATTTTATTTCCATAAAATCCTAAATCTGACTGAAGTGAAGTGAGTGATGAGACGAGCAAGTCGTTCGCCTGATGGTAAGTGCCACGCCTGCCCATAACAGTGGCAGTGCCACCCAGAACTCTTATACCATAAAGAGCACTGCGTAGCACTGCATGGTGCTCATCACCCCGAGACATCGATATTAAGTTAGTCTCATATGCCCAGTTATATAGTTGACCTGAAAGACGTTGTACTGTCCAAATTAAAAATAAAAACAAAGAGGTTTGAATCAGTTGGGTGTCGTAGCAAAGAGGTATGAATCAGTTTGTGTTTTTGTTCGCTTCAATTCAAATCGGAATTCAATTAAATATCAAAATCCTATAGAAAAAAGGCGTTCGGATTTTCTAGAATTTGAAAATTTTACGAGAATCTTTTCAATTATATTTTTACATAAATATCTAATTCGGACTATTACGAACATTTTAAAACATAAAATCGATCCAGCTGTTCTTCGCTTGCGCTTACTAACGAACAACATTTCATTTTTATTTAGGTGTAGGTATAGATTTACATACCTACATTAACATTCGGTACGTAATATAGCAACGGTAACCTAATTTAGCTTCATCACTGAGCTTTCCTCTTCGTCTACATTTCGCTTTTTATTTTATTTGCAAAAAGATATTTGACTAACCTCCAGCTGTCCCTACCGTACCTAATTTACGTATCGCTACTACCTTGGCGAGCGGGAGAGCGAGTGTGGCTTAGTGGGAGCACGTGCGATTTTCGATCCGACGCACCCGAGTTCGAATCCCGCTGACCCCGCACTACTGTCTTTCTTAAGCTATGTGCGGATTTGACACTTGCTCTAAAAACGGTGAAGGAAAACATCGTGAGGTAACCGGCATGTTCAAGCTTTAATCACATAAATTCAAGGCCAAGTGACATCCACCAACACGCACTGGGCCACTGGATTATGGCCCATACTCTCTCTACGAGAGAAGGCCCGTGTCCCAGCAGTGGGAACGTGATGAGCTGTTGATGATGATGATGATGATGATGACTACCTTGGTCCTTGTATATGTAGGTACTTACCTACAAAAATATAATTTCATTTACTTTATATTTTGACCTCGGAATATCATAATGCCCAGTAATTTTACTGTCTACAATGCCCTTCAAACCGGAACATGTGACTACTGCTTGGTGGCGGCATAATTAGAAAAGCGGTGGTACAGGAGAAATGGAGAATCCACCATCCATTTCTCTAAGTAGTACCAACCCAGACAGCTTCTCGCATACAATAAATCTACCACCTAGTAATCCACCTGTGTTTCGGTTTGAAGGGCATAGTAACCATCGAAATTATTGTGCTATGTGACTGATAGACCTAGGGTGATTGCACAGTGCAGTGCCGCGCAGGATTTGTGAAATGAAGTTCTGGGTGGTGCTGCAACTGTTATGGGTAAGCGTGTGCTTACCATCAGGTGAAAGACTTGCTCGTCCCGGAACACAATTAACTTAAAAACGAGAATCCATAGTCTATTATAAATAATACTTTACTGGTGGTAGGTTTCGCGTATGCGTGGGTACCACCGCTTTGACATTTATTCAACCGCCAAGCAGTAGTGCGCGAGCATTACTGTATTCCGTTTTGAAGGGCATTGTAGCCAGCAAATTTACTGGGCATTATGAGACTCAACAGCTAATTGTCTCAGGGTGACGAGCGCAGTGCAGCGCCACGCAGGATTTTGCAAAACAAAGTTCTGGGTGGTGCTGTTATTGTTATGGGCTGGCGTGTATTGCTGACCATCAGGCAAACGACCAGCTTGTCTCGTCATTCAGTTACATAAAAAAATGCTGAAATCCACGTTTTGATAGAATTAGAATGCATTGTCATCGTGTTGAGCTACCTGAAAGTTTCAGCCGGATAGCTAATCGGAAAGTGCTTTAAATTTGAGTTGCATGACTCCACCCGGAACCATAAACAACAAACAAGAAAGTGACTTAATAAAAACGTGGTACCTAAAGATTAAAACAGTTATTTCGAACAAATTGGAACACTTATTTAGATTAAAAACCGGGCTTATTCGCACTACAAATCATTACTTCCAGTCGAGAAGAAAATTATATTAAGACTTACTTACCTATTTAGGTGAGAGGTACCTAAATTATTTAATTTTCTATCTCATAGCGTAATTGTAAGCTGAAATTATTTCGTCTAGACCAAGTTTATTAATCTGTACATCGCAGATGCCGAGCAATTTAGGCTGAATGTACTAAGAATTTATGAACGGCTGTTCTCATTCGACTACGATTTGGTTTACAGAAAATATCCATTAGAAAACGTTCCGCATTTCAGAATAATAACCGCTGTCCATTATGCAAAGTTTGCGTGTTTAGATTACATTATAATTCCGACCGGATAATGTATCCGGATCTTAATATGTTTAACATAGCAATAAGAAATAAAAAAAGGTCTTGTCCACATACGTAAGACCAAAACACACAAAAATAGTGAGTCCACACTATTTTTGTGTGTTTTGGTCTTACGTATGTGGACAAGACCTTTTTTTATTTCTTATTGCTGAGTCCACACTATTTTTGTGTGTTTTGGTCTTACGTATGTGGACAAGACCTTTTTTATTTCTTATTTTATAATAACTATTGTAACACGTGATCGCCACCGTTCATGTCTTTATATGTTATTCCTCTCCATCCACGGTTGTCTGGAAGAGATCGCTTTAAGCGATAAGACCGCCCTTTGTGACACTTATATTGTTAAGTTTGTCTTAAGCTGTTACTGTTTCTGTATTGTGGTGTTACCAATAAGAGTTATTCATCATCATTAAGACCTAGGATTTCTGATCGGGAGGTTATGGGATATGAGAATTCATTTGGGTGAAAAGCGCAATTCAATGCAACACAATTATAATATACGACACCCAAGACAAACACTGACTGACTGTTTAAGGTTTATAAGGTGTTAGTAATATAAGAAAAGTTATAAAATTTATATATATAAATTTAAAAAAAAATACTGATTGCGGAAATGCGACGAAATACGAGTATGATTCCGGAACCGCTAATCGGCGGCAGCAACAGGCGATAGCGACCATAAAAAATGTGGGTGTCCCTCTGAAATTCGACAGTTCTTTATTTCGACACGACACTTACTTCCAAAAAATATAGTTCAACAAGTCATTGTTTTGACTGAACATTATTCAACAGAAATTATTCCGACAACACAAACATTCAATTTACTTTCTGGCGCTTCGCCGGCCGCTGCCGCGGCACGCTCGCTTCGGTCGCTCGGTTCGCGCAATGTGTGGTCACTGCTCTCACATAAACTAATCTAGTCTTAGAGGCCGTTTGTGTTGTCGAAGTATTTTCTGTCGAACTTGTCGAATTATGTTCAGTCGAAACAGAGACTTGTCGAACTATATTTTTTAGAAGTAAGTGTCGTATTGAAATAATGAACTGTCGAAGTTCAGAGGGATACCGAGAAAATGCATAACAGTCAGTAGTACCTATCACTTGTATTTTGCGAGAGATGTAGCTGATCTGACGCCTGTCGCAGTCGATTTAGAAAGATTTCCATCATGTTCAATTCAATTCGTCACCCCCGCAAATGCTTCGTAGCTGAGGCTGTCAAAGTTCAAACTCTGCCCAATTGTTGAGGCAAGCCTAACGCTGTCTAGGTAATATACTCGCACCTACATCGTGACAGTTGTAAGTATAAACTTTATTAGCGACCCGCGCCGGCTTCGCACGGATGCAATTTACTAATGTGGTGTAATTTTTTTGACAACTTGATTACAAAGTATAGAACTTTCCCTGCTATCAGGCCTAGCGCACTCCGCACTGTAGGTACGAAGCTACAAGTACATAGCCGGACACCGACGGCGGGTCGCGCGTCGTTACACGTGCCGCGTCAGAAGAGATAAGAGCTATGCGATAGAAAGAGAGGCGCTCTGTAGGTTAATATGACTGGTAGGTACGCAGCGCTATGCGAGCTGAATTGAATTTTATTGCGTCATAGCAAGAGTCGCTATTTGTTTAAATTTCTTTGCGTAGTGATGCTTCTGTCCCTTAATATTCTGTGCTGCTATACAAAAACTTACTTAGAATATATTGTACATATTAATCTTCCGTAAAAAAATCTTTAAATGCCAATAAAAACTGTATCAAAATCCGTTGCGTGATTTAGAAGAAGTAAGCGTAGAAACAGAAATGTGGATGTGAAAAGCGACATTTTTTGCTATTGAAAGAAGGAGAGTTAACAAACCTATGTAATAATTGCAAGGCTTAGTTTTATTTTAGGCATCTCATATGTTTACCTTCGGTTTATATGTCCCATTAGAAAATATCCTAATTTCAGCATAAAGCCGGATGTCCATTATGCAAAGATCGCGTGTTTGGATAACATTATAATTCCGGCCCACATTCCGGCCCGAGAGATAATGTATCCGGATTTTAAAGATGTCACAGTGTAAACAATGACAGTGAGTAATGTTGAGGATGTTTGGAACTAAGTGAAGCAAAAGTGGAAATAAAACTAGAGCTTTTAAATGAATTTGTTGTAAAAAGCTTTTCAACATGTATTGCATAGTTGAAATGTATGTATTTGTAGTTTAGCGTATCTTGAGATTTATTCATTTTTCTTTCTTTCTTTTTTGGCACAAATACACCTATGTATTTCTATTCTATTCTATGACGGCAATAATCGTAAAGTATCTATCTAATGATCTTTACATTGTTTATGTTCACAAATTGACTTTAATACCATAGTATTATATTTGAAGGTATGAAATTTTAACCATCGATATAATTATATATGTACTACGCACATGTCTATGATTTTAAGGAGTCTTTATTTATTTGTAGTATTTCTATTTTTTTTAGAAAACTGTACCTTAATCCGCGAATGTATCTTCTCGCTCCAAATTGTTTGTCAAACCATACCTAGAGCAGCGTTAAAGACTCACCACTCACACCGATTAATATACCTCTGCTGCTTTTTAGGGTTTCGCACATAAAAAGAAAAAAGAACCCTTATAGTCACTTTGTTGTCCCCGTCTGTCTGTCTGTATGTCTGTTAAGACCCTTCTTCTCAAGAACGTAGAGGTATCAAGTTAAAAAATACAGCCATTTACTCCGCATATTTTGACACTTGCAAGGGAATCAGAACCTTTAATGGGGCAATTCCCGTTGACCTATAATCATGAAATTTGGCAGGATACATGATCTCACAGCACAAATAAAGGAAAGAATACGCAGTAAAATTATATCACATATAAAAACATATTTTTGCCATTACGAACTTACATTTGCCGTTGGAGATTTGACCATGACGTATATCGATGTATGGGAGAATTAAGGAAGGAAGGAAGGCGGAGCGTAGGATGGCCCTCCCATAAAGTGGACCGACGACCTGGTGAGAGTCACGGGAAGACACTGGATGCATACAGCGAGCAACCGCTCCTTGTGGCGATCTATGGGGAAGCCATGTTCAGCAGTGGACGTCTTCCGGCTGATGATGATTATGATGATGAATGTTCGGTGAAACAAGTTTGTATGGAACCCTCGGTGCGTGAGTCAGACTCGCATTTGTCCGGTATTTGTAATGATGATACACTGGCTAGTATTCTGTGCCGTTCTCTGGGCTATTGTGCCGCGAGCGCAGACGTGTTCGCCAACTGGCATGATTAGATCGGTTAGAGTACATTTGTTACTCCAGCGGGTGGGCCTCATTACCACTGTTTATTTAGATTTGATTTGGCCATTTTTTGCATATTTGCCAACCTCTCAGCGTCGAACTATAGTGGCACTGGGATCGATGACCGAAATCAAAGTAGTTAGTAGAAGATATAAAATTGTGAAAAAAATTATATAATGCCGAGGTTAGTTTGTAAATTGTACCTTCTATACGATGGGAGTAGCATGATCACGTCTGATCAAACTCCTTATATCTAATCATCATCAAAAAATCACTATCCGCGTCCTTATGTCTGTTTCTCAGCTTTCTTCTTCTAAACTACGCAACGGATTTTTTTACGGAAGGTTAATAATATGTACAATACATTCTGATTAAGTTTTTGTACAATAGGGAATCGGACAGTAATCGAGAAAAAATCTAAAATGTAGTTAGAACGAATGTTCGTCGAACCAGAAAGATCATTCAATCAATATTTTTGTGAAATAATACTGATTTATATTTTTAAATCCATAAATAAAATCTAATAATTCTGACATTTTTAATCTGTTCTTCATCTCAAACAAAACAACAATCACAGCGCAAGACGTCATTTGCAAATGCCGTGAGTCAAGCTTATGTTTATTTACGTTTTTGATTTTCATAAAATGTATTTTTGCTCATTTTTTCGTTCCATTACCACAATATCGTACCCAAACTTCACCAAACGTATTTAAATCTCTTTGCAAGTTTTATTTCGAAGAGTTTGTCGTTTTCTACCTACATAAATATGACGTCACAAATTTTGAGGTGACCTTTTGCGCGGCAATATTTGAAACATAATATTTAAACATAGTTTTAGGTACTTTTAGAGCGTTATTTAATTAAAATAGTATGTTTCATGGCTAGGTATATATAATATTTGTAGTTAATATAAAACACTTTCTGAAAAGTTGTCCGATCCCCTATTGAGAAAATTCCATGTTTTGTAATCTAGCCGTCAAAAAATTACACTACATTAGTAAATTGCGGTGTACTGCCGTTAGGGAAAAATGTTTTAGTCTTCCCAAAAAACTTATAGCTCTAGTTTCATTTCCCAAATAAATCTTTAGTATATTTACATTTCGCATTTTATTCACGTGTTCAAATTATCATTTGGCATCATTTTACTTTGTTAAATGTTTAACATAATATGTTTGTACATCTGTGCCACACATGACTAGTTCAGGGCAAAGCGATCGTCGTCGAGCGATGCGAGGAGGAGTGTTAAGTTATTGGTGCACCACTACGCGCGAGCCGAGCGAGCGAAGCGAGCGTGCCGCAGCAGCGGCCGCCGATGCGCCAGAAGAAGAATAAGCCTAAAAAGATAACTTGCCAAAAAAGAGTTTTGCTAACTGATAAATTGCGATAAGTTGATTTGACAAATATTTTATTGCCAAATGAAAATTTGCTTAAAATAGATTGCCATGATATTTAGGGAAAAGTTTTTGGCCTATACTAGTACCTAAACCGTAAATTGCATCCGTGAAAAGCTGGGGCAGATCGCTAGTTAAAGATTAAAAAAGAGATGTCATCCGAGATCGTTTGGATAATGCTTGGGTGGGATTTAAGTATCTATTCTGTGGGAGGAAGTGGGACACAGAAAAACACTTGATGTATAAAAACTACTGTTTTCTAGGGTCCTCAAACTGTAGTCTACAAGTGGCCATCTGTGACACATTGTATGTAGGTAGTACCACGGTACCCATACGAGAAGTGACAAGAAACTGAATGTACGTCACCAAAATAGATAGCCGGGAAAAATAGATTACGGATAGAGAAATAGAACTCCCGGCGAGTTCGCCACGTTCCTTCAATACCGTACGCTTGCACTCAATCGCCGCTAGTGAGGCCTGACATTCCGTTTTAGTGGATATATCATTCTGTATTCTGCTAGTGACAGTACAAAAGCAGCCAGGAGTTCGTGACGTGTTCGCTGCGAGTGCGCCACGTGTTCGCTGCGTGTGCGCGACGTGTTCGCCACGAGAGCGCAGCGTGTTTGCCGCGAATGCGCAGCGTTTTTTCCGCGTAAACGCTCGTAGTGATTAAGGCTCTAAGAGATAAAAAATGGGTGTCGGGCAAGAGAATCACGACACAAGTAGGTATACGTTTTATCAAACAAAAAAACCGACTTCAATGTATCTTCGAAGTCCAAGGTCAAATATCGATGAAATTTGTATGGGACCACTTCGTAGCTATATTAAACCCAACGCAAAAAGAATTTTCGATAACGCTTTATTGTCACACAACAACATGAAATAATTACGAAACAATACTTAAAGCTTAAGTGTTACAATGGGCGGTCTTAACGCGTATAGCGATCTCTTCCAGACAACCTTTGGAGCTCTGAGGTAAAAAACATAAATTAAAAAAAAATACAATCGAGTAGAGAACCTTCTCCTTTTGAAGTCGGTTAAAATCAATTTTGTAGTATCACCTCTCATATTTAAAGGTATATTATCAATATAATGGCGATGGTCGTGTACTCTGCTTGTCTTTTTTTCATAAAAAAGTCGTAACTAGTTACGAATGTTCCACAAAGTTGTTCAGTTCAGAGGTCAACATTCTACATTCAATATAATAAATGATAACAATAATGTGGCAAAGTTGAGCCAACATGAAGTTGGCTGTTTACGACTTTTGCTAAGCCTAAAGTTATAGAGCCCTGAATAAAAAGCTTGCGTGTCAACGTAAAAATGGCGTAACTTTTTAAATTCTCGGGTCATTAGGCAACAGTAATTCGAGTAACCGTCAGGACTTTTTCAGGATGGAAGAGCAGGTTTTTTAATATAATAACGGTATTTTAATGATAAAATACAAAATATATATTGTTATGTCAATAATTAATCCTCCATTTTATTATAAGTATGTACAAAGTAAACATTTTTTTTTATGTTTTATACATGTATAGTCCAGTTAGACCGTACATTAAAGTGTAGTTGAGGATTAAGTAGTAGTTGTAGTAGTAAGTAGTTGTGGAGTGCTGAAGAAAGTGGAAAACACCCGCGAAGCCAAATAATTTCACTTTTATTGGCCGAAGTAAAAATATAGTTATAAGTAGGTACAAAGGTTAGCTGACAATTCACATTCAGCGCGACATGCGTGGATCGTTCGGCGATCGTAATAGCACTCGATATAATTTGTTTCAGAAGGTAAAAGTGTGTGGCAATATGTAGGTCATCACAGAATAGCTTTAAATTACTAATAATGTTCGTAGAACCGTACAATACCATCTTAAGTTTATTTGAGAAGTCAAAATGAGGTTTAATGATATATTTGTATATGTTTGGTACATATGTACGATAGATACTTACCTATCCTCGGACGGAACCAGCCGTAAAAACGGTTGTTACTCATTATTATTTATGCTAGTAAGTTTACACAGCGCCCTTGCCATAATTCCGCATTTTCCCTTCCTTCCTAATTTGTTATTCCAACTATTGGCATAATGTCAGTTACGCCTAACTAACTTATATTTGAGACCTAATAAATTACCGAGACCGAGAGGTATCGGTTTCAAAGAGATGGAACGTAATGTACTTAAAAGTTTGAATAGGCGCATAGAATACCTGAAGTACCTACTAAATAGTAGGGGTGAAGGTGACCTACTACGATTACCTTCTAGAAGCTGTATGATGGTAGAAGTCACGTATAGAACTGGACTTTACAAAGTCCTGTGCGGCACAAAACTGTTCTCGGCACGAGACATAGCTTTCAAGTCAAAAGTTCGTGGAGAAATTGCCGTAGGTGTACCTTCTAGAGCAGATTAATTTACCTTTTAATAAAATTTCCGGCGATTCATAGCTAGTACTCAATAAGAATTGTTGAGCTTTAGAATGCCCTTGTAATCCGTATTATTCCGTAAAACTATTTTATAAAATTTTGATTCTATTTCACTTCTTTTCTTATTTCAAATTTCAGATCGAGCGACTGTGGCTAAGTGGGAGCGAGTGTGGCTCAGTGGGAGCACATGCGACTTTCGATCCGACGCACCCGAGTTCGAATCCCGCTGACCCCGCACCACTGACTTTCTTAGGTTATGTGTGGATTTAACACTCGCTCTAAAAACGGTGAAGGAAAACATCGTGAGGAAACCGGCATGTCCCCAAGAATTTATCACAAAAAGTCAAGGACATGTGACATCCACCAACCCGCACTGGGTCAGCGTGGTAGATTATGGCCCACTCTCTCTCTCTATGAGATAAGGCCCGTGTCCCAGCAGTGGGAACGTGATGGGCTGATGATGATGATGATGATGATGATGATGATGATGAATTTCAGATCAACTTTCAGCATATTCATGCTAGAGGCACAATATAAATGTTTGAAATACCCTATTTTTATTTCGATGCATCTATATAAAAATGCCCTATCTATATAAAAATGTTATAGACAGTATAAATAGAAAGAAATCTGACGTAAGTAAGTATATCACATTTGTATAAGTTAGCAAAGACAAGGATACGCCGTCTTTGAAACAAACAATTTATAAAGTTTCAGATAAGAAGATTCAAAGACAAAAGTTCACTGAGAGCAACATTTCAAGATAGTAGGTACAATAAAAGATAATAATTACTACGTTTTAGGTACGCACAACTTGAGATTATTTCGCTTCGTATTGAACTAAATGAATTTGGATATGCGAGCCACTTAAAAAGTAAACATCCCGGCTCTATCTACATATTAATTTAGCGTTGAAGCGAAGTCTGATCGCCGAGGCCGAAACCGGCCAGGATGAATATATTATATATATATATATATTAAATGAATTTACTTAGGTACATATATAGCACTAGGTTAAAAGCTCCCACGCGGATAGATTCTTATAGCCTTATCACAGGCTATAAGAATTTATCCTAGCGATTTGTGAGCGCTTTTTCGCGACGAACTCACGGAGTGCTGAGAGTTCGCTGCATTCCTTCAATATTGTACACTCGCACTGAACCGTCGCTAGCGAGGCCTTACATACCGTTTTAGTGGATATACCATTCTATCAATCATTCCGTATTCTGTAGTCACTGTCCAAAAGACGCCGCGAGAACGGCGTAAATTCTTGAAGTGTTCGCCGCAAGCGTATTCGCTGCGAGTAAGCGTCGTGTTCGCCGCGATTGCGCAGCGAGTAATGCGGGTGGTGTAATAAGTGCTATAAGTGTTATGAGTCGGAATAGACGAGGACAATAATTTCAAGAAAAATGTAAACATTGACACGGGTGTGGAGCGAGATAATAATAAATAACGAAGAATGATAGATATCTGCTGCCTGCTCGTAAAAACTACCCACAGAAACTTCAATATTTGGCGTGGCCTTGACTATGCCATGACGCTTGCTGGGTGCGGAAATTTTAGGAACACAAAATAAAGGTACTGTGTACTCATAGCGGAAACATGTAATATTTCATGATTTGAGTCACAGAAATGTAAATTAAAATGTATTTAGATTTCTGTGTGCATATGTAAATGTAGGCAATATATACCTTACTAAATATAATATACCTTAAGATTTTAAATAATTAGGAAATAAAAAAAGAGAAGAAATAAAGGAACGATATATGAAGGATAGAAGAAATTTGGTTGTTCGAGCAGTTGGCTCGGTGGCCCAGTGGTTAAGGCGTCGGGACGGTTCCGAAGTCGCAAGTTGGATCCCTGCCCGAGCAATATCATTTTTCTTCTTCCTAATTATTTGAAATCTTGAAATTTTCTCCTAGCATGCGCTAATGCATTCAATATCAAAATAATATACCTTCGTTAAATATTGTCCTAAACTTATACCACCACTTACCATGGAAGTATAAAAATCTTTTAATTAGCATACTAACAACTCCTAAAACCGAGAACCCGTCTTAAAAACTTGCGAAGATGAATCAAATTACCTACAACAATTTACAAACCGGAATTCATCATTGTCAGAATACACAGAACTTGAACAACACGGATCCGTAATGCCTTCCAAAAATATAATCCTTACAAAGCATGTGAAAGTTTGTTTGTTCGCTGTGTGTTTGTACTCTTATTATGCTATAACTACCAAACCGATTCCAATGAATTTTTGCATGTAGATAGCTTATTTATCGGATTGAAACATGGTATGGTTTTGACTTGGAAAACTGCAACGTTTCCGTGCGTCAATGGGAAAACAGCAGGCAGAGCCACGGGCGGAAAGCTAGTCGTATTTTTTTTGCGTGCAAGCTTCGACATCAGTCACCTTCCATGTCAAAGTTAATAGCTTACACAGATGTGGTTATTCATTCATGATTATTCTAAAATAGCCGTGGGCAAAGCCATGTCGTATAGCCTGACGCAAAAGAGAACCGGCGTGCTTTTGTTGCTTTGCCTTTTCTACTATCCGGTTTCTGTCGTTTCGTTTAGCAGTGGCTTATGTTTTAGATGGTTTTCAGAAAGAAAATAGTTATATGATTATATGATTATAAATAGGTAAGCGATATTTTAATTGATAACTAGAGTTAATCATTTCAATCTAATTAGTTAATTTAGCCCTCGCACTTATCGGGGGCTGTCTTTGATTGTATCTTACTCAAAGACAGTCCCCAGTAAGTGTGACCACATATTTAATGTGTTACCATTGACTACCCTTCCAAAGGACCGGGTTTCCGGGACAAGGATATATGACCCGTGAGAAAGAGCGACATAATATTAAATAAATTATAAAATACTAGCTGCGCCCCGTGGTTCTACCCGCGGTTCCGAAAGAGAAAAAGTAACCTATGTGCTATTCCAAGTCCTAAAGTACCTACATACCAAATTTCATGAATATCGGTTTGGTAATTATTACGTGAAACAGTAACAAACATCCATACATTCAAACTTTCGCGTTTATAATATTAGTAAGGATTATTTTATTGTCATTTGGTCTTAGTCGTAGTTGTTTTTAGAGCGAGTGTGGCTCAGCGGGAACTCATGTGCCTTTCGATCAGACGCACCTGGGTTCGAATCCCGACTCGGCCCTGCACCAATGACTTATAGTTAAGTGCAGATTTTGCACGCTCGCTCTAAAACGGTGAAGGAAAAACATCATGATGAAACCCGCTTACGCGCTTTGGAGTGGTAGGCTCTGGCCGTGGTTGTAATACCACCCACCGAACAAATCCATGCCGTCAAGCGACCTAGTCGTGTTTCGGGATGATGTTCGGTGAACCATCGGGGAGACGGGTCTGAGCAGCCGCTCAACTGCCGTCTCTCTCTAGATCTATGTGCTCCATCTTAGGCCACACCATCGGTTCACATCAGGCGAGATAGTGGCCAAACATAGATCTATTAAGCGTAAAAAAAAAAACTCAAAAGAACTCGCCCCAAGTTTGTTTGATTTTACGATAAATTTACCCACAAAACTGTATTTAGATGTTTGAAGATATACCTATTTGTTTTTTATTAAGATATATTACTAAAGAATGAGTTCCGTCTTCGAACACGTGTCGGTATTAATTCTCTCAGGAAGATTATTCAATAGGTGCCTACTTAGAACGAATAAGGATGTGCTTATAAATAATACCACAGTGTAATTACTGTGGTATTATAATTCTATGTTGTACAATTAATTCTTTGCTAATAGGGACTATAGTAAATTGATCGAATTTTGCATTCCTGCTTCTGATATTGTTAATTTACGTAAGAACACATTTCTACATTATAAATACGTCTCGTATGCGGGAGGCAGTCTGGTAGGTAGGCTTTGCCAATTATTCTGCCACCAAGCAGTAGTGCGCAAGCATTACTGTGTCCCGGTTTAAAGGGGATTGTAGCATTTATTATTACTGGGCATATGAAACTTAATATCTGATGTCTTGAGGTGATGAGCGCAATGCAGTGCTACGGAATGCTTCTTATGATATTAGAAGTTCAAGGTGGTACTGCACTTGTTATAGGCAGCGTGGCGCTTACCATCAGGCAAAGGAGCGGCAGCAGAAGTAGCAGAGAGCCTCAAACGGAGGAAGTATGCATCTTTCGGCGAGGGATACAAATTTCTTCCATTTGGGGTTGAACTAGGTATAGGGCCGTTTGGGTCAACTCGGCCACCCCGTCGGGCAAGACTGGGTGCAGCAATGCTGCAGCCGGAGGCCCGGTATCCGGGCCATCTGCCGGGGTGAGTTGGTGAATGCTAGCGCGACCCCATCTCACCCCACCATGGCAGAAGACTGAGAACCGTGGGGTTTTAGTCAGTAGGTCGCCGAAAGGCGGAGTCTGACATAACCGAAGGGCCCGTGCCCGGAGGAATCCATGAGGATTTCCCCACGTAAAAAAAAAAAAAAATATAAGGTATAGGGCCGTGGGGAGCAAACGTGCAGCTTCAGTTCAAGGACCTGTCCAACGCCTGACAAATTAGTCTGGCTATTCAACGAGGTAACGTCGCCACCTTTCGGGCACCTTACGCAGACGGCGACCTAAATTATGTTTTTATCTTTAAATTTACTTTCTAATTTTTGTTTACATAAGATAGACCTTTGATCACCATCTCGCCATATGTTAAGCGATCATGTGGCCGAAGATGAAGCACGTAGATCTAGAAGATACCCAGATTGTAGTTATCAAGAAACAGAGAAGACATCAAGGAATTCCATTCCTTAGCAGTACACACTATAAACGAGGAACCAAAACGCCCTGTACGAATTGGCGGAATGTCTACTAAGTAATGTTTGGCCGATCTTCTACTCGTCCTGTGATGGAAGGAGTGGGTGGAATTAAGCCATGAAGCTCCTGTGCACATTTACCGAAATGTACCCTAATGTACCTAAAAGATTGACAAACATGCTGTTGTGCATTGCATGTTGTGGGTTAGCTTAGTCATTATCACTGTATATATTTGTAAATAATTGTAATATGTAAAAAATTGTATATTGTAAATAATTATAAATGTAAACGACGAAATAATTATGAAGCTATTTTTAGCAGAACCAACAAGTTCAGTAAAACTGTGGTTTTCGAAATCAAAATCGATTTTCCTGAACTTCAGCACCATCCATCATAAAATGTCAACCGGAAAATCGGGGCACGTCAGTTACCATCATACGGACAAATCCTCCGTACTATATGTACTTATAAACTCTATGATAACATACATATTTACCCTTGTAACTGGCTGAAATTAATAGGCAATTCGTAACACAAGTAAAGTTGTTTCAGTAGCTACTCTCATATGAAACTGTATCTAAGTGAGGCAGGCTGGGACGGCGTCATCCCTAGTTTTTGTTATCTCTATGGATGCTTGGGATATAGGAAACTTCGGGGTTTACTGGTATTTGCAGTGAGATGTATAATAGTACATTATGGTACTAGTGTGTAATGTTGGTGATTACCGCTGAGGCGCCATTGAGACCCAAGCCGTTAGGTGAGGATCTTAAGAGAGCCGAGGACGGTAATCATCAATACACACGTGTATCATAAGACATTTTTCAACACACTTATGAATAAAATAACAATAAAAACTCATTTTATTTATAATCAGTTTTCCTATGCGCGCGCATTGCGATCAGCCACAGACTAAAGGGATGAGGTTTTTTTTTTATTTTCCGCGAATAGGGTTTGCGCCTATTCTGCCACGTATAAAATGGGGAATTTAAAGTTTTCTTTTATTACAGAGAAAACAAAATTTATATTTGAGTGAAAGTTTTATTTATTAAACACGAGTTAAAATTATCTATTTAAATAAGTAGTTGCATGAAATGAGCAAGCAATAGGAACATTAATTTATTTGTTCTATTAAACACGATCTTTTTTTGAATAAAAACTTTTTTAAGAACAAAGCACGTCAACCAATAAAATTTTAAAAAAAAACTATAACTCACTAGTGAGTTATAGTTTTTTTTAGCAATAAAAAAGTCACAGTTTGATTATGGGTGTCATTCTGTGCCTAATTGCGGTGACCATAGAGTCACTTTATGAGCAAGTGTGTTGAAAAATATATTTATGCTTGTACTAAAATACACATTAAAATACATTATAAATTAATTTAACTTTAAATAGTAGCATATCTATAGGTAATATTATAAATATGGAAAAAAGGCAATTCTGTACATTGAAGATATTTCTTCAAAACCAACTGGGATCGACTATTTAGAGGGTACTAAACACAAATCTATGGTTTTTAGAATTTTTGTCTGTTTGTTTGTTTGTTACCTATAGACTCGAAAACTACTTAATGGATTTTAATGCGGTTTTATTTTATTTTATGCTTGTTAGTTTACAAAACAAATATTGAGATAATCATCATCATCATCATTATCATATATATAAAATTCTCGTGTCACAATGTTAGTTACCTTACTCCTCCGAAACGGCTTTACTGATTTTTACCAAATTTTATTTGCATATTCAGTAGGTCTGAGAACCGGCTACTATTTTTTTTTATGTTTTTATTTATACGACCACCGGCTGGGACTTGAACCCGCATCTCAATTTTCCCTCAGCGCGGGAAGTGCTCTGCCCAATAGAGCTACGGTGGTCACCAAGCCATAGCACTTCCGGCGCTGAGGAAAGATTGGAGGAAAGATTAGTTAATGTGAAGCATTAACTAATGCCAAGCAAAAAACTAAAAAAAAGAATAAAAACATAAATACGATAAGAAATAAGATGTATTTAGTATATTTTCAATATGTGTTTCCAAAGTAACGAACATAATAATAATCCGACTAATATTAATGCGAAAGTTTGTGAGGATGGATGGATGTTTGCTACTCAATGACATAAAACTACTAAACGGATTATAATTGGAAAGGGAAACCACGGGTGAATAGTAAAATAAGTGTGCAGTGCCTAATAAAATATTGATTTATTTTATTTTTATTTTTTGAATCTGAGTGATGAGACGAGCAAGTCATTCGCCTGATGGTAAGCGCCACGCCCACCCATAACAATAGCACTGCCATCCAGAACTTTTAATACCATAAAAAGCACTGCGTAGCACTGCATTGTGCTCAACACCCAGACTCATATGCCCAGTAATTTCGACCCTCGACAGGATTCAAACCTGCGACTTACAACATCACGTCAGTTCTACCCATTTACCTATAATACTTCTATTTTCTATAGGGTGGACTGCTGTACAGATTTACACATGGTTTTCACCATCATCCATCACCTCATATTAATTCCTGTCAGTCACAGCACAATCACCAACATACAGGCCTCGGGCAATTTACAAGTATAATAACTAACATATTTGCACATGTTACTGATTCAAATTAATATCCAACAAGTTTAGGGTGCGTACATACATACATACATCTATTGTGCTCTATGTATTTGCACTATAGGTATATTAGGCCTATAGTACCTATTGCGGTAGAATAAAATAGTTTTGAAAATAAATATTTTTTAGAAAAAACAAAAAAACGAATTCAAGACTAAACTTATATATAACCCGTGAGAAAGAGCGACATAATAATAAAAAACATTATTGCAAACGCTCATAGTGTTAGTAATTATTCTTAAAAGCTATGTTAGTCCTTAGAATAAATTTTGGGGAAAATTAATACGCGGGGCCGGCGGTTTCGAGCACCGGGTCGATAGTGAACCCAGTGCTCAACAAATGGATTATCTATTTTTCCTGATAATACTCTCTGAATACTGTTGGGGCTTCCACGCAACCTGCTCAACATCAATGCAGCTATAACAACAAACAGCCAAGGAATGGAACACCTTACCAGCGTCTCTGTTTCCCGATACTTATAATCTAGGTGTCTTCAAGTTCAGAGTGGATCGGTATCTTCTAGGCAAGCATGATTTTTGTTCGTCGACCGCGTCATCACTTTCCATCAGGTGAGACAGCGGTCAAATGTTTGCCTATCAAATAATAAAAAAAGAAAAAAAAACTAAAAACTGAATAAAAAAATATTTAAGTGGGGCTCCCATACAACAGACATGATTTTTTTGCCGTTTTTATAGATAATGGTACGGAACCCTTCGTGCGCGAGTCCGACTTGCGCTTGGCCGGTTTTATTTGTTTTCAGCTACTTATGCCAGTTAAGAAGTTAAAACTCATTAAACTTAAATCTAATTACTTAAAACAGTGGAGCAGTTTAAAAAATCATCAATCTGCTTACAATCAAGGCAACGTAATTTTTCTAGTTACAATTACAGTCGTATCTCCATTGAAAACGGTCATCAATCATTTCGAAAATGGATTGAAAGTAATTACTTGATATCGACTTTAAATGTCAATAGAGAGCGCAAACGTTTCTAAAGTTTGATGTTTTATCAATGGCCGCAGATAGCGTGCTAGCAGTAAGGGTACTGCTCACATTGTTTTATGAAGCCGGATGCGATTATTAATTATTTACTAAATTAATACACTATATACTTTTTCTTATATACAATATTAAAATCATTGCCCTGTTTATTAATAAATATACATAAGCGGAGGGATTATTTATGTATTTATTTTAACTTGGTTTTGTGTTTTATTTTTTGTGTCTGATTGTCTTGTTTGGCTTGTTCAGTGTAATGTTGCGGGTCAGAAATAAATGTATTGTCTTTCTTTCTTTCTTTTCTTACATTTTGCGACATTTTTTTTGTCGTAAGCAAATCAGATTCATACATTTTGTGTATAATTTATTTTACCACTTTTTATTATTATTTAATTTACCACGTTTTTATTAAGTCACTTTCTTGTTTGTCTGTCTGTCGTTCCGGGTGGAATCTTGCAATTCAAATTTCGAGTACTTTCCGATTAACTATCTGTCTGAAACTTTCAGGGTAGCTTACAACTCGATGACGATGCATACAAACGTGGTTTTTAGATTAATGTTTTAATCTACCTCTTACGGATTCTTGTTTGAGATAAACTTGATTATCGTGAAATTTTGGCGATTGTGGCGAATTTGATTAAATAGCAATAGGTAGTTAACACTAGGTAGGTAAGACTTCCAGGCAGACCACCGGCCAGATGGACAAATGACATCGTGAAGCACGTCGGATTGCAATAGACGAGGCTAGCACAGAACCAGAAAGAGTGGCGTGAACGAGACTCCTCTCGTTGCCCCGATTTCCCCCGTTCCGTCTCGTCCTCTCGTAACTACGAGGCGGTGGCGGAGGCCTATACCAGCAGTGGGTGGATACGGGCTGATTAGTAGGTCCCTAAAGTAAGGCGGTAAGGTCCTGTTTATAAGTTACGCAAGTAAATAGCCGTGGTAATAGTCAATTATCACCGTTATTACACTGTAGTATCAGACCCCCGACACTCCATACAAATTCGCCGAGCTAACTGTCTAGTACTACTACTGGCGCACCGGCCTGTCCGCACACGTTTTGTGTGTGTGCGTAATTATTGTAGGGATGAGCTAATACGAATCGAGCGCGACAAGGACAACGCTACACGTAAGCAACCTAAGTGTTTCTCTTTCACACCTACTATCGCTTGGCTTGGAGACGCGAAAAAAAACGGTAGGAAAACCAAACAATCTCTGATTTTTATTTGTGTAAGTGCTTTCTTTGCATCCATACACAGAACAATAACGAACCGTTTTTTTTTAGGTATATTAATATTGTATCATAGTCAATATATCGAATTTTTAATGAAAAAAGAGATAGGCAGACCTCTGTCAGTCAGGTCAGGTCCTGGTCAGCTCCACCGTCTTCAGCCGTTCTATGTCTTTTACTCAATATGTTTCGTCTATATGTCAAAGTCAAATAGTCAGCCGGCCTGCTCTACCTCTGTAAAGCAGGTCGTCGTCGTCATCCAAAAAGGTCAAAACAACCTCAAATAACATCAATTGATCGCACATATAAAATAAACATTTGAATCATCATTAGTCATTCGCAGAGAGCGGTGACAACTGAGTGACGCAAGCACGGCATTACCCATTTTTTCATCGATACATTGCGGGTGACGACAATTTGGCGGGGGGGTGGGGGGGTGGGAGTGTCGCTTCTTTACGTAGTAATATTTAATTTTCTCTGGTAGTATTGTGTGCGTACCGAAAAAGGTTTTATTTGATTTCTCATACTGTTTGTTATGTAGTGCAAGCAGCTTTCTATAGACCGTAGCCAAACATAAAAGTACCTACTGCTGAGTTGACCTCTTTACCGAATTGTTTTAGTGAGCCATTTTCATCGTATTTTATTAACGTCACTAATTATTTTTAATTGAAGTGTAGAAACCTTCGAATCAAAATCAAGGGTAGAAACTAAACTGAGTAATTACAAATTGCCAGGAAATGATGCGATACGAAACTCACGCTAGAACAAAACTTATTTGTCAGGATGGATGTTTGTTATTTAATCATGCAAGAACTCGAGAATGTTTAAAAAAATGGAAATTTGAGTAGGTAATTTTGTATTTTTTTTTACATCTGACTAGGTCAGCGTTTGACCACGATCTCACCTGAAGGGTAGCGACGATGTGGTCGAAGATGTAACCCACTTACCCAGTAAGTACCTACTTGTTCACTCTTGATTTGAACACACCCAGATCGTATTTATAATATGTGGAAACACAGACGACGGCAAGGCGTTCCACTCCTTTGACGTTCGCACCCAAAAGGATGATTCGAAACGTTTAGCACGGATAGGCGGAACGTTCACTATGTAGGGGTGACATTGTGCCGATCGTCTTGTTGTCGGGTGGTAAATTGGTAATGGTAAATCAGGGCCCTAATTCACTATGACCACATGCGAAATTTGTATTCTCTATGACGCGTCATACAAAATACAAATTTCACAGATGTCGTAAGTAATTAAGGAATCGACATGAGTTCGAAGCAAGGAATCGCTATGTGGTCATAGTGAATTAGGGCCCAGATTATGCAGTTCTTGAACACATTCTCCGTAGTAAATTCTGTAGAATAGCTGGCGACTTCACGTCGATGTGCTTTAGAACCTGACATAGAATACTTTTCTTTTCGGAAAGTTGTCTGCGCTGGTGTAACCGCGGGGCGCAGTTAGTCAATCAAATTCAAGGCCCACAATAACTAAACCACCATGTAATACCCTATATTAAGTTATTATGTACAAGGCAAGAAATAATGGAGCAAAAATTGTCCCCCAGATCACCGCTCGTTAGCGGTGACTTCATACAACATACATACAATACACACGATTATGTATAGGTATGTCTATAAGGCATTCATTAACATACAAGCCGGCATTGTTAACGAGAATACTGCAGTGTAAGAATATGTAATAGGCAGCTTTCCGGGCAAAACCTGCTTATTTTGTATTTGATTACAAACGATGTAGGAAAATACGGTTTATTTAACTGGGTATGTATAGAGCAGGTTATATATAATATATGTACTTTATATACTGCCAGGGCCCGGGAATATAAATGGCTTAAAAGTGGCTTGAATAGTAGTTTATAGAATACCTAGTTAGTTAACCTCTCATTGTTATAGTTATAAGAATAACGGGACCACAGAAATCTAATTTTAGATTCAGATTTGTGTGAAAGGGACACACTAAAATCTCGAAACCGGCTTTCTTATGTTTCTTCAAGCTATCATTGTCATCGTCTGCCCATTACGTTCCCACTGTTGGGACACGGCCCTTTCTCTCATAGAGAGAGAGGACTATAATCCACTAGCTGGCCTAGTGCGGGTTGGTAACATGGTTGGTAACGTTGTCACATGGTCTTGGAAGTTCTTTGGAGGTATAATTTTATGTTTTTTAAAATAAGTATGTTAGTGATTGAGTGTTAAATCCGCTCATAACTTAAGAAAGTCAGTAATGCGGGGCCAGTGACATTCGAACTTAGGTGCATCAGATCGAAAGTTGGACGTGCTCCCACTGAGCCACACTCGCTCTTTATAGCTTCAAGTTATAAAAGCGCCGAATCATAATAGCATTTTTCGGGCACGAAAAGACATGCTGAATAATTGAGTAGAAAAAGAAAAGAGACGAGTAAACACAGATTGACTGACACACAATTGTTTTTATAATATGCAGGACAGCATTCAAGGACTACATAAAAGAGTGATTAATACATTATGCAGAGAAATGTCAGTGCGCGACTGCGCACTCGCGATAACGTCGCGCTCCAAATTTTTTTTTACCACGTTTTTATTAAGACACTTTTTTGTCTGTCGTTCCGGGTGGAATCTTGCTACTCAAATTTCGAGCACTTCCTGATTAGCTATCCGGCTGAAACTTGCAGGATGGCTCACAACTCAATGACAATGCATTCTAAATCCATTTAATAGCATGCAATGCCGACCTAACCTCAAAAGGCGTATAAAAGCGTGGTTTTTAGATTAAAAAGAAAAATATTTTCTTGTTTATTTGTCTTGTCGGTTTTCTGTCCAATTATATGAAATTAAAAAATTTATTCGTAAGAAATATAGCTATAATATTGCAATTTGCATTTTTATGGAACTAAGTGATGAGACGAGCAAGTCTTTTGCGTGATGGTAAGCGCCATGCCAGTCAATAACAATTACAGTGCCACCCAAAACGTTTAATACCAAAAAAAGCCCTGCATAGCACTGCATTGGACAAAATTGCACATTGAGCATTCCGCATCCAAGCCGAAATATAGGCTAAGATAATGTGTGATTATGTATATTTTATGTTGTATTTTACATTATTTAAATATTATTATTACTATGTCGCTCTTTCTCACGGGTTATACACCCGGTCCTTTGGAAGGCTTGCGCGGGGACATGAGTCCAACATGTAGAGGCCTTTTAGAGCATTTAATTTAGATATGTAATGGGCAACACTTATCGGGGACTGTCTCTAAGTGCATCATTAGAAGATACAATCAAAGACAGCCCCCGATAAGTGCAAGGACTATTTTTGAAGAGATGAAAATTACTTATGATTGGGCTATTGAGGTGAATTTTTAATGGATGAGAGCCGGTCTATGATATGAGACCTCGGCACCTGCCAGTTCCGCCTCATAAGAAAATATTTTGGCAGGTGGTGACTCACCACCCACTAAACGGGCCCCCTATAAGGGCCGCCGTTCATTTGCGACGAGAGGGGCAACGTTGGTGTGGGTGGCTAAAGGGTGTCGAGAGGTGTGCTGCAGTTTTACTTAAACGCTACTCCCGGCGTTATGCCCTTTAACACTTCCACCCTTGGAGCTTAGTTCTTAGCTCTTGCATCTCCACCCCCGGACGGCCAGTTAAGGCAAGCCGGGGGTCAGGGGTCTCATTTAGCCCCAGGGAGAATCTCAGGGTAAGGCTTAGTGTCGCCACGCACCGACGACTCGCCACAAAGTCGCCCCTGGCCATTTTTTTTTTTTTTCAGTAATAAAATTTGTAATTGTGCCTCGAATAGATGGCTCGGTAGCCCAGTGGTTAAGGCGTGGGGACGGTATTCCGAAGACGCAGGTTGGATCCCTGCCCTAACAATAATATTTTATTCTTCCTTATTATTAAAAATCTTGAGCCAATCTTCGATCGAGAAACAAGAAAAGAATAAGACAAACAGACGAACAGAACAGCGAAATTAATATACATATATCCGTTTGGACCATTTAGGCAAAGACCCTAAATACGTACTTAGGCTTTTATTTAAGTAGCTGTTTTATTATTATTATGTGGAAGGAAAAAGGCTTTTAGTTTAACGCGGGTGTTTGCAGCTTGGGTATCGGAAACCCATTGAGTTTAGCATTACGTATTCTTATTTGCTGTTGTAGGCCTCGTGTTATTACCTGATTACTGTTATGTCTGAAACACGTATGTAGAAAAAATATAAACGTGTACTACCCACATAGTTTAAGCGCTTTTCATCAAAATGATATTGGTACGACATAAAATCCTGCACCTACAACCTTTGGTACGACGTTGAAAGTGCATGACATGAACAAGGTTGACAATGACGGCTTCACTACAGTGGAGAAGAAGAAGCGTCGACCCCGACCGAGCCCCAACCAACGAGGCACCGCCCCGCTCACGGCGTCTACACTACGTGCTGTGGAGCCTACAGTATCCATCTACCTCACCCGCTTGAACCCCGAAACATCAGGGGATGAAGTGTATTTCTACTAAATCAATCCTTTACCACCCAGCTTTGTACATACAAAGTACAAGCCTACAATATTTGAAAATTTCCATCTAAACAAAGAATAGACCAAACCTCAAACAACCAAACTACCGACAACTCCAGAACATTATTTTGTCCATTATTTAGATACTTATCACAACAACAACTGAAATTTAGCCAAACAACACCTTGTTGTTGTTTGTGAACATTCCGGGATCATAATATTTTAGGATGTAGGTGCGTACGTAACTAAATTAATTAGGGAGCTAGGCCAAATACCTACATAATCCTACCAATATTATAAATGCGAAAGTTTGTGAGGATGTATGGATGTTTCTTCTCAATCATGCATAAACTACTGATCAAATTTTGATGTAATTTTCTATTATAGGTTTTGGGTCCTGGAAAACGACACATACTAGTTACTTTTTACCCCGGGAAACCACGGGTGAAACCGCGGGGCGCAGCTAGTAATAAATAAACTAGCTGCGCTCTGCATTTTTAACTGCACTTTCCCGGAACTACAAGTAGTCCTTTTCCAGGACCGAAAGAACCTACATACCAAATTTCATCAAAATCCGTTCAGTAGGGATTGCGTGATTGAGTAACAAACATCTATCCATCCTCACAAACTTTTGCATCTTATCCATACTAATATTATAAACGCGAAAGTTTGTAAGAATGTATGGATGTATGTTTGTTACTACTTTGTTACTCTTTCACTTTGGATTGGGATGAAATTTAGTATGGAGATAGCTTATACCCTGGCTTAACACATAGGCTACTTTTTATCCCGAGAAACCGCGGGTGAAACCGCAGGGCGCAGCTAGTTTATAATATTAGTAGGATATGCCCAACGATCATATACATAGCTCCTGGCTCCTAACTAAGATTTCTTGTACCTACCTTATCACCCATCAATTTATATCCTGTACACGTTGGCTCGGTGGCCTGGTGGTTAAAGCGTCGGGACGGTGTTCTGAAGACGCAGGATCGATCCCTGCTTGAGCAATATCATTTTTCTTCTTCCTAATTATTTATAATCTTAGGATTATCGCCTAACATGCGTTAATGCATTTCATATCAAAAATTATACTTACCGCCTGATGGTGCGCGGTCATCATCACCTTTGCCGACCTTTAAGAAGGGGAGGTGGAAGAGGATGGGATAAATAGGGGGAAGGGGGAAGGGATACTTGGTACATTTGGTAGCCTCTGAAGCTGACAAGCATTCAAACCCCTAATCGAAGGGTTATTATTATCTCTCGGATAGGCTGAAATGTAAGCACCTTAACAGGAGGTGATAAAGGTTAAAGTTGAATGTTTAAAAGTACCTAGTTGAAAACATCAAAGTTAGATGGCTACCCCATGTCACGAAAGTCAGTCAATACGACAATATCATGCTTAACATCGTCCATGGAAAACATTTACACAAAAATAGTTAATAAAACCGGCTGGTTCCATACCATTATCCATAAAAACGGCAAAAAAATCATGCCTGTTGTATGGAAGCCCCTTAAATATTTATTTTATTCTGTTATTTGTTGTTATAGCGGCAACAGAAATACATCATCTGTGAAAATTTCAAATTTCTAACTATCACGGTTCACGAGATACAGTGGTGATAGATGAAGAGACAGACCGACAGACAGACAAACAGACAGACGGACAGCGGAGTCTTAGTAATAGGGTCCCGTTTTACCCTTTGGGTACGGAACCCTAAAAATTACCAAAAATTATAGTATTACCAATTTTTATATTAACTGCAAATCAAGTAATCTATTTTTGTATTTTAAAAATGCCCATTTCCCATCAAATATACTAATTTCACAGCAAAATACTTAGCCCAAATTTTATTATCTAAGCAACGATTAAAGTTCGTGACACATCGCTATTTAACTGAAATCACAGCTTTTTCTAAACGCATATCTAGTTTTAATTAAATGACTTTGTTACAACTAGAATTTACTACTGATCTAAGCTGAATATCAGTTCAAACTTGTTCTAACTAGATAAAACACGTTCTAACAAAATGAAAATGTATCTCCTGGCACACGGATTTTGATAAAATTTGGTATGTAGGTACTTTTGGCCGTGGAATAGGACATAGGACATTTTTCATCCCGGAAAACGAATAGTTCCTGAGAGAGCCGAGAACCGAATAAACGATAAACCGAATTCTACGCGTTTGAAGCCGCACAGCGCAGCTAGTAGACAGCAAATAAAATGATAATAGTTAGAAGCTAACAATCGGGCATTGCTTGGCCAAACTTGTCTGCCACAGCAATGCAGGATGTAGGGGCATTTCCGCCTACCTGACGGCAACCATTCTTATGGGCAGAAGCATATAATAAAACTATGTAAGTAGGTTTAGAATAAGAAAGTGACAGATAAATAAAATAATCTAAAAACCACGTTATTATGCGCTTTTTGTTGTTAGGTCGGCATTGCATGCTAATAAATGGATTTAGAATGCATTGTCATCGAGTTGTGAGCTACCCTGAAAGTTTCAGCCGGACAGTTAATCGGGAAGCGCTTGAAATTTTTTGCAGATTCCACCTGGAACGACAGACCGAAAGACAAAGAAGAAAGTGGCTTAATAAAAACGAGGTAAAAAGGACTTGTCATACAAATTGCCTAATGAAGTTTCCAGACAGCTACAATAACTTAACATCTACACATTTCATTGTTCAACCTTTAATTTCGGTAACAAAAACTAACTTCTGCCAACAACTCTTATAACATTGTTAGCGAGATTCATTCTGAGGTATAATATTTCATTATATCTTCCTTGATGTTTCTGAAAGAATTTCTCTCAATTTGCTTACATTTGGGTTCACTTGGGTACATTTGGTACCTCTGTAGCTGACATGCATTCAAGGCCCTCATCAAAGGGTTATTAGGAAAATTTGAAATCTGGTATGCACCCTACTGGAAGGTAATAAAGGTTAAAGTTAGGTACTTATGGGTAGAAATCAACATCAAAAACATCAAAGTAACTAAAGGTGTAACTAAATGGACGATACGAAACTACGCGTGTCATTATTCGCGGCTTATTCAATTCGTTAACATAGTGATTAAACCTTCTACCGGCCTAACCTTACACGCACTGTGGATAACCGCCTGCGATTTGTACCTGCCGAAAAGCAAGGCATTATTCAGAAACACAGTACCTTGCAGAGATTTGCGTGACAGAGTTCAGATTTTTAGGTGAGACCACATAATACTAAGCAACAGAAGCATCACCTCGCAAAGAAATTTAAATAAATAGCGACTTTTGCTATGATGCAATAAAATTCAATTCAGCTCGCGTAACGCTGCATACTTACCAGTCATATTAACCTACAGAGCGCCTCTCTTTCTATCGCATAGCTCTTATCTCTTCTGACGCGGCACGTGTAACGACGCGCGACCCGCCGTCGGTGTCCAGCTATGTACTTGTAGCTTCGTACCTACAGTGCGGAGTGGGCTAGGCCTGGTGAGACACATAGTTTGAGCACACAAGAGCGAGTGTGGCTCAGTGGGAGAACGTGCGACTTTCGATCCGACGCACCCGAGTTCGATTCCCGCTGGCCCCGCACCACTGACTTTCTTAAGTTATGTGCGGATTTAACACTAGCTCTAAAAACGGTGAAGGAAAACATCGTGAGGAAACCGGCATATCCAAGAATTTATCACTAAAATTCAAGAGGACATGTGACATCCACCAACCCGCACTGGGCCAGCGTGGTGGATTATGGCCCATACTCTCTCTATGAGAGAGGCCCATGTCCCAGCAGTGGGAACGTAATGGGCTGATGATGATGATGATGATATAACACTCCCTTGCGGAAATATAATAAACTTATGCCTAAATAAAGGAAAAGGAATACAGTAGCTATTTAAAGTAAACTAAACTAGTTCTAAAACTATTTCAGTGGGATAGTAGCAACAGCTTCGCGTCAGTTACGATCAGTTATGTTGTGTCAGTTATTCCAGGCCTGTGTTCGCAACCTATAAATGATATCCGTAAAGGATGGGATAAAAAGGTTTCGATAACTATTTCAGCGGGATCTCTACGTCGCGTCAGTCATGATTAGGCTACGGTTTTTACTGGATATACCCGCACTGTAGAGACTCGTAAAAATAAACTTATTGCAAATACGATAAAGAGAATACGCGTACTGTGAAACGCACCATGCAGCTGCACCTTTATCCAAAGGCTGTGATACAATTGAATTTTGTATAGAATTATGGGAACTAATTTGAAATGTGTTTCTCTGTCTACGCAATTTGTTTCTCTTGGTAGTATAAATTACCTAAATTAAAGAGAAAAATGAATAGCGTTTTAAACCGTTTAAATTCAAAATACACATGCTGATGTTTGTTGCACAGCAATTTAAATTTATCTTGCATTTTATTACCGACTCTATTTGAATTGGATATATTCGATATTTATTTTCAGTGGAAAATGGTGGAGTATTTTTCCGCAGTATTATCACATTCTCACAATTACTATTTATCATTCGGAAAAATATCCACTCAGACAAAAGATATGGCAAGAATATCTGATGTCTCGGGGTGATGAGCGCAATGCAGTGCTACGCAGTGCTTTTTATGGTATTAAAAGTTTTGGGTGGCACTGCAATTGATTTGGGCAGGCGTGGCGCTTACCATCAGGCGAAAGACTTGCTGGTCTCCTCTGTGGATCTCACATTATCGCAGATACAATACTTGCTTTTTTCAGAAGCGGGATTCGGACCCGTAAACGGAGTCTCACACTAAATAAATCCAAATTCACCTCTACGAGCTAAGCAACGTAGCTCGGCTAGGCGTTCATAACGGATCTGCTAGGTTAAGCAACATTCGCTGCGGTTACAACTTAGATGGGTGACCGTTTTTGTGGTAGATACATCTGAGCTTTACTGTGCTTCGGAGGGCACATTGGGTCCCCACATACGACGCTACGTCGTATGTGGGGGGCGTCGTTTCCAGTTGTCGTCTTGGAAAACAGTAGTTAGGTCATGTTGGAGGCTTTCGGGCACAGAATAAATAATAGTACTACTTCGGACAGTCACCATCTAAATAGGGGATCGGATAACTTTTCAGAAAGTGATTTAAATTAACCATTATGATTATTATAGCCATGAATAATAGTATTTTAATTAAATAAAGCTCTAAAAGTACCTAAAACTATGTTTAAATATTATGTTTCAAATTTTGCCGATTTTTTTTTTATTTAATTTGATTACTCGTAAAAGCAAACACGTAACATAAACACAAGCTTGACAAACTCAAATGACGTTATGCGCTGTGATTGTTGTTTCGTTTGAAGGACCATATTAAAAATATCAGAATTATTCGACTTTATTTATTGATTTAAAAATAAAATCATAATTATTTCACAAAAATATTGATTGGATGATCTTTCTGGATCGTCGAACATTCGTCGTAATTACATTTTAGATTTTCTTCGATTACTGCCCGATCCCCTATTGGCTACACACGACACTCCACGTGAGAAAGAAAAAAAGTCCTATATAAAAGTAGAAGCTTTTCCGTTTGAGATGACAGTACCAAATACTTATAACTAACACAGTACATACATACCTGAGCAAAAATCATTTTTACCAGTAAAATGACCACGAACACGAAACAGTTAAAAAATAAATTCATCAGAAAGATTAAGAAATAAAAAAAGAATACAAATAACATGTTCAACAATTAAACTACCTCAGACTGTCGGATCATCATATATTTGTAAACATTTCTCTCTACCGACCATAACACCTCCACAATAACCGAGCCGGCCGTATATTGCTCCAAGACATTTTATTTAAGTTAAAAATGTGTTAAGAGATTTACAACAGCAATGAAATCATTAATCTTTTCATTCAGCCGCCGCCGGCGAGATCAAAAGAAAAGGGCAGCGTAAAAGATTCCCAGCCCTTTTTTATGATGAGCAATCTCACACGGATTTCTAATTAATTCATCGAGGTGTTAGAATCAAATAAACATTATATATGTTGTTGTACCGTTTGTTTTGACATAGTCTGCTGTTCGTATCTGTTCAATAAACAGAGGAACTAGGTTCCATGGTGGGGAGAGGCAGCTAAAATAACAAATTCAAATTAGGCGTGCTATACACATAAGCGTGTAGGTATACATAATATAAATAATGTGGTCGGCATTATGTGGTGTAATGTGTGTGGTATATATTTATATGGGCCGTCGGATAAGTACCTAAATTAATCTGTAACTTTCTATTGTTGCCTGAAATAAAGGTTAAATAAATAAATAAATTTATTAATTAATCGCAACAGTGTAAATGAAAATACCTACGTTTTGATCGCTCAAATAATGCCGAATCCTTCCTGCTAATATTAAAAATGCGAAAAATTATGGATGGATGTTGTTCTTTTTCCGATACGGTGGTAGAGTCATTGTAATAATTGACGTAAAGAACTTTTGATTGATTGATTGAATCAAAAACTGCTGAATTGATTTTGATGAAAATTAATACTTAGGTTCTTTAGGTCCTCGAAAAGGACATAGCCTACCTTTTATCCCGGGAAACCGCGGGTGAAACCACGTGGCGCAGCTAGTATGCCATATGTGTACAGCCTACTTTACCGCGGTTTTTGTGAGAAATAGTGGGAATTAGCACCTAATGTCTCGTGTGAAATGTCTCTTGTCGATAGTCATTCATTCTATTAAACACGTAAAACTTGAATGAAAAAGAAAGAAATAGGTTTATGGTGGCAAAAAAAACAGGAACATGAATAAATACACTTAATTACAATTACTATAAATCTAAACTATACGCAAACTACCTATAAAATTATTAAAATTAAGAAATTCGTTTTAGGTTTCTACATATTGCCACAATACGGTCTCCACTCAGCAAAATGCTGATTGTAGCAACTGGCAGCGCTGATCTTCTGTAGAAGCTGTCCGGTGACATCACGGACACACAAAATATTTTTCAAAATTGACAACATAACAAAAATAACAATTGGTATGTATGAACTCGTATGTTGGAAGTGACTAGGGTTTCGGGTCCTCTCGAATATGGTAGTGGTGATGGCTGGTCCACAAATCATACTCGTGAATGGGTGCTACTTGTGGGGACTGGTCTGGTCAGGTCACTCTAACTGCAACTGTATCTAATATATACCTATTTCTAGATTACTCATATTTTTATGTTACTGTTAAGTTAATTATAATTTATATTTTATTATCAATTGTTATCACTTTAGACATTTTAAAATCTTAAACAAAGAGACATTCCTGCAGAGTTTCTTGGTGCGTCATCTCTCTTTAGTTTCGTCACGAAGTTGGCGAATCCAATTAGGTTTTATCAATTTAAATCAGTCAGAACGGCTCAGTCATAAAAACTCCCAAATTAAGATACTGGCCATCATCCTTATGGTACATTAGCCTGTTTTACCTAAAATTACCCGATATTTGCCGTATGTTGACGTAGTTCAACCTTAGCTGTAGTTACAACCTCGCTTGCAAATCCTGGGCGGCGCTGCACTGCGCTCATCACCATGAGACAATAAATTCTAAGTTCCGGTTTGAAGGGCACTATAGCCAGCGAAATTACTGGGCAATTAAGACTTAATATCTGATCTCTCGGGGTGATGAGCGCAACGCAGTGCTACGCAGGGCTTTTTATGGTATTAAAAGTTATGGGTGGCACTGCAATTTTTATAGGT
Organism: Petrophora chlorosata; assembly: GCA_951640565.1. Classification (NCBI taxonomy): domain Eukaryota; kingdom Metazoa; phylum Arthropoda; class Insecta; order Lepidoptera; family Geometridae; genus Petrophora; species Petrophora chlorosata. The sequence goes on along the minus strand of OX621207.1, from coordinate 6,373,371 downwards.
AGACGAGGCGCTTACCATGAGGCTAACGACTTGCTCGTCTCATCACTCAGTTCAAAAAAGAAATGTAATGCCCAGTAATTATGTTTAAACAGAGCTCTTCAAAGCAGAACACAGTAATTACACTACTGCTTGGCAAGAAAAACTAAATAGACTAGCTTTCTATTAGTTTAATGCCCCATTTTTAGAGTTAATTAACTTACGAGCGAACAAATGCTTCTGGTGTTATCCTAGACTGACCTTGACAAAGCTTTTGTTACGAGCGAGTTTTGTCTAGACTAGGTTGAAGTCGAACAAATTCACTTAGCGTCAAAATTCTTTTAGTCAGTGTTTTGTCGAAGGTGCGCCTGCATAATAAAACAGGGGTTAGTTTTTAAAAAAGATGTACTTCGTATAAAATATTTTTTGTTTCCTCTCAAACAAAATTTACTGTTGGGACTTTTCTAGATCCATTATCCATCCAGATGAACGTAAAAGGCTGTCAATTTTTATTTATTAGACTGACTATTACATCATTTTGAAGGTGTGTAGGTCCAACAAATTTTATTTTAGTCCAGTTTTTTTTTACGCTTTATTCTCGTAGACCTATGTTTAGCCAATATCTCGCCTGATGTGAAGCGATGATGTGGCCTAAGAAGGAGCACATAGATCTATAGAGAGACGGCAGTTGAGCGGCTCCTCAGACCCGTCTCCCCTATGGTTCACCGAACATCATCCCGAAACATGACTATGTCGCTTGACGGCATGGCTTTGTTCGGTGGGTGGTATTGTAATACCACGGCCAGAGACTACCACTCCAAAGCGCGTAAGCGGGTTTCATCACGATGTTTTCCTTCGCCGTTTTTAGAGCGAGCGTTTTTAGAGCGAGCAAAAGTTTAGTCCAAACTACCCAATTAAACGGTTTTTGCTTCATCATCATCATCAGTCTGTATTCGTCCACTGCTGGACATAGGCATCTCCCAATGAACGCCGCTGAGTCCGGTATTCGGCTCTTCTCATCCAGTTTCTTCCGGCCGCCTATCGCAGGTCGTCGCTCCACCTGGGCGGTGGGCGTCCTACACTACGCTTGCCGATTCGCGGTCTCCACTCAAAGACACGTCTACCCCAACGGTTATCGGATCTGCGGCAAATATAACCAGCCCACTGCCACTTCAGCTTGCTATGCTATGCTATGTTTAATAATGCCCAGTAATAGTTTTAGAAATATCGTCTGCTATTTGAAAATCTATTTTGAACCAATCCAACTAGGAGATAAAGTTACAGGAGTCGAAAGTTCCAGAAGTCCTCAGTCAAACGTAAACTCAGACTAGGTAAGTGTGATCCATCGCTGGCAAACTTATAATTGAGACGAATCTGCTGTTATTCCGATCTATCTTTTTAGATCGAAAGATTGAATAAATTCATTATTCTAAACTTCTCGGTACTATCTTTTGCAATACCCGCTTAACATTTAGCACATCGCTTATTGTAAGGAACACCAGAATTATGTAAAGAAACTCCAAACTGATTCTCAGCTAGCACCATATTATTAAAGTATTATATAGTGATAATATCGGATATCTAACACTGTAAGCACTTTATTTAAGCAGAAAATCTTATAAGCACCTTCAATACCTACTTTTAATTAACACTTACTTAATTCACTATTTATTGTCTGTTCAACTCAACTGTCGTAGCAAGACTGACTTCTCGAAATCTTTTTGCCAACATTATGCCTCCCTTTTACCTCCCACCGACTGTGCTGCCAGACGGAAAGACGAATATAAAATCGAATAATGCTTTTTAATAAAATTTCCTTAAAATAATTAACATAGTAGGTACTGTTTATATTTCTAATCATAATGTACCATTTCCTTAAAATATTTAATATATTCATAAAATTCTTAACACTATTGTAGGTACATAATGGGGTATTCGTCAAAAAAAATGTATTAATCAACCCACATGAAGGTCTCTATATATAAAAATGAATCCCTATTTCCCTTGGTCACGGCATCACGCGTGAACGGCTGGACCGATTTCGGTAATTCTTTTTTTGTTGTGTTTGTTATTTTCAGGAGAAGGTTCTAATGAATGAAAAAATTAAGAAAGCTAGCTAGTTGATAATAATTTTAATTAATTTGAAAAAATGGTTCACTCCTATCTCAATAGATGGCGTACACATCACCCTTAAGACTTAAATAACGGAATAAAAAATTCGACACTCGACTTGGTGACCACCGTAGCTCAATTGGGCAGAGGACTTCCTCGCTGAGGTAAGATTAAGATGCGGTTTCAAGTCCCAGCGGATAATTGTATTTTTTTCTTTTCGAAAACCTTGTTTGCGTTTTTCGCTTGGCATTCGTTAATCCTATTATCCTTCTTCCGGTCCTACTAATATTATAAACGCGAAAGTTTGTAAGAATGTATAGATCTATGTTTGTTACTCTTTCACGCAAAAACTACTGAAATCAGGTGAACTTGATCGTCTTGTCAATCAATTTCATTTTTTTATGGAGCTGAGTAATGACACGAGCAAGTCGTTAGCCTGATGGTAAGCACCACGACCTATAACAATAGGGGATCGGACAACTTTTCAGAAAGTGTTTTAAATTAACTATAATGAATATATAGTCATGAAAATTAGTATTTTAATTAAATAACGCTCTAAAAGTACCTAAAAATATATTTCATGTTATGTTTCAAATATTGCCGCGCAAAAGGTCACCTCAAAACATGTAACGTCATATGAAGGTAGAAAACGACTAACTCTTCGAAAAAGCTTTATTTCGAAGAGTTAGTCGTTTTCTTGCAAAGAGATTTAAATACGTTTTGTGAAGTTTGGGGACTATTTTGTAGTATGTAGTAAGTCTCACATGCCCAGTAATTAAATATTTTGAAATGTCTGTCGCATGCCAGAAAAGCTGATGTGGGTCAAAACCACCACCACCTGGCGTCCCAATACAGCGAGACGGCGCGGCGTCGCGGCAGACCGCGCAGGAGATGGCGGGGCGAACTTGACGCCTTTACAATAGCGCAAGATCACGAAGCCTGGAAGTCATGGGGGGGGGGCCTTTGCCGAAAGCTGGGACGACACAGGCTAACAGAAACAGTATATAATATTTTTTTCAACACACTTGCTCATAAAGTGGCTCTATGGTCACCGCAATTAGGCACAGAATGACACCCATAATCAAACTGTGACTTTTTCATTGCTATAACTCACTAGTGAGTTATAGGTTTTTTTTTTAATTTTATTGTTTGAGGTTCTTTGTTATTAAAAATTTTTTTTTTTAAAAAAGATCGTGTTTAATAGAACAAATAAATTAATGTTCCTATTGCTTGCTCATTTCATGCAACTTCTTATTTAATTAGATAATTTTAACTCGTACGTGTTTAATAAATAAAACTTTCACTCAAATATAAATTCTATTTTCTCTGTAATAAAAGAAAACTTTAAATTCCCCATTTTGTACGTGGCAGAATAGGCGCAAACCCTATGCACGGAAAATAAAAAAAAACCTCATCCCTTTAGTCTGTGGCTGATCGCAATGCGCGCGCATAGGAATACTGATTAATTTTTCCCGCCATAACGAATCATTTTTCACAACACGTTTTCACTGTTGAAAATGAGTTTTTATTGTTATTCTATTCACAAGTGTATAGTATGATACACGTGTGTATTGATGATTACCGTCCTCAGCTCTCTTAAGACCCTCACCTAACGGCTCGGGTCTCAATGGCGCCTCAGCGGTAATCACCAACATTACACACAAGTACCATAATGTACTAGTAACTTGTACAAACGTACGTAACGTACATTTTAGTACGTATTACCGACTCGTATAATATGTAGGTACCTATTGTCTACTACTATCTTCAAACTCGTAAAATTTCGATGGAATTCGCTAATTTCATAACTGGCCACATAAAACCACAAAAAACTAGTTTGCGGCAAGACTGCATATATTTTGTGACGTCTACCTTACGAAATCATGTTTTTTTCTGGCTCACCAGCGCGGTCTCTTGACCTCCCATATCGAATTCTCATTAGGTTCTCGACAAAAACCTCGACTGATTCGGCCTTCAGAGGTCGACAAAAACTATTGTATGATGAACCGGATAAATCAAATGTCGATTTGAGTAAGTTGTTTAATTTACCAAGTTATGTGCGTAGTTAGTGGGGGCGCTGCTGGCAAAGAAAAAACACTCAGAACTATCAAAATGTATGAAGTATTCGTAGTTCCTAATTCCGCCGTTTCACAGATAAGATGGTAACTGTATATAAAGTACACAATTTGACGGCCGATTAAGCCCTCTGTGACGGTTGAATGAAGATGTATTAAATGATTAGGCATGGATTAATCCAATGAGGCTTAGGTTACTGCGAACTGATGTGGTCTGCGTTAGATTACCTTGCCAGATGCGTCAGAATGGTGTATTTATACACGACTATAAAAAAAGTAGGTAGGAGGTTCTCAATTCGATTGGAACACAGCCTCTTTGGTGTAGTGGTTGGGTAGATTGGCTTAAATCTCATACACCACTGAGGTTGTGGGTTCGATTTCCGCGACGGGACAAATGTTTGTGCACAGAATAAAAAAGCGCAAGCATTTGTTTCGTGTCTGGGTGTTGTGGGACCATGGTCATTATGAACTCCTGGTTCCCTAAATACAGGGAATCCTAGTTAGAGGTCAGGATCTATGTATGTGAGCGTTGGGCGTTATTTATTATTCATTTATTTATTGTTTTTTTATGTTTGTTACTTCAGTACTCCATCATTTATGAACCGATTTGGGAAACTCATTTTGTGTTGGGTTCAGTTAGCTACGAAGTGGTCCCATATAATTTTTTTTTATCGATATTCGACCTTCAAAGATACATCAGAATTGAAGGCGGTTTTTTTTTGTTATCTATAATATGAATTATTTAGCTCTTTCTATAACTCAAAAGTGTAATTTGGAAACTATTTGATTTAATCTTTTGCATGGTTCTTTTATTTGATAGCGCTGGGCTCCTATTGGATAGTTATATCGGAGCTCACAGAAAGTAGATTCAAATTGCATGTGAAAAATATTCTAATGAAAAAAGCATACTATACAGTTAGTAATTACATAGAAGACAAAGATGCATGGAACATTCTGCTTCTGCCAAGTAGCCAACTGGCACATAAGAAACATAATATTGTCAAAAACAAACATAACATATTGTAATAAAAAATCTAAAAAAAAGTGCGTCTGTGATGCCAATATTGAACAAAGAACTTTTGATTGAATGACTTTCTTTTCTTTCTTTCATCGTTATCAGCTAAAATTCCACTTTAAGACTTAAATAGGCCTGGCCATTTGTATACTGAGCACGAACCCTAGCTTTTTGATCCAGCTGCTGTCAGCCACCATCCCTGCTTCACTCTTTCGCACACAGATCGTTCCGTAGTTTGAGGGCCAGATCCATCACTCATTGACAAAGTTGGACAAGCCGCTGTGATTAAAGACTTGTCACTAAGCTTTTACCACGACTTTTTGAACGGTCAAGGTGAGGGAAAGATCGTTTACCGAAAATCTTTCCGTGGTCATTGACTTAATTTAGGTACCTCCTATAGGTTACTTTATTCGTCGTATTTTTACAACATCATAGATTTGGCAGATTAAGGTAAACCTTGAAACCGGGAAGTGTTGTAAACCACGCAGGTCGAACGTTGGTCAACAGTCGTTTTAATTTAATTGCTTGGCATCTGCTTGATAATTTTCCTATATTCATACGATGTTTTGGAAAATTGAAGACTCAATCAATGAAAAGCGGTTGTTAATAAAGTTGAGGTATATAGTCGTTAGCCAAATACTTACGTAGTCCTATACTATTCTACTCCTCCTTTTTATATACCATATATAAATACGAAAGCCTGTGTGGTGTGAGGTGGTGTGTGTGTGAGGGTGAAGGTGAGGGTGTGAGGATGTGTGTGTGTGCTAAGAAACTAACTGCGCCCCGCGGTTTCCACCACGGTTTTCCGGAATAATAAAATCATACATGTTAATCCAGGGTATAAGTAATTCTAAATTTCACTCAATTCCATTGAACCGTTACATCGTGAAGAAGTAACAAACGCACTAACACACAAACACACTTACAAAGTCCCTCATTGATACGTACTAATCGAATTGATATTAGTTAGAAAAAGAAGGATTACGATAGAATAAGGATAAAACGATTTTCATATAACAAATATCACCGAACAAATATAATAAAAGAAAAAACTTCGGTAACATAATAAACTTATTATCGGTTATCGGACAACTTAACGGCAGAAGTTCCGAAGAACCTAGACGAACTAAAATCATCTTATAAAGGGATAAAAATAATACTTGAACTAATAAACAAGAAATCGACAGATTAAAAAAATACTAAAAACCACGTTTTTATACGCCTTTTGTTGTTAGGTCGGCATTGCATGCTAATAAATGGATTTAGAATACATTGTTATCGATGTCATCGATCAATGCCGGATAGCTAATCAGGAAGTGTTTGAAATTTGAGTTGATTCAGTCAGGATTCCACCCGGAACGATAGATAGACAGACAGACAAACAAGGAAGTGACTTAATAATAACAAATAATTAATTAAAAAAAAAACAAGAATCGACTTCAAGCACAGAATACTAAGGAACAGAAGCATCACTCCTCAAAGAAATTTAAACAAATAGCAACTCTTGCTATGACTCAATAAAATTCAATTCAGCTCGCGTGGCGCTGAATACCTACCAGTCATACTAACCTACAGAGCGCCTCTCTTTCTATCGCATAGCTCTCATCTCTTCTGACGCGGCACGTGTAACGACGCGCGACCCACCGTCGCGTCGGTGTCCAGCTATATACTTGTAGTTTCGTACCTACAGTGCGGAGTGCGCGAGGCCTGCTTCAAAACTAAACTTAAATTTCTAATATTTATTAATTTTTCAAAAAGTGTTGAATCAATTCCGATAAAATTTATATGGGACCAACACTGACGCCTAAAAACAAAAAAAGAATCATCAAAATCAATTCATAATTGGCGGAGTAAACGCGTAGCAAAAATAAAAAAATAAATAAAAAAATATGCCGTCGAATTGAGAACCTTCTCCTTTTTTTAGTCGGTTAAAGTCGTGGTAAAAAAAGGGACGCCTTGTCGCCAAATTTAAAAGGAAAGCACTCAAGCTATGCCGGTGCGCTCGTTCGTACACAAACCACACGCACACATCATGCTATGCCGATCGGCCGTCACATCGGCCTTCCGTCCACTCAAACAAACATAACGCCACCTTCATTGCTATGCTTCAGTTGTAGCTTAGCGAGGTTCCGTCTGCCTTTTTTATTCTTTCAAGAGATAATAGTTAACAATTTAATGAAACTCTTTCCCTTCAGGTGAAACTATCGCTACAGCCAGCTTAAGTGGTAGTTCAAACTATAAACAAGCATTTTAATTATGAATCCCTTTATTATCTTAGTTTTATCTTAACTTAGGTTAGGTTTATCTTAACTATAACTTTATGAAATAAAATAGAGTTACCTAGATCTTCAGTATATTGTTTATACTTTGAAGAGAGAGAGAGATTGAAACTTGGGTGGAATTCGGAACTTTGACAATATACTAAAAGAGTTGACAACGCGATAATTACTGGGCGTATGAGACTTAATATCTGAGCGCAATGCGGTGCTACGCATTGCTTTTTATGATAAAGTTCTGGGTGGCACTGCAATTGTTATGGGCAGGCGTGGCGCTTACCATCAGGCGAACAACTTTCTGCCCATAACAGTCTCACCACTCAGTTACATACAAAATACCGAAACCGCTGACATTTCGAAGGCGCAAGGTATTTAAACAAATAGCACACGTCTACAAGTTCACGGAAAATCCCAAATAAAAACGTACTATTATTATCAATAAGTAACTGTTATTGGTTTTCACGTGTTAAGGTGTTCAATAAAGTGTTTATCTATATTTCTGAATTATGTGCCTCTTTCTATTAATTTGTATAAGGTCAAAGTGACCATGTGCCTAGGTAGAAAATGTACGCCTCTGCTTGCAGCCTCCTCTGGTATATTCTCACACTGGTAGTACCACCCACCCCCACCTGTGTCGAAGAATTCAGTTGCTATTTCGAGTAATAACCGATAAAGCTGTCAGAATTTAAGAATTTAGCAAATAATACTCTGTGCTTTACTGCCTTTTTGGAGGGTTGTAAAATTCATAGATTTTAAATCATGCCACATGTATTACAAATGTGAAAGTTTGTGAGGATGGATAGGTGGATGGATGGATGAATGTTTGTTACTCAATCACGCAAAAACTACTGAACGGATTTTGTTGTGGCATGTAGGTAAGTTTAGGTCCTGGAAAAGAATAGTCATTACATAAAGAATTAAAGGAGTAGGTAAATGTTTGCCTCAGCAATGAGTGGCAAATTTTTCTCAAGGTATTCTTAAACATTCGGCCAAGTGCGAGTGGGAAACTTTTGTTTTGTGATGTAACTACAAAATGGATTTTTCCGGTTACTTGTGCTTCTTGCCAAATTTCATAATTCTTAGGTCAACGGGAAGTACCCTATAGGTTTTCACCCCCTTGCGAGTGTCAAAATATGCGGCAAAAATGGCCGTATCGTTTGTTTGCGCTGACTTAAAAGTTTGATGTTTTTCACAGCTCCAAGTAGTTGCAGAACTGAATATTTGATATTAATTTTTAACTGAATACCTCCACGCATTCCTAAGAAAATAGGTCTTGACAGACAGATAGAAGGACAACGAAGTGATCCTATAAGGGTTCTTTTTTCCTTTTGAGGTACGGAGCCCTGAAATGTTAAGTAGGCCTCAAAGAAAAAACGAGACCCTTTTAATATCAAAATAATTTTAATTTCCTTTATCTGCCTCTTTTTCCTCAATCCTGCGCTACCTAGTCGATAAAAAAAACACGCCCAACGATCACATAAATAAATAAAAAATAAAAAAAACTAGGATTTCCTGTATCTAGGGAACCAGGAACTACAAGGACCATGGTCCCATAACACCCAGACACGAAACAAATGTTTGCGCTTTTTTTGTTCTTCTCCACAAACATTTGTCCCGCCGCGGGAATCGCACCCGCAACCTCAGTGGTGTATGAGATTTGAGCCGATCGGTCAAACCATTACACCACAGAGGTTGCAATACATAAGATTTTTTTTTTTTTTTACGCTTAATAGATTTATGTTTGGCCACTATCTGGCCTGATGTGAAGCCATGATGTGGCCTAAGATGGAGCACATAGATCTAGAGAGAGACGGCAGTTGAGCGGCTGCTCAGACCCGTCTCCCCGATGGAAGATCCTGGTCCCTAACTAGGATTCCCTGTATCTAAGGAACCAGGAACTACGAGGACCACGGTCCCGTCACAGGAATCGAACCCGCAACCTAAATGGTGTATAAGATTTGAGCCAACCTGCCTAACCACTACACCACAAAGGCTGACATGGAAAAATCAATGGGAAAATCTTGAATAGTCCCGCAGAATAACTCAGCCAGGAGGAATCCGATTGCAAGCAAACTTTGTTTCGCAGAAGTTAGAAACACGGTAGGTGATAAAAATTCTTAATAAATTTTCTTCCGCATAATTTGGCTGGCTTTTATATTCAATTGTGCAATTAAAAGTTTTAGAAGTTCTACTTGCACGACTCCGGAAAACGGAATTTTATTTAAATTTAAAATACTAAGCGAGAATTTTGCAGGATGTGAGGTAGTCCCAATCCGGTACAGTTGTCATATTGAAACAAAACCAATCATATATGATTGTAATTACCAGTTTGCCAAAACTAAATATTTTGATATTTTACTTAAATCTACTTCAAGTACTTAATATGTGGTGTGGTCTTGTTATTATTTTGTTTATTAGGGAACATATTATATACTAATATATTTTTTTTTTACACTTAATAGATCTATGTTTGGCCACTATCTCGCCTGATGTGAAGCGATGATGTGGCCTAAGATGAAGTACATAGATCTAGAGAGAGACGGCAGTTAAGCGGCAGCTCAGACCAGTCTCCCCGATGGTTCACCGAACATCATCCCGAAACACGACTAGGTCGTTTGACGGCATGGCTTTGTTCGGTGGGTGGTATTACAACCACGGCCAGAGCCTACCACTCCAAAGCGCGTAAGCGGGTTTCATCACGATGTTTTCCTTCACCGTTTTCGAGCGAGCGTGCAAAATCTGCACTTAACCATAAGTCATTGGTGCAGAGCCGAGTCGGGATTCGAACCCAGGTGCGTCGGATCGAAAAGCGCACGAGTCCCCGCTATATATATATATATGTTTATGTGTAATTATCATCATTCTCAGCCTTCGAGTAGACACTTTATCTGAGTTCTAAGCCCACTGCGTTCCTACTGCTGGGTCACGCGCCTTCACTCACAGAGTGAGTATGGACCGTAATCCACCATGCTCGCGCTGGCCCAGTGCGGGTTGGTGGATGTTATATGTCCTTGAATTTTTGTGATTAATTCTTGGATATGCGTTAGCTCACGATGTTTTCCTTCATAGTTTTTAGAGCGATTGTAAAATCCGCACACAACTTAAGGAAGCCAGTGATGCGGGGCCAGTGGAATTCGAACTCGGGTGCGTAGGATCGAAAGTCACATGTTCTCCCAATGAGCCACACTCGCTCATAAGATTTTAGAATAAGTCAAAAGACTATTTCCAGCCGTCCAAAACAAACACCACAAAAATATACTCTCTAAAATATACCTACGCTGTAATAAGGTCAATTATTTCTATTTACACTTGCCACATATTCAGCCAATAATGATATGTTTTATAATCGGTATTAGAGTAAATTGGTATAAAATAAAATATGAGGCGAATGAGGAACAAACAAGTATACATTTTACAAGAAAAATAAACCGACTTCAATTCTGACGTATCTGCGAAGTCCAAGGTCGAATTTACATGCGACCATGTTGAATAATGAACCCAACGTAATAAGAACTTTCGAAATTAGTTTATAAATGACTGAGTTTTGAGGTAACACACATGAAAAAATACGTATTGATAACCTCCTCCTTTTTTGTGAAGTCGGTTAAAAATGGGCCAATAAAGAAACAAAATGTGAGGCGAACTAGGATTTATTTGTGTGGGGCAAAACATCGTGGGGCGAATGCGGAGCAAATAAAATTAAATGTAATGCTATCATAAAGTCATCATCAGCTTTATCAGTACTCAGTTTATTGATAGGTTGGATAGTCTTTATGGAGAAAATTGGCTATGACAGGCGGGATGGAAAGTGATCTCTCGTATTTAAGTACCTACCTACTTACATCGTTTTTAGGATTCCGTACCCAAAGGGTAAAACGGGACCCTATTACTCCGCTGTCTGTCCGTCCGTCTGTCTGTCCGTTTGTCACCAGGCTGTATCTCATCAACCGTGATAGTTCGACGGTTTAAATTTTCAGATGATGTATTTCTGTTGCCGCTATAACAACAATTACTGAATGAGGCTCCCAATATACAACAGACATGATTTTTTTGCCGTTTTTATACGCACTTGGCCGGTTTTTCGTTATTATTTTAAATTTTGGAACGGAACACTAATAAATATAAAGTTAAAAGCTTTCCTAATTGACAAGGTAAACAATTAAGGCATCTTTTGACAAGGTAAAATATAATTCTAAAAAATATGATGACATAAAAGAGAGGATTCATGTCCCTCATCAGATCGTCGAGTTTTCCCGATTTATTTTATCTGACTAATTTACAGGACAGGCCCATTGTCCTTCCCTTTCCTTTACCTTCGGCAAGAGAAAATGTCGATAAGGCAGAAGACTTAATGAATTTTCTATTGATTCCAGCATTAGCGAAACTGACCTTGGTGCCTTGTTAGGGTGGCCGCGCACTGGTACTTAGCCCCAAGTTTCAAGACTCGGGACATTTTTTGTTACTGAGTGATGAGACGAGCAGGTCGTTCGTCTGATGGTAAGCGCCACGCCTGCTCATAATAATTGCAGTGCCACCCAGAATTTTTGTTACCATAAAAAATACTGCGTAGCACTGTATTGCGCTTAACACCCCGAGACATCAGATATTAAGTCTCATATGTAATTATTATTATTAGTAAATAAGTAATTTCGCTGGCTACAATGCGCTTTAAATCGGAACACACGTGCAAAGTGTTTGGGTCCCTGCCGTTTATGTAACAAGCGTCTATAGTTTAGAGCAATATTCCAGATAAACTTCGTCTGCCGATCAACCGTTTGCATTGAAATGCGTGAGCTCGATTAACATGCGTTTCTTTTTCTTTAAACTTAAGCAATGCGCAAGCGCTTTTTTCAACGCTATCATTTTTAATGGCTTATAATAATAGTAAAATGTTATTTCCGGTAGCCCATATACGAGTAAATAATACATACCATAACATATATTATGTATATTATTTATTTTCTATGATGCACTTAACATCAGAGACGTGTACATGACGCAATTGCGCGGTATTAACTTGCAACTGCCCTTGGAATCGGAAAAGTCTTCACTCGTGTAGGTCTTCAGCGTGATCTTGGTCTTGTCCGATTTAGTGCACGACCACCCTTACGTAGCAATAACTGACTTATCTGTGCCTAGTGACAAAGTAACTAAATTTATTTTGGGACTTGTGGCGCAGTAACTAGGGCTCAATCTGTGTCACTCTCTGTCTTTTTTTAGGCGACCCCTAGTCGTAAGTTAGGAGGAAGTGCTCCGCTGATTGTAACGAACCCTTTTGTTTCTTTTCTCATCTAATTAGTAAAACGAAGGGACTAAGGTAAGTGGGGAATAACTTAACGCACTTCGTGGAGTTATAAAAAAGCAATAAAACGCAATTAAGGTTTACATTTACTGCGTACCTAAGTATTTATATTGTAGCAAATTCAATTCTCATACCACTATAACAACCTGAAAGTGGACCTTTTACTACACTAGTGTAATCAAAAAGTTCGCGGGAAATTTTTGACTTACGTCATGACATAAAAAAGTATAAAATCGTTATTAATAAACCTTTTTTCTATGTTTAGTTCATTCTTTTTTTCTTTCTATTCTTTCCGTAGAACTTTAGAACTCTTTACATTTCAATCATTTTTAGGCTGTGGTCCAGGTAATCCCTTTTATGGGACCATAAAGAAAGAAAGTCCATTATTTATAGGGCATCCGGGGATATATATCAAAAGGCTTTACGCCCAAGGGCGGTGATATAATGCTGAAATCAATATGAAATCCATCTGGCAATTCCTCTATAGAGACTTTATTGGCTCCTTATTGTCGACATCTTTCCTAAAGGGAGTTCTCATTTGCTTTGGTCGATTTCTTTGACCGTAGCTATATCATCACAGGGACACAGGCACTCTCTGAGAGAGTATATGTGTGTGTTTATTTGTGTTTGTGTGTGTGTAAGAAAGAGAGAGAGAGAGAGAAATAGGGCCATAATCCACCATCTGCCCCAGTTGAAACCTACAGAAAACTGAAAAGGCACTGGCGTAGCTGCTAGATGTAGCAATTATTTTTTATGGAACTAAGTGATGGGACGAGTAAGAGTTTCGCCTGATAGTAAGTGCCACGCCTACCCATAACAATTGCAGTGCTATCAAGAACTTTATACACCATACAAAAAAAAACCGCATTGCGGTCATCACCCTGAGACATTAGATATTAGTTTTATTTATTTATTTATTAAGTCTCATTATGCCCAGTAATTTTCCTACAATACCTTCAGACTGGAACACAGTAATATTCCCTATAATGTCGCGCACATTCTTACCGCACGCGTTATCTATCTACTAAATGAGGCTTCAGGCTTCTCATTTGATCCTATAGTTCTTGCAGTAATCTCGTCTAGGCTTTGTGCAGGGCCTTTGTCAGTGTTAATTAGGTGCCAAGAATGAAGTATTTATTCACCTGAATTTCATTTTAAGAGAGCCTTCACTCTTAAAGCTAAACCTCTTAAACCTAGATTCAAACTATACCTAATACTTACTTATATATTTTAAATTGGATATTTAATTCCCTCTCCAATTGTCTCCCTAAACTGTTTTATTGTTTTTTTTTTCAAATAATATAATACATGTGTATTTGTATGTGTGATGTTTGTTACCACGTATCACCGTAACTACTAAACAGATTTTGATGAAATTTGGAATGTAGATAGTTTAAATTCTGAACGCAAAGGCAAATTTTTTTTTTTTTTGCGGAATTTAATGCTGCGTCTTCGGAGTGACGTACCGACACCTTAACCAACTGGGCTATCAAGACTGCTCAAGCACAAACCTGGTGACCAAATTACGCTAACTCTGAACCGTAGTCTTCATAATATAAATAATATTTTCCTGGTGTCCTATATACAGGAAATCCTGGTTAGGGGCCAGGCTAGGATAGGAAATTACTGGGCACATGAGACTTAATATTCGATGTCTCGATGTGATGAGCCCAATGCAGTGCTACGCAGTACTTTTAATGCTACTAAAATTCCTGGGTGACACTGCAATTTTGTATGGGCAGGCGTGGCGCTTACCACCAGGCGAACAACTTGCACGACTGATGAGCCCAATGCAGTGCTACGCCGTGCTTTTTATGCTACTAAAAGTCCTCGTGTTCGTCGCGGCGCGGTGGCGGTGTTATAAAAATATTTTTATTTTTATAAAACTCGGCGCCGGAACTCGAAGAATGGAGTAAAAGCGAACAGGTGATCAGATAAATATATATGCGGGGTTCGACCAAAGCCAATCCACATGTATGTATATGTGTATATATAGGACGACTGGGTCTTACTGCATAATATATGCGAGTTCATATTGTTTTCAAATAATCTACATAAAGCTTCAAACGAAACTTCTCTCGGGTGTATCCTCTGCTCTACCTACCCCTTACTGAGATCTTGTCCGCATACGTTGTGTAAACGCAAGCTACTCTTTGATTTTCCTTTCGGTATAGAGGTTTTATTTATATCTGTACCTCCCATCGAGAAAATAAATATACCCTATCGAAGGTATATATGTGTCACCCTGCTCTAACGATGAGACGTTTGTTAGAAAGAATAATCTGCTGTGAAACTTCAATATATTTATTCGTTTTTTATTCGTTTTCTGAGTCCTCATGGTAAGCAACACGCCTGCCCATAACAGTAGCAGCATCACTTAGAATTTAGTTTTGCAAAATCCTGCTGGTCACCCTGAGAAAAATAGCTCTTGTCTCTTAATGCCAGGTTCAAGTGGCCAGTAATATCGCTGGCTACAATGACCTTCAAACCGGAACTGAGTAATGCTTGCGCATCACTGGTTGGCGGCAGAATAACTGGCAATATGGTTGTATCAACCCACACGGCCTCTCACATATAAAAAGCTATATAGGTACTACCGAGTAAAAATCTCGTTATCGAACATGTGGAACCTCATCTCATGCGATTTATCAACAAATCTAAACGACATCAGAGCATCCGGGTTCCTAGTTCTTATAAATCTAGTCTAAAACAAAGCTTTTGACTCTTTTGAGTGAGGTAGTTATAGGGCCGTGGGGAGGTATTATCTACCTGAATTTTATATTAAGCGAGTATTCGGCCTTCACTCCGCTTAAGCAGGGGAAATGGTGTTTTATTTATGCGTTTATAAACCGTCCGTAAGCCCGCAAAGGAGCCCCGAATAGTTTCGCGAAAATACGCCAGAGAATTCGGTTTTGCTTCAGGTCAACCCTCAGGGCCCTTTTATATCATACCGCAATTGCAATTGAAGCTGCGCCGCGATTTAGTTGGACTCTCTTCTTACTCTTGTCAGAATGGTCGTGGTGTAACAGTTGGTGTATGCGGTGGGTGTTCAGCGTCGTGGTTCTCCTTAGCGAGGGTTACTGCTATCGCAATGCTTCTCCATTTCTGGCGGTTGGTGGCATTGCGAGTAGAAGCCACCATATGGTGGTTTGATTTGTAGTCTTATTAAGATCTGTCCAACGCGTGGATGATCGGCCGCGTGCTCATTTTCCTGCCACCTGACCCTGGACCACAAATCTCTCCATCGAATCATCGTTTCTGGAGATGCAACCAAAGAACTTCAGTCTTCGTAGCTGAACATCCTCCTGCATTGTAATTGAGCTCAATCACTATGTAAGTGTATTAGTGTGTTATTGTGTAAGTGTGTTTGTTCCCTTTTTACTCCGCAACGGCTAAACTGAAATCCGAAATACAGATAGCTTATACCCCGGATTAACACATAGGCTACATTTTATCCCGGGAAACTGCGGGTGAAACGGCGGCGCGCAACCAGTGAATAAAAATTTGTGTATCTTTTTATAGTTGGGTCGTGGGTTTGTAGCGACTCAGTTGTGGACGGCATAAGTGCAGTGGTGACTTTATAAAGTGTAAATTTCAGCTTTAGTGTGATAATCTTGACTCTTAATTTTAAAACATTAGCCGTTAATCTGGAACACATCAGTGCGCAAGCATTACTGTGTTTATTACGGTTTGAACGGCATTATAGCTCTAGCGAAATTTCTATACATGAGACTTAAGAGCTATTGTCTCATGGTGACGAGCGCAGTGCAGTAACTTGCAGGATTTTGCAAAACAAAATTCTAGGTGTTGATGAAACTGTTATGGGCAGGCATGTTACTTGATGACCATTAGGTGAATAACAAGCTCATCTCGACTGAATTCATAAAAAAAGTAATTGTATTATGGTGCAGCGCAGCGGTTCAAACGCGGTTTTGTAAAGTGTATGGTTAACCTATACAAAAGCCATTTATATAATACATTGAAGATACCATAATTACAAAAAAGCCTTATTAAGAAGAAAAAGAACTCATTATAGTATACGAGCGATAGCAATGAGACCTCGGGCTTCTTTTGTAATCCTTTGACTTGCGCTATAGTACTTACCTACATAAATATTATCTAGCTCAGTGCCTTTGTCTGAGGCAATTAGGGACCGAGGATGAAGAGTTCGCTAATGTCCACCTTAATTCCGTTTTGGGATCCGTCTTCATTATAGTTGCTAATAATGTTTAGTAATTCTTTAGCAAAACTATTACTAACCGAAATATGTTTAGTTAGATACCTACAACGAAAGAAGTATCCACAATAACTATAAATTTAAAATTTAAAAAACTCTCGACACAATAAAACATATAACAAAGTCTTCGGTCTTTCCCGATACTGCTTCTAGAAATCTTCACGTCTCGAATGAACAGGTACTATCTTGGGAAGCGTGCTACATCGTCGACCACATCGTCGCTTACCATCAGGTGAGAAAGTGATCAAACGCAACCCAAAAAAAAAACTGAACACTAGCTCCTTCTATAAGTATTGTATGTAAGTTAAATGTAAGTATAAGTACTTCTACCGATTCTTATTATCTTGTCTTATTCTACGACCGATCCTTTAGCCGTAGGTTTTATTTGTATTAATTGGTCGCTCGAGCAGGACTCAGTGGCGCAGTGGTTAACGAGTCGGAGTCGGGTCTTGCAGGCAAGTTTGATTCCTGGCCGAGCAAAAAAGCGTTTTTCCACGTATTCCTCTAATCGGAGATCCATCTTTAGCGACGGCAAGATAGTGGCTAAACATAGACATTACAATGAGATCTCTAAGCGAATAAAAATACTTGGGGAAACATCAATTATGGAAATTAATTGAATACATCGAAACTTCCAATTACCTAATATTAATTAATATAGAGGTTGTAATGTATAAGTTCAGCCAATTGTGCACTAATCAAATATATTACGCACGGTAGAGCAAATACAAAGGTTTGACATTCTAAAACACGCATTTAGGTATGTATATGGTATACATAGCTGTGTGTATTTAGGAATTGTTTGACATAAAATATGTTACGAGTTTTTTGGTATGGCGCTGGAGATAGCTGTTTGTAGCAAAAAAATAAATGTAAAGAACACTATAAAGTAAACATTTTTCATGATATTTTGAATTATATTTATTGGAGGTTGGCTCCGAATTTACCCATAGTAACAGTCACAAAATTAGAACTTTTTTTTTACGTAACTAAATAACGAGACGAGCTGTTCGTTTGCCTTATGGTAAGCAGTACGCCAGCCCTTGACAATAACAGCACCACTCAGAACTTTGTTTTGCAAAATCCTGCGTGGCGCTGCACTGCGCTCGTCACCCTAATACAATTAGCTGTTGAGTCTCATAATGCCCAGTAATTTCGCTGGCTACAATGACCTTCAAACTGGAACACAGAAATGCTCGCGCACTACTGCTTGGCGCCTGAATAACTGGCAAAGCAGAGGTACCCACCCAGACGGCCTCCCGCATACGATAAACCTACCAATAGTAAATTGCTAGTTGTCAGCAGGTTGTTATAATACATTACCTACCTCTTGAATGCTTCTAGTTAGTTTGTTCAAGACTTACCAAGGTATAAAAAGTTCAAGCTTGATCTGAACACTTGTAGTTAGTAAACGTTCAACCTTTCCAACTTGTTGACGCACATCGGGCCCACTTTTATTCATAAACCTATTCATCTTATATAAACAAGCACTCTAAATATTGTAAGCAGTAAACTAATGGAGAGCTAGTCTGCCGCAGACGAGAGTAGTCTGGGCAGACGAGAGTTGTCTGGGCAGACGAGAGTTGTCTGGGCAGACGAGAGTTGTCTGGGCAGACGAGAGTTGTCTGGGCAGACGAGAGTTGTCTGGGCAGACGAGAGTTGTCTGGGCAGACGAGAGTTGTCTGGGCAGACGAGAGTTGTCTGGGCAGACGAGAGTTGTCTGGGCAGACGCGGTAAGGGCGGTTATAATCATACTGATATTATAAATGCGATGGTTTGTATTTAGTGCGTAAGTGTTACTTCTTCACGCTGTAACGGCTCAACGGATTAAGTAGTCGGAACGGAGATAGCTAATACCCTGGATTAACACATAGGAAACTTTTCATCCCGACAAACCACGGGGTGCATATAGTAGGTAGGTAAATAGTTTTAACTGCTCTTACAGAAGCGCTGCATTACTTTAGTGTACGACAAATACGGGCTTGTATTAGGTAATAATATAAAATTAGTATAAAAAAAAGACGTGTGGCACTCGGAGACTGCCGCGGTAAAGCTATTGCATAGCATTCGGAGTGGGGGGTGTTAGGTTATTTTCGTTACCGAATTTCTGGATTCGGTCTCCACGCTCAAGGCCCGCGATAGAAGCTATGCAATAGCTTAAAAAGACTTTTTATAATCTTGAACAAATAAAAAAAGGCGGACGGAATCTCGCTTAGCAATAACTGAAGCATAGCAATGGCGGTGGCGTTATGTTTTTTGAGTGGACAAAGGGCCGAAGTCAAGCCAATGTGACGGTCGATTGGCATAGCATGATGTAAATGTGTGCGTGGCACTGTGTACGAACGAGCGGACCGGCATAGCTTGAGTGCTTCACTTTTAAATTTGGTAACGAGGTGTCCGCCTGACTTCAAAAAAGGAGAAGGGTCTCTGTTCGATTGTATTTTTTTATTTTATTATTACATAATTTTTTTGTATGTTTGTTACCTCAGTACTCCGTCATTTATGAACCGATTTGGACATTTTTGCGTTGGGTTCAGTATAGCTACGAAGTGGTCCCATATAAATTTCATTGATATTTGACCTTGGACTTCGAAGATACATTGAAGTCGGTTTTTGTTTTTTTCTAAAAATTACACTGGTCAACAAAAAAACAATTTTTGCATGTAACATGAAAACTTTTGTCGAGTCAAGTTTAGGACAAGGATAAGGATACTAGAAATAAAATTAAAATTCTTCAAATACGAATAGATTTTTTGTAATACCATTTTTAACATTTCAGAAATTTTGAATTTTTATGAACAAAAAGAAGTTATTTGGATTTATTGCTACATTAATATGAATTTACTCTCATGATTTTCGTTTGTATTTTGCTTCAGGAACATCTCGTTTTAATGTCCAACAGTAATCTGCTAACATACGTGGGCTCCACTTGCCCTGATATCGTTTTTCTATGGTAGAAATGTCTTGATGGAATCTTTCACCGTGTTCATCGCTGACGGCGCCCAAATTTTCAGGAAAGAAGTCCAAATGTGAATGGAGAAAATGTATTTTCAATGACATATTACAGCCCAAAGCCTTATAAGTGGATAAAAGCTCCACGATAATACATTTATAGTCACTTGATCGGTAATTTCCTAGAAAATTGGTAGTTACTTTCATGAAAGATTCCCAAGCTAACTTTTCTAAATTACTAAGCTTTCCTTTGAATATATCATCTTTCATCAATTGCCTGATTTGGGGGCCAACAAATATGCCTTCTTTAATTTTTGCTTCACTCAGCTTAGGAAATTTTTCTTTTAAATATAAAAAGCCGTCACCACTCCTGTCCATAGCTTTTACGAAGTTCTTCATAAGCCCAAGCTTGATGTGTAAAGGTGGTAAAAATACATTCTCAGGCTGCACCAATGGAAGGTTTTTGATATTTTTTTGTCCTGGAGTAAGAGATTGTCTTTTGGGCCAGTCTTGCCTAACATAATGATTTTTTCGGTCTCTACTATCCCACTCACAAATAAAACAACAGTATTTTGTATACCCAAGTTGTAATCCTAAAATTAGGGCAATCACCTTCAAATCTCCACAAATTTTCCAGTTGTGTTCATTATACTGAATTTTTTCCAAGATAAATTTAATCGTTTCATAAGACTCTTTCATGTTAGAAGCCTCACCTAATGGGATAGAGGGAAGTTTATTGCCGATATGTAAAAGAACAGCCTTTAGACTTACTTTTGAGCCATCAATAAATAAACGCCACTCTTCTGCTTTATATTCTATACCCAAGACAGTCATTACACCATAGACATTATTACAAAATACAAGCTGATCATCTTGTGAAAAGAAACCTTTTAGCTCTCCATCTCGATTGCGAAAGTAACATACTTTTGTTCTAGGTTGTAATAAATTCCATCCCTTTAATCGAGAGCCCAAAAGTTCTGCCTGTTGTTTGGACAAATTTAAGTCACGTACCAAGTCATTGAGATCTCCTTGTGATAGAAGATGTGGCTCATTAGATGTGAATGAGGAAGCTTCTTGGAAGTCAGGATCCAATGTCTCTTTTTCGACTTCTGGCGTAAGGGACAGATCGCTAGTTTGAGGTGGTTCTGGTACCGGTAGATCTTCACTATGAGAAATCGGTCTTTTAGCTGATGGCAGGTCAGGATACTTGATTTTACTTTTTGTTTTAATTGTAATACCTTTTGTATCAGTAAGACAAAAATAACAATCAGATGAGTGGTTCGTTGGTTCTGTCCAAATCATAGGGATTGCAAAAGGCATAGATCGAGATCTTTTCGCCCATCCAGTGAGAAGACCCACACATGTAACACAACAGATGTGTGGAACCCACGCTTTGTCTTGTTGGCCGATGGCAAAACCAAAATACTGTTCATATAACTTAGTTACTAATGGTGTCAAATTCCTTCGCTGAGTTTTGAAAGTAATGTCACCACAAATGTAACAGAACTTGTTAGAATCATTTTTACACTTTCTTGACATTGTTTAAGAATCACTTCACTCTAAAAACAGAACAAACCACTGCGCTCTTCAAATAAACAAATTCTCTAAATGCGAAAGTCGAACAAAAACGGTTAATTTTTAATTTTGTGGGTAGTAGCTGTAACACGAAAACTAGATCTGATGGAATCGAAATAAATACGATTATAAAATGAGGGTATGTGGGAAATTTAGAATTAGCCAGCACCTTTCTTGTTACAAAACTTTGTTGACCAGTGTTATTATTCGTTCAAGTGTATAATATAGTCTTTGATTTTATTTTGTATGATGAAGCGAAATGTTGCGGTTCTTTATAGACAAATATGCCAATGGATCTTTTATTGATTAATGTTTTCGAAGAAGCCTTGGTTTGGCATCCGTTCGCATCAAGAATTTGTGACTGAACTTTCCGACACGTTCTGCTCGCGTTATTAGAACTTACTTGATATAAAATATGTTATGATAACTTATGGCCTTGCAGGTTGGAAGCAGCAGGATTACCAGAATATTAAAAACCTGTTTGCTTGTTGATATTCACATATACAGAATACAGGACCATACATTCTTAGATACACTTTCTACTTGAATCTGAATCCAAATCGTGACAGCAGGAGAAGTCACTGTTCTCGTTACAATTAATTGTACAAAGATCTCAATTTAATCAGTAATCACCGAAGCAACCAGCTTAAGTTTATTTGGTTGCTTAAGTTTATTTAAGTTAAAGTTAAAGCGCTGGCTTATCGATCAAACTTACTACAGCTATGCATAATTTATAAATATAAAGCAATTATAACACATTTTACAATTTATTAATATTATTTATATTGACATTTTATTAAGTAATTATAATTATAATTGTTATTATAGTGAATTTTATTATTAATAATAATTTTACAATGTACAATTTTATGTTCAATTATGTTTTTTATGTTAGGTATTATTTTATTTTTGACTGATGACTTGTATTTTAAAATAACAATAAATGATGATTATGATTATGATTGATGTATCTATAACTGAAACTAAAAGTCTTCATAAACATCTTTACCTACCCTAGTCTTGTCCTCACCTCTTAGTTATCTTTGCCTCTACGTTGAAGCGCCTTCATTCAAATTCCATCCACATTCGTAAATATCCGTGTCGCATGCTTGACCGAAACGTCTCACCCCTAAATCTTTTCGAATGACGAAGCGAAATGGCCTTCTAGTCCCTAAACGACGAAACCGAAGTGTTGAAAAAATTACGGTCATATAAAGACAAATGTTCCAATGAATCTCTTATTGATTTCGGGAATTGGCCTTGGGCTGGACATCAAGTCTTTATCACCTTAGGTCTATTCGCTGCAATCCCTTCCGCATTTTGCGATTTCCCAGGGGAAGTTTACACTTTCCGCTATAAAATAAACAAACAAACAAACAAAAAAATCATTTATTGACATAATGTACTGTACAAGGTAAGTATTGAATCCATAGGCTCCCGAACTAGTCGAAACTGTGTTTCAGGAGCCAGTGGCTTCTCCCAGTTTGTTAGGATATATTTACAATATGTCTTCTATTATCACATGCAAGATATATCTAATTAGAAATTAAGAAGAAATTTACAAAATTTAACCACATTCCAGTGTTTGTGTTTGTGTGAGGGTGTGTGTGTGTATGGGAGGGGGTGTGTGTATGTGTGTAAGGGTGAGTGTGTATATGTGAGGGTGTAAATGTGTGTAAATGTGTGTGCAATTCAAATTTCAATAATAAAAACTACTAATCATATTTTCTACACCATCGTAATCAAACTGTTTAAGCCAGGTTAGTATAACATTTTTTATTTTATTATTATTGTTCTTTTTAACATTATTCTTAAACTCTTGATTTAATTTGTTATATAAATGTGGCACAACAACATCGTAGTGCCTTTGAGCAAAACTACTTTTTACGTAGGGAACTGGACACCGATCGACTCTTTTAGCTGATTCTGGAAGGGTAGGGATTGTTTTTTTGTGATATCGTCGTATACACTCATATATGAACAGTTTTCTGACGCTTAGTACGTTCGTTTTTTCGTAGACAGATGTTGTAGGGTGTCTATACGGTAGAGAAAGGATTACTTTCAATACCGCGCGCTGCGCACGTTCAGCTACTATGAGGTGTGTTTTTGCTGCACTGCCCCATGCACAGATACAATACCTAATGATGCACTCACATAGCGCTCTGTACGTTTGGATAACTAATTGTGGTTCGGCTACTGCTCTAAGATTTTTGAATGCATAAATCAGTTTTCTTATTCTCGAAGTCAGCGAAGCTATGTGAGTGCTCCAGTTAAGTTTTTCATCAATATGGATCCCCAGGTACTTAATTGAGTCTACTCTGGATAGTGTTGCACAGCTACATTGGGCAGGGCGTAAGCAGTTCCGGTTACAGGGGAATGTGTGTATTTTAACATCAACATTGGTAGGGCCACTCGAGTGTGTTTTACTGTAGCACATGTACTTAGTTTTTGCAGTGTTCAACGACAGGAGACTGTTTTCTAGCCATTGCGTTACACTTGCAAGACAGTTTTCGGCCAGCTCTGTAACCTTTTTCCAAGTCTTTTCATGGAGGAGTAGCACTGTGTCATCCGCAAACATCAGCATATCTAAACCAGGCAAGGTAGTACAGCAAAGTTCGTTTATGTATATAAGAAAAAGTGTAGGTCCTAGTGTACTACCCTGAGGTACGCCGTAGGTGCACACAGCGCTCTCACTCTCATGCTCCTCCACGCGCACACACTGCGATCTATCAGTTAGGTAGTCTTTGAACCAATTGTGGGCTAAACCTCTAATGCCGACATTCTCCAGCCTCGTCAGTAAAATGGGAATGGAAACAGTATCAAAGGCTTTCTGTAGATCCAAAAAGACTCCAATACACTTGTTTCCACTATCCAAGTAAGAAGTTATTAATGATGTCAGCGTTAGCACTGCATCCTCAGTCGACTTTCCATTTCTAAATCCGTATTGATTTTCATTAAGAAGGCAGTTTTTCTCTAGGTATCGCATAACTCTGACTTTGACAAGTTTTTCCAAAACTTTTGAAAGTGTTGAAAGCAGTGAAATAGGCCGATAATTCGTTGGACATGTTTTATCGCCAGTTTTGTATATTGGACATACAACAGCTTTTTTAAATGCGGATGGAAAAGCGCCTGTCTCAAAGCTTAAATTACATATAAATGCGATAGGCTCGGCCTGCTGTAGTCTATTGCGACTGCCTGGATTTAGGAAACCCATAAAGTGATGGTTAAGTCATTATTTATCGATACTTGTCGGAAAACTGAAACTATTGCTAGCAGTTATTTGAAAGGATATGTCAAGTTGAGGTTTGACCCATACGTCCGCTTTAGTCTCTAAACGACAAAGCAATACGTAGAGAAAATTGCGGTGTCATATCAGACAAATGCCCCACTGAATCTCTGATTCATTTTGGATACTGTCCAATAGAGCGAGTGTGGCTCAGGGGGAGAATGTGCGACTTTCGATCCG
This sequence comes from Petrophora chlorosata, assembly GCA_951640565.1. Taxonomy (NCBI): domain Eukaryota; kingdom Metazoa; phylum Arthropoda; class Insecta; order Lepidoptera; family Geometridae; genus Petrophora; species Petrophora chlorosata. The sequence continues at coordinate 6,348,385 of OX621207.1, read as the reverse complement.
ACGTACCCAAGTTCGAATCCCGCTGGCCTCGCACCACTGACTTTCTTAAGTTATGTGCGGATTTAACACTCGTTCTGAAAACGGTGAAGGAAAAACATCGTGAGGAAACCGGCATGTCCAAGAATTATTCACAAAAATTTAAGGACATGTGACATTCACCAACCCGCACTGGGCCAGCGTGGTGGATTATGGCCCATTCTCTCTCTATGAGAGAAGGCCCGAGTCCCAGCAATGGGAACGTGATGGGCTGATGATGATGATGACTGTCCAATAGCTCTGAACCCTGTAGTTTCAAACGCGTTTTTACCGATTTCCCTAAGGAAACGTACGTTTTCCGGGATAAAATGTAGTTTACTTACGATCATAGGCATTTCTTCCCCATTTATGTCTAAGGGTGATTTGTATGTTGATGATAATCATATGTTTATGCGAGCGAGTGTGGCTCAGTGGGAGCACGTGCGTCTTTCGATCCGACGCACCCAAATTCGAATCCCGCTGGCCCCGCACCACTGACTTTCTTAAGTTATGCGGATTTAACACTCGCTCTAAAAACGGTGAAAGAAAACATCGAGAGAAAACCATTAATCACAAAAATTCAAGGACTTGTGACATCCACCAACCCTCACTGGGTCAGCGTGACGGATTATGGCCCATACTCTATCTGCGAGAGAAAGCTCGTGTCCCAGCGGTGGGAACTTTATGGGGTGATGATGATGATGATATGTTTTTATCTCTCACACCGGCACATTTTTATTCTTTGGTTTTTATATATCGATGATTTCTGTTTTTTTTTCAAATCGTTTTAAGTCACTTTTTTTTTATGTAACTGAGTGACGAGACGAGCTGGTCCTTTGCCTGATGGTAAGCAATACGCCAGCCCATAACAATAACAGCACCACCCAGAACTTTGTTTTGCAAAATCCTGCGCGGCGATTAGCTGTTGAGTCTCATAATGCCCAGTAATTTCGCTGGCTATCATGCCCTTCAAACCGGAACACAGTAATGCTTGCGCACTACTGCTTGGCGGCTAAATAACTGGCAAAGCGGTGGTACCTACCCAGATGGCCTCTCGCATACGAGAAACCTACCACCAGTAAAACTTTTTGGTGCTAAAATACCAATAAGGGTAACAAGCCGACCCACCGTGGTGAAAGAACTTAAATCAGTAAGAAAGGTAGGAAAGTAGCTCTTTACTTCATGTACAATTTACGTTGGGTCCTTATAAATAGAAAACACTGCTCGGGGGCTCCTTTCGTGGACTGCAGAATTTGATAAAATTTTGCTTACTAAATAATGTACACCATGGATTACAACATAGCTAACTTTTACCCCGAAAATGCAAAATTCCCACAGAAGCAAGGGAAAACTGTGGTTGGAACTGCGCGTAAAGTTACGAAGTCATAAAAGTAAAGGAGTTTCCGTGGGAGAACGGAAAAACTTCGCACATCCACCGGTTAATACTTGTTTACGCTAAGTATGATCTAGTTCTGAACGCGCTATTCACAGCTGTATTGAAACCTTTGCTGAGCTGATTAGTTAATTAGGCACCAAGGGACGTCCCAGTGAATAATTTACGAGGGACGTCGGAACTAATCAAATTGAGTACCAACATGGCTTAGTAATGCAGGTCGTGTGCGGGCTGTATTTGTATTGTAACCATTTGAAGGTTTGCAGTCGAGTGCTTGGAAGTTTCGGGGGCTATTCGTTAGGCGGCTCATTTAACAGGACTCGGGAACTTTTCGGCTTATCCGGTCACTTTTCAGTATTCAGCGCATTTAGCGCGCTTTATGAAGTTCGTAAGTTATTCAAGTTGAGCCTCGCTTTGGGTATTAGGAATGCAGGCGGGGTACGAAGCGTCCGAGGTCGTATTGTTCCACGAGCTGAATTTTTGAATTATAACTGACATGACATGTCTCACACCTATTTCTAAATAATTCCACCATCCCTGTTTCATCATTGGACTACAAAACGTGCGGCAACACACCACCGTTTCATGGTATACAATCCTCCTGCGCGCACTAAGTGCTTCGCTTCCACTTTTATTATGCGCACTGCTAACGAGTGGAAGTCCCTGCCAGAGTCAGTCTTCCCGATAGCTACAATTTAGAAATCTTTAAGTCTCGAGAGAACAGGTACTATCTTGGCAAGCGAACTTGATCGTCGACCGCATCGTCGCTTACCATACATAGTGGTTCAACGGCCAATAAAAAAAAACTAAAATCACTAATCGGCTACCATAATATTCTGTATTAACCAAGCGCTTGCCAATCATTTTAAACCAAAAATCCTTTTAATTGTTATATGTCCAATAACCGGTGGTTACTGCTTTGACTGTGTTTCGGTCAATAACTGCAATGGCCAAAATTGAGATTTCAATGTACATACATGTACATGTAATTACACAATAGCCCCGCGGTTTCATAGTGGTCACAGTATTGGTATAACATTCTGACCTGTCAAATAAACCATTAAGCACGTCGAATAAGGAAAATTACTATTAATGACTCTTGCAGTAGAACAACTAAAACTCAGGTCAGCGACCCAGACTGTGTCGGCCTCGGAAACACGAACGCGCCATTCGTCCAAGAATTTCAGAACTTGATTCCGTAGCTGACGATTTTCATTATGCAATAGGCTTTAAATAGACTGCAGAGGTGCGAAAACTTCCGGATAAGTGTCAGAATAGTTTCTGCCTGGAATTTCCAGCTTTGTTTCGGCAATTCTAAGTTTCTGAGCCCTGGGCAACTAGCCTAGTTTCCGACAGAGTTTCTGAGACAGACATTTCAGCAAACCATGACAAGTAATTAGAGAAAAGCTCTCTTTTAGGCCAGAGAGTTTCGCGACAAAAATGATGAAGAACAAAGTGAAGCAGGACTTTTGAAAATTATTAGTATACCTACCTATTTTATATGTGTAACTTTTTTCGAAATAATTATTAAATTTATACATTATTTATATTTTTTTGTTACTGTTACTATGACTATGGGACATCTCACTCGCACTTCTTCTTTGATATTCTGTTAATATAAATGTATACCTTATTGTTCATTTTAATCAAATAATTGTTTATTGTTATATTCCGAGACATTTTAAAAGAGAACAAATGACTACTCCGCAGTTTCTTGATACTATCTTCTCTAGCGGGCGAATTTCCAAAGCAGTGATAGAGTCAGTTTTCGCATTTCTTTTCTGCACCCGGACTTCAGTTTGAATATAGGAAAGAAATGGGTAAACATACTTCCCTTTTTTTTAAAGTCATGTTAACTTACTAGTTACAATTTATAACATATTTTAAATTTTATTTGTATTGTTTTTATGACGTTTAAAAGCGCACTTTTGTGCCTATTTAATAAATGATATTTGACTTTGAGTTTAATCTCCATCTCTTGTGTGGGTGAGTGGCCAACCCTGGTGTCGGAGTTTTAGACCGCCCGAAGGTCTCCGACATGGCTATACAACGTTCTGCTAACCATCAGGTGTACGAATAGCTGGTCTCGTCACTCAATTACATAAAAAACTATACGCTACAACAATAATAAAGAGAATTTGAAACGCAAGCGGAATTCGAACTCCGGTGTGTCAGATCCAAAGTCGCACGACTTTATGCTAAGCCACATTAGCTTTCGTAAAGTTATATATGAACAAAGCCATATAAAGTTATTTAGCCGATACAATCCCATTACATTTGGTTTAGTTAAGTTAAAATACCCTTAAAACTTTAAAAGGTTTTACTAAAACAATTTTAGCTGAAAGTTATTATTATGTGCTGAAACGTAACCCTTTTTCAGGTGTTTAGTAATGTGGCTACTATGAAACTGGAATTCTTGAAATATCAGCGCTACCATGTTAGTATTTTTATTACACGTTAATGCATGGCCTAGCATGTTTATGATTTTAAACTATTACGTGCATTAAATCTTAGATTTCAAGGAAAGACTTACCTAGCAAATTAATTTTGCATTTAATGACGTATCGTGTATTATATAGGGTGTGCAAAATTTTGGAATCTTCAGGGTAATTACCTTTTCCTTAAAAGTTTTGTTCTTAGGAAACATTGGGAGAAATTTTTAGGACATTAAAACTGAAAAAAAGACAACATGGGCTTCTATTAAGCCCATGTTGTTTTTAGGGCCGATTGCCCTATTCGATTAAGCTTAAGCCTATGTCGACGAGTTTTGCGAAAATCCAAAAGTGCAGTTTTTTTTTCCAATATTCAACCGGTGTTTCTTAACCCTGAAAGTCTCAAAATTGTGCCACATCCTGTAAATGTACTTTATACCTAAGTAAGTAAATGTGTCTTAAATGAATCTAGAGTTCAATGACCTAAATAAATACATATAATATACCTACTAAAAACTTCGAAGCTATACATTAAAAGCACTACAATTCTCTACAATGTATGTTCTTTCGTGACCGCGTCACCATATATATACGGAGGTAGATTTGTATCGTAGGGTGATTTGTAATTACTTTTTGTGAAGTTTGATGATTGACTTTTATTTTAACGTTAAAAGTAGTGATTTGAAGCCGCTGACGCTTCCTATTCTACTAATATTATAAAACCAAAAGTCTATGTGTGTGAGTGTGTATGTTTGTCACCACTTAACTCCATAAAGACTGAACAGATTTCGATGAAATTTAGTAAATACTTTAGGTCCTGGAATAGGACATAGGATACTTTCATCCCGGAAAAACGAACAGTTCCCGAGTGAGCAACTATAAACCGAATTATACGCGGGCGAAAACGCGCAGCGCAGCTAATATTAAAAAATAGTGTATCAAGTCCAATGACAGTCGCAAAAGTATTGAACGTGTCCACTGCTTCACAAAAAAATCCTAAACATTTATTACTTGTTATTATTATTAATATACCATCTAGTATATAAATAACAAGTACATCAAAACATATAAATACTAGCTGGGCCCGCGGTTTAACGGATAAAAGTAACCCATGTGGTAATCTAGGGTATACCTATATATTTAAAAAAACTTAAACTTCTAACTCTCCCTTCGATATATATTTACGAATCGGCTCTATTAGTGAAAAAAAACATCACTATGTACGATACGCTCAACAGTAAGCGCCACAAAAATAGACTGAGGCTGGCAAACTGTAAAACAACTATGTTTAGAAATAGTATATTATCTATACTTATAATAAAACTGTAACGAAGCGGTTACTGTACATCTATACTTATAATAAAACTGTAACGAAGCGGTTACTGTACATTGAAGATATTTTTGAAAATCAATTTTTTTAGGAGTATATGGTAGCAACAGAACCCAAAAATACAATTTTTAAAATTTTTGTCTGTCTGTCTGTCTGTCTGTCTGTCCGGGATAAACTCAGAAACTAGGGCACGAATTTGAATGCAGAAAGTTATGACGGAATTTAGGAAAAAATATAAGTGTCCACTATAAGTTGAACCACGGAACATACCGGACCCTATGTGCACATGGCTCAGCTTATACTGGTTTATTACTTACCTTCAGAGTTTGTAGAACTAAGGTATTGGTTCACATGATGGTATTCTAAAAAATGATTTGTGGAGTCCTAGGCTACATAACAAACTTTGTTTTATAAATATCGGTTTACGAAAACTGGAATTATTACGCAATTTAACAACGTTGAGTACCTACCGATTAGCAATTTTAGTATGAAAGTTTTCGTGAGTTTGATTCATTATAATTATAAATATTTAATAAAACGGCTAGGACTCACGTAGTTTGTCAAATTAGTCGACCTAGGTTTCGAGCATGTCCGATGCTCTTCATCAGGGCCGACTTTACACTGCGAGATCGCGGCGACTATTGGCGGTGCCGGTGGCGGTGGCTGGTGGAGTGGTATAACGTTGAGTACCGTTGCAAGGCAAATTAGCTGTTTAAATCGAGCCACCCATAGATAGCACGTCTTATCAAGGGGCGTTTTTCTGACTCGCGGTGACGGGTTTTATGGACATGGCGCTGGACCTGCACTGGAGCTTTTTTTTTTATCAGTTTGGAAAACGCTTTTTTGCTGATGCGATTATGTCGCCTTGGAAAGTAGTAGAGGAAAGGAATTTTACCTAGCGGTTCCCAATTTTTTTTAGCCATGGAACACTAAATTATGTACCTAATTTTGGTGGAACCCCAACTCATATTTGTAACCGACTTTAAAAAAGGAGGAGGTTCTGTTTTTTTCTATGTTTGTTACGCGATTACTACGCCAATTATAATTTGATTTTGATGATTCTTTTTTTGTTTGGTAGGTCATACTTCAGAGGTGGTCCCATATAAATTTTATCGAAATTGATTCAGCACTTTTGCGCGGGTCAGTATATCGATAAAAATGCTGGCCAGCGTCAGCAATTCTCGGAACCCTAGGGTTCCGTGGAACAACTATTAGTAACTGCTGGTATAGACGAACAAAAAGCATAGCAACACCGTACCGGGCCCGGAACGGCCGCGGCGGCTAGCGTGGCACCGCGGCGCACCGTCACCGTCAGTTTTGCGTACGAATCGTAAAGGGTCCATGGCGTTTCCCCCCGATGGCAATCCCACCCGTGTTATTTCCACCCGGCCTCCGTGGTCCCGTAATATGTTTTTTTAAACTAAACGATGACATTTGATACGTATACTCGGTCAAAGAAACTATAACACATTTTTCACCAATTTTTAAACATCCCTAAAAGAACTTGCTAAAATGTATATATCTAAATATAAAAATAATCTACTCCCTCAGACACAGACATACACACACACATCACACCTCGAAAACCAAAAACCTATGAAGCTGTTTGGTATGTAAGTTCTATAAGGGGATCATTACGAGAGCGGACAAAAGGAATGAGAGTTTATGTTTTTAAAGATAGGGCTATAAACTTTGGTAATTAGGATTGGGAGCGGAACGGGATGATAACGGGATAAGTTGGGCATGGAAATGGGATAAGCGCGAGAGTTACAGGATAGGAGCGTAATGGTAACGATATAGGAGCGGGACTGGAGCAGGAGCGGAGCGGTACGGTAACGGGATAGTAGGGAGCGGTAACGGTATAGGAGAAGGACAGGATCAGTCCAGAACGCGGAGGTTACGGAATGCAACCAGGACGATAACAGGATACGAGTGGGAAGGTAACAGAATAGAAGTGGTACGGTAATGAGAAAGGAGCAGGATGGGAGCTGGAACGGGAGTATTTTGGGACAGAAAATGGTCGGAAGCTGATGATGAATTACTACTACACTACGCGTACGAAGTCGCGGGCAACAGCTAGTTATGGGAATAAAAATTTATAATAAAATACCAGAAGAAATTAAAGAAATTGAATCTTTTCATATCTATAAAATAAACTTAAATCTTATTTAATCGACAAGGCATTTTATTCCATTAAAGAATTTCTAAATGATATTTAATTGTAATTGCTTACCTGACATGACTAGATTTATGCTCATTTTTGACTATAGAAATTTAATTCATGTTGACATGTATGTATCTAACTATTATTGATATTTTAAATTAATTAGTTCTCATAAATATTGCTATTTGTTAAATAAAAATAAGTTTTAAATGTTACATTTATATTTAATTTATTATCTACATATTGTTATAAAAATGTGCACACCTAACGGTCATAACATAGCGATCTATTATATTAATTAAAAACTATAATAAATTTGTGTTTCTACCTATGTTTATGCAAATAAATGAATTTTGAATTTTGATGTTTTTTGAACCTACCTAAGTTATATCCATTCCTAATTTCACTCAAATCCGTTGAGCTGTTACAACGTGAAGAAGTAACCAAAACACTTACATAAAAAGTTTCGCATTGATAATATTAATGTGTTGTGTGATAAATCATTAAAAATCAAAAACTTACTTCATATCTAAACTGCGAAGTTTCCACACAAATCACCATACACTTTTAACAATCCCTCCAAAACCAGTTAAAACAGTTCACAGAACGTTAATAACAGTCATCAACGCACTATTAACTCAATAAATTATTAAACAGTTCGCTTCGAGCGAAATTAACTAATATGAAATTCTGAACCGTACATTCGTGAATCGTGAATTACGAGAGCAATCCGGGCGAGCGAGCGGCACGTGCGTTCCGTACCGGTGAAGCTTTCGGACTGACTTGACTGGACTTGGAACTCCGAACAGCGGACTTTCCGTAGCGGAGAAGTCAGAATTTCCGCCCGGCGCTTTTTCTACGCTTACGACTTTACAACCGAGATATTAAGGACCAACGTAACATTGACCTAAAGATTACTATACTGACACTATATACACTAAAATGAGCTCTCGTAAGCAAGAGGCCGTCTGGGGTACCACCACTTTGCCAGTTATTCAGCCGGCAAGCAGTAGTTCGCAAGCATTACTGTGTTCCGCTTTGAAGGGGATTGTAGCCAGCGAAATTACTAGGCATATGAGTATCTGATGTCTCGGGGTGACGAGCGCAATGCGCTGCTTCGCAGTGCTTTTTATGGTATTAAAAGTTCTGGGTGGCACTGCAATTGTTATGAGCAGGCGTGGCGCTTACCATCAGGCGAGAGACTTGTTCGTCTCATCAATCAGTTCCATATCAAAAAGAAACATAGTTGAGGACGCTGTTTTGACAGCCCACAGAATAATTAACAGTAAGTATAGAAGGCTCACTCCGTGAAGGCTAATATACTATGCATACATTTGGGTTATTAATTAAAGGCGTAAAGGAATTATATGAATAGTCACGTGATTACATTGGCATAACACTATTCATATAATTTGGAACAGTATATAACAGGTACCATTATAAACAAGTAAGCAAAAATGTTTCTGGTCGTAGTATCTACCTTTTCACGTATTACGGCTCATTTGCATGGATTAGATTTTCCTAATGATGATTTTATACAACGTGTGTATCCAAGATTGGTTTGGGAAGTAAACAACATTTTGATCAGCTTTTAGTGCCTCCACACATTCGCAGATTTTTGTATCGGCGATCTGACGTCGAGCGATGGCGGAGCGTAGCAAACAGTAGCGATTAAACGCAAAATTTTGATCATATGCTAATAGCACAGTCACTTGGTTCGTAAAATAGTGGTTACCTGGAAAGTTTTCCGGGAGTTTTGAAAATTGGTAATTTTATAGATTTTGATGTTCCGAATTTCAAAATTGCCACCTCTATTTTTTGCCGCTCGCGCTGCCATACCTATTGGAAAAATGGCGCCGAAAAGCAGTTTTTTGCCTAAAAGAAAAAATACGAGGTGGCAAAGTTGAAATTCGGAAAGAACACATCAAAATCTATAAAATTACCGATATTCAAAACTCCCGGAAAACTTTCCAGGTAAAACTACCAAATGACTGGACTATAATGCGATCGAGCGATTTGCATTCGCTGCAAAATATACGTTAGTATATTCAAAACGCTTACACAGTACTGTTGAATTGCGATTGACTGAGCTTTTGTGTTCTCTTCTTTAGTAGTTTTTCTAGAGCAAAAAAGCGGGTAAATAATAAATATAATAAAAATATGATATAATAATATAATATAATAATAAATTTTATAATTAAATATAAATATAATGGGTAAATTATATTTATAGATTTTGTATTTAGATTATGGGAAAGAAATGGTTTGTGACGTGAATACTAGCATTGTTTTATTCCATTTTTACTACCGGTCATCCAAGACGTGCTAAGGTAGCGGTGCAGTGTGTGACGTGTGTAATGGAAAATTTTAAATATTCTTAATTATTGCCTAATAAATGTATTTTTTTTTTATTCTTATTTTATTTTGGGGCTTTTGCCGCTTCTTGGTATGCCAACCCTATCGTACCCTAATCATATTTAACATTCAACACAATGTAATGTAAAACTCATTTATGCAGAAATATTATCTCATATAGTGACATCGCAGCTTCAGTTGTTGGATTGGCCAGTACCTATATTGAAAAATGTTCCCATGTCATAACTATTTAAATTATATTTCTGCATGAGGGAGTCCCTTTTGGTCCTGTATTTTTTAATAAATGTAGTATGTGAAAATGTATACTATAAGACCACATAAACTTAATATATACCTAAATTAAGCCTAATTTATAAAATGTTTACCTACTTAAATTGCAGACGAATTATATAATAAATACATAATAAATATTTAAAAAATATATACTTAAATATTTACTTATAAAATATATACCAGCAATAATAAGTGACTACCTACCTCAATGGGTTAGGTCAGAATTTTTTTTAAAGTTGTCTTTGCTCGAAGCGAAATGTAGCAAGTGTGCGGTAGCTTTTAACCGGCATTTGTAACGCTCGAATTGAGGTCGTAGGTGAGATAAAGGCCGTTTAGGAAATCTGCATTTTAAATTACCTGAAGTGTCGTTAGGATTATTAGGACTAGTGGACGTTATTGGATATCGGAAATTACCGACTAATTCATCATCATCATCATCATCAGCCTATTGCAGTCCACTGCTGGACATTTGCACGCCACTGAGCACGATCCGCGGCTACTCTCATCCAGCTGCTGCCAGCCACCTTGCGAAGATCGTCGCTCCACCTTGCCTGAGGGCGTCCTACACTACGTTTGCCAATTCGCGGTCTCCACTCTAGAACACGTCTACCCCAGCGGTTATCGGTTCTGCGGCTAATATGTCCGGCCCACTGCCACTTCAGCTGACTAATTCTGTGGGCTATGTCAATGACCGATTAATTGCTGGGTGTCAATTTAAAATGAAAACTCGTTTAAAAGAGCTTTTATTTAAGAGTAACTTGTCGCCCTGTGGTTTTACCTTTAGTATAGAAGTTTCCCTCGCAAAAATCATCGGCAAAAACAATTTTAAATATGTGAAACATAAGGTTTTGAGTAACTTTGTACTTACTTTGAACTTTTTGAACCGACTTTAAAAATGGAGGTGTTCGATTGTATTTTTTTTAATGTTTGTTACCTCAGAACTCCGTCATTCATGAACCGATTTAGAAAATTCTTTTTGCGTTGGGTTCAGTATAGCTACGAAGTGGTCCCATATAAGTTTAATCGATATTTCACCTTGGACTTCGAAGAACACTTCAAAAGACTTCGCCTGATGGTAAGCAATACGCCTGCCCGTAACAGTAACAGCTACTCGCAGAACTTTGTTTTGTAACATCCTGCGGCGCTGTACTGCGGTTGTCATCCTGAGACGATTATCTGTTAAGTCTCATAATGCCCAATAATGTTGCAGGATAAAATGCCCTTCAAACCGGAACACAGTAATGCTTGCACACTACTGCTTGGCGGCAGAATAACTGGTAAAGCGGTGGTACCCACCCAGACAGCCTCTCGCATACCAGAAACCTACCACCAATAAGCCGATCAGCAGCAGCAGATAGTTACAATATTCTTAGTAACAGCACAGAATACTATGGGACGGAAGCATCACTCCGAAAAGAAATTTAAACAAATAGCGACTTTTGCTATGACGCAATAAAATTCAATTCAGCTCGTGTAGCGCTGAAAACCTACTAGTCTTATTAACCTACAGAGCACCTCTCTTTCTATCGCATAGCTCTTATCTCTTCTGACGCGGCACGTGTAAGGACGCGCGACCCGCCGTCGGTGTCCGGCTATGGACTTATAGCTTCGTACCTACAGTGCGGAGTGCGCTAGGCCTGGTAACAGTCTAGTCTAGACTTTATAGAGTACCTACATAAATATTATTGTTCGAATGACAGCAAAAGTAAACACGTCCGATTCAATTAAAGCAATTGAATGTCTAGTGTTTGACGTGCACTGGAGTGCACACCGACATGTAATGGAAGACGACTGAAAACTTCCAGTTATTTGTTCAGTTCAAGCGGTAAAAGAACTTACAGGAAAACTGAGTCGACATAAAGTTTAAAGTTCGGAGTCGCATAGAATTTTCTATCGAATTCCGATATAGATAATTTTTACTATATATACTTTTATTTACGATACAACAGTAAGGACATAGCTGACAAAAAACATCCTCACCTTAAATATTGATAAGACGAAATATATTGCCTTCTCTCTGAATCAGTGTACGCAACCACCGCCTGATTTCTGCATTAAGGCTCACGCCTGTAAGCAACCTCCACTAACATCAACTTGTACCTGCCTCCAACTCACGCGTAGCTCAGATATAAAATACCTGGGCGTAATTATTGACAGTTCACTAAACTGGAATGGCCAACTACAAGCGCTTTTGTTCTATTATGAAATAAATATATTTTTTTTGTAGAATTATCGATTTTTTCCGATATATTATTCTGTCCTTTTCATTAGGTATATTAATACTAGCTGCGCCCCGCGGTTTCCCGGGATAAAAGTCAAGCGTTTAAGCTATCTTCGTTTCACTCAAATCCGCCTATATAGTTAAGCATAATTATTGCGTAAAGAAGTAACCTACATACACACTCACAAACATTCGCATATTTAATATTAGCTCAGTATAGTCAAACCCCCGACACTTCATACAAATGAACTGAGTTATTTACCTACTACTACCGGTGCATCGGCCTGTACCGACACGGTTTGTGTGCGTGAGTAATTATTGTAGGGATGAGCTGAGACAAAAGCGCGTAAGTAATAAGTGGTAATAGTTATTAATAATAATTTACGGGTGACACTCACGTTTAAATTGGAGTAATCCAACTATAGTTTCAACCACATCCGGTGGTCTTTTTCAAGGCGAGTGCGGAACGCTCGCGAACGTTCACGTCTCGCACTCTCCTCCAATTAAACGTGAACTCTCCAATTTAAACGTGAGTGTCACCCGTAAATTATTATTAATAATGTGTCCAAACTACGTTAATTTTCATAGTAAAATAGTTAGTATTCTTTGGTACGGTAATTATATTTGCTAGACTGTGATATTAGTGTAAAATCTGTCAGACGTCATTTTTCAGGGGAAATATGAAATTTTCATCAAAATCCATTCAGTAGTTTTTGCGTGATTGAGTAACAAACATACATCCATCCATCCATCCTCACGAACTTTTGCATTTACAATATTAGATAGTAAAGGATCATCACACACCTACCTACTCTAATTTCTAACTATGTCGAAATCGTAACATAGATAAGTAAACATATATAAAACTATCATTAATCTGCTCATAGTTCAACTTCCAATAATTAATAAACGTAATTAGTTAATCTGAGGTAATAAAGTGCTCCTGGTCACAAATGGGTAATATCCGGCATAACGCAATTAAAAAGATGATTACATTCAATTAAGTAATTCCAATTAATAACATGAAACTAAAACTAAAAACCTTAAAAAATATAATACTAAAATATATTATTAAAAGGAGTCCCTTTAGGCAAGGTTCCGAAGATACTGGCAGCGTCCCCCCTTTGAATAGCTAGACTAATTCTTTGTCCGAGGTAGCTGCCAGCTCATTATATATAAATGGCTATACTATTATACAAATGAGGTAAATAACAATAAGGTTACCATAAACACCCCATGCAATTTCCGCGATCCACAAATAAATATGTAACATAAAAAACAACGCAATGGCATAATTCCTATTCCAATATTTCCTATCAACAACAACCCCAACTGTGAGCATTATTGCCATACCAAAAATAGCACCCATTCACCCAATAAGTTGCCAGTTACAATATTATTCTCAATAGGTTGCCAGAAACGGTGTTTTTCTCCAATCTATTCGCCATTTAGCTTATTGAATCCGAGATAGAACAGAAATAAACAATTTACAACGTACAGTCAGGTGCAGAACTGCTTTACTGCTTACTGATATCATAAATGCGAAAGGTTGTGAGGATGGACGGATGTTTGTTACTTAATCGCGCAAAACTGACACCGCGGGTGAAGCCGCGGGGAGCAGCTAGGAGATAATATAAATAACCATATAGATACCGCTTCGTCTTCATCTATGGTCAAAAATGACAAATAAGTTTTTATGTTAAAAAATGTATTATTAAAGACAAGCTTTTATAACGAATTCGTATTTGGAACCGCAGATTAAAATGAGCCCTAACATTTGTAGTTTACGATTATCTTACAAGGAGTTCCATTGCCCACCTTCCGTCTCCATCATCAGATCAGCTGGCTGTCACCATAATATTGCATTGTCATAGGACTTTGACAAGTATACTCAATTTCAAATTCGTAGGACCAGATGAAGTGGTTCTGATTCAGCTTGCAAGATTCCACCCGAACTAACACAGTTACAAACGAGTACATACAATACAAGTTAAATGAAAGCTTGTAAAAAGCAGTCATCCTGTTGCAAATGCTTTGCTGGCCGACTACCACCGTTTTGATTTGTGTGTAAGTTAGGTATCATATTAGTATATTATACTAGTTGCTCCCCGCGGATTGCCCGCGGTTTTCCGGAATAAAAAGTCCTCTCACCTTTTCCAGGACCTACCTACATACATACTATACACATAAAAATCAGTTCAGTAGTTTTTGCTTGATTGAGTAGATAACAAACACTCATCCATCTATCCATCCTCACAAACTTTTGCATATATATAATACTACTAGTTGCAATACTAAATATTAATAGGACTAGGAGATGAGGGAAGGAGAAAGGAGTTGAATATCTCATGTTTGAATATTACGATTACCGTTCTCGTAATTTAGCATTTTTTTAGCAGTAAATTTCAGTTTCTACAAACCTGTCATCATTATTATCATCATCATCAGCCCATCATGTTCTCACTGCTGGAATACGGGCCTTCTCTACATAGTATGGGCTATAACGCCAAGCTGGCCCAGTGCGGGTTGAAGGTCCCATGTCAATTTTCGTGAACAATTCTTGGACATGACGGCTTCGTCACGATGTTTTCCTTCACCATTTATAGAGAGAGTGTTAAATCCGCACATAACTTAAGAAAGTCAGTGGTGCGGAGCTAGCGGGATTCGAAATAGGGTGCGTCGGATCGAATGTCGCACGTGCACCCACTGAGCTACACTCGGTCTCCTCACACCTGAACCAAGATATTTTGTACAAGATGGTGAAATCCACATCAAAATCCAACAAGTGGTTTAAAAGTCAGCGGACCAACAGACAGACTTTGTTTTATACTATTTAGTGATTTATCTATATTAATATTTTGTTAGTGTAATTTAATTCCACCTGTTACCCGGTTTGTTGATTGCAGATGACTGTACCTTATTCGGTACAGACCCGAGACGTCACGATCCCGCTGGCTGGAGCGGCTTGTGGGCGCGTCTATTGGCGCAAGGTTGTCACTCTGTTATCGCTTCGTTCGGAAACGGAAAAACATGAATAGCTTGTACTATAAGAGTTCTTACCCTGACGCAAGGATGTGCGAAAACTAGAAGTGACAATGAAATAACACTTTATTGAAACACAAACAGATAATAAAAAACTTACAATAAAAGCATATAGCCTGCAGTATCTTGGCAGTTTTAGATTTAAATTAAAAATGTATATTTGTCAACATCAAAATAAACAGGAAACTGCGACATGACTCAAGTGTGTTATAATAAAAATTCTAAGGATTTTTTCTTTCTTTTTATATCACCTAGGTGCTCTATGTTTTAATCTTGTATTTTGTGTTGTGTTTTAAGCGTATCATGTTTTTGTGCGAATTGTTCTTGCCATTATAAATGTTATGTTATTTTGTATCAATATTATGTTATTTATATATTGTGTTACGATCCGTGGTGTCACCGGGCGGCTCCTACAGGGGATCAGCGCTGGTTGCTTCAACCGGCATTGTGCTGAGTAGGGCCGTTTTGTAGCAATACCTGGTATTAATGTTTAGTTGAGTATTTGTTTGATTAGGTATGTTTTTTGCTACAATAAAATTATTTCATTTCATTTCATTTCGTTTCGTTTCGTTTCGTTTCGTTTCGTTTCGTTTCGTTTCGTTTCGTTTCGTTTCGTTTCGTTTCGTTTCGTTTCGTTTCGTTTCGTTTCGTTTCGTTTCGTTTCGTTTCATTTCATATAGTAAGTAAATTATATTGTCTAAATAGGGAAAATACTAACTAGCATCGTAACACAGGGCTATTCTAGTACGAATACTGGTGATTATCTTATATTTATTTCATGTGTCAGAATTATGTACGAGCTATTTTTTCTACCATAAAATTAGCTATTTTACTCAATTAAGATTATATTGTATTACATTGTATTGCTTAAAAAAAGTTGAATTGAATATTAGTAGTGTAACAATTGGCGGCCTTATTGCTTAAAGCGATCTCTTCCAGACAACCGTGCAGGGAGAGAAATAACGCAAAAATAAATGTACGATGGTTGTCAATATCTTAATACACTTACATAAACTAATTGCATAAAGTACCGACTAATAAAATAATAAATGATATGAAGAAGTGGTAGCTAACCTCGCTGTATATGTATCTCAAAAAATGCATTAACCTATCGGCATCTCAAGACCGACTTTTACCATCAATTTCATCATTTACAATACAATACAATTACACTCTATTGCATACCACAAACATAATTAGATGAACTGTGAAGTATGAAAAAGAGAAACCTTACTAGTTAAGGTTTCTCTTTTTCATGTATTATTTTTAATACAATTGGCGCTCTTATCGCATACAGCAATCTCTTACAGACACACAGAACAAATCAAAGAACAAAGAATAGACAATGGTGCACAGTAAATAATTCAATATAAAAACAATATTAAAAAAATAACAATCATATATAACTAAATAATATTCTATTAACGACAAATACCTACATTCACATGACACACATCTACATTTACCTACGAGATAAATACCTACATAATAATGTACCTACTCTATACCTTTACTTTTATGACTCCTTTACAGGTTACATTCCTAGTTTCGGATTCAGCGGTCTCATATTTTTTTTTTTTACGCTTAATAGGTCCATGTTTGGCCACTATTTCGCCTGATGTGAAGCAATGATGTGGCCTAAGATAAAGCACATAGATCTAGAGAGAGACGGCAGTTGTGCGGCTGCTCAGACCCGTCTCCCCGATGGTTCACCGAACATCATGCCGAAACACGATTAGGGCGCTTGACGGCATGGCTTTGTTCGGTGGGTGGTATTACAACCACGGCCAGAGCCTACCACTCCAAAGCGCGTAAGCGGGTTTCATCACGATGTTTTCCTTCACCGATTTAGAGCGAGCGTGCAAAATCTGCACGTAACTAGAATAAGTCATTGGTGCAGGGCCGAGTCGGGATTCGAACCCAGGTGCGTCGGATCGTAAGGCACACGAGTTCCCGCTGAGCCACCCTCGCTCTTAATTTAGTTGCATCCCAACAGTCAACAATATCTACATAAATATAATTACTCTTCACTAAGCTTAAAAAACTTAAATTTATATGTGACAATGTGTATGTGGCATTGATTTTTTTTTTAAATTATATTTTCCCTTTTGCTATGAACTGTCAACATCTTAGACTGATCTCTATCTATAAAACAACTTCTGATTTCTATGCTATCCTGGTAACTATCCTATAAACCTCATCCGAGATACTCTCTCAATCCTAGATCATCGCCCTATCGTATCAAATCTCCAGAACTTTAATATTTACTTTTCTTGTTCTAGGTAGTCGGTAAAAGACCTACTCCGCCGCAACGTATTGCGACCTATCACACGCAACATATCGTGTATGCTAAAAAAGAAACAAAAGAAATTGCACAAAATGATGTTGTAGAGTCAGAACGCGCTGGCATGCGTTTTGCATCGCAAATGCACTGCGTCGACCGTCTGGATTGTGCTTTTGTACCCTATTATGTACAAGAAGATGTAGCTAGCTTTTGCGTACGCACGTTCAGCCTGAGATTTGCATTTTGGCCCTGTGGATTGTACATTGTGCCTTTGTGCCTATTACTGTAAGATGTAGGACTAGCTTTCAGCCTGAAAGTATTGCCTACTCTTCGAAACATTTTTATTGGGAAATGCGCTTGACGCAAAGATGCCACCGTTTCATGGTGCACATTCCTCCAGCGCGCACTAAGCGCTTCGCTTCCACTTTCATTATGCGCACTGCTAACAAGTGGAAGTCCCTGCCAGAGTCAGTCTTCCCGATAGCTACAATTTAGAAATCTTCAAATCTCGAGTGAACAGGTACTATATCTTGGCAAGCGTGGTAGATCGTCTAACGCATCGACGCTTACCATCAGGTGACGTAGTGGTCAAACGCAAGCCAATTAGCAGTAAAAAAAGCGAAAATGCCGGCCTAAGGTAGAGCACGCTTACACTGATTTACATTGAACACTCCATATATATTACAGCTTTGTTGTTTGCCGTTGGTTTTGTAACTATATTTAAACGTATTTAAATTATGTATTTCATAATCGTATTTTAATTATATAATCGTGTTTTATGTAAAAAAAATCTACCTAGCAACTGATTCTACTCAATGACAGAATCTTTACAATTATGTGAGCTCCTTTACCAGTTCAAATAAATTTAATGTTAACAAACTGTATTCCATCTATTTTCTAACTTGAAAAGAAACTTGTTCAATTTCGAATTGTTAACTTTATTTTATTCACTTAATAGTTTTAGCAAAGCGGCTCTTGGGTACAGTGAAGGTCCCACATTTAAAACTTTGTTATGTTATGAGAGCAATTAAGATTAGCAAAGAACTTTATTGATTGTTGAATTATTTATAGGATTAAGCAATCAATATTCTTATTTTAGTGTAGGATTAAAGTCATAAATTTAAATTTCTTGAAACCGTTATTTACAAGTATAATCTAGTTTATTGACATATAATTATATTTATTAGAAACATGTCTCCTTTTAAATTACCGGCTGTTATATGTGGGTAAGTACAAGAAGTCTTAATTTTTATAAATAAATATTAAATAAATACCTATTTTACCTACATATATTATATTGTAACAATTTTTATAGTCATTCCTAAGTTTTATTATTTGTAGGTATAAGTTTTATATTTATAGTATTTAATCAAAAATATTGTTAGGTATTTTTTTCGACACTTCTAGTAAAATATTTACATCTAGGAGCAACTCAATAAGACAAAGGAGTGGCTGAACTCAGTAATGAATGAAGTGCTCCGCGGATGTTCGTTTTGGGAATACCCGGCGTATCGGGAATGTGGCGCAATTGGGAGAGATAAAGTGACGAAATGGGCCGTCTGCCTCGCCGCACTTTTGGGCATTCTTCTTTGTTAACGCGGATAACTTCTTGCGAATGGGACGTTGGGAAAAGTACGGTCCGGGCTCTGTGCAGAATGGGCTTGAATGGTGGTGTTAAGTATTGTTGAGGGTTTTTTGACTGACACGTCTTTAAAGGTTGCGCTCTTCGCATCTCAAAAAATTTTGTGTCGTCTCAAGAAACTGAAGAACAGTCCTAATAGACAGGTATATTCCAAACTAAAGGGGGCGCCCTTTCGCTCCATTGCAATAGTCATGACTGTTTGTCATTTGTTTGAAAATTGTTATGGAACATTGACATATATTCTGTATCAATGTTGTGGAAGGGCGCGCATATTTAGTTTGGTAGGTATATCTTTACCTTCTTTACAGGTTTTAATAAAATTAATATGTTTATTGGGCATTATTTATTTGCGGGTATTATTTTCTCTATTGTATGTTGTTGTGTATTATGTCTACGAAAATAACCTACTAATGATATGAATAAGAATTAGGTATACATTTTTTCAAAAAGACTTCAATTCTGATGTATTTCTGAATTCCAAGGTCGAATATCGATGAAATTTATATGGGATCACTTCGTAGCTATTCTGAACCCAACGCAAAAGGAGTTTTCAAATAGTTTTATAGGTATATGACGGAGTCCTGAGGTAGGTAACAAACTTAAAAACCGAATTGAGTTCCTCCTCCTTTTTTCAACCTTCAACTCAATTTAAAATCGCTATAAAATCTCAAATTATGGATCAAGTATTACATCAATTTAAAAAATCAATCCCTCGCCATTTTTAATCCGAGTCACAACTAACAACTCCTGTGTCAGTTCGCCACTCAAGCTACCACACAGCCAACCTAGCTATATAAATAAACACGCTTATTAAATAAACACAGAACATAAACGTTACATTCAGTTTTCAATTTAAAATAACAGAATGTTATTCGGTACTTAAGCGAATTTTACGCGCTCGTTTTATTTAGCCGCTAGACGTCGCACAATGCCCACAATGCCTGTGCAAGAGACAGCTTCTATTATATTCCTAGACTAGAATAAATAACGTTATGCCACCGAACTCACCTGGTGCTTGGAATATTACATTTTATATGAAGACCTTTTGTGGATGAAACGTGAGGGGAATGTGGTATAAATACTTTTTTAAGGTAACCCTAAAAGTGTCGCCTCTTTCCTTAAGTAAAATACAGCTCGGTTGGCCCTTAGCGGGTTTGTGTGCATTAGGACTATAATTTAGTAAAGTATATATAGTTATTATACTATACCTACGTCCTTCATATGCGGATTTAGCACTCGCTGTAAAACGGTAAAGTAAACATCCTGAAAAACCAGGATGTCCAAGAATCACAAACTTCAAAGACATGTGAAATCCTCCGATCGGCAAAGATCCAGCGTCGTGGATTATGGTTTTTACCTATTCTCTCTCTCTCTTGGTCTCTTTTCCAAGGTCTGGCTGTATCATCTTTGGTCCACCATATTTAATGTCACATGCATCATATTTTTGTGCTTTTGGGGTTCGCCAAAAATGTCGTCTAATCCGTCCGGCAGTTTTCGAGTTTTGAGGTGAGAAGCAAACAAACAAACAGAAAATCTTCTAAGTTTAAAGGTTCACCTATAAATAAAATGTCTCTGTAAGGTTTTCCAAATTATCAGACAGTTCAGAGCTTTATCATACTTTATTGACACTTACCTATTCAATCAAATCAAAATCTCTTTAACCATTTTGGCATCACAGACGCACTTATGAACGTCAAATTATCACAATGACTACCACCGTATCGGAAAAAGAACCACTACTCAGATGATACGGGAAGAAACTGAGGGGCATTTTTTTAGAGATTTTGTTACAATTTTTTCGGGTTTTACAATGTTATGTACCAGTTGGTTTTTGCAGAAGTGGATTATTCCAAGCATCTTTATCTTCTATTATAAAAGCCAATTCAGCCAATCCAATTTTGAAAAAAAATTTGAACCAATTCTGTACACTGAAAATATTTTTAAAAAACCAACTGGGATCGACTATTTAGAGGGTACTGAAGACGAATCCACGGTTTTTAGATTTTTTGTCTGTTTGTATGTTCGTTATCTATAGACTCTGAAGATACTAAAAACCGATTTTAATGCGGTTTTCAGAGTTTGGTAGCAGTAGTTCCAAACTTAGATTATAGATATAACATAGGTACCCACCTATGTTACATAAAAATCGGTTGGGTGTCTATGAAGATACGGCTTGACCTCTTCGTAGTAGGTACCTACGTACTACATAATAATATAGGTATCTATTAGAGAGGTATTTCTAAGATGGTCTTGGAAAAAATACGAATGCGAGCTTTCTTTGACGTTTCGCGGACGAAGTCGCGGGAAAAAGTACCTACGTTCACCCAATACAGTACTAGTACCTAATGGGTAAAACGGGACCCTATCACTAAGACTCCGCTGTCCGTCCGTCCGTTCGTCTGTCACCGGGCTGTATCTCATTGAAATTTTCACAAATGATGTATTTCTGTTTTGTTGCCGCTATAACAACAAATACTAAAAACCAGAATAAAAAATATTTAAGTGGGGCTCCCATACAACAGACATGATTTTTTTGACGTTTTTATAGATAATGGTACGGAACCGTTCTTGCGCGAGTACGACTCGCACTTGACCGGTTTTTTAAAACTCCCCCGAAATAATTCGAGATCGTGTGACATTGGAACTTTATATTTTACCGGGAGACTGACAAATCACAGGCGCAAATTTGAGTTTCTAGATCGTGTCTGCAAACTTTTATTGAGTTTGATTAGTTACATTTAAAATAGGGTCAAACTTTGCATGGACCGCGGTCGCTGAAGTCACTACAGTCCCTTTCAAGGGACACAGTCGCAGTTTATGTGTTTAACAAAATGTTGTGTCCAATATATATATATATATATATAGCTTCTTTTTTTTAACGGCTTCATAAAAGGAGGAGGTTCTCAATTCGACTTTTTTTTTGTTTGTTTGTTACGCGATTACTCCGCCAATTATTTATGAATTGATTTTGATAATTATTTTTTTGTTTGGTAAGTCATACTTCAGTGGTTAACCCATATAAATTTTATCGAAATTGATTGAGCGCTTCCTGAAAAAAATATATAGATTTAGTCTTGAAGTCAATTTTTGTTTATTTTCTATCGTATATCCACTTATTAAATAGCCAACTGTTAAAATATAATAAGAAACTCTTTATTACAGGCAATATTAAAGGCCAATAAAGTAAAATTAACACAGACCCATAGAATATATACTACCTTACAGACTAACATACATACAAAAATATGAAACAAAAAAACAACAAAAAAGAATTAATAAACCATACCTACTTCTTCTGAACACTACTTCATCAGGGTTCAGAAATTTTACTCCTTCTCTGATACAGAGAAGCCTGGCCAATTGGAAACTGGAAAATGGAAATTCTGGCCAGAAGGCTACAGGCCAGCATTCAGAATTCAGGAACAGTTCCTCATACACGGCCGGAACTAGGAGCCTATTGGACTCAAATTCGACTCCAGCCTCGACAGTCGCATCGCTATCTGTCCCTGGATCCTTCCATGTAGTGTTTCTTTCATTAATTTCAACACTTAGATACTGTAGGTTCCACAGTGAATGAATCAATGAATTTTTTAATTGCAATGACAAGTGACATTATGGACATATTTATATATATTTTTTATTTGACATATTGTGCGTGTGAATAATTAATGAATTTGATGTTTAATGGTTATGTATTTCTTTAAATTAATCTTTGATTTTCTGCACTAATTATATGCATGAGACATTTTATTTTAAGCAATTTAAATAATGTAATATTATGAAAATTTGTATGCCAGAAATGATGAGACACGCAGAACTCTAAAACATTTGTAAACTTTATTACCACCGTGTGACCGTATGACCGTGTTTCCAACAAATAAATATCATTTCATTTCATTTCAGTATGATGTAGTTTAAACGGCGTGAGCGGGGCGGGAGCTACGTTGGTTGTGGCTCGGTCGGGGAAATTAATTGATTGATTGGTGAAGATTGACTTCAGCCTTTACGTGTAATGTCTTAGAATATTACGAAGCGACCATCCCAGTTGCAAGTGCAGCGAGTCGAATCGCTGCCGCTGTTCCGCGCCTTTTTCCCATTTTTAGTCATAGTCATACAAATTATTAATTCAATACAATTGAATTTCAATAAATTAATAATACAAAATACATTATAAAATTAAATTATATTCCAATTCCTAAAATTACATCGTCAATCAATAAATAAATTTCCATAAATTAATCATCAAATAATACTCCATTTCATTGACAGCCTCTGTGGTGTATTAGTTGAGCAGGTTGGCTCAAATCTCATACACCACTGAGGTTGCGGGTTCGATTCCCGCGGGACAAATGTTTATGCACAGAAAAAAAGCGCAAGTATTTGTTTCGTGTCTGGGTGTTGTGGGACCATGGTTCTCATAGTTTCTGGTTCCCTAGACACAGGGAATCCTAGTTACGGACCAAAATCTATGTATGTGATCGTTGGGCGTTATTTATTTCAGTCATACATTTATGTCTTAAAATTTATAGAATTAACAAGCCCCTTTTTGAGGTGATATTTCTTGATCATTTTACTGAGCACCATACACGTTACATGGTATTAAATATTCTGTGTGGCACTGCAATTGTTATGGGCAAGAGTGGCGCTTACCATCAGGCGAACGAATTGCTGATCTTATCTTAGTTGATCGGATTTTGATGAAAGGTATGTAGGTACTTTAGGTTCTGGAAAAGGATATTAGTAAGTATATTATGATACAAGTGAGCTAAGTAGATTCTTATGACAATAAAGTTTATTCAAAAAGACCTCGGTGATTTTGAATACAGGCCTTCAATCTGCGCGGCCAGTCGTCTATCGCAGCACGAACGAGGTCCATGTCAATATCGGCGGCTGCCTTAATCAAGGATGTCTTGAGTGACTCCAAATTGGGATGAGGCTTTGAGCACGCCTTTTCCTCCAAGTGTTGCCATATCTTGTAATCTAACGGACTCAAATCTGGACTGGAGGAGGGCCAGTCTTCGAGCCGGATGAAGTCGATTTCACGCGCCACCAGCCAGTCTTGTGTGCTCTTCGCTCTATGAGCTGGCGCCGAATCTTGTTGGAATACCCAGTAGGTACCTGTTATTGAACATGGTATGAGAAACAGGTTCCACAAGGTTCGTCAGGACTGTATTTTGATACACAACTGCATTCGTTTTTACACCTTTCTCACAAAAATGTACCTCTGTTAAACCCCAATAAGAAACTCCCAACCATACCATGAGCGAGGATGGAAAATGACCTCGTTGGACACGCGGAATACGGTTGCTCGCTTCTTCACTACTGTGTGCGTACACCTTATCATTTTGTTTGTTGTAGCTGTCTTCTACGGTAAAATTTTTTTCATCCGAAAAAAGTATTTCCCGATATTTTTTTCTCGCGTACCGCTTCAACAAAGCGCGGCATCTCTTCAGTTTTCTTCGATATGCCCGAAGCCCTAAGTCTTCATTTAACACCCTTTTCACCGTGGTTCTGCTTAACCCCATCTGAAGGGCCAACAGTTTCTGCTTACGTTTGGGATTTCTTTAAATTCGCGCCTTCACAGCTTTTATCACTGCTGGAGTCCTAACAGACCGAGGGCGACCGCTTCTTGACCTATCATCTACACTAGAGTCTTCATTGTATCGTTTGATGGTACGATAAACGAATCTTTTGGTTATATTAAAATTTTTCGGTATGTCAAAAATTTGAATTGGCGCGTAACCGCAACGATGCAACGCAATAACTGCAACACGGTATTCTTTAAGCGTCCACTCCATATTTAAACATGAGTAAATTTCTAAAAAGTATACATTTTTATTTTCATGAACAATTCGAAATTCGAATTCAATAAACTTTTTTGTGGCCAGCATTTTAAAAGAAAAGTTTTAACTGTGTGACAATACTTATGACCTGACTGTGTATATTACTATTTTTTCAAGGATTTGAAATCCTTGTAATCTCCTTTTTATCCTTTTTCATTCATATTACTAGATTTTCGTTGATCTTTATGCATTTTCTTATTGTTTTAGTTTTTTGACCTTTGTCAAAATTGTTAGCGATATATTATTTTTAACCGACTTCAAAAAGGAGGAGGTTTACAATTCGACGGTATGTTTTTTTTTTTTTTTGTATGTTTGTTACGCGATTTCTCCGCCAATTATGCATTGATTTCGATGATTCTTTTTTTGATTGGTAGGTAATACTTCAAAGGTGGTCCCATATAAAAATAAAAGGTAGTAGATAGATACTACCTACAAGTAGTACTTACTATATACATATTTATCTGCTACCTATTAGACTTGGCTGGCACCGACTTCAAATATATGAGTGGGTAGCGCTTATGATAATTATATTAATTTATTTTTTTACTTTTGAGTGCCATTTGTGGTTTTGAAGTCGGTTTAGTTTTTTTTGAAAAATAATTTATTCTGTCTACTATCCGGAGGTTGCATTTGATTATGGTAGGTTTTAATGTTAGTTTCATTTAGGAGCTTATATGTGAGATATTTTATTACTGGCATTGGGCAAAGAATAAATTAAATCTCTGAAACAAATTTCGAATAATGGAATTCGTGCTGGATTGCTATATAAGCGCAACAACGAGCTGCAGATGTCTTTTATCCTTGCCTCTAATCAGCCACGGTAAGGGCCAGCAGTCAGCCACGGTAAGGGCCAGCAGTCGGCCTTGGTAGAGCCAGCAGTCAGCAGTCGTTCAAGGAAAACTATAAATTATCACGATTAGAGCCGAGTGTCTAGTGAGCAAGTTGCTCTCGAGTTCCATACGCACTGTTTCACACACTTGCGAGGAAAACAAACATGTGCAACAAATGCGATACAAACAAAATAAGAAAATTATGGGAAATAGCTCGCAAGTTTTTTTTTCGCACGCGCCAAATTTAAGGTAATTGATTACATATAGCCATACAGCCTACTTCAAAATTATAATTTTAGAGATAAATTGCAAATATTTTATAACAAATTATTGTGAATTATAAATAATTTGATTATAATAAATGTTTTACGTCTTAATTAGGGACACATTTATTTATTCCAAAAATGTAAATGGATTTTCAGCGGCATAAAAACTCTTTGTCGTTACAAAAAAAAACTGTATTACCCGGTTAAATTGATAATGCTCTGTTTACTTGCATATAATTTGCAGTTAGATACTAACTAAACTTTGTAGGGATAATTCTATTATGCACTAGTGTGTAATATTATTATGCACGTGTTTGTTATAGTTCGGTTTATGGCCCTAAGAACGATGTAATAAGGCTCACTTTACGAGCAAGTGTTGAAAACATAATGACGTAACGTTTTCAAATTTGGTCTGCGAATTTTACTAACATATTTTGATAGGTAGTTCTCAGTTCGGTCGGTCCTATAACTTTAAGCTAAGTTATTTACCTAGCGCTACCGATGCAGGCTGCATGCAGTATGGCTGGCTTATTCCCATAAATCATGTGGAGTCAGGCGTATACCGCAGTTATGATATACCCGCAGTTATCGATTTTATAAAGTAAGACGTAGCATCTACGTGGTATTGGGTGAGATATCTCCTAAAACTAGGTAGTTCCTTGTTATAAATTCTATATTTATGAAATATAGAATTTATTATAAACGACGAGAATAAAAACATATTATCTTTTTTATGCAAATAAGTGACGAGACGAGCAAGTCGTTCGCCTGATGGTAAGCGCCACGCCTCTCCATAACAATTACAGTGCCACCCAGAACTTTAATATCATGTCGAGCCCAGCACTGCACTGCACTGTGCTCATTACCCCGATACATCAGATATTAAGTCTCATATGTCCCAGTAATGCCCTTTAAACCGGAACACAGTAATGCTTGCGCACAACTGCTTGGCGGCAGAATAACTGGCAAACCTGTGGTACCTACCCAGACGGCCTTCCGCATACGAGAGACCTACCACGACAATATAGGCCAGGCGCACAATTATCTAAAATAGCGACAGTTTTCTTTTATGCCATACTCGTATATTAATACTCGGTCGACTCGGTCTGTCTGTTCGTTACCTATCCCATCACATCCTCGTCGCCACTGGGAAATACCTAGCCAGGGAGCGAACCAAAGAAAATCAAGTATACGTTAGCACCGATTTCGAATGAGCGACACACCCACCTACCCTCTAGTACATTATTATATCGGTAGTCGGTGCCTACCCTCTATACACTACACTTTTCACGGCTAAATAGATAAACCAATTTTGATGAAGCCTGTAGCCCCAAGATAGAGAGATAGATCAACACTTTATTGCAGAGATCTTTTTCAGCAAAGCAGGTAGTTTTACGCAACTAGAATGCTGTCGCCTAATCAAACGGCAAAGTTCTAATGCAGTCACAACCGGAACTTAGCCAAAGTAATACCCGTACGTTGGTTAGGCGTGTTGTGACGATCGTATTTTCTGCAGCATTCAGAGTTATGACGAATACGTCGATACATCCAGATTTTCAGGACGAACGATATGACGTCATTATTTATACCTGTAGGTGCCCTGCGGGTTCTAAGTCTGAAAGGACCAAATTGAATGGACCGTGGGCCATTCGACCGTAAACGAAAATTGACTACGTTCCAAAGGACCGGTGATAAAATTTTGTAAAATAATTCAATGTCACACAAAATATTAAATACATACAGGTATAAAAGTTAAAATGTAAAAGTAAAAGAATAAAGGTACTAAAGAAAGGTACTGAGGAAAATTTTAGGACCAGTTCAGGCAGGGGATGGCATATGGAGAAGAAGAAAGAGCAGAGAAATAAAAGAACATGTTCGGCTGAGCCGAACATAATCGGCGAGATAAAAGTGCACAAACTCCGTTGGCTCGGCCACCTTGAAAGAATGGGGAAAGACCGAGCTGTTAGGCGAGCATACTTGGGTCGAAGACTAGTCGGCCGTCCTAGGTATCGCTGGAAGGATGAGGTCGAAAGGGACTTGTGCGAACTCCACGTCGAGGAATGGAAGGAGGTGGCGTAAGACAGATCCTAGTGGACATTCTTATTATCGGAGGCCAAGACTCACTTTGGGTCGCTTGCGCCATCTTAGTAAGTAAGTATAAAATATCTCAATATTTTTTTCGGGCAGTTTTTAATCATAAATCAGCCTTAATTTAAAGAAGTAAATCAACAAAAAATAATCAACCGCGATAAAATGTCTCATAAGTAAGAGTTTGTTAACAAACACTTATTTGACTGATTTCAACTAAGTTAATACGTAATTAAATAATGTAGTAATTTTTACTTAACAGATAAATAAATAATATTGTCAAGTATTAATGAATGCTGTATGCGACTGTAGCAATTATATATATATTTTTGATGTAGTTTTACCACCGGTCCTTTAGAACGTAGTCGAATTTTGTTTACGGTCGAAGGACCCGCAGTCCAATCAATTTGGTCCTTTCAGACTAAGTACCCGCCCTGCAGTAACAAGTACAGTGAGATTTGCAAAACATCCTTACTCACGGCACAGTATTACAATGTGCTCACGGTTTACCACACTGATATTGTATGTGGCATCCAGTGTAATGGTAATACGGTTTGAACATTACGCATAACTGTGTTGCATAATGTCATGATTCCAAGCCTACGTGTGTTTCATACGTAATAAAGCTGTAACGCACAGATTTAAGTATAGGGAAAAAATGTAATGACCATCAAAACATCTTTGAGATCCCATACACTTCTAGCTAAAATTGTGTCGGCTAAAATCTTTAGTAAATGACCACTAAATCGGATTGCCGCACCTCACTCTTCCGTGGTCCAAATCGCTCTTAAGAGTGTAGGTATATAAAAAGTGCGGAGCCATTAGCTTGCGAAGGAGGCATAGCGAGCCGGTGACAAAATTTTTGGTGATTATAGTTTTTTCTTTAGTGATATTTTTTTAGTGATCAATTACTATTTTTGGCAATATAAAGTGATTTTTTGCCGTTACATTTTACTAGATCTGGTGGTTAGTTAAACATAAGCCTTAATTAGATATGGCAAACATGGGATTTCCATTTCGACTGGATTAAAAACGTAGTTCTCGAGAAATCGCGTATAACCAAATCCCACGCGCACGAAGCCGCGGCAGCAACTAGTAATTTTATACTAGCTGCGCCCCGCGGTTTCAGCCGCGGTTTCCCGGTATAACACATCATTTTCCAGGACCTAAAGTACCTACATACAAAATTTCTTCAAAATCTGTTCGACAGAGTAGTTTTTGCGTGTTTGAGTAACAAACATCCTTCCATCTATACATCCATCCTCGCAAACTTTTGCTTATAGTATATATATTAGTAGTAAAGGAATAGGATGAGTTATGTAGATAGACACAAAACACAGATAAAGATGACAAGTCATGAAAACTGCTTTTATCTAAAATTTGTTTAATACTAGGTACCTAAATATCTTTTTCCGATGTAAATATTAGAGATGGGCCGACTAGCCGACCGACACTAGTCGGTTGCAAAAAAAACCTACTAGTCGGCCGATCATTGCTTTCGGTGGAGTTCGGGTAGCATTGTCTAGAAAAGAAAGAAAATAATACAAAAGTCAGTGATTGATTGACTTACCTAAGACAGTTTATAGTAAAGTACTTTTTTTTACGCTTAATAGATCTATGTTTGGCCACGATCTCACCTGATGTGAAGCGATGATGTGGCTTAAGATGGAGCACATAGATCTAGAGAGAGACGGCAGTTGAGCGGCTGCTCAGACCCGTCTCCCAGATGGTTCACCGAACATCATCCCGAAACACGACTAGGTCGCTTGATGGCATGGCTTTGTTCGGTGGGTGGTATTACAACCACGGCCAGAGCCTACCACTCCAAAGCGCATAAGCGGGTTTCATTACTTACTTGAAACTGAATCATGTCAATAAAGTTGACGCTTTCATTTCAATCACCCTGTTTTAAGCATATAACCGACTATGTACCTACGCATAGCAGTACCTTCTATAATGATTCTTTCACTGTGGAAGCCGTACGCCTGTGGAACTCTCTACCTATATAGCTACGTAACTGCAGCCTGCTACCCGGAAGTTCTGTCTGTTTAACACTGCTATATGTATATATATGTTTACTTTATTATGATATTTACTTTTCTCTGGTATTTTCTAGTCGGTGACTAGTCGGTATATCTCTATTAAATATCCAAGTCTTATCACACCTTCATGTTTTATTGCTCTTCGTCCACTCACTAATCAAGTGGAACTGGAGCCGACCTTCGTCGTGGATCGCGGAGATATATTATCCACCTGTCTCTAAGGACCTTTTGAGGATCATTTTGCGGAGAAGTACCATTATTTGAGGGGTAAATAGTTTTTTGTATGTGCTTTCCCATGCTTAGCGACAACTTACAGAAGTTTTGAAAATGTATGCGGGCTCAGATTTATTATTCTAGTTGTTTAATTTTCAGTTTATTTTTTTAATTTTTAGTATTATTGGTAGAGGTGTAAGAAATTTTTGGAACATCAGAGCTTATTGATTAGATTTGACGAGACACTGGGGCCTTAAGCGTAAGCGTAAAACAAAAAACGAACGGACCAATGATATTGGCGGAAACGATTTGTTCCAATTTTGAACGTAATTAAGTATAGCTACAAAGTGGTCCCATATATTTCAAATATATTTGACCTTTGATTTCGAAGATACATTGAAGTCGGTTTTTTTTATATAAAATGTATACTTGTTTAGAGATTTTGTTACAATTTTTTGGTTTTTTACAATGTTATGTTTTTTATTGTACAGTTCCACGTACATTCTTAGTAACTTAAAGCTATTGTATTGTCCTACATAATACATACCTATTTCCACACATTTTTACCTACTCAAACAAATTATATCGAGTGCTATTACGTTCGCCGAACGATCCACACATGTCGCGCTGAATGTGAATCGTCAGCTAACTTTTGTACCTACTTATAACTATATTTTTATTTCGGCCAATAAAAGTGAAATTATCTGGCTTTGCGGGTGTTTTCCATATTCTTCCGCACTCCACAACTACTTACTACCACAGAATACTAAGGGACAGAAGCATCACTCCGCAAAGAAATTTAAACAAATAGCGACTCTTGCTATGACGCAATAAAATTCAATTCAGCTCGCGTAGCGCTGCATACCTACCAGTCATATTAACCTACAGAGTGCCTCTCTTTAGAAAGAGCATAGCATCGCATAGCTCTTATCTCTTCTGACGCGGCACGTGTAACGACGTGCGATGTACTTGTAGCTTCGTACCTACAGTGCGGAGTGCGCTAGGCCTGTTACTATTACAACTACTACTTAATACTCAACTACTCTCTACTGTACAGTCTACTGGACTACTGTACTGTACAGTCTAACTGGACTGAAATGAAATAAATTTATTTGTCTGAAACATGGGTACAGATAAAGATGTTAAGATTTGTTACGTAGGTATTGTTATTATTTCATTTGTTATTATGCCATCATGTTCTACCTTTCCGTGTCAAATATTTATGATAATGAATTTAATACATGCCATTATTTAGTATAGTTCAGTATATTAGTTATTAAGTCCCTAATTAATAATGTCAAAATAAAATAAAATATACAGTAATACTCACAAATTTTTATTTACAAGAAATATGGTACAATAATACTTAATATAATATAACAAAAGGCTTAATAATTTAAAAACTAAATAAAACTAAACTAAAAGATATTAAATACTACGCTGGTGGCGTTGCCTCGCTGAAACATTTTGGGCACGTTGCCGGACGACGGGTATCGGTTGAATTATCTGTAGGCCATTCAGTTGGCTCAACCGATACCCGGCATGTACATAGTATTAAATATACAGTTATGTTATGATTATGAGATACAATACATAATAATTATTAATACATTAAATATAACTGTACACTTATGTACCAGTTGGCTACTTTGCAGAAGTGGAATGTTCCAAGCATCTTTGTCTCCTTTTGACTTTTATTATCGGACTCGGTTCGAATGGTACTTACCTCTAGGTTCCGTCTCCGTACATCTTCATTTCAAGAATAAATAAACATCCAGTCACATACGAGTACCTATATTATTGCTTTTCTTCCGTGGTACGGAACGGAACCGTCCATCTTCCGACCTTCGTCTCGTATCAAATACATATATCTTCCACCTGTCTCCGAGGAGTCGTTTTTTGAAAATGATCCCTTAGGAACACTTTGCGGACAAGAAAATATGTAGGAACCTGCTAATAGTAAGCCTAGTAAACTATTTATGTTTATAAGGTTATAGGGTGGGTAAAAGGAAGGGTAACTATATTAGGTATATGTATACATATAGTATATAGTCCAGTCATTTGGTAGTTTTACCTAGAAAGTACTCCGGGAATTTTAAAAATTGGTAATTTTAGAGATTTTATTTATTTATTTATTTATTTATTTATTATTAGATGATCAACAGCTTATACAAGAGATTCAGTTACAATCTTAAGTAATCATAATATAGACTAATGAAAGATCATCCTAATTATTACAATTATTATGTATTTTGCGCTCTCTAGCAGAGGAGTGTGTTTGTGTGTGTATGTGTGCGTGCACGTATGCATGTAAAGTTGACTGTGTATAGAAGTGTATGTTTGTAGTAAATTTATATATTAACATTAATGGTTATTTGTCTTAGAGAGTTTTGAAGACTTGGAATTTAAAAGAGGTTTTTAGACAGGTATAGGGGTCAATATCCATGAATAAATGATTGTACGTTTTTGATAGCCTATTAATAACATAGTTACAAGCGTAGTTTGTTTTGCAAGGTGCCTCATTTAAAAATTTGGTATGTCTGGTTCTGTATCGAGGAGTATTGTATGAGATCGCGTTGATAAGATAAGGGCTATCAATGTTACTCATGAGAATATCATGGAGAAAAGCCATGTCTAGCAGAGTTCGTCTATCTTCCAAATTCATTATGCTGTGATGTTGCAAATTATCTTGGTAAGTGCCTTTAGGGGTTTTAGTTTTAAAGTTAAGATATCGGATAAATTTGTTCTGGATATTCTCAATTCTTTCTTTATGTGTGATATACTGGGGATTCCAAATTGGGCTCGCATATTCCAAAACACTTCTCACATACGTCATGTAAACTAATTTGATACATGCAGCGTCATTAAAGAGATTACAAGTTTTGAGATTTTGATGTGCTCCTTCTGAATTTCAACTTTGCCACCTCGTATTTTTGCCGCTCGCGCCGCCATATTGGAAAAATGGCGCCTAAAAGCAGTTTTTTGACAATACCTCCTTTCCGACTTATTTTACGATAAAAAATGAAACTAGAGACAATTACCTACAATTTATGTTTTCACCGTTTTTTCTTAAAAGTCAAGTAATAAATTCAAATTCAAAACTCCTGGAAAACTTACCAGGTAACCACTATTTTTCGAAAATTACTGTACTAATAATAAATAATGATGTAGGTATCTTTAAAACATAACATCATAAAATTGCAATATACGTACAAATAATTGTTTTGATTATACTTACTTAAATTAACAATTTATGTTCTGTATATATTTTTCTTTTTAAATCACCAACAAACAAAAAAAGCGTACAAGCATAGTATTTGTTATTTTTATTTTGTGTCTAAATGTACCAACTTACTTAAATACTATGTACGCAGTGAAATGGAGATAGGAGTAGCCGGAGTGATCCACTGTAACCTCGCTGTAAGTACAGGAACAACAACAGAGACCTAGTGCGGGGGACAGAGTTCCTAAGAGTACACTATGCTGTTTTATTCTTTAGTATAATTTATACTAGTAATCTTAATGTACCGCAAATATGTTTTGGAACAAATAAATATATATAAAAACAAAATATAAAAAAATCTAAAGTCGCTATCTGCGTTCTCAATTTTGTTTTCCGCTTGCTTCTTCTTAACCACGCAACGGATTATGATACGGTTTTCATTGTGATTTGAAGTTTTTACGAAAGGTCATGAAAGGTCATACTTATTCAGAATGTACAATACATTCTGAATAAGTTTTTGTATTGTAGAGAAAATGCAATGTTTTGTAATCAAGTCGTCAAAAAATGACACTACATTAGTAAATTGCATCAAAGCGAAGCCAGGGCAGGTTGCTGGTAATAATAATGAAATTAAATTAAATTACAGAAGATTTTACAGAAGATAATATATGAGACCTAATAAAATCGGAATACAAGTAAATAACAGATTGTAACTCAATAAATAAATAAATACACCCAAAGATCACAACAAATGTAGATACTGGCCCCTAACTAGGATTCCCTGTATCTAGGGAACCAGGAACTACGAGGACCATTATTCCACAACACCCATACACGAAACAAATGCTTGTGTTATTTTTTTCCTGTGCACAAACATTCGAATCGGAATCGAACCTGAAACCTCGGTGGTGTATGAGATTTGAGCCAACCTGCCCAACCACTACACCAC
This sequence comes from Petrophora chlorosata, assembly GCA_951640565.1. Lineage (NCBI taxonomy): Eukaryota > Metazoa > Arthropoda > Insecta > Lepidoptera > Geometridae > Petrophora > Petrophora chlorosata. Next base: position 6,313,759 of record OX621207.1, on the reverse strand, counting down.
AGAAGTCATCGAACTCGATAAAGGAAAAGCGTACGAAAATGACATTCGTGCTTGACCAATCTCGGATAACTAAATTCAGGGTTAGCTAAAAAACAAAAAGGTTAATAAAAAACGAATCGTAACAAAATTAGTAGAAAGCGTTACATAATCATTTACAGTTTTGTACCAAATGCTGACTAATTAGTATAATTTAGATTTTTTACATCGCTTCTGACAACCTCGCGCTAGAATTCTCACTAATTAGTTATAACTTAGTACCTGGTAATAGCTCTAAAGCTCTCTAAATAAAGCTGAGTTTGCAGCCCTACATAAAATTAGCATGGCAGTATGTTGTTGTAGGTATTTAAGTCAAATCCTACTGAACAAAAAATCTAAATGGATTTTGATGACATGATTCTGATGGTGTGTAGATAATTTAGGTCCTGAAAAAGGACATATGATACTGTTTATCTCGGAATACCGCGGGTGAAACCGAGGGGCGCAGCTACTGTTAAATAATAATTGATTTGAAACTCTCTCTCTGTTTGACTTAAGTATTGTATGTATTTAGATTGTTTACTATTTTATGAGTGTGTATTTTATCATCATCATCATCAGCCCATTGCGTTCCCACTGCTGCTGCGTCGGATCGAAAGTCGCACGTGCTGCCACTGAGTCACACTCGCCTTTTATGTAATTGGTTTGTGTAGGTGTATTAAGATATTGAAAAGGGAGAGAAATAGCGCAAAAATAAATAGACGGTGAGTCTATTTATTTTTGCGCTATTTCTCTCCCTGCACGGTTGTCTGAAAGAGATCGGTTTTAATAAGCTTTTATTGTTCGTTTTTTAAATTATCTGTGTGTGTTTGGATAAAAAGTTGTTTCATTTCTTTTTTTTTCTCCTCGAGACTATACTCAGTTCTCATTTTAATTATGAACTACTACTAACTAAGACGGCGCAAGCGATCTAAAGTGAGTCTTGGCCTCCTTTAATAAGAGTCTCTACTTAGATCTGTCTTGCGCCACCTCCTTCCATTTCTCGACGTGGATTGTTGGGCACAATGGAAGTGTTTCAATAAATGTAATGTAAAACCAATTTTTTTTTAACAAAGTAAGTCGTCTTACATTTAGTTAAATTCATCGTCAGCAACTTAAAAAAACAGAATCAGTGAGCATACCTCGCTGAAAGGTTCTGTTCATTGACTTACCGACTCTAAAAGACTTCAAAAGACGTAATTTCCTAGTTAAGTACGCCTTTGACATCCAATTTGGAAACTCATCCGTAAACGCCCCATTATCGTAAAAATGTCAAATAAAAACTATTAAAAAGCGAGCGTATTTAAATACTAATTAAGAAAATAAACAAATGTTGGAGTGAATGGCCCCCGACCTCGTGAGATCTGTTTGCAATCGAAATATGGCTTTGGAAAGCAATTAATGAATTGTAAATATGGCGTACGGAGTACCGAATAGTAGAGCTACACATTATGCTTACGACCAGCCTAAAACTACAATAAAGTTCTCTTCGACAATCAAATCGATTTGATTGGACTTCGTCCTGTTATCAAAGTTTCGTATTGAGGCCATTCAGAACTTTAGAAACATCGATAAAGTAATCTAAGAAGCATTTCTATGGATAAATTTGACATGTACCTCAACATACACCTCATGTAGCATTCCCTGAGAACGTCTCTAAAGTATGGTTAAAAAACTTAAAACTTCTTCTTCGTCTTTGTTTTAAGAGTCTCGACCTGTGCACCCACTGCTATCACCCATTGGTGGGTGCACGAGGAATTTTTATTTTTCCGTCCACCCACTACGCTAGAGCTTGAATCAAAATTATAATTCTGTCACTTCGATCATATTGATCGAAGTTCTGTCACGATACTTTTCCACCTAATCCCCTGACGAAAAAAGAGGGGTGTTATAAGTTTCACGCCTATGTATGTCTGTCTGTCTGTATGTATGTCTGCCTGTCTTTGTAGTTGCCAAACGAATGGACAGATTTCAATGCGAATTTTTTTTATAGAAAACTAGTTTAATCCAGTTGGTTCTTAACTATATTTGATGAAAATCCATCCAGCTGCTTATTTTTTATTAGATACGAGCTAATAAGTAATTCATCTGTTATTTAAAAAAAAATCATATACCTACCCTTACTTGTAAACTACTTAACAGTGAAGAAGAAGAGAAGAATGCTAGAGCATTATGTTATTGTAAGGAAATATTTCTATTGTCAAAGATAAAAGTGGAATGCTCACTATCAAAGGTACGTATGCCCGATGCAAAAACACTGATCCGGGAAGGCCCCTTTATTGTGTGTGATACCTTGGTTGATACGAGTATGTCAACCAGCTTGAAGCACTTGATTCAATCAAGAGGCGAGCCAAGAGACTCATTGGTGATGAGCGACGCGTTATTCGAGTCAAGACTCCACAGTCTTGAACATCGATGCAGAATTGCCAGTCTATCGGTCTTTTATCGGATATATTTCGGAGAGTGTGCGTCGGAATTACACCAACTAATTACCCCATCCCCGTTCCATCATCGAAATAGAAGACGTACAGCAACACGCCACCGTTTCATGGTGGACATTCCTCCTGCGCGCACTAAGCGCTTCGCTTCCACTTTCATTATGCGCATTGCTAACGAGTGGAACTCCCTGCCAGAGTCAGTTTTTCCCGATAGCTACAATCTAGGAATCTTTAAGTCTCGAGTGAACAGGTACTTATCTTGGCAAGCGTGCGAGATTGTAGACCGCCTCGTTGCTTACCATCAGATGACATAGTGGTCATGGAATTTGTAGAGTTGCCCTATCATACTTATTTCTGTTTCATACTTTTCTTTTCCTGACACTGCGCAACAATTCACTGTGTTGTATGTATTGTTTTTTTTATCTTTATTTTAGTATGTTGTGTGATGTCTTGAATAAATGTATTTTCTTTCTTTCCTTCTTTCAAACGAAATCAATAAAAAAGAAAATAAAAGCTGAGCTTGTTAACAACCGCGCGCCGCGTATTATTCGCATAGTATGACGTCTTCTGGAAGAAACAATATTTTACGAAGAATTACTTATGAACTCACTCATGTAGTTTGGAAATAAAATTCAGGTCTCACGAGTAAGAATCTACTTAGAACATTCTGTTTTCCTTAGTTCGTAAGTTTAAAGTTTATAGCCCTAAATTAAATGAAAGTAGGAAAGGCTAGTTTAAGGAGCTGACTGCCAACCTTCAGTGATGGAGCGGCACTTGAAGAGAGAGAGAGAGAGAGAGAGAGGAAAGGCTATGTCGATGTTTAAAATAACTTCCCAAATTACCTAAACGTTTGGTAGGTACTAGCTGCGCTACCGCGGTTTCACCCGCGGTTACCTGCGATAAAAAGTAGCCTTTGTCCTTTTCCAGGACCTGAAGAACTTAAAATACCTTATCAAAATCTGTTCAGTTTTTGCGTGATTGAGTAACAAACATCCATCCATCCATCCTCACAAACTTTCGCATTTACATTACCTAGTAGGAATAGAGGGATACATTTTAGTTCCCTTACTTGACATTGGCTTCTATCGGCTTTTTTTAGGCCGTTTGCGTTGCAATATGAAACTCCATATGTAGTATGTTACATTTTCACCAATAAAAAAATCGTTGACCGATTGTCTGACGTGGGCGGGCAAAAGAAAACTGTTTTAATAGAATGGGTCTAAAAATTTGGTAGAATGCCAACTTTTGACGATTACTGAATTTTCGGTTGGTACTTACGTTAGGAAATTAAAATAAAGTGGGTCCTATATCACAGGGGTTTGTTTTATTTCCTCCCCCGGCTCGTAGGCACGCCTATATTAACATTTGGGTTTAATAGAATATGTTTTATTCCTCAAAATAAAAGGTGTCCTGAAATAAAACTGTAAGTACATCAAGTGGCATATTCAAGCACTTTTGTTGTACAAACAATTTTACGCTTTACTTTTTATAACCGGGCTCTACCACAGAATAATTCATAGTCCAAGGTAAATCAGGCAAATCATTAATGAATACTTAGCCAAATAATATATATATATATTAGTTATAAGGGGGCACCTCGACAACAGAACCGCACAACTGTCACTGCGGCGGCGAAGTAAACAAATTGGGCCACCATGGTCTTTCTTGCCGCCGCAGTGCAGGTCGACTCTCACGCCATGCCGCCCTTAATGACGTCATTCGTCGGGCACTTGCTACCGTTCACGTGCCGGCTGTTTTAGAGCCGAATGGTATTTCTCGTGACGATGGCAAGAGGCCCGACGGCATGACGTTAATTCCTTGGTGCCGTGGAAGACCGTTGGTGTGGGACGCCACTTGTGCCGATACACTAGCACCGTCCCACCTCAACGGTACTTCAAGGGTGGCAGGAGCGGCGGCAGAAGCAGCAGAGAGCCTCAAGCGGAGGAAATATGCATCACTCGGTGAGGGATACATATTTCTTCCGTTTGGGGTTGAAACTATGGGGCCTTGGGGGGCGAACGCGCGGCTTCTGTTTAAAGAGCTGGCCAGACGCCTCATAGAAACAACTGGTGACCAAAGAGCTGGCGCTTACCTCGGCCAACGAATTAGTCTGGCCATTCAACGAGGTAACGTTGCCAGCTTTTTGGGCACCCTGCCCGCAGACGGTGACCTAAATTCTGTGTTTTATATTTAATTTCATTTTTTAATTTTGTTGTAGGTTAGTTTAGTTTTTATCATTCTATATGTTTGTACATAATTGTTAATTGGTTCTGTAAATAAAAGTAAAGTATATATAAAGTTATTAACTTTTTACAGTTACAGTTATCATTTAACTTTCACAGCAAAATCGTCTTAAACTCTTCTTTAGGCTGAAACGCAATGAAAATATGTAATGTTGTCCCGCTACATATTTTTGCGTTTCAGTTTTGAGATGAATTTCCGCAACGTCACGCCTGATTCCATTACATGTCTTCTTTAGGGTTTTATTCTGTATAGGTACTACAATGACGATATAACCAGAGGTAATTGGACGTTATTCAATCTATTTCAAGAACGTCAAACCTTAATTACCTTCTATTTACATGTACGGTCGTTAGTTCCACCCTCTTCCACGTCCGACCCCTCATATGCTGTGGCCTAATTAATCAATTTTTATACTCCCTGTCAAGTGCCAATGAGCCGGAAAAATATTTGGGCCTATTAAGGTAGCGTTTAATTTCATACGACGGATAAGTATTGTGAGGAGTCACGATACGTCGATGTTATTTTATTGCTTCGTGCTACATTGACTGAGCGAGGGTGACTCAGCGATTCATGCGACCTTCAGGACTTGAGTATGTAAACTCGCTCTAAAACGGCGAAGGAAAACACCGTGTGGAGCTTGACATGTCCAAGAATCACAAAATTCAATATACTGTACTGTCCACCAACCCGCACTGAATCAGCGTGGTAAATTATGGCCCATACTCTCTCTCTGAGAGAATGTCCGTGCCCGTGTCTCAGCATCAGCCGTTAGAACATAATGGACTGATAATAAATTATAAACACGCCCAACGATCACATACATACATAGATCCTGGCCCCTAACTAGGATTCTCTGTATCTAGGGAACCAGGAACTAAGAGGACCATGGTCCCACAACACCCAGACATGAAACAAATGCTTGCGTTTTTTTCTGCTCATTAACATTTGTTCCGTCGCGGGAGTCGAACCCGCAGCCTTAATGGTGTATGAGATTTGAGCCAACCTGCCCAACCACCACACCGCAGAGGCTGACTGATGATAATGAGTTAGTAAACTCCTGTATTACATACGGTGCATAATCGCTCTAAGGATCAGATTGAGTGACAGCATATAAAGGCTTTTGGGCCTTTACAGAACGGAACTCTAAGGTAATTCGTCATCACGCTTTCGTTTTGTAACCAGTCCACCGGAAGCCGAACCTACGGTAAAGACTGCATTTCATTAGTTTTTTTCGATGACCACCTATCTCGAGGGAACCGAATCGTCCGCCCGTTGTTTTTGTTAATTAATATGGAAGACGTCTGATAGGTTTTTTAGAGGGTATAATGAGTCATCTAATTCGAAAAAAATAACGGAGTGTAAAACCGGCGGGCGTATTTTGTTATTCTAATCGCTGTGAAAAGGCGACTGCAGATTGCGGGATCACAGCGGGTATTTACGCGGTTGTTGTTCAAGCGACTGTAACAGTGATTATAAATTTTTATGCGAGCAATCGGCGAGCGATTGAAAAATAAAAAATATGCTAGCGAGGCAATTGAATGCAAAAACTTACAATGAAAAATTGCGATTGACTAAACAAACAGTTTTGCTTTGCTTATAAACTTAGTTCGTTTAACTTTACGCTTAATTAATTAAAATTAACAAACTAAAACTAAGACTTACGATGTAACCCTTGTTAGCTATCTCATTAAATGAGCACGCAACGCACCTTTAGTTTACAAAAGCGTTGAAGCTTTGCATCGTATGCTTTTAAAACCCCACGTTCTAAATTAAGAAAATATGATCGTATCAGCTTTAAAGTTAATAATTAAACCGACTCTGTATCCTTTGATCCCTTTGTCTCGTCTGAGCTTTCAAAAAAGCTTCTTAAAGGCGAAACTTGGTATCTCAAAATTGATCCCGTAAAGTCAAACTTAACGCAAACTTCACTGGTTGCTGTTAACGTATTTCTCGCTTCATTTGAATTTACGTAATAACACCTAACTCGGTTTAGTTTACTGAATTAATAATGGAATAGTTAAACTTTGGTACACCTATATATCGCGAATGGGTGCTAAATATTCGATTTTAGGGTTAATCAAATGAAATGCCACCCACCAATATTATACCTACCGCACACGAACTAAGCCTTACTGTCAAGCGACCGTGAATAGAACTTAAGAAGAGAAGACTTATATAATAGAAGTACTTATATAATAGAAGATTTATATAACAGAAGACTTAGATAATAACTAACTAGCTATTATCTAAGTCTTCTGTGCTAATGTTTTGGGACGATGTTCGGTGAACATAAGGAAAACTAGCGATGTGGTTCGATGGACTGGAGAGCGAGTGTGGCTCAGTGGGATCACGTGCGACTTTCGACCCGACGTACCCGTAATCGAATCCCACTGGCCCCGCACCACTGACATTCTTAAGTTATAATGCTGAAAAAAAACCATCGTGAGTACACCGGCATGTCCGAGAATTAATCACAAAAAATCAAGGACACGTGACATCCACCAACCACAGTGTGGCGGATAATAGGCCTCTATGAGAGAAGGTCCATGTCCCAGCACCCAGTGGACAATGGGAACTTAATGGGCTGATGATGATGACACGAAACGATGCCATATGCCGTGTTTTGGGATGATGTTCTGTAAACATAAGGCAGTCAGATCTGAGCCAACGCTATTGCCGTCTTCTTATAAATCTATGTGCTCCATCTTCGGCCACATTGTCACTCAGCCAGTAAGATAGTGGCCAAACATAGATAATCTAGAAATAATCTAGGTCTAGGTAATCTAGTAAAGTGCGCGTAATACTCAGAACTTCCTTTTTTATAGATTCAAATTTATAAAAAAGTAGATTATGAAATGAAATTTGATGTAAAGTTGATTATGATCATTATAGACTTACAAATTTAACTTTAGGTACAGGTAGGTTCGATTCGATTAGTGGTTTAATACTCTAGTAAATGAAAATAATTATTATTGCCTGGTAGATTTATTTATATTATCATCAGCCCATTACGTTGCCACTGCTGGGACTCAGGCCTCCCCTTGTAGAGAGTATGGGTCATAATCTACAACGCTGGCCCAGTGCGGGTTGGTGGATGTCACATGTCTTTGAATTTTTGCGATAAATTCTTGGACATGCCGTTTTCCTCACGATGTTTTACTTCACCGTTTTTAGAGCGAGTGTCAATCCGCACATAACTTAAGAAAGTCAGTGGTGCGGGGCCAGTGGGATACGAACTCGGGTGCGTCGGATCGAAAGTCACACATGCTCCCACTGAGCCACACTCGCTTTTATTATTACATAAAGATAGAGATTTATTTATATAAAGAGGTAAATCATTAACTACCTAAAAGTGCTTGTATTGCGTTAAAAAGGCAATTTAGGAAGAGTTTAGGAGGCGAAGGTTAGGTATGAACTACACAAGAATAACTATTCTTAGTGTAGGTTCTGCGCGTCAAGAACATAGCTTTTTCGAGCTACCTACTGCACATTAAGTTGGTGTAAGGAGTAAATATGATACCATGAAATGTTACTATTTCTTTGAAAAAAATATTATTATATATGTTACGGCTAAAAGCCGAAGTGAGGCTACACCTAGTTTTAGCCGGCTACAACTAGGTGCAGCCGGCCACATGCGGTTAAACTTAGATCTATCCAACTTATCTTCGATTAGAACTAGGTTTAGCCTTCATCAAAGCGGCTAGAACTAGGTGCAGCCGCACACCAATCAAACATATAAGGGGCAGCCCTCGGTAGGTTAGGGTGAGGCGGGGATGGCCCTTGGGCCACCCCAACGCCGCGAACATATATATTAGATATAATATAATGTAGATTATCATCTATCACTTCGATAGATTATAATCTACCGAAAAATAAAGCGACGGTTCACAATCTTTCGACAGTTTACAATCTCGCATAAGATACATCTAAGTTTAACCGCATGTAGCCGGCTGCTTCTAGTTGTAGCCGGCTAAAACTAGGTGTAGCCGCACTTCGGCTATCAGCCGTAACATATATATAAAAAAAAAGTTATGATAGAACTAGCTGCGCCCCGCGGTCCACTCGCGGTTTCCCGGGATAAAAAGTAGCCTATGTGCTATTCCATGTCCTACAGTAGGGACCTACATACCAAATTTCATCAAAACCAGTTTGGTAATTTTTGCGTAAAAGAGTAACAAAGATCCATACATCCATACCCGCTTACGCGCTTTGGAGTGGTAGACTCTGGCCGTGGTTGTAATACCACCCACCGAACAAAGCCATGCCGTCAAGCGACCTAGTTGTGTTTCGGGATGATGTTCGGTGAACCATCGGGGAGACGGGTCTTAGCAGCCGCTTAACTGCCGCATCTCCCTAGATCTATGTGCTCCATCTTAGGCCACATCATCGCTTCACATCAGGCGAGATACTAGCCAAACATAGATATATAAAGAGTAAAAAAAAATACATAGAAACTTTTGCGAATTAGTATATTAGTTAATAAAAAAATAGTATATTAGTACCTTATTGTATCCTAGTACCTCGGATGTCACCGAGTCACCGACAATCGTCTTACAAGAGAGGTTTAATAGATAGATTCTACAAAATAACTCTATCCAAGTAAATGTTTGTGTGGGCAATAGTTTTATATGGAAATAACAATAAAAGTAGGTTCTATGGATGTTAATCGAAGGCAAATAGTGTAGTAATGTATGTGAAATATTTTTATGTTAGGTATGGAGGTACTCACTTCAACTGTTATAGCTATGTTGAAGTTGATACCTCCGTACCTACTATACTAACTTATCTTCCATGTATTTTAGCGTTATTCCGCTCCCTGCACGGTTGTCTGGAACTTCTTGAAGAGATCTCTTTTTGCGATAAGACCGCTAATTGTTGCACTGCTAATGAGCTTATGTGTTATTTTTTTTAATTAAATTTGTGTGTTTCAATAACACCTAAAAAAATAGTACCTAAAAAAAATACGTTAATTTGCCTCTTTTTACCGATTAATCCATAAAATACCGGTATGTAGGTATCGATACCAAAAAAACATTATAATTATCGGTAATAACGTATCGGTACTGGCGACGTTGCAAGCTTGATCTCACGCGTTGAGCCGTGCGAGCGAGACAAGTAGTGCAGCGGCGGCTGGCGGGTTGCGGGCGGCAGAACGAAAGATAATCAATTAAAGTTAATTCCTTTCTTCTTTTTTCGTAGAAAGTATCGTTATCTATTAATATACCCACGCTCCTACGTGTGTTTGTGTACACGCTTTGACAGTGGAAAATGTTTAATTAAGTCAAACTCAATTAATGTAAAACCCATTTTGGCTATCAGTTACATTTTACTAGGTTATACTTAAGATTTTTTTAAGAGCTGTGGTTTTTGTTTATTGTAAATATACGTATATATATATATATATATATATATATATATATATATATATATATATATATATATATATATATATATATATATATTTTAATTTAAATTCATTTTACATTTACTATCAACCCCCATACATATTTTATTATTCTAACAACAACCTACATAATATTCAGCGGAATTACACTATATATTTTCATTGCGTTTCAGTTTTGAGATGAATTTCCGCAACGTAACGCCTGATTCCATTGCATACCGGTAATTATTTTATCAATATTTTTAACGGTACTTTGTGGTATCGATATTAATTTTTTAGCGGTATTTCGGTTCCTACTTCTGTAATGCTCTTATCTAATACATAATAGAATCTATACTAAGTAGTATACGTACCTTTAAAATCTTGCTGTACCTAATCTTAGCTTTTCTTACCCTCTACAAAATAGGTCAATGTCTAATGCAGTATGGTTTGAACGGGCTTAGAAGTAAGAAAAATCACGGCAATTTCCAAAAAATATAGACAAAGCAACGTGGCTTGTGAACTTGATGGGTTTCCCGCTTGTAAACAATAGAAAATTAAATACCATTTGTTTTATGATAATGGTTTAAAACAATTGTAGGTTTTGATTGTGTTTATAATGCAATGTTGTTGTGATGTTAGCTTATGAAGTTACGGGGCATTATGAGACTCAACAGTTAATTGTCTCAGGGTGACGAGCGCAGTACAGCGCCGCGCCGGATTTTACAAAACAAAGTTCTGGGTGGTTCTGTTATTGTTATGGGCTGGCGTATTGCTTACCATCAGGCAAACGACCACTTCGTCACGTCATTCAGTTACATTAAATTAATAAAGTGATTTTGAAAACGATATTAATGACTTCTTTGTTAACATTTTAGCTTATCTATAGCGTTATATAGAGATAAATTAGAATAGAAAAAAATATATGATATTTTTTTTATCTTTGTAGGTTTATGCTAAAGCATGGACTGAGTACATAATATATATTTCGGAAAAATATCTAATTTCACGGAGTATAATACCTGTCGACGTATGATCGTTGATAAAAGGTAAACCTTGTAGTCTAGACCCCAAAATAAATACCTTTAATACCTGCGCAACTGAATAATGATGTTAATAAATTACTCGTCTACATACTAGCTGGTAATAGCAGACCAGCATTTAATATTGATGGGTCAATACTGGCAAGCTGACCTACGATGTATTGTCACGTGGTACGGCCTAATGGTAAAGTGTTTATGGCATGTTTCCACGGTATTTGTTACTAGCTGCGCCCCGCGGCTTCACTCGCGGTTTTTTTTATGTAACTGAATGACAAGACGAACTGGTCGTTTGCCTGATGGCAAGCAATACGCCAGCCCATAACAATAACAGCACCATCCAGAACTTTGTTTTGCAAAATCCTGGCACTGCACTGCGCTCGTCACCCTGAGACAATTAGCTGTTGAGTCTCATGATGCCCAGTAATGGTTCCCCGGTCCACGTTTCCCGGGTAAAAAAATAGCCTATGTCCTTTTTCAAATAAATAGGTCTTATCTCAAAAAGATGGGCCTTCCGGGCCAGGGACCAATAGGTCCTCGCGCCGCACCTCCGTTTTTTACCAAACACCGCTCAAGCCCAACCCTTGGCAAACTCATACTCTCTCTCCAAGAAAAAGCCAGTGTCCCAGCAGTGGAAATGAAACTGATGATAAACGAACACAATCTCACGGTCAGATAAGATCTACGCGCGGTTGTACTTTCATCGAGCTTAGATAAAGTCATAAGGCGACTATACAAATAATCGTGAGGCCGGCTGGCGGCTGGCGGCTGGTGGCTGGCATGCAAAGACTACCTATATAATCACTTGAGCGCATACGGGCTCCCCCATACTCACGTAACATAAGCGGTTTCTACCAAATATTGGCCGTGCAGTTCAGCGCTATACACTTCGACTTACTGGCACGTCGAGCCAATAGACATTCGGAGTATATGACTATCGTTGTAATTGCTTTTCGGTGAAACGGACGCTCGAATTAATGACTAGTCGAAATTGTAGTACATGGATGATATGGAATATCGGCAATTCGGACGCTCGAGCTTATGACTTGGGAATTAGCAATCGGGCATATGATATTCGAAATCAAGTAGTAAAACCCTTCTTTTCGGCGTGAAAATCTTCTATGTATATCCGTATAGGTCATCAGTGTTGTATGTCATTGATATAGTCATTTGTTGACATAAGAAGGTGTTGATCTGGTGAACCATTTCCTAGTAAGCTCTTAATTCTTAGTGGTGTTGATATTATACATGTTATATTATAAACTTATTGTACCGTATAGCCTGTTGTCCACCTCTTTTCTCCGTCACAATCTACGGAATAATAATTGACGAATTTGAGAATTTAATTTATCTCAGTGGCGCGCGGCCCCTCCACCGCCGTATCGTAAAGAAACTGTCCCCGAAAAAACGTGTGGTGACAAAAAGTTTTGTCTTTATGGAACTAAGCAATGAGACGAGCAAGTCATTCGCCTGATGGTAAGCGCCATGCTTGTCCATAACAACGTGCAAATGCAGTGCCACCCAGAACTTATATAAATACTATGAAAAGTAAGACTTTTTACTGGTGGTAAATTTCTCGTATGCGAGAGGCCGTCTGGGTGGATACCACCGCTTTGCCATTCATTCAGCCGCCAAGCAGTAGTGCTCAAGCATTTCATTGTTCCGGTTTGAAGGGCATTATAGCCAGCGAAATCACTGAGACTCAACAGTTAATTGTCTCAGGGTGAGGAGCGCAGTGCAGCGCCGCGCAGGATTTTGCAAAACAAAGTTCTGGGTGGTGCTGTTATTGTTATGGGGTGGCGTATTGCTTACCATCAGGCGAACGACTAGCTCGTCTCGTCATTCAGTTACATAAAAAAGGTAATGCCTAGTAAATTTGCTGGCTATAATCTCCTTCAAATTGGAACACAGTAATGCTCGGGCACTACTGCTTGGCGGCAGAATAACTGGCAAAGCCGTGGTACCTACCCAAACACCCGCCACATGCGAGAGACCTACTACCTAGTGAATTTAGGCAGTCTAGCTATCTATATACTCCATGCTGGCATGCCGACACGGAATAATGTAATTTTCAAAAGGAACACGTCGTAAATAACCTCCACAATACACGGCAGCCTATGGAGATGTCGCCCGCTATTATTGATTGTTCCGTTACAAATGGATGGTAGAACATAGATAAGGTTACACGTTTCTAACATATATATAAAGAGAGCCTTTTCCGGCGACACCTTCCGCGTAGAAAACAATAATTCATTTAAGAACAAATTAATTTTTAGAAAAAAACAAAAACCGACTTAAATGTACTCGTATCTTTGAAGTCCAAGGTTGAATATCGATGAAATTTATATGGAACCACTTCGTAGCTATACCTACCTACTGAACCCAACGCAAAAAGAATTTTCCAAATCGGTTCATAAATGACGGAGTTCTGAGGTAACAAACATAAAAAAATGCAATCAAACAGAGAACCTCCTCCTTTTTTGAAGTCGATTAAAATACCGACTTCAATTCTGATGTATCTTCAAGGCCAAGGTCGAATATCGATGAAAATTTATATGGGACCACTTCGCAGCTATACCTACTGAACCCAACACAAAAAGAATTTTCCAAATCGGTTCATAAATGACGGAGTTCTGAGGTAACAAACATAAAAAAATGCAATCAAACAGAGAACCTCCTCCTTTTTTGAAGTCGGTTTAAATACCGACTTCTCGAGCAACGAAATTTCATCTACCCTTCTTCTATCGTCTTACGTTGAAGATTTTTTATGATTTCTAACAATTTTTACTTCGTCTCCTTTTCAGTTAAGTTGGTATTAGAAGTAAAAAGGTTGTCTGGAAGATTGTTATAAGTGATAATATCGCCTATTATCCTGTTTACTGCGAAATGTAGGTACCTACTTATACGTATTTTGTATATTGTTAAGGCGTTAAATAAAACGGTATCATACTTCCTACAGACTAATATAAAATAAATACGTCCAACGATCACGTACATAGATCCTGCCCCCCTACCCATAGGTCCCTCAACCGCCAATCGTATAGCGTGTTGAGATCGAATTAAGGTATAGCTTCACTGCAACTAATGAGATACGGTCTAATTATTGTCGATTCAGGCAATAAATCGAATTAATCACATTCATTTATACCAAAATACGATGACTACGAGTTGAGATAAACTTCATTGGACAATATATGGCATCATAAGACATCGTCGCAGTGAATCTACACCTTAATCTGAGCTCAACACGATATACGATTGGCGCTTGCGGGACATATGGGTAGGGGGGCTGGCCCCTAACTAGGATTCTCTGTATCTAGGGAACCAAGAACTACGAGGATCATGGTCCCACAACACCCAGACACGAAACAAACTTGCCCTGTTTTTTCTGTCCATAAACATTTGTCCGGCGCGGGAATCAAACCTTTTAATGGTGTACGAGGTTTGAGACAACCTGCCCAACTACTACAACACAGAGGCTGTCAGCTGATTAAGTACATTACATCTAAATATTCGTAGAGTCAATGAAATTGTATCCCAACTTCAAGCTTATGATATTAGTTTAGAAAGTGGAGTAACAGTTTCAATTGTCATTTCAATTCCGCGTCGTGATCGAGATTACAAACGATAATGACATAGCGGGGCAGCCTTAATCTCACTTAATATGTCATTCTGTTTATTAAAAGCAATAAAATAAGGATTGCATAACCGATAAAAATCGATATCGCAATGTGCGTGGGAGCCATTTTATTACCACGTTTTTATTAAGTCACTTTCTTGTTTGTCTGTCTGTCTTTCATTCCGGGTGGAAATTTCGAACTCAACCACCGATTAGCTATCCGGCTGAAACTTTCAGTGTAGCTCACAACCGCATTGTACACAACTCAATGCATTCTAAATCCATAAAAACGTGGTTCTTGGTTAAATATTTTAATCTATTACGGATTCCTGTTTTCTTGTGCACACCAGTATCACAACGTATTTGACAGGTTAAAAGGCCATTTAGATGGTGCAAGTTTCTTACCGGTTGCATACCGTAATGGTATGTATAGGATACTTTTTATCACGGAAGACTGCGAAAGATACTAAATAACTAAGAAGTAAATAAAGTTTAAATAAGGACCTTCAATTGTTGGGAATTTACGTTGGCACCATAATTAACATAGATATTCATCATTCATTCATTACAGGTATATCCATTTCTTTCTCATATTTAAATTGAGATCCGGGTGCAGAAAAGAAGTGCGAAAACTGACATTACCAGTGCTTCAGAAATACACCCGCTAGAGAACAGCACCAAGAAACTCTGTGGGATGTCTCATTTTCAAATCTTTTAAAATGTCTAAAAATAACAATGAAGTAAATAACAATTTAGTAACATCACAATTAACAAAATGTTAAAGTGAAAATAAAAATACCGAAATTGAAGCGTTTTATAATTTTGCTGGTCATCATTCAGTATCGATAAAGTTCAAATGAAAACGATCCCTGATATACAAAACC
The DNA here is from genome assembly GCA_951640565.1 of Petrophora chlorosata. Lineage (NCBI taxonomy): Eukaryota > Metazoa > Arthropoda > Insecta > Lepidoptera > Geometridae > Petrophora > Petrophora chlorosata. The sequence continues at coordinate 6,298,136 of OX621207.1, read as the reverse complement.
TGCCAAATAGGTTTTGTTAAATTAAATGATATTATACTTAATTTGATTAATGGACGTGGTCACAGTTAATAACTATTCTGTTGCAAGCGTTGATTTGTTTGTAATTGCCGCTCAATTGATTAATTAAATTATTAAAATTTTGACAAATGCGTTGATTTCTATCTGCAGTTAATGATAATTAATTTGTGTGGCAATTATATAAAATGCTTGATGGTAATAATATGAGGCTTGATCTTAATTGCCGTTTAATTTAACATTGAATGTAAAATTATTCAAATGATAAAATCTCAACCTTTCCTGCACCTAGCCTACACATGGGTGACAATCGAGCAGTAGTCTCCCCAAGGGCGGATCTAGAGGGGGGCATTGGGGTCATAACCCCCCCTGGGCTGGGTCTATATCGACTAGTGATAAAATTGCACGCCGCAATGCGGCTCTGCATTACAGTTGGTTAAGAAAAACATTAAGCCAACTCAACTTCAATCACTCCCACTAATAACAAAGAATATACTACTAGACATAATAATAAACAAAAAATATTTTGATTAGTGATAATAATATGCTATTTATTTTTAACCGACTTCAAAAAGGAGAAGGTTCTCTGTTCGATTGTATTTTTTTATATTATTTTTTTATCGTTTTTTATGTTTGTTACCTCATAACTCCGTCATTTATGAACTGATTTAGAACATTCTCGTTGGGTTGAATATAGCTACGAAGTAGTCCCATATAAATTTCATCGATATTTGAAACTTTAGACTTCGAATATACATTGAAGTCGGTTTTTGTTTTTCTCTAAAAATTATTAATTACATTTATTATTGTATTCGAATTGGAGACTGTCCTGACTAGACCTCGACTATATGACCTATCCCCCCCTGACTTGAAATCTGGATCCGCCCTTGGGTTTCCCATTGGAATCAAAGACAATTAAAAAGTATTACCTACTTACAACTTTTTTCCGTTTCTTTCCGTTTCGTACCGAATGAATAAAATGTTTGCTTTTAATTCCGTAAGTAGGCTACTAGGCTTAGTAGAGTAAGTAGGCCGCTATCTGCTTATAACAAAAGTCTGAAAGACACTGCCCGCGCGACCTCGTATACCTACCTACTTAATTGCATACCAACAATGGTAAATAGGTAATATACATAAGTAAGTCTTCTTTTGAGCGAGTGTGGCTCAGTGGGAGTACGTGCGACTTTCGATCCAACGCACCCGAGTTCGAATCCCGCTAGCTCCGCACCACTGATTTTCTTAAGTAATGAGCAGATTTAACACTCGCTATAAAAACGGTGAAGAATAACCTCAATCAATGAATCATTTATTTGCTAGAATACATCAATAATACATACATGGTCTTATTAATTATATTTATAGTCAATTGTATTCAGCCTGCAAGCAGGCGTGTAAATATTTAAAATAATAATTTTCATGTCAATTCATATGATTAATTAAAGTTACACTGCCAACAATCCTAATAAAATAAATAAAAATCAAAACTTAAAAAAAATTGAAAACTTATTATGATGTCATTAATACTTAGCTAATCAAAAAATCAGTCACACTATAAAAACATTTGTCCAACAGCCAAATTGTCAATTTTTGTTTAAAGAGGAAACCGGTCCAATAATTTATCACGAAAAATCAAGGACATGTGACTACACACTAACTGGGCCAGCGAGGTGGATTATGGCCCATACTCTCTCTATCTAGAGAAGGCCCGAGTCCCAGCAGTGGGAACGTTATAGGCTGATGATAATGAAGTCTTCTTTTGCTGTGAAGATAAGTTTTGGGAATTTTGAAGCTAAATAGCATGCATAATTGGACAGTCCTAAGCCATAATAAGTTATACAACTTGAAAAACCCAATAAAGATATTTTTTAAAATTCGGTCTTTCAAAACATTTGTTTTAGGATATGTTATGGATTTGTTATTGCCGACTTCTCTGTTTCCCGTTAACTATAATTTAGGTATCTTCAAGGCTAGACTGAATAGGCATCTTCTAAAGCTACGTGCTCCATCTTCGGCCACATCGTCGCTTAACATCAAGCGGTGGTCAAACGTAGATTTAACACCAGTAAAAAAAAAGAAAAAGGATAACCTAGCTATAATGAAATAGCAACATTAATGATTTCTTAATGTATTTTTCAAAAACTAGCTATTCCCGCTACTTCATCTGCATAGACGACAGAAGCCCATAGTTGTCTTTTTTCAAAACTATTTTAGCAAGACTTCCCCAGTATGTGGGAGCGCGTACTGCTAAGAGGTCAAGCTGTATCTTCGTAGTCACCCAACCAATTTTAATGTTACATACCCTATAATTTAAGTTGGGACTGATGCTATTAAACCCAAAAACCGCATTAAAATCCGTTCAGTAGTTTCCGAGTCTATAGTCAAACAGACAAAAAATCTAAAAACCATAGATTCGTGTTCAGTACCCTCTAAATAGTCCATCCTAATTAGTTTTGCAAAAATATCTTCAATGTACAGAATTGGCTATTTGCCATTTTTATAATAGTATATAGATATACCTGAGTAGGTAGGTGGTACATGGTGTCATTGCTCTTTTTAAATATAGAACAATGAAGAAAACGTTCTTGTTCCGTCAACAAATTAGTGGCGAACGCCATCCAGCGTCGCATCTCGACGAGAAATTAATTTTAATGATCGCCTCGTCGAGTGGCTCGAGCACGCCGTTCGTTATTTTAAGTGAAAAATGCCCTCTCTTCTACAAGAACAAGGAAAGTGGTTCCTTGTAGCAACGTTCTTTTCTCATCATTCTTTCTCAGCAAGATATTGAATAAATAAATGATAATAGTGTAGGTATATATCTACTTTTCATGTTAAAGAGTGACCGTTTATCTACACGTCAGTAAAAAAAAACATTTGTTATACCTTTAGTACCAAATTTCGAAATGAATAATTATTTTTAAAATTAATATTAGAAACTCTAGTCCATCCTCCCAAATTATGTTAGTCATTTCCGTTCAAAGGTTGTCTGGAAGACATTGCTTTGAGCGATAAGACCGCCTATTGTTATGCTGATTACTGTGAAATGTACTTGTTTTTAATATACCTATTTTTAAGGTTTAACAATAATGTGTATAATTATCTATCTAGATTAGTGGTCCGAATCACGCCATCGAAAACATCTTCACCGTCGCGTCATGGTCCTAATTGCCCCAGTTTAATAAACCCGTGTTTCCACGGGCTTATAAAGACCCGAAATATAAAGATCTAGCATGTGATACCTACGTCGCACACACCTCCACGCTTATCCTTCCATGACTGAATGTTCGGGACGTGAATAACACCTTAGTCACCTTTTTGACACCTATAACCTATGTCTATGTCTATGCCTTTATAGGCCCCTCATATTGTCTCTGCTATTCTTGGCGTACACCTCGCGGTAGAGATTTAGGTACATGAAAGCATGGCTTAACAAAGGTTTAACTTTACTTGGCAGAAACCGTGTGAAGATTTTAAAAGAATCGGATCCTATAATATTATCACCCTCTCAAAAACAAATCTTGAAGAAAGTGTGGAACTTTACTCAAGCTTCACATGTTGGTATATAAAAGCCAGCGATTGCGTGCGAATGCGATACGTCTGTTCACTACATAAGTTTGTTTCGGAACTCTCACGAGGCGAAAGTTTTGTAATTCTGTCACACACATCTTTTCATTTTATTTAGTCACGCACACTATTATACGGCTTGGTATAAAAACATCCATAACTCAAAGGGTTTGTCAAAGATTCCCACCATTATTTACCTAGCGGTAATGCTTGAAGAAATTTCGGTGATATTTCCCAAGGCAAGTTCAGCAGGTGTGCCGAAGTATTTACCGAGGGATAAAACAGGGTAGCGCTGCGGTAACTTTCTGATTTATACAAATAATCCAATCTCGGGAAAATATTGGATAACCTTAGGAAAAGATATCTAGAGCTACGCAATTATTAGGGCAGAAATCCACCGAGGCGACTGAGACGAAGTAAAAAAACATCCAAAGTGTATTTTTTCATTCGTTTATTTTTAAGTGTGAATATTATTTGTTTCATTCAGTTGAATTGATTTCAAACAGTGAAATTAAAAGCTAATATCACTGTCTCAGAAGAATTAGATATAAAGAAAAAAGTAGAAAGAAAGAAAAGACATTTATTCGAGACATAGATACACGCAACATTACATTAAGCATAAGTATACTTAGTGCAGCTCTTTGCAGTGCCAAGTTTTGGGTGGCAGTAGCACTGCACCGATTCGGCTGACTGACCGGTGTCGAGAATCACTTATATATATGGAAGTGTAGTGTAGGAATGAAATGATGAAATATACTGGAGGAATAGACTTAATCATCATCCCGGATTGCCAGCAAGAGGCGCCTTTGCTTGTCTCCATCCATTAAGGCAGTCAAAACATCTCTCGTAGAGTAAAACACAGAATCTTTAGTACCAACGTAAAGAGTGAGCTGTTGTACCAGTATGAGACCTGGAAAACCACAAAGCAAACAGCAACTCCAGGTCTTTGTCAATCGATGTCTGCGAAAAATCTTGAAGATCTCTGAGGCCAAACGCAATCGCTAATACAAACCTCTGGGAACAGTGCGATGTATCCTATCGATTTGCTCGTTATCCGGTTGGGTCAATCACACCTTGCGTAGGAACGTGGATTCTATCCCTAGGCAAATCCGATACTAATAATCAAGGCCAGCGTAATCGTGACCGTCCCAAACAGACCTGGCGGCGCTCTGCCATCGCAGAATAAGAAACATTACACAATAAAGAAAAGGACATCGGGTTGACCTATCGAAGTATATCGAATGGCCCAGGATAGAGAAGAATGGCAAAACACAGTGTCTACCCTACGCAAGATAGCACGCAATGTGAATCTGTGGAAATGAAACACTGCTGACGGAAACACCGTTTTTCGACTATAAATCTGCGTTATTCACCCCTAGGTTTAGGCTAAATACTATGAATTAATAATGATATGACGAATGACGATTCTGCTAAATAAACGATATCCTATTGAATGAAACAGCCGCGGGCCGCGTGCAGTAGGTATCCCAGGTAGGTGGCCTCAGAAGTTGATATATTTCCTTAATTTTTAACCAACTTTAAAATGTAGGAGGAGGTTCTCTGTTCGATTGTATTTTTTTTATGTTTGTTACCTCAGAACTCCGTCATTTATGAACCGATTTGGAAAATTATTTTTGCGTTGGGTTCAGTATAGCTACGAAGTGGTCCCATATAAATTTCATCAATATGTGACCTTGGACTTCGAAGATACATTGAAGTCGGTTTTTGTTTTTTCTCTAAAAATTAATTATTTTATTTAATGACGACGGTAGAAGGGCTTTCTCGCTGTGCGACCACATCGCCCAATCGGTACAAGATAATGAATTAAAAACGAAGATACAAACTAACACTACCTTTTAACAAAAAAAAACCTACAAGTTTATTTATCTTCAGAGATTCTGCTCGATTGAATCGAACATGCCCTCTACCCCAACGTGGGGTCTTAGTATACAAAGAAGAAGAAGAAGAAGAAGCACTGCGCCTGCTGATGTGGCAAATACCATCAGGCGTACTATTTTACCCGATATAATTTTTTAATTGAATATTAAAAGTTCCTTCAATGATAATGGAGAGGCGGTGCTACATTTCTATTAAGAAGGCTTTTACGCAATAACCTTGATAGAATGTGACAAACGGCAACAATACGTTTAAGCGGTTTAAGAATGGAGCAAGTTTGTCTAGAGCGCTTACATTTTATTACACCCCTAGCATAACATATGACTAAGGTCTCTCTAGAATAGGGTCTAGACTAGACTAACATAATGCTAACATCAAAGTCTGAATATTCATTTGCAAAAGGGACGTTAATGCACTCCTTAAAAAACACAAAGGCAATTAAATAAAATAGGTAATAGCTGAGCAAATGATTGGTTGGATTCTATGGTAGCTAGCTAATTCTATGGTAAACTGTGAGCATTGCTTGAAATTAACAAGGTACACGAAATATTCTTGCAGACTATACAACGGGACTATACATACAACTGTACAACGGGAGGACTAAATCGGGCGATCTAATGTTTCTATTTGTAATGTTTTAAGTGTATGATAACATGTAAATAATAACTTTTAGTGAGTTCTGCGAAATATGATTTTCTTCCGAGGTACAAAATCATGCAGGGTATGATTAAACGAAAATATAAAATATTTCAATCAAGCAACCATTCCAGTGGTTAATAATTAATTTTTAATTACAATAAGCGATGACAAGTGTTGATTATTCTTCATTTAATTACAAGGGCCGGCCTGAACGTAATAATTACGGTGGCTTTAAAGGAACAGCCCAAAATACCAAGTCATCTGCGGCCATTTTCGAAAGATTATAAAATGGGAGCTCAAACCATATTGTGTAAGGTCTTTGTACAAGGCTATAATGAAAATGTTAGGAAAGTAATTTATTTAAATATATTAGAATGTTCGTGAAATGTAATATAGCTTTGAAATTAGTTCCATTTAGTTTAGTGACAATAAAAATCATTAAGCAACACCTTGATAATTTATTATTATCAAGGGCTTTTTCGTGAGGGAAGATCAAACGTCTTTCGATAAAATGACAGTCTTGATGAACAACTCGTACCTTACTTAAATTGAGTGGCACCTCTTAGACTATTTTATGTATATTGAGTTGAGAGATTCGAAGGAACATTTCGTTTAACGACTTTAACAATTATTATTATAATAATAAATGTTGAGTTTTTATCGTCGATAAGTAGGTACTTTCAGTATGTACTAATTACTACTAGGTTTAATATTCGAGTGTACTCCTTTAAATAAATCCAAAACATAAAATAATACCTATTTGTTTGTTTGATTTTATTTTATTTCAAATCAAATCAAATCAAATCTCTTTAATCAGTTTTGGCATCACAGACACACATATAAATGTCATATTATAAACTTGACTCTACCACCGTATCGGAAAAAGAACCACTACTCAGAAGATACGGCAAGAAATTAAGGGGCGTTTATTTTTTATTTTTTTACAAATTTTGGTTTTCTACAATATTATGTTTCTTATGTACCAGTTGGCTACTTTGCAGAAGTGAAATGTTCCAAGCATCTTAGTCACCAATGTAATTACGTACAATAAAGTATGATTTTCTCATTAGAACAGTCTTTACGCGTAATTTGAATTTACTTTCTGTGAGCTCCGTTGTACATTTGTATAGTGGTTTCCATAAGTTTATTTTCATGTTGATGTGTGGTTGTGGTATTATTGTTATTGATAAATAATTGCTTTTACATTAACGATTTAATGTCGTAGAATAATCTTGGTTGATTTTGTTTTAGGTAGGAGTATTTATTTAGATGATTCATAGTTAAAGCATTTTATTTTTGGCACTTAGGAATGAGACGGGCAAATCGTTCGCCTGATGTTAAGCGCTACGCCTGCCCATACTAATTGCAGTGCCACCCCTAGCTTTTAATATCGTAAAAAGTACTGCGTAGCACTGCATTGCGCTTATCAACCGGAAACATCAGATATTTCTCATATGCCTAATCATTTCATTAGCTACAAAGCCCTTCAAACTGGAATACAGTAATGCTTGGCGACAGAATAACTGGCAACCGCGGTGGTACCTACCCAGACGGCGTCCCACATACGAAAGATCTGCCACAAGTATTACAAAAAACTAGTTTAACTTTATTAATATCACAGTCAAATTAATCAAAAACATATGATTTGACTAGCAACTGGTTATTGTACTTCTTAAAGTGGCGCGAATTTTATTTATGATAATTACGTATGCGCAAATAGACCCGATACATTCTAAACTGGTTATTAAACTGTATTAAACGTCTAAATATCACTAGATTTTCACACATAGTTAATATAGATAAAACATGTCCAATTATAACAGTAATTATCATTTAAGGCAAGACCGCTACTGTTTTACTGAATAATGTATGAAAAATAATTGTTAAAGGTTGTCCGTAAGATGAATCGACACGCCAAAACTCGGAACTAAAAATTTCTAAGTAAAGTCACAAATAGATAGAAAGAAGAAGATAGAAATAAAATAAGTTTATTATTAAACCATCTTATACTAAAAACAGAGGTAATCAGTACAGTTAAATGAATTTAGTTGGTCATAAAAGGATACAACTCAGCATAAAGCGCTATGACAGCGCCACAGACAGCGCGCTGTTTTTCAGTTGTGCCCTTTTTTACGAGTAGTTGCAAATTAACTTATAAGTAAGTATTTACAGAAATAATTAATATTTATAGAAATAATTAATAATACAGTTACCCCATGTAACTACACATGAAAATTTACGTATGCAGGTTACAGATATAGTTACATATACTATTTATTTGTTAAGAAGTTAAGTTTAGTCAGTCAGAGTGGTACGTATGTCAATGAAAGAGAGAAAACAAAAAAAAGCGACAAATCTACTTTGTTATAAAGCGCCCTCATTCCCGTTGGTCGACTTTGTGGACAAGCTGGAGCTATTAGAAGTTTCTTTGGTAATAAATCAAAAGCAATGTCGAAAGAGCAATTAAGATAACTGGCACCTACACTGGCGTTGTCTGCTTTCCATAATGTGGTATTATGTTATCAGGTCCGCGTCCTAGAAAAAAAGGGCTGGGAAAGACGAGGCTTTTCCTGATTTAAACGTTTATTTCTTCAAATTAAATTAATGGGCACTTGAATTAAAGAGCTTTTAATGTAGCCGACTCCTCGCGAAGTTTTTAATTAGTTTCTCTACGTCCTAGTGTCGATGTTATCTTGCGTCCGTTTTTTTGCAATGTATCTTGTAAAAGTTAGGGAAAGGAGAAACCTGGATAAAATATCGATGTTGTAACTTTGTGTTTCGGCATTGGTGCGTGTAGTCTCCACTCTTCCTCCCCTCCTTCCGTTTCCTTTCAGCTCCTTCCAGATGTCCGACTGTGACGCTATGGTGACCACTTACATCCAGTGGGCCGTTTTTATAATATAGTTCGTAGGTAGGTATAATTATGCGTTCATAAGGCACAAAAATCAATTGTAAAAAAGGAGCCATCGCCCACGCCTCCTTCATTTCACTTGAATAAAGTTGATGATTCAATTGAAATTGTTGCCCAACACCGGTTTTGATAAAATTCATGCTTATTTATATTGTGAGAAATAGATTTACATTCAGATGATTATATTCACGTGAAAAGATGTAGTGACGGAGATAGGACTCATCATCATCATCATCATCAGCAGCCTACATCAATTCATTACTGCTAGTAGAAGGCGTAGAAGGTTTCTCGTATGCAAGAGGAAGTCTGGATGTGTACCGCTTTGCCAGCTATTCTGCCACCAGGCAGTAGTGCGCAAGCCTTAGGTACTGTGTTCCGGTTTGAAAGGCATTGTAGCCAGCGAAATTACTGGGCGTTACTGGGCATACGCATACGCATTTGCATCACAAAGTTTTAGGTGGTGCTGCAACTGTTATGGGCATGCGTGTTGCTTCCATCAGACAAACGACCAGCTTGTCTCGTCACTCAGTTACATAAAATAAAACCAATTCACAAACTCTACTATACAGCAAAAGGTACTACACGGTGACTACACAGCAGGCGCCATGCGCCAGACCATTGAGACCGGCCATTTAATAATTACCATATCGCTAGTCCACCATCGTGTTTACCCATTCTACATAATTTCTGCCTAGGAAAGTTGCCGGAATTCCAACAATTTCAATCACCCGTGGCAAATCTGTTTTACTTCGCAAAACTTCTACACTTAGAACGAGCAGAGGTCCCACAGGTATTTGTTACGCAAAGTCCTTTGATCTCTAGGCTCAGAGTTTCCAGGGATTGTGGTCGAAGTTACTTCAATCTATTTTTGCGGAGATCATATCGATGACAAAGTTGAATAAATTGGAACGTGACTTAAGGTAAAGTTCCCGGAAAAGTGATACTTGAGGCGAGGAAATGAAGTCTGATTTTTGAGCAATTTTTAGTTTAGCTACTTTATCGAGGAAAAGACAAATTGAGCTCTTAATAAATGAAAAAGTAAATCCTATTTCTAGATATGTTTAAACCTCAGGTCATGGATTAGAAAAAAGTTTTAAAATCTCCTAAGAAGTTACGTAGAAAGTTAATGTTAGCTAAAGTTACTGCCATTGTTGTGGGCAGGCAGCGCTTACCATCAGGCGAACGACTTGCTCGTCTCATTACTCAGTTCCATAAAAAACAAGTATACATTTTATCAAAATAAAACCGACTTCAATGTATCTTCGAAGTCCAAGGTCAATTATCGATAAAATTTATATGCGACCACTTCGTAGCTATAGGTTAGGTACCGAACCCAACGCAAAAAGATTTTTTTAAATCGGTTCATAAATGACGGAGTTCTGAGGTAACAAACATAAGAAAAAATAATAAACATACAATCGAATTCCTCCTCCTTTGTCGTACTTTTTAACCGTCTTCAAGACGGTTAAAAAGTACGACAAATTGGTCTTCATTTTGGTATATTAAGATTTCAAATGCTATGTCAACGCAAAATTATAACACGATTACTTTATTATTTCTTCTATTCCCTCAGTTTAAGGTAAATCTGACTTGGAAATATATCCAGGGGTTTACGTCGCGTCATCTGCTGCGCAATCGTCCGTATCCGAAAGGACGAGAGCCTGTCCAGAAATGCAACAGACGAGAATCTCAGACGTGGACAAATGGCACAACTACAATCCAAATGTCCAACTATGGGCTTTATACTTGCTTTCAGTTGTTTTGTTTCTTTATCCCGGACCAGGGTAAGCTTAAAAACTATCCACTGAGCGGATTAGGGTGGCGTTTTTAGCTTAAGCTTCCACTTAAGTAAGGGTAAACTAGTTAATAATTCATTCGCCGCAAAATTCACTGTTGTCTCTTCATGCAGCCATTTTAGTTTCTTAAAACCTTCATTTATCGTTTACTACCATGTTCTCGCTTCCGCTAAATGTCGGTAGACATTCTGAACAACCAAATAGCCATAAAAGAGCCTTCAAAAGGTCGGTATGGGACCTATCCCCATCACTATTCAAAAGTAACCACATGACAACCACATACCGCCATTAACTTTAACACGCTGTCACATGCGATGAGCTGATACGATATGGAAACAGCCTATTTGACCGCTATTTAGGGTTACCAGTCGATCTGTAGATGGGTTCCCGGAATGGGTTAATAATTAATTTTTAGAAAAAAACTCAAACCGACTTCAAAACTATGTCTATGTTTTTTGTTTTTGTTGATTTTTTCAAAAAGCGCTGAATCAATGTCGATAAAATGTATATGGTATCACCTCTGAAATATGACCTACCAAACAAAAAAAGAATTATCAAAATTGGACTACTCTGTAAAAAGTTATGCGTGGTCATACATAAAAATATGTAAGTATATGCGTCGACTAGAGAACCTCCTCCGTTTTTTCGTCGGTTATAAATAAATGAAGTTTGTAAATAAAATATAGTTTACGTTGAATTGATACGTACATGTATACGCTAATTGTGACCCTACTTTTTAGAGATTTCCATCTAGGTTCACTGTCATGTTGTCATGTGATTTTAATTTGGGCAAAACGTGTTTGGCTTATCTTTTTAAGAGACTTCCGAATAGGCAAAATTAAGGTACGAGTACAATACGAAAACTTTGCATCGGCCCAAGAGTGAACTAAAAGTGCTTACAATAAGACTTTTATTCTGATACTCTTCTGTTCCCTTTTCCTTTGCGATTCATGTAATAAACTTTCTGATCGATGCTGTTATTTCTGGGAAATAGAGTAACGATCTATCATTGTTATAATAAATTATTAGGTAGTTATAATATAATTTATGATTTCCCTAAGAAAACCATGGTAGCCCTATCGATATCGGACCACTATATATAGGTAACTATATCGTGAAAATATTATGTATCTCACTCCGTTGATAACAAAACCATAAAAAAAATATAGCGGCCTATTATGTTGCGTTTCGATCGAATGATATTATGGCTTGTACAGTTGTCTGAATTTAAAAGAGAAACGTTTAACATAGATAGATAGTCGGATAGCGGTTAAACACGAACTGAATTAAAAGTGGCAGCGTAAAGCTTGCTTGCAATCTTTATCTTTCAACCGACTTCAAAAAAGGAGGAGTTTCTCAATTCAACGGTTTGTTTTTTTTATATTCGTTACGCGATTACTCCGCCAATTATGAATTGATTTTGATGATTTGTTTGATTTTTTGTTTGGTAGGTCATATTTCAGAGGTGATCCCATATAAATGTTATCGAAATTGATTTAGCGCTTTTTGATAAAAATAACAAAATCGAAAAATATAAGTTTAGTCTTGAAGTCAGTTCTTGTTTTTTCTAAAAATTAATTATTGATGGACCATAATAGACGTACGTGGAAGCGGTGAGAACCTCCCCGAACAGTGTTTTCGGACACTTTTACCCTGAGATGGCAGCGGACGGCAGCGAAGCGGCGGACAGTTTCAGCACTCAAAAAGATACGCAGATGTTTAACCTTTATCTACTTTATTGGATTAACACATAGGATACTTTTTATCCCGGGAAACCGCGGGGCGCAGCTAGTAATACATAATATTTCAAGAAGAACTAGAGCAGGTCACGCCTTTTTGATAGAATATTTTTGATACTACTCGTGGTAGGTCTCTCGTATGCGAGGCCGTCTGGGTAGGTACAGCTTTGCCTGTTATTCTGCCGCCAAGCAGTGCGCAAGCATTACTGTGCTCTGGTTTGAAGGGCATTGTAGCCAGCGAAATTACTGGGCATATGAGACTCAATATGTGATGTTTCGGGGTGATGACCGCAACGCAGTGCTACGCAGTGCTGTTTTATGGCATTAAAAGCTCTGGGTGGCACTGCAATTGTTGTGGGCAGGCGTGGACTTACTCATCTCATCACTCAGTTTCATTAAAAAAACTGTACCTTTTAGCAATGAAGATACATTTTCAAATGCTACGTATAACTGAGCGAGTGTGGCTCAGTGGGAGCACGTGCGACTTTCGATCCGACGCACCCGAGTTCGAATCCCACTGGCCCCGCACCACTGACTTTCTTAAGTTATGTGCGGATCTAACACTCGCTCTAAAAACGGTGAAGGAAAACATCGTGAGGAAACCGGCATGTCCAAGAATTTTTCACTAAAAAAGTCAAGGACATGTGACATCCACCAACCCGCACTGGGCCAGCGTGGTGGATAATGGCCCATTCTCTCTCTATGAGAGAAGGCCCGTGTCCCAGCAGTGGGAACGTGATGGGCTACGTCACCATCAACGTATAACTGGAACTCGCCGTTTCCGTATCAGGAGCCGAAACGAGGAAATTTTCCAACACAAAAATCGTAGATCCGCGTTTATTTTTAGAAGGATTTTGACGAATTCTATTGGTTTCTTTTTATTTATTTTATTTTATTTGGGGCCCCCCAATAACAGCTGTTGTTACAAAACAGTTTGACAAATTAATATAAGAAAAGCAAATAACAATTAGATAGAAATGAAGAATTTTTACAATTAAATGAACAAAGAAGTAAGAAGTTTTCCTCGCTACTGCCCGTTCCGTTCCACACAGCTTCGGTGAAAAGACACTGTAAGACTTTAATGCCCGTATAGGGAGGAAAGTTTACCACCATTCTCACTCACTAATCTTTCTGCCAAAATGGCTCATGTTGTCTTCCAAACGAACACGTGTGACCACCGGACCTAAACGGTCTCCCAGATCGACCAGTAATATAAAACGGTTTGGAAACGATTTGTTACTTAAATAAGGTTTTTCGGAAAGAAAAAATATGATCACCGGCTGGGACTTGAACCCGCAACCCAATCTTCCCTCAGCGCGGGAAGCGCTCTACCAGTTGAGCTACTGTGGTGACCAACTCAGGTGTCGAGTTTTCGCGAAAATTCGACACCCGTGTTGGTACTTTCCGCGCTGAGGGAAGACTGGGTTGCGGGTTCAAGTCCCAGCCGGTGGTCGTATTTTTTCTTTCCGAAAAACCTTGTTTGAGTTTTTCGGTTGGCATTCGTTAATGCTTCATATAAATTTAATAAGGATTTGTTACTTGTAAAAGAAACCTACCGCTATATAAAAGCGCCACACCAATTCAGCCTTCAGCCCGTTTAGGCACTATAATACGATCAGAAAATACTTGATAACTCAGACCAACGATTCGAATGATGCCAACAGAAATTATGACAACAAAATGAAAACGAAACTTAAAATTAAAGTAAGTGTGATAAGATAGGCTAGGTCACTAATAAGAAAACCATAAGAACTTATTGCTCCAGACGATCTCTTCCAGATCTTCTTCAATCGTGTGGCCAACCTGTCGGAGTTTTTAGACCGCCCGAAGGCCTCCGACATGGCCTAACGACTGTTGTCCTAAGGCTGTTGGCTCTTCCAGATATGATTTGGATATAACTTAAAGAAACCGCGAAAGAAAGAATGAAAACACATTTATTTGACGACCACAGTCATACAATAACAATTTTTTTTTAAGTCATTGAATGACGAGACGAGCTGGTCGTTTTCCTGATGGTAAGCAATACGCCAGCCCATAACAATAACATCACCACCCAGAACTTTGTTTTGCAAAATCCTGCGCGGCGCTGCACCGCGCTCGTCACCGTTCGCTGGCTAAAAAAAAATAAAGAAAACAGAATTACAAAAAGAAAATATAAATATATAAACAGTATAAAGAGATAATTTTAAGCTTAAATGACTACTACCTATGTGGTGCCAAATGGGGTTTTCGCTCAGCACAAATGTCAAGTGTCAGTATTTGACACCCGACGCTGGTAGAAGAGAAGAAGGGGGTGTATACATAAAATCAGATACTATACTAAACTGTGCTATCGCAGTGACCCAAAGAGTGTCTTGATCCAGTGCAAGTTCCTGCCAGGCATCAACTTGTAGATCCCGTAGGTCTTTTTGCCACCTCGTCGTTCCATCTGTACTTGGGGCGACTGGCCGGCCAACGACGAATCGGTTGTCCTAACTAGGTGAGTTTTACAGAACGATCCTCTCACATTCTAGAAACATCTTAGGACTTCCAGGCGGGGTGAGTCGTTTCACCCGTACGTCGTTAATATCCCACCTATCCGTACTAAGCGTTTCGCAGATTCTTTTATCATGCGAACTGCTAAGGAGTGGAACGCTCTGCCACCGTCTTTGTTCACAAACGGATACAACTTGTGTCTCTTTAAGTCTAGAGTGAATAGGCATCTCATTGGTAGGCGTGTTCCATCTTAGGCCGCATCTTCGCTTTCCATCAGGCGAGATGTCGTCAAACGTATGCCCATTTACCAATAAAAAAAATAAAAAAATAACAAAAAAAAGGAAAAAAATACATTTATTAAACACACAACATTACACTAAACATACTAAATTAGGGGCAAAACAAAAAACAATAAATACAACGCAGTGGAATGTTGCGCGATGACAGGAAAAGGTTTCACAACTACTATCGCTTGGCTGGGAGACGCGAAAAACCAAAAAATCTCCGATTCTTATTTGTGTAAGTGGTTTCTTTGCATTCATACACAGAACAATAACGAACCATTTTGTTTTAGGTATATTAATATTGTATCAAAGTCAATATATTATATTTTTATGAAAAAAGAGAGAGGCAGACCTCCGTCAGTCAGGTCAGATCCTGGTCAGCTCCACCGTCTTCATCCATTGTCCGTCTTTTTCTCAATATGTTTCGTCCATATGTCAAAGTCAAATAGTCAGCCAGCCTGCTCTACCTTTGTAAAGCAGGTCGTCGTCGACATCCAAAAAGGTCATCAACTCAAATAACATCAATTGATCGCACATATAAAATAAACATTTGAATCTCACTCATTAGTCATTCACAGCGAGCGGTGACAACCGAGTGACGCAAGCACGGCATTGCCCATTTTTTTCATTGCCCATTTTTTTACCGATTTATTGCGGGTGACGACAAATTGGCGGAGGGGTGGGAGTGTCGCTTCTTTACGTAGTAATATTTAGTTTTCTTTGGTAATGGTATGTATAGGATACTTTTTATCACAGAAAACTGAGAAAGAATTGGGAATTGGGAATTTACGTTGGCACCATAATTAACATAGATAAGTAGTAATGACGACGCGCGACGTGGCCGGCCTCGGAAAAGGTGGCGTGACGATCTCGAAACCTACCGACCCGGATGGATGGAAGTGGCTGTGGACAGAGATGTTTGGAGGGAGATGGGGGAGACCTTTGCCCAGCAGTGGGAGACAATAGGTTGATATAATAATAATAATAATCATAATCGAGTCACCACCTGCCTAAATATTTTCTTATGAGGCGGAACTGGCAGGTGCCGAGGTCTCATATCATAGACCGGCTCTCATCCATTAAAAATTCACCTCAATAGCCCAATCATAAGTAATTTTCATATCTTCAATAATAGTCCTCGCACTTATCGGAGGCTGTGTGTTGATTGCATCTTCTTAATGATGCACTTAGAGACAGTCCCCGATAAGTGTTGCCCATTACATATCTAAATTAAATGCTCTAAGAGGCCTCTACGTGTTGGACTCATGTCCCCGCGCAAGCCTTCCAAAGGACCGGGTGTATAACCCGTGAGAAAGAGCGACATAATAATAATAATTAGTATAGTCTAAAAATAGCACTCGCTAAGGTGTTTTTAAAGCACCTTAGCACTGATTTTCTTTCGGAACCCTGTCCACATTCTGTTCATTCTCGACTATTTAATTTGCTCGTATACGAACAATCAGAAAAACATGTTTTACAACTACTATCCCAGTTTAATGGAGATTCACAATGTTTTTGGCCACTATAGTAGCCCACCCGCCCACATAAGATGAGAAGATGTTGCAATTTGAACTGCAATAAAATCGCAGGACAGATTGAGAAGTGTTAAAAAATAAAGGTTCAATTTAAGTTCCTACGTTTACTGCCTCGACGACATTTTGTGAAGTTGACACTTAACTTTGTTACTTACGTACTACATTGTTGTCGGTCTTGTGACATACAGTATGCTAGTTTAGACAACATATATATATATATATATATATATATATATATATATATATATTACATAGATATGTTGTGTATATATAACATAGATATATTTTGTAATAATAAATAAATAAATATACCCACTTAGTTTATTGGGATTTTTGGATTATGCTTCTGACCTGAAGGGGTATAAGATTCTATTGCCTGACGTGTTTTTAGAAAAGGTTGCCTGGAAGAGATCGCTTTTAGCAATAAGGCCGCCCCTTGTCCATGTGACATTCACCAACCCGCACTGGGCCAGCGTGGTGGATTATGGCTCATACTCTCTCTACGAGGGAAGGCCCGAGTCCCAGCAGTGGAAACGTAACGGGCTGATGACGATGATAATACAAACCACAATTTAGCAGCATTAGATCTATAACAAGATAAGATCATATTCATATCAATTAGTCATATTATCCGGCGATCGAATAACCTTTTTATTACGGTATAATTGGCATCAGCAGCGTTATGTATCGGGTTTATGATAGATAATGATCACCCGCAGGAATGTGCCTGTGGCAGTGTGCCTGTCAGTGTACAAATTATGTGCTTGACTGTACACGTCTTGTTGTACTAGATATTAATTTATTGGTAGGTTCGATAACAAGAATATACCTTATGGGCTGCTTATGCGAATTAGTGTGCTTGACTGTACATGTACAGTCAGCTGCGCTGATATGTATACACTCCCAAGTTTTCAAATGTATATATACTCATAACTTTCAAAGACAAGTGCACGCAATTTTTTCAAATATATGTAGTCATCTTATTTGTCAGAATGCGGTATACAATTTATCAAAATTATGTATAAAGTTCCCACCTCGACCCCATCAAAACTTGGGAGGGTATACATATCAGCGCAGCTGACTGTACTTACATTTGTTTAGTTTTATTTTATTTTTAAAATGAGATAAAAGGAAGTGGTTCTGATTCAACTTGCGAGATCGCAAACAATGATCTTGGCCCCTAAATAGGATTCCCTGTTTCTAGGGAACCATGATTTATGAGGACCACACCATAACACCCAGACACGAAACAAATACTTGCATTATTTTTTTTATTCTGAGCACAAACGTTTGTCCCGTCTCGGGAATTGACCTGCAACGTCAATGGTGTATGTGATTTCAGCCAACCTGCCCAACCACTACACCACAGAGGCTGTCTTTTATTGTACATATACTCTTAGTGTCGAATTATCGATTAATTTATTGGTAGGTTTGAAAATAAGAATCCTATTCTACTAATATTTTAAATGCGAAAGTTTGTGAAGATAGATGGATGGATGTTTGTTATTCAATCACGTAAATACTACTGAGCAGATTTTCGTGAAATTTGGTATGTAGGTACTTTAGGTCCTGAAAAAGGACATAAATAATTTAATATATGTAAATGATATGTATGTCAGTCAGTTCTAAGGAATATATTTATATGGGCCGTAGAATAAGTAAATAACATCTGCACCTTATTTTAATGTTGCCTGAAATAAAGATTAAATAAATAAATAAATATGGACTACTTTTTATCTCGGGAAACAGCGAGCGACACCGCGGGGTCCAGCTAGTATTACATAATATGGTCTACTTTTGGTGGTATTTTATCATATAAGATTGCGATAAAATAGCGCTACCGTCATCGTCTAAGACCTTTTGATAATAGCGCTATTTTTCTTCCTTTTTCGGTAGGCATCTAAAAATTCGCGTCAAAAAAGGTTCCCCGGGACAAAGGAACCTCGAGCGACTCGATGGCGGGAAAGGAAGTTACTGACCGACGCGATGGCGTCGCCCGTGCCTGTACTCTGAAAAAGTAATTACGATCTTCGTTCTGTCGGATGAAAGGGACAGCACTATGCAAGAGGCATAAGAGTGTCTCTTTTAGTCCGCACGAATGAAGGAACGAAAGCGTCTCGGAGTAGGCCCCCTGGAAGCCTTCGAAAAACGGTAGCAAAATAATAAAATTTTTCTTTATTTTTTTTATTTGATTATGGTTTCTAAACGAGATTTTTGTTAAAACTTATATTTTTCAAGACAAGCTTTTAATAAATTCGTAATCGGAACCGCAATCAGATAAAAATGAGCCCAAACACTAGTAGTTTAGAGTTCCATTGCCCACCTTCCGTATCCATCATCAGATCAGCTGGCTATCACCATAATATTGCAATGTCATCGGACTTTGACAAGTTTACAAAATATCAACTCTGTAAGATAAGAGAAAGTGGTTCTGACTTAACTTGCAAGATTTGACCCAAACATTGCACGTTAAATAAAAGCTTGTAAAAAATAAATTATTTATTAATTATAAAAAAGGTATGGGTGGCACTGCAATTGTTATGGGCAGGCGTGGCGCTTACAATCGGGCGAACGACTGGCTCGTCTCATTACTCAGCTCCTTAAAATAAAAAAAAACCACAAGGTATGTCGTAAAACGTAAGTACTTTCAACTTAAACACAATTTATAAGTACAACGACATATAAGGATATACAATCAGTATACATAGATCCAGCTATGATAGGTACCTTGGTACAATGAATGATAAAAATTGCTATACATTAAAAAAAATGTAATCCTGTTGCAGTAAAAATTATAAACCTTAGAGAAATACTTTTGGGATGTGACATTTTAAAAGAAAGTACGAGATTAAAAAAATATCTAAAAACCTCGTTTTTATGCACCTTTTGTGGTAAGGTTGGCCTTGCATGCTAATAAATGCATTTAGAATGCATTGTCATCGAGTTGTGAGCTACCCTGAAAGTTTCAGCTGAATAACTAATCGGGGAAGTGCTCGAAATTTGAGTTTCAAGATTCCACCCGGAACGACAGACAGACAGACAAGAAAGTGACCTAGTAAAAACGTAGTAATAAGTTAGACATAATACACCCAACAGCTGATGTCCAGTTTTAACGTGCCTATGTCTTACATAGGGTTAAAAAAAAGACTTGTGTCGTCGTCTGTACCTTGTACGTACGAATTAGTATGGTCCAGTTACTGAACGCGAGTGTCTTGTTAAACCAGTTGTTTGGTGCCAATAATGTGGAATTAAAACATGAATATGATGGGGCCAGTCTATAACGGGCTATGCCATGATCCCGCCAATAAAGTCAGCCACCACTGCTTACCTAAGTAGGTATCATATCACACTAACATACTAATTCACACTAATTAGAAGAAAGAAAGAAAGAAAGAAAATACATTTATTCCGGACATCACACAACATTACACTGAATATATACATACTAAAATAAAGATAAAACAAAAACAATAAAAACAATACAGTGAAATGTTGCGCGATGTCAGGAAAAGGTTCCGACTCAGCATACGCTAAGGTATCTTAAGTAGGTATGTACCTTAGCACTGATTTTCAGTCGGAACCCTTCCCATGGCATCACGAACAATCAGACGAAGATAAAAAACAAACATTAAAATTCAATAAAAAAGTATATATAGTATGCTATGGCAACGCCACAAATGCCGTCACAAATGTAATTCCCACTAACTAATACTCTTTCTTTTATAGGCTTGCGTTTGACCGCTATCCCACCTGTTGTCAAGTGACGATGCGGTCGAAGATGTAGCACGCTCGCCTAGAAGAAACTTGTTAGCTATCCGGAAACACAGATGCCGGCATAGAGTTCCACTCCTGGGCATATGAGACTTAATATCTGATGTCTCGGGGTCATGAGCCCAATGCAGTGCTGCGCAGTGCTTTTATTATCACAGAAAATTAATTAATGTTTAATATAAAGTTTACATGTATATATAATTTAAGTTTAAGCAGGCCTAGCGCACTCCACACTGTAGGTACGAAGCTACAAGTACATAGCCGGACACCGACGGCGGGTCGCACGTCGTTACACATGCCGCGTCAGAAGAAATAAGAACTATGCGATATGCGATAGAAAGAGAGGCGCTCTGTAGGTTATTATGACTGGTAGGTGCTGGTAGGTGCAGTGCTACGCGAGCTGATTTGAATTTTATTGCGTCATAGCAAGAGTCGCTATTTGTTTAAATTTCTTTGCGGAGTGATGCTTCTGTCCCTTAGTATTCTGTGGTTTAAGATAAATATATTTATAGGTAGTACTGGAAGAGATCGCTCTTAGCGATAAGTCCCCATTGTACTTTAGTTTCTAAGTTGTTTTCATGTTCTTATTTATATGTTTGGTGTACAATAAAGCATTTTTTTTTTGCAATTTTGTAGTAAGTATTTATGATTGTATTCCTGAAGATAAATTAATTTTATGTGGTTTATACACTAATAATGATTAATATTGACCATTTGTTTAATAGACATATTATATTTATGTCATGTGCAGCGTGTTTCAGTAGTAACCGCATAGATAAATTCAAAGCGCTTCGCAAAACGATTGGTGCCAGCGAATGCGCAAACATCACCCCATAGTAAGGCTGCCCGCCCACGTCAAACAATTGGTCACCGATTTTTGTCGGTGAAAATTAAACATACGAAGTTTCATATTGCAATGCACACGTCCTACAAAAAGTCAGTCACAAAATAGGTGACATATGACGGTGACAGAAATCGTACCGACTATCTACCTACAAAAAGTTTGACGTCGCGTCTGCGGAGGCACTAAAGAAAGAAAGTAAAAATAAAAAACTTATAGAACCATTTATGTTGAGCGTCATATGTCATGGGTGTAGGGCCCAGTCGGGCTTCGAACTTGGATGCGTCAGATCGTTATGGACAAACGTGGCGTTTACCGTCAGGCGCACAACTTGCTCGTCTCATTGCTCAGTAGTGTTGGAGTTTAATGTTGAAAGTATATTCGTAAACTTGTCTATTAAACAACAACGCTAGAATACTTGGTAAACGTTTCGGCCGATGTCACTTGTGTGTCTTTGGCGTTTTTTCGTGAGATTAAACGGTGCATCAAATAATCCAAATTGATCTGCATTATTCGTCTATTAATTCCACTGTATTTACATCAAGTTAAAAGAAAGAAAGAATGGACATTTATTTATTTGACAACCACACAATTATCTAGCATAACCATAATAAGAAAAAAGAACAATCAAAGAAAATATTATACGGAAACGTAATATTATACTAATAAACAAATAAAAAGATGGAATTGTTGTGCCAAATGGGATTTTGGCTATTATTAATCTGTAGTTTGGCGCAGTACCAATGGTTAGTGTCATTAATTGAAACCAGCCGCGGGTTTCTAGCAAAACCCCAATTTAAAACAGAATATACAAATATATAAATACCTACATATGTATATCTACAATAATTTTATTTATTATTATATTATTAGTTGTATAAAAAATAAGTGAAATTCAATTCCAACTAATACGATGCTCTTTTGTTTGTTATTTACAAGAGCCGTGTGTCACAACACGTCACACGGACATAGGCCGTCTACATTTTTCATTCCGTAGTTCTGTTTCTAATGACATTTTAATGACTTGAAATCCGTTTAAAGTCTTTTTATCGCCGACAGGGACTGTTTGTAATGTAAAGGGAGTATAAAACAGGTACAAACATACCTAACTGTAACCTTGTACTATTAAGTAGGTACCTATTCTGTGATGTAACTGAGAATCAATCAATGGAAGCTAATCTAATGAAGGATTTAAAGATAGGTGCCTTCTTTTGAAGATTGGTTTATTACAAATTGGCATGTAATTAGGTACGTAAGTACTTTTAGAAGGTTAATTAGAGTCAACTAGAGTTTTTTTTAATCCGTTGTCTGATGAATGAATTCAATCTACCTTTTTTTATTAACTGATTTTAAAAAAGGAGGAGGTTCTCAATTCGACTTTGTGTTTTTTGTATGTTTGTACACGATTCCTCCGCCAATTATGAATTAATTTTGATGATTATTTTTTTGTTTTGTAGGTCACACGTCAGAGGTGGTCCCATATTTATAAATTTTAACGAATAGGATTTAGCGCTTTTTGGAAAAAAGAAACAAAAAATATATGCTTAGTTTAGATTTGTATATATTGTAGTCTTAAAGTCGGTTTCTGTTTTTATTTCTAAAAAATTATTATGTAGGTAATTATTGAGTAAAACTTAGCATCATCATCAGCCTGTCGCAGTCCACTGCTGGGATTGGCAAACGTAGTCCTACACTACGTCCTCAGGCTAGGTGAAGTGACGATCTTCGCAAGGCGGCTGGTAGCAGCTGTAAGAGAGAAGCCGGGGATCGTGCTCAATGAACTTCTCTCGAAGAGAGAATATTGGCCATATCCACACATTGGCCCAATGTGGGTTGACAGGTGCCTTTGAGTGTTGAATTTGCACATATCTAACTATAGCCAAATTTAATCTTCTTTTTAGCTAGTCGATCCTTCCGCTTTATATTTTTTTGGACCAGTACTCCGCCACAAGCACAGCATAGTCCGTGGCATTGTACAGGTCCTCGCGTGTACAGGTGGTAGGACACGCAGGGTAAGACGAAAGGTGTGTCGCATGCTTTATCCGACCGGCACATGCTTTCCTTGCTATGGCCGACTTCAGTCCGGAGTCTGTTTAATGTCTGTAATGACTGAAATTTAATAAATAAATAACTTAAAAAGTCATTGGTGCGGCCAGCGAGTAGGGATTGCAATCTTGCAAAACGGGATCACGCATACCAGCGGGATCCCGCTGCTTTTATTAATCTGCTGGATCCCGCACCTTCAAAGCGCGGATCCGCAGATCCCGCAAATTAAAAATTTGGCGCTAAATCGCGGGTAGCACGAGCGCGACGTTGCCGTTCCGCACAGAAATGAACAAAAATATAAAACTGTTGTTGAGTAAGGGTAAAATTAAACAAAACTATTAAACTATGCCAAACATTTATAGATGAATCTAAGAAAAGTTTCATAAAAGTTGACTTTTACACAAAAATCTGTACTTTCAATTTGATTTTATAACATAATTTCAAAAATGCGGGATTCCGCGTGATCCCGCATATCAATCCCGCGGGATTAAATGAGCTGCGAGATGGCAATCCCTACTAGCGATATTCTGACTTCGGGGCGTGGGATCGAAAGTCCCACGAGCTTCCACTGAGCCACACTCGCTTTTAATACGCGATAAATATTATTACGTGAATGTAACTTCATGCGATAGAAGTCAATAAATAACAAACAATATGAAAGGAATCTAAGCAATAACTTTTTATTGATATCGATAAACTTTCTTAGGAGTCTTCGTGACCACCAATACATATCCGTCGATATGTCGAGGCATGGAATAAATATATTTATTTCCTTTTAGTTTAGATACTTTTGATATTTCTTTTACCACTGCGTAAGATTTTTATAATAGTATAGATAGATTTATATATAACATTTTACATACAATAACATACAAATCTTATATTATTAAACATCATCTTTATCATCAGCCTGTAGTCGTCCACTGCTGGACAATGGCCTGTCCCAATGAACGCCACTGGGCCCGGTCTTCGGCTCTTCTCATCCAGTTTCTTCCCGCCGCCTTTCGCAACCTTACGTCGCTCCATCTAGCCGGTGGACGTCCTACACTACTATTTTTAAACATATATTATTTTATATTGTCCTCTGCGTTGATGAATAAATTATATCGTCCCCTCATTTCCAGCTTTTAAAAACTATAACTTGTTCATCCTATACCATTGAGTTTGTGATAAAATGAACTGTTTCATGACTATAAAATTTAATTTAACTATGCATATATAAGTGACTGATTTTCTTAAGTTATGTGTATCTCACTTAACACTCGCTCTAAAAACGGTGCAGGAAAACATCGTGAGGAAACCGGCATATTCATGAATTAATTACAAAAAATCAAGGACATGTGACACCCACCAACCCGCACTGGGCCATCGTGGTGGATTATGGCCCATACTCTCTCTATGAGAGAAGGCCCGTGTCCCAGCAGTGGGAACATATTTAGCTAATGATTATGATGATGATGATTCATATATAAATGAAAACATTCACAAATCAAAGCTCTCGACAAATTTTAACAAAGTATGTACAAATACAAATAGTTAATAATAAATTAATTAATAAGTCAATTAACAACAGCTACATTCGCTTTATAAAAACATTTACCCTCGCAGTCGTGTTCTTCATTTGTCTGTCGAGCTTTTGTTAGCTTACCCAGTTTGCTCGATCTTCGTCCTCGGGGAAGGATTGTTAACACCCTTACCTTTCTAGCGAAGTTTGTTACAAGTTTAGTTATCTATAGGTCAGTGGCGTAGCTAGGTAATCAAAGGCCATGGGGCAAACATTAAAGGGGAGGGGAGGGGGAGTTTCCCGCAAGATTCAAACAAAGATGTTCGAGACTTGTTGGGAATTCCCCTGTACTTTTTCAAATAAGTTGCCATTATTAAACTCCCGTTCCTGGAATCTGGTTTATATATATTCCGAATGTGGGATAAATTTTCACTATTTTAATCTCAGTCCAAGCTTCAAGCATGAACAAGCATGAGCTTGGAGCCCCAGGGCGCTGTCCCGTCTAGCCCTCCTCCCTCCGGTAGCTATGCCACTGTCATAGGTAACCGGTAACATAGAAGCCTGACTTCGTAATTGGTTTATTTGTGCTGACAAGGGTACCAGACACAATGACGAGGTTTGCGATAAAAATAGTACCTAGTGAGTAGTGAGGCATTCTGCGCCCGACAGAACCTTTCACGTCAAACTTTATTATTGTGAAAGGGGTTCAGAGGCGATACAGAAATATTCGCGATAATGGATACAGGTGGAATATGTCATCGCTCGTTGAATTTTCGAATTCTTACGGATGAGGACGTCATTGGTGAAGTTTTGGTTCTCTCTTTGGGAATTTTATAGGATACATGGGCCATGGAAATGGAGTCTATAATACATTTATTATAGACTCCATTATCAACAGCCTGTTTGAGTCCACTACGCCCAATAGGCCTAATGCACGTCACTGAGACCGATCTTCGACTCTTCTCATGTAGTTGCTGCCAACTGTTTCGCGCAGGTCCTCCTGGCCGGAAGGCGTTCTAGGTTTTTTTTAATATACCTACTTAATAGTCAAACAAGCAGACGGCCACCCTGAATGGTAAGCGGTTACCGTTGCCTATGAACCTGCAACACTCGGGGCATTACTGGTGCGTTGCCTACCTTTAAGGACCCCTCACCTTCTTTTATACACTACAATACTATAACCTTTATTGAATGTGTTGGATCGTATGTTGCTCTTAATATTTCGGTGCTAACTACGATATTTTATGATTCCCACGTGAAACACAACGCAAGCAAGCCGCGAATGAAGCTATATAGGAGATTGGTAAAGTAAAAATGGAAAACGTAGATTTCAATAGGCATTTTTCCTAACTTCGATGAACAACAGGTAGCTTGTTAACTCTTTTCGTTTGCTTGAGAAGCTTTAAATAATACATACCTACCTATAATGGAACTGTTGAAATATAGCTGTTTGATCTTCAACGTGAACAATTAGGTCATCATCAACAGCCTATACGAGTCCACTGCTGGACATAAGCCTGTCCTAACGCACGCCACTGAACTCGATCTACGGCTTTCCTCAGATCATTCTCCTCGGATCGTTGTTGCTGCCAGCTACTATATGCAGGTCGTCGCTCCATCTGGCCAGAGGGCATCCTAAACTACGTATGTCTAAATGTGGTCTCCACTCTAGAACTCGTATATTTTGATGTGAAGCGATGATGTGGCCTAAGATGGAGCACATAGATCTAGAGAGAGACGGCAGTTGAGCGGCTGCTCAGACCCGTCTCCCCGATGGTTCACCGAACATTATCCCGAAACACGACTAGGTCGCTTGACGGCATGGCTTTGATATTCCATCGGTTATCGGTTCTTCGGAACAATTAGATAGAAATACCAAACCACTCAAAATATTTTATACCTTCAATTCCTTTTCAACCCTACTCAACTTATAAACAGGTATCTACGTAATGCTAGTGCAGCTTCGCCTATAAACCATACAAGCACGGTAGATATAGAAACCAACTGCGGGACCTACTGTTTGAGTGGTTCAAGCACCCTATCAATAAACTCGATATCCACCCAGATATCGAATATCAATCGATGGCTGATCCAACATTGGTTGCACACACTAAAGAACAGTACCTAGCTACATATATACACCTACTTATATATATACCTCGCCTGAAAGAATAGCTGAAGATTTAATTCTTCAAGGATACAAAATTCTATATGCGGTTAACAAACTCAGCTGGAGGAGTAAGGAACCACTTAATATGTTTATGCTTTCATTCCAAAAAGATGAAGATATAAACAAAATCTATGGAATAAAGTCAATACTGGGTTGCAAAGTGGATATACAACCGGTAAAAACATCGAAACTGATTCCACAATGCAAGAAGTGCCAAGCATATGGCCATACACAGAAATACTGCTCTAAGGAACCTAGGTGCGTGAAGTGCACAGGTAAGCACTTAACTAGAGAGTGCACCAAACCAGCAGAAGCTAAACCAAAATGTGTCCACTGCGGTGAACCACACCCTGCCAACTACAGAGGGTGCATAGTAGCCAAAGAACTACAGAATATAAAAAATAAGCTAGCAAAGAAAAATGCTTCTGTACCCACCATTCAGGTTCCAAGTGCAAATAAATGGAAAACATCTAGTGCCAGCCAAATAGTAAAAAATAATATTTCTTTTGCACAAATCGCAAAAGGAACTCAGCCTAAACCACAAGTCCAACCGCAACCTAAGCACACAGGCTCAGATGTGGATGAAAAACTCAATAAAATCTTAAATCTAATGACCTCATTTGACGAGCGTTTAAGGAAACTTGAAACTAGCACCAAAACAGCTACATCAAAACAATTGAAATGACTAATTCACTAAAAATTATGGCTTGGAATGCAAATGGGCTCCTTCAGCATCGGTATGAACTACAGGCAGTCCTATCTACAGAAAATATTGACGTGTGTCTTATATCCGAATCTCACTTCACCAGAGAATCTTTCATCCAAATCAAAGGCTATAAAACATATCATGCGTTGCATCCCGATAACACTGCTAGGGGAGGCAGTGCGGTCGTAATAAAGGAAAACATCTACCATTATGAAGAATATAAGCATGAAGAACAACATTTACAAGCTGTTGCTGTCTGTATTAGAACTAAACGTTATCCTGTCACCATATCAGCAATATACTGCCCTCCTAAGTATGCGCTGAAAGCTGACCAGTACAGGGACTTTTTGAAAGGACTTGGTAACAGATTCCTACTGGGAGGCGATTTTAATGCTAAGAATACCTTCTGGGGGTCTAGACTTACCACATCCAAAGGAAAGGAATTACTATGCGCCATAAGAGATACCAAATGCAATGTTATATCGACTGGGAAGCCGACATATTGGCCAACTGATCAACAAAAGATTCCAGACCTCATAGATTTTTTCATTTATAAAAATATATCACCTAGTTTTCTTAGTATTAAGGAAGGCTATGATATGAGCTCAGACCATTCACCTATAATTTTAACACTAAGTGAAACTGTTGTACAGAGAGAGAATAAACCTACTTTGACAAATAAGAACACGGACTGGGAAAGCTTTAAACAAGATTTAGATTCTATGATTGACTTAAAAGTTTCTCTCAAAACCCCACAATAGCTAGAAGATGACGTAAAAAAATTCATAGCAGTTATCCAACAATGCGCCTGGAAGAATACGCCTGAAGTTAAAATACCTGTCAGGAGTAACTACTATCCCATGGAAATAAGAAACCTTATATTTGAAAAAAGAAAACAAAGGCAGAAATGGCATATAACGAGAGCTCCACAGGAGAAGAATGTTTTGAATAATCTTACAAAAAGGCTTAGGAGGGAAATTCAGAAGTTTAATGACGAAACTATGAATACTCACCTAAGTCAACTAACAAGTGATCGTACAACAGATTACTCGCTTTGGAAAACGATCAAAAATTTAAAAAAACCTATTATGCAGACACCACCAATTAAAGAAGCCAATGGAAGCTGGGCAATAAATAATGAACAAAAGGCAGCTAGATTTGCACAGCACCTGGAGCAAATCTTTCAAACTGATGAAGAAAACACAGATGAAGTTTCGATAAACGAAACATTGAATTATGATCTAGACATAAGACTCGTCACACCAAAAGAGGTATTTAACAGTATCAAACAACTGCACCGAAACAAATCTCCTGGATCCGATCTTATTACTGGAGAAGTACTGCAAAATCTCCCACGTAAAGCGATTGTTAAACTTACCACTCTTATCAATGCCACGTTTAGACTCCGATACGTACCTGATATGTGGAAAGTTGCCGAAGTCATAATGATAGCCAAACCTGGTAAACCACCTCATGATGTTTCATCATACAGACCGATATCTCTGTTACCAATAATGTCTAAATTATTTGAAAAACTACTGTTAAGACGAATGAAGCCCATCATAGAAGAAAAAAACCTTATCCCTGATTATCAATTCGGATTTAGAGAAAAGCATTCCACAATAGACCAAGTCCACAGAATCACCAACATTATAGAAAAAGCATTAGAAGAAAAAAAAGTTTGCTCTACGGTTTTTCTAGACGTAGCACAAGCTTTTGACAAGGTGTGGCATAAAGGCCTCATATTTAAATTAAAGAATATGCTGCCACATCAATTTGCAGATCTCTTGCACTCCTATCTAACTCAGAGAATGTTCAGAGTACGACAAGACGATGCTTATTCAGAACTTAAGTCAATAAAAGCTGGAGTACCACAAGGGAGTGTACTAGGTCCGGTCCTCTACTTATTGTACACTTGTGATATCCCAGAGTTAGAAGAAAACACCATTGCAACGTTTGCAGATGACACGGCTATCATGGCTACAGGGTTCACTCAAGAGGAGGCAGTGGTAAAGGTACAAAAATCCATCAACACCATATTTGATTGGACGACAAAGTGGAAAATAAAACTCAATGAGTCGAAATCAATTCATATAGATTTTACGAACAAAAAAACAAATTACCATCCGGTGTACATCAATAACAAGACGGTACCGTACGAAAATACAGCCAAATACCTTGGCATGACATTAGACGCAAAGCTTCGCTGGAAGGCACACGTCAAAAAGAAACGAGACGAACTAGAGCTTCGCTATAGGAAGATGTACTGGCTACTTGGAAAACACTCTACGATGTCAGTGCACAATAAAATATTACTCTACAAACAAGTCCTCATGCCAATATGGACTTACGGTATCCAGCTGTGGGGATGCACCAAACAAAACAATGTTGCAATCATACAAAGATTTCAAAACAAAGTGCTTAGGGGTATCGTAAATGCTCCGTGGTACATAAGAAACGATGACCTCCATAGGGACCTGAAAGTGGACCTCGTTAATAGTGTAATTAAAAAGTTCGCCGAAGCTCATGAACGTAGACTTCACCATCACGTGAACGTCGAGGCTATCCAGCTCCTCGACAACACAGACCTAGTGAGAAGACTAAAAAGGACAAAACCTTTTGAGTTAATTTAGTGCAGTGACAGTGTGTCGTAGTAAAGTTAGTGCTACCCGTAAAGAACACAAGAACATAGTGACTTCGCCTTAATAGAGACAATAAGAAAAGTGTTGATGGACATATTCTTAGTTTTACTCTACTTAGCAGTTTAAGTTAAATTCAAATTACTTATTAGCCTTATTAGGCTAGATTGTAATGTTAATGAAGTGTCATTTTGTGACACGACATTATAAAAAAAAAAAAAAAAAAAAATATATACCTCACAGCTGAGTAGGTAAGTATAGTTGCGTAGGTAAGTATATAGTTGCGTAGCTGAGTAGGTAAGTAGACAGACAAATAGTAATTATTGTACCCAACACCCGATAGGCAAATAGCAGGCTTGGGCTTACATTTCTGTTTTAAATTTTTTGTTGCTCCAGGAATTATGAATTCAATCAAATGTGGTACTTACATTGAAGGAACCTTCACAAGTTGCTCTTTTTCTAATCAATTTAAGTGAATCCCGGTCTGTGAGTTACTATTTACCACTTTTGTTTTGTGTTTTCCTTTCTTTCGTAACTAAACAGTATTTTATACCACTTTGATTCTATAGATTAGTAATGTAAAACAAATAGGCTATGTTCAATATTTTAAATCTCACTAATATTATAAACGTGACAGTGTGATAAGTATGATGCCCAGTCATATTTTGACCATTTGCATCCTAAACTACTGTTCCGAGGCGTTCTCGAACAAAGAGAGAAGCAGAACAAAGAAAAAGCCTATGCCTAGCTATATCCCTATTCACTCGTATATCTCAAATAATCTATTAATGGTGTCCAAAACACAGTTAAACCTCATGCAACTGACAACTAAGAATAATCTCACGTCGACGTCGTTCTTTATGTACTTAATCAAATGTATAAGTAATTAGATATAATAAAGTGTTTATTTATCTATCTATCTCACTTTCTGCATACACTACCAGATTGGCCCTTTGTGCCTACGTAACAGCTATCTAAACACAAGTGCACTAATATTGATTTATCGCGGCCATACCTCTTGTAACTTTCTCTAGCATACAGATTAACAGAGATTCTTTTGTAATAAATAAATACTCCATTAAATTTCCATTGACTTCGAGTATGTGTGTACAGCTACCGGTAAATGTCGAGCCATTGTGCGTGTGCTAGGCCTTTGGACAAGTGTTTGGACGCGTGATGTAAATGATGACGTCATTAAGTTCGAATTGTGAAGAGGTTGAAAAGATCTCGCAATTGCACGTAAAGATGAGTAAAGTGGACTATGTAACAGTACAGTTAAATGGCAACAGTTAAATACATCTCGCTATCTGAAATAGATTTTTTAATATTTTAGACTTTTCATAGAAATGCCTGTTAAAACTTTGTTGTTGTATTTATTCTGACTGGAACCTTCTGCAAAATAGATTAGTATGATGTCGAAGAATATAAAACCGACCTGACTGAGCTTAGGTACCGGGCGTACTGTCATTCATAGAATATTATCTAGTGAGTTTTACCTTAAAACCAAAGTCAAACAATCCTATCCTACTAATATTTATACTGCGAAAGTTTGTGAGTATGGATGGATGGATGGATGGATAGATTTTTGCACGTGCCGCGTCATAAGAGATAAGAGCTATGCGATAAAAAGATAGGCGCTCTGTAGGTTAATATGACTGGTAGGTATGCAGCGCTACGCGAGCTGAATTGAATTTTATTGCGTCATAGCAAGAGTCGCTATTTGCTTAAATTTCTTTACGGAGTGATGCTTCTGTCCCTTAGTATTATGTGGTTAAAGTAAAGCAGCATAACATTGTAAAGAGCAACTCGTACTCTTTACCAATACTGGCTAATTACAAACGCGTTTCCGTCTCTGCTCAGTAGTGTTTCAGGAAAAATGGGCCATTTTACTTCTTGTACAGTTGCTATAGTTCTCCATAAAGTCACTCCATGTATTCAAATCAAATCAAATCAAATTCTTTATTGCTAGAATGTTGTATACAAAGATGACAAATAAAGATAATACCGCTAAGGAATGGAACTCATTGCCGTCTTCTCTGTCTCCTGATAACTACAATCTGGGTATCTTCAAGGACAGAGTGAATAGGTATCTTTTAGATCTTCGTACACCATCTTCGTCCACATCGTCGCTTAACATCAGGCGAGATGGTGGTCAAACGTAGATCTATATTTTGTTAAATAAAAAAATTCTACCATAACAATGGTGTGCAATATTATAGTTATTTTTTGTTTATTTTTTTTTAATTGCCCTACGATCACCTTGATCCTGACCCCTAACTAGGATTCCCTGTATCTAGGGAACCAGGAACTATGAGGACCATGGTCCCATAACACCCAGACACGAATCAAATGCTTGCGCTTTTTTTTTTGTGCACAAACATTTGTCCCATCGAGGGAATCGAACTCGCATCCTTAGTGATGTATGAGATTTGAGTCAACCTGCCCAACCACTACACCACAGAGGCTGTCAATAGTTTATATTGATGGTATACAAACTATATATATCTAGGGCATAAGGTTTCCTTACAAGTAGACACAGAGTATAAATCAGTTAACATTCATGTATTTCTTAATTGGGTCTTGCAAGATTTCTACGTACCCTCAGCGTTATCTCAAAGCGCATAAATTCATTCGTTACCTACAGATTACTCCATTCCACGGTTCTTGATTGGTGAAACAATTTTAATGACTGTTAAATTATGCGTTGATTATAAGAGATCGTATCGAGGAATCCTAGGAAGCTGGCGATTAGGGACAATAGCAGAGCCAGTAATCTTCCTTCCTCGTAGGACATATAGATGCCTATTATGCCGACTTAATCCTACAACACAGGATTTATCCTAGTGTGGGATTCAGAGGTCAATATTTAAATTATTGTATGATCCAAGATTATCCAAGATTATAGCGAGTGTGACTTAGTGGGAGAACGTGCGATTTTCGATCCGACGCACCCGAGTTCGAATCCCGCTAGCCCCACACCACTTTCTTAAGTTATGTGCGGATTTAGCACAAGCTCTAAAACGGTGAAGGAAAAAATCGTGAGGAAACCGGCATATCCATGAATGTATCACAAAAATTCAGACCATGTGACATCCACCAACCCGCACTGGGCCAGCGTGGTGGATTATGGCCCATACCCTCTCTATGAGAGAAGGCCTGTGTCCCAGTAGTGGGAACATGATGGGCTGATGGGCTGATGACGATGATGATGATGATGATTGATTGATCTATTGATTAATTGTTAAAAAGAGCTATTATTTACGTAGTTATAATAGCTCAATTTTACCATCTCCCATCCCCGCCCACGCAAACCACTGTCTTCTTTTTTACAAGCTTTTATTTAACTTGCAATGTATAATAATGTAACTATGTTTATTCGGGTGGAATCTTGCAAGCTGAATCAGAACCTCTTCCTCTAGTCCTACGAAGTTGAAATTTTTCATACTTGTCAAAGTCCGATGACAATGCAATATTACGGTGACAGTCAGCGAGTATGGAGGCGGAAGATGGGCAATGGAACTCCTTGACGGATAATCGTAAACTACTAGTGTTTGGGCTCATTTTAACCTGCTCGTGGTACCGATTACGAATTTGTCAAAAGCTTGTGTTGAAAAATATATTTTTCAACAAAAAAAGGTCCTGGAAAAGGACATAGGATAATTTTTATCCCGGAAAACAACAAGTCGTCGTGATAGCATTCGCAACATTAGTTTTGTTATTAAGAAATAAGGGTAAAAATACCCAGTTACGATTATTTGTACATTCGTTTTGTTTATTGATATTGTATATGACCGTATAATATATGTAAGGGCGCGTTCCCACTATGTCGTAACGGTTAATTTATCATAAATATTTAATAAAACGGCTAGGACTCACGTAGTTGGTCGTTTGTTTGTTTGTTTGTTTTGGTTAATTTAACGTCGGACGACTATCGTATCTAGCTGTTTTCATTGGATCGCGACGAAATTTTATCGTTTCACGGCAGTCGCTTTGTCGTTTGCACATCAGTAGCAAGCTACAACTCTATATAGTCACTTGGAGACTATTGGTCTCCAAGTGACTATTTACTATAGTGTGTTTATTTAGTGGCCACGAGAGATAGTCGCGACAACGACACATGATTTGCCGTCACGATTTAATCGTGACGATATGTTATCGTTTTACGACTGTCGTGCTAGCCGTTTCCACTGTCATGACAATCTATCGGCACCGCAAAAAAGTCGTATACGACAGTCAATCGTGTCGTCCTTTATGTGAACACCTCCATTTAAATATATAGGCCACGACACTTAAAACTACACAATTATTTGTCATCACGACAAAGTGGGAACGCGGCCTTATACTTCCTAGGAACGGGAACGGGATAAAGCCTAATCAAGACACACTTAAACATTTCAAAAATGTATACAATTTGAAACGAATAGATAACATAAACCAAAAAAATCTTAACTAATAAGCACTATTTTTGACTCGCGTCCGAGAATAACAAAATAATTAACAGATGTACAAATGAGGGATCCAACTGTGATTACATCAGGCATAATTATCGCCTATTTGTAATATTTAAACAAATATTCGGTTTCTTAAAGAGGATTTTGTTAGCGGAATTATGTTATTTTTTAATTGGATGTTCGTTACGAGCTTCGAGTTACGAGTCATGTTTTGAAATTGAGGTCTCGGAATTAGGTATCGCTTTCTAATTATTATAAACAAACGGATAAAAGTGGGAGACAAAGTTTGTGTGCTATTTTTAATAAATTACCTAATGAATAACGCTCACGATAATTTTCAAACCCATTGCCTTCTCTATAGTACTCTATAGTCTCGTACAAACAAGGAAATAGTATTTCCTGTTGATCCTACTAATAAGTGTGAATGTTTGAAACTATTCACATTTTGATGTTTTCAGAACATGGATTATAATTTTAGTATGAAAGTTTTCGTGAGTTTGATTCTTTGTAAATATTTAATGAAACGGCTAGGACTCGACTAGGTCGACTAATTCGACAAGCTACGTGAGTCCTAACCTTTTTATTACATATTTATAACAGATTTTAATGTTTGTGATATTTTATGTGTGTGATATCCTGTACATGCTATCGCCGACTTGGGTCCGAAATATCATTTAGGCCTACTAGTTGAATGGCGGCGTTTAGTTAAGAGGCTAGGCTGTTAATTGAACGGCGAATTAAGCTAGTTGGCTGCGACATATATATGTTATAAATTGCCGGTGGAAGGCATCATCGTGTAGTGACAACGGAAGGAGCTTATTAATGAAGCAATGCCAACTATTAAGCCTTGGAGGCACGGGGGAGCATTGGGTGCGTTGTTTTGCTTCTTTTATGGATAGATAAATATAAGTAAATCATTAACTAGATTTCTATTACTATTTTAGTGGTTTTAGAATTAATCTTTCGTACAGAGGCGCTATGTGATAATTTGATGATCGTCTTTTTTATACCTTCACCATTGTTAATATATCATTCTATCACACGACAATATGTCCATTAAGAACTTAATGCGAATATATTAATCAAAATTAAATGCCAATGTTGCGCACTCGGGCCATTGAAGAATTGAGAGAATTAAAATTTGCATACAATCATCAATCACAGCTGACAGTCGGGATCTGAACTGACGGCTTTTTGTAGGCTTCAACTACTCACTTAATGATTTAATCAGATCATTATGAGACGAAAGGCTGCCTTTTTCGGACATCTTTTGAGAGGATCCCAGTACGAGTTTACAAGGTTGATCCTCAAGGGCAAGATTCCGGAGAAGAAAAGCGCAGGACGTCCACGATGTAAATGGTTGGACGACATCAAAGCATGGACTGGACTTAGCTACCGAGATCTCAAAAGTGCAGCGTGGGATCGCAAGAAACATAGCCTGACCTTCAAACTTCAGTATGAAGATGGCACCCGATGATGATTACTAAGTATAAAGCCCAGTCATTATATAGTTAATAGAAAAACCTATCAATGATTCGCCAAAACTACGATTATTTCATTAGTCTTACGTATTATGTACCTAACTATTTTGAAAGAATAAGATTATCTTGTTTATACATATCAGTGGCAGTGGGAGCGAGTGTGGCTCAGTGGGAGCTCGTGCGACTTTCGATCCTACGCACCCGAGTTCGAATCCCGCTGGCCTTGCACCACTGACTTTCTTAAGTTATGTGCGGATTTAACACTCACTCTAAAAACGGTGAAGGAAAACATCGTGAGGAAACCGGCATGTCCAAGATTTTTTCACAAAAAGTCAAGGACATGTGACATCCACCAACCCGCACTGGGCCAGCGTGGCGGATTATGGCCCGTTCTCTCTCTATGAGAGAAGGCCCGTGTCCCAGCAGTGGGAACGTGATGGGCTGATGATGATGATGATGACATATCAGTGGATGAGTGTGGCCGGGGATCGTACCCAATGGCGTGCAGCTGGAGAGGCCTATGTCTAGCAGTGGACTCCAACAAGCTGTTTTTTAACATTCTGATGATCTTGATAAAACTGTTACTCTATTTTAAATCATCTATCAACCTAAATAAGTAAAGTAGTTGTTGATGGATTGGTCGAAGCTTATGTGAAAAAAGATGTTAATTTTCGACACCAATCGATTTAGCATGCGAGTTTCTGTCATATCCAAATCGTACAGATGCGGGCTTTTTCATGTAGTAACACCGACGATAATTTCTCATTTAGAATCGAACACAAGATTTCCCTGTTTTCCTTGATTTACCTAGCTAATTCTGATTTCAGAATTCATTAGGTATAACGCATGCAAAAAGATAATACACTCGAGAGCAATGAATCCGGGTCACTTAAAGAATCCTAAAAATCTCGGAAACTAAAAATGCTAGGTTAATGCAATAAATTGTATTTAATAGACAATGTAATACTCCTTAAATGAAGGTATTAAAACTTCTTAGTTATTGTAAAGTTATATCATAAAAAAAACAAATTTGAAAAAGGGCCACTTTCGAAGATGGAACTACGAAATTACAGCATTTGGTTTTGCTTTTGTTTGTAATCTGTCATTTATGTGGGTACATAAACCATGTTGATAGTGCTCTATATTCATTATTCAAGCTGAAATTATGTCGCTTACGCCTGAAGAATGCACCAGAATACTTACAATGCTGGAAACCGGCCGGAGTCAGCGCGATACAGCCAGGACTGTCGGTGTGTCGCTGTCAACAGTACAAAGAGTTCTCCGACGTTACGAAGAAACTGGTTCTAACCTACGCAGACCAGGAACGGGCAGAACCAGGTGTACCACAGCACGAGAAGACCGATACTTGGTGAACACCATGCTTCGAAATCGCTTTCTCACAGGAACTGAACTCACCAATCAGTTTCGACGCCTCGGAGGAAGTAACCCAAGTGCATGGACAGTAAGACGTCGGCTTGCTGAATCTAACTTAAAACCGCTTAGACCTGCAAACGGCCCTAAACTGGAGCGTGGGCATCGTATTTCGAGACTAAGATATGCCCAGAGCCACGTAAATTGGAGTATTGAAGATTGGTCAAAAGTTATGTTCTCCGACGAATCAAAATTTATGCTTTACAAGCACGATGGAAGACACAGAGTGTATCAAAGACCAGGGGAAAGATTCAAGCAAGCATGCATCGAAAAAAAAGTAGCCTACGGTGGTGGGTCTGTACTTGTGTGGGCCGGAATTTATTCTGAAAGTCGCACAGAGCTGGTGATCATAGAAAACGGCTCTTTAACTAGCGTAAGATATGTGGAAGAAATCCTCAATGATCACGTTGGTCCATTTATGGTCAATTTAGGTGAGGATGCTATATTTATGCATGACAATGCCCGACCTCATACAGGTAGGATTGTGAATGACTACCTTCAAGAGATGAACAT
Source organism: Petrophora chlorosata (assembly GCA_951640565.1). NCBI lineage: Eukaryota > Metazoa > Arthropoda > Insecta > Lepidoptera > Geometridae > Petrophora > Petrophora chlorosata. The sequence goes on along the minus strand of OX621207.1, from coordinate 6,259,732 downwards.
TACTCGTATGGAGTGGCCAGCGCGCAGCCCGGATATCAACCCGATCGAGCATGCTTGGGACGAGCTAGGCAGATGCGTAAAACAACGAAACCCTCCCCCAATCACGCTTCGTGAGCTCAAAATTGCTCTCACAGAGGAATGGGAGAATATTCCCCAAAATCGTATAAGGAACTTGGTGTACAGCATGCCAAACCGCGTAAACGCAGTAATGGAAGCACGAGGAGGCAATACGAAGTATTAAAATTCAAGAAAATCGTAATAAAGTTCAAAAATTTCATGTTTCCTATTTTTGTTTTAAGGAGAGATCAGCAGTTTTTTTCTTTATGTAATTTTGTGTTAATAAAATGTATGGTGACTCATATTTTTTTTACTTTCATTTAAGGAGTATTACATTGTCTATTAAATACAATTTATTGCATTAACCTATCATTTTTAGTTTCCGAGATTTTTAACATTCTTTAAGTGACCCGGATTCATTGCTCTCGAGTGTATTTAGAAATATCTAGTAGCGCCCCGCGGTTTCCCGGGATAAAAAATAGCATATGTGTTAATCCAGGGTTTATAGCTATTTCTATTCCGAATTTCATTCAAATTTTTTCAGCATGAAGAGGGAAAAAACACACACACATACAAACTTTCGCATTTATAGTATTAGTGAGATCTAGAATACAATTAATTATATTTATCTATCTAGTTTTCTCCGTGGGCAGCCGGGACTTTCCGAAAACCGAATGGTCTATCAAATGGAAGCTAACTCTTGCATAATAACCTAATGTTTATAGTAGAATAGAATAGAATAACACTTTAGAACACCACAATACAGAAACAATTAAAAACAAACAACAACTAACTTAATATTAGTGTCACAATGGGCGGTCTTATCGCTCAAAGCGATCTCTTCCAGACAACCCACAAGTGGAGAAATGTAGACACAAATATATATGGACGGTGTTACTAAGATACATTTGTAGGTTTATAAACAATGGAAGAACTTTTAAAGCACATATCCATCCCGTAAGAGGTCAGACAATGAATCAATGACACAAGTCCTCACGGAGGGACAGGCGAAAGCTGATCTCACATGAGATGTTACGTAGTAGCCACGACATGGCGACACTAATTGAAATCACGCATTGGCCCATGAGGCTGCTTAATTAATGGTTCAAAGCAACATATCTCCAGAGGACATTGCTGTACGCCTTACCACGGTTGGCACATACCAGGGAAGAATGATGCGAGGAAGTAATTACGTCCTTAGTACGTAGTAATATTTAGTTTTCTTTGTCCTTAGGAAGGAAGTGAAGAGAAAACTGCGCTCTGGAAATGCAGGAATTACCTACCTATGCATATATGTTTTACCAAGGGCTTACCTCTTTGATAGTAGTTAGAATTATTTATTAATACACACGACATGATACATAAGCATTTAATCCATTCATTCATTTAAGCATTCAAAACAAACAATAAAAACAAACATAAAATCTTGTAACAAAAGTTCTAAAAATAAAATGCCCCTCAGTTTGTATCTTCTGAGTAGTGGTATTTTTCCGATACGGTGGTTGAGTCATTGTAATAATTGACGTTCATAAATGCGTCTGTGATGCCAAAATTGAATAAAGAACTTTGAACTTTGATTCATTCTTTGCCCGCTCTCGTCAGACAATCGGTCACCGATTCTTTTGTATGTAAAATTGAAACATACGGAGCTTCTTATTGCAACGCATACGTCCTTCAAAGCCACATAATATAAATACAATTAGGTGACAAATGACGGTGAAAAAATCGGACCGACTATCGGACCTACAAAACGTCACTTAGGAGTTAGGAGGCACTTCATTTAAATTTACGAGTAAATAACATGGATCATGGAATGACCATGGCACTAGGAGTAAATAGTTATGTTCAATCTTCAGAATATTTTCATGTCATTTAGGTTGTTAAAAAATTTCAAAGCTCACACAATTTTATTTAAAACTTAAGAATATCTGACGCCATCATACATCATTGTACTACGTCATTTCGTTGAAATAATTTTAGGTAGATACAGCATGACAGGGCTAAGATTTATCTATGAAGTCGTACGAGAAATATTACCTACCGAGTTCATATTTCTAGTACCTACTTAACCCTAAAAGTCAAAAGTCAAATCAAAAGATATTTATTAAATAACTTTTGATTTGACTTTTAGAGAGAGTATGGGCTATAATCCACCACGCTGGCCCAGTGCGGGTTGGTGAATGCCACATGTCTTTGACTTTTTGTGATAAATTCTTGGACATGCCGGTTTCCTCACGATGTTTTCCTTCACCGATATTAGAGCGAGTGTTAAATCCGGACATAACTTAAGAAAGTCAGTGGTGCGGGGCCAGTGGGATTCGAACTCGGGTGCGTCGGATCGAAAGTCGCACATGCTACCACTGAGCCACACTCGCTCATACACATAATACAAATCAATAAAATTACATTTGAAAAAAAGTTTCGTGAGTGTTATTATTCATAATTGATATAAAACGGCTAAGACTCACTGAATTACGTTAAAAATTGTAACTTTAATTATCATGAAAATAACGTAAACATGCCTACTCATTTCTTTCCCATACTCAAAATGAATTCAAGTGAAGGACTTCATTTTGACTCAGTTTTTTTACTCAGTTTTCGTATTTCTTCTCTGGAGAAGAAATGCGAAACAGTCTACCAGAGCTTCGGAAATCGGAAATACGCCCGTTAGAGAAGATAGCAACAAGAAACTGCGGGGATGTCTCTAAAAACATAACAATGAATAATAAAGTATAAATTAGAATTAACATAACACAACGTCAAACTAGAAGTGCGAGGTAGATGTCCCATAGTCATAGTATCAGTACCATAAAAATATGAGTAATATATAAATAGGCATATAGATACAGTATCAGTAACCAGACTAGACCAATCCGCACAAGCAACAACCGTTCACGAGTATGACCTATGGACCAGGCATCACCCCCTTCAACCATATTCGAGGGAAGGGAGTGATCCGACACACAGAGCCGCCGCAAGCAAAGATATTTAAGTGAGCATGACTGAAAAAACCCAATCACTTAAACATACCTACTCTACCATAGTACCTACCTATGTATACCATACGTAGATTTGTAGAGATAAAATATATCTTATAAATTGCCGGTAGTTAACTAAAGTTCGACAGATACAAACTCTATGCGTCATGTCGGAGATATAAATGATCCGTAATTGAGCAATCTACAAGTAACGAGTACGTAAGTACGCGCAAATTGCGTATGGCTGCAGTAGTATCTACTGCGAATTATATTGCATCGGACAGTTCGTAGAGATGGGACACTTCACTAGTTTATCAGATTTTTTATTATGTAATGCAAAAGTTGATTTTTATTTATTTTATTATTTAGTTCACTTAGTTATTTAGTTCACTTAGTTACTTTTATTTAGTTCTATTTAAAAATATTCATACTTGTAGAATACCTAGTTACTAGTGCTACTCATCAGTGAAATTGCGATGTATAAGTATAGAGATTTCCTTTAATAATTTCATAGTTATGGAGACATTTTTTTTTAACGGGCGGATGCCTTTATTACTGAAAACAAACTACAAAACTAAACTAACTACTTACAAGGAGAAGCAATTGGACAACCCATAGACTATTAAAGGCCTATAGGTACATAGCTCAAACGCTCCAACCCACTACCAGTTGGCAGCGTACCCAAGATGCTGGCAGTATTGCCCCGTATTGGAGATATTGGTCCAGCAATGAGAGAATGTACCTATTTAACCGACTTTGGCAAAGGAGGAGGTTCTCTGTTCGATTGTAAATTTTTTTTGTTGGTTATCTCAGGACTCCGTCATTAATAAACCGATTTGAAAAAATAATTTTTCGTTGGGTTCAGTATAGCTACGAAGTAGTCCCATATAAATTTCATCGGTATTTGACCGTGGACTTCGAATATAGGTACATTAAAGTCGGTTTTTTCTAATGTATACTTTTTATACTTATCTGTTTCACAAATATGTCATTTATTAATTTTGCAGACGTTTCATTTTTTTTTTACGCTTAATAGATCTATGTTTGACCACTATTTCGCCTGATGTGAAGCGATGATGTGGCCTAAGATGGAGCACATAGATCTAGAGAGAGACGGCAGTTGAACGGCTGCTCAGACCCGTCTCCACGATGGTTCACCGAACATCATCCCGAAACACGACTAGGTCGCTTGACGGCATGGCTTTGTTCGGTGGGTGGTATTACAACCACGGCCAAAGCCTACCACTTCAAAAAATATCAATAATGTGCAGGTGTATATTGGTTTAATTATGAAGGATAAATTGGACGTGTACAATTTATCAATATTTACTTCGCATAACAAGCAGATTCAATGCAATGATGGGCTATAAATAGATGTAATATTAACGTGGGATGAAAATATAATCTCTTTATCCACATCAGCCTTGGAATCCAATATGCTTGCAGCTGGATCAGTGGATGTTTATGCGAGTGCCCGCCACGTCGCGAGTGGAAGCTGGAATGTCGAAACACGATCAAATTCTGATACCTATCGAGAGGAACAAAGAACCCATAAAAATAGATATTTCACTATGATCTCTAAAACTTTTATGGTACAAGGATATTGGTGAACACGGCCAAAGTTAGAAGTAATCGTTTCTAGTAATATGAGTAGGGTGATCAAGTCAAGTAGGTATCGATATCCTATCAACGATGAAAGTGGTGCCGTAAATAATCGTAATCTGTGTGGGCAGGCGTGGCGCTTACCATCAGGCAAACGACCTGCTCGTCTTATCACTCAGTGCTAAAAAAAAAAAAATCTATGCAAATTCTTGTGTCACCATCCTACTAATTTTATAAATACGAATGTTTGTGAGGATGGAAGGATGGATGTTTGTTACTCAATTACCAAAAACGATTGAACGGATTCTGATGAAATTTGGTACTGGAAAAGGACATACCTACTTAGGCTGTGAGTGAAGTTCGGAATGGAGATAGCGTATACTCCAGGAACACAGGCAAATGTTTGTCCCGGGAAACTGCGGGGCGCAGCTAGCTAATTATAATTCGGACGTGTCGGAATTATTAAAAAAAATTACAGCCAGAGATATCGACAGAAAAAGTGTTTAAGCTCAAACACTGTAAATATGATCTTATGTTAGTGTGACACATAAAGACAAAAAGGTTGCGTTCCATCATCAGTCCATCACGTTCCCACTGCTGGACCTTCTCTCATAGAGAGAGTATGGGCCATAATCCACTAGCCAGGCCAGTGCGGGTTGTCGGATGTCACATGTCCTTAAATTTTTGTGTTTCCTTTACTGTGTGTGTGTCTGGAGTGGTAGGCTCTGGCCGTGGTTGTAATACCACCCACCGTACAAAGCCATGCCGTCAAGCGACCTAGTCGTGTTTCGGGATGATGTTCGGTGAACCATCGGGGAGACGGGTCTGAGCAGCCGCTCAACTGCCGTCTCTCTAGATCTATGTACTCCATCTTAGGTCACATCATCGCTTTACATCAGGCGAGATAGTGGCCAAACATAGATATATTATGCGTAAAAAAAAAACTATTTTTAGAGCTAGTTTTAAATCCGCAAATAACTAATGAAAGTCAGTGGTGCGGGGCCAGCGGGATTCGAACTCGGGTGCGTTGGATCCAAAGTCGCACATATGCTCCCAGTGAGCCACACTCGTTCGAGGTTGCGTTTAATTTGTAAAAATGGTATTACAAGGTCCTACAATTCTGCAGTTCTTAAGTACATGTTGTAAAGTTTATTTGTTGCGTGAAACGTACCAAGAATATCTAGATTGTCGGCTTGTTGTCCTTAATAACCGGACGGTCGAACGCACCCGTGTCAGTGTGTAATTGGCTATCTACTGGTGCATCTGCTTGTTTTCGCTTCGAGATTTGAGAAGCAGATAGCAATATTGCAATGCTCGTTATTATATTGTCGGTTGTGTATGATTAAGTTTCCTTTCTCTATGATTCCATTCCATATTTTTAATAATCTGTCAGAGCAGAGCGCAGAATGCTAGGACTTATTTGGGTCAACGTATAAGCATATTGGTATGTATTGCAAATTGAATAGGGCAATGCTGCCTGCATCTTGGGTGGCTACCACTGATTGTGGTCTGAAGTATTTGAGCTATATATAGGTACGTAAGTAATAGTCAGTATTCTTTGCTGTAGGCTTGTAACGGCCATTAGATTGTCAAATTGCTTCCTTGCATTGAGTAGTTAAGTTAGTTTTAAGAACGTTTTCTAGTTATTTTAGATTCGTTTAGTTTTCTTCTATCTAGAATTCTAGATTCTCCGATCGTTGTCCGTAGTTCTAGATGGTCCGCTTGTTGTCCGCAATTACCCGGTCGGCGGTCGAAGGCATTTGTTTTGTGCCAGTCTGTAATTGGCTATCTACGGGTGTATTTGGATGTGTTTACTTCAAGACTTGATTAGAGGATACGGGACGTGCAGTAACATTTTGTGAAATATTAAATTCTTTCATTTTGAACTTAGTTTCTTTGATATCAGACACATTTTTGGTCTTTTTAAAGCAAGGCAGATATTTAATTAGGCTTTGTATCGTATTTTTATGCATTTATACGGTTTAATAAGATTTTTGATGCAATCAACAAAGGTGACCAATTTTATCTGATGTTGAGATATCAGTAAAAAACCTTCTGCACAGTAAAAACATAATAATTAAATTTATCTCAAAATGTAGATAAAGACACATGGATTTTTAAATAATCTTTGACATACCATAAAAGCTTTAAAGACAACTTTCGTTCTATTTTAAATTAATTATGATCTCACAGTTAACTGACAATAAATTGCTGGGAAATTTAGATATCTTGTCGAATACCCGCATTATCTACCTAATTTCCATCACGCTGATAAATCGAGGGCTCGATTCAAATTAAATACTCTTTAAATTTAATGTCTTTAAGTGCGTAACAGGTTTACAAGAACAAGTCTTGTTAGCAGAGAATAAAATGCCGCTTTTCCTGCATAGAGCTGATAAATCAAACTTTGACAGTAACAGGAAATTGTAAATTCGGCGTTAATTCAGTATTAAGAAGTGTTTACATCAAAGTTTAATTAGAACGTGGAAAGCTTACAGATAGCTTCGTAACTTTAAATTGTCGACAAATATTTACATGTAAGGAATTTCCAATAATTCCAATAGTTCCCATCTTCTCGTCGTTAAGATCAACTACTGAGAAATTCCAAATGGTCGATAATCATAATGTGTGATACAAGAAAGTAGTAAAATAAACTCCAGGACTAAATAGACAGCTGTCGCCACAAAATAACCGAATAATGAATGACATACTGCCAATGAAGCTATAAACTTTACCCCCCGCGGTAGTCCTGCGGCGACCACGACCGTCACAGACATTCAGCCTTAATTACGACATAACATAAATAAAGCCGTCATTTTAGTCAAATCGAACGAATCAACTCGATTTCCTCAATAAATTCCTGCTAAAATTCAACCCTTTACGACTCTTGGGAATTTAAATAGTTCGGAACACAATCGAATCATTTCCACCACTTTGAGAACGCCGCTCTTGAGATTTAAACTTCACAGCCAAGCAAAAATCAACCTTGTTCTAAAAGGTTAGGGTTAATTTGGTTGGTGGTGTTTAGTCATTTGAAAGTCATCGATTAGGAAAGTTAACAAGTTGGTTAAGGCACTTGGTCTCTCCACAAGTTCTTGTGTTCCATGCGTAACTAATGGGCATCGCGTGTGTTTTAGTTTATTTTCCTTCTCGTATCATCAAATATAATAAAGGTCTTCCGTTTTAACGATGTTTTTATGTTTAATGAAAGTTTATAGTGTACGTAAAGTGTAATGGTCTTTAATAGGACGCAACTTTGCTCTTTAATTTATTAATTTTATGTTCATGTTTTGCATAATTGCTGACGTATTTATATGTTGTTTATGTTTAGATATATAATTTATCACATTAAGAAATTATCGTTAGCGGAATAATGTTTTAGATGGATCAACATTGTGATTAAAATTAATTAAGAATCTGTAACTACACTCGAGAGCAATGAATCCGGGTCACTTAAAGAATCCTAAAAATCTCGGAAACTAAAAATGCTAGGTTAATGCAATAAATTGTATTTAATAGACAATGTAATACTCCTTAAATGAAGGTATTAAAACTTCTTAGTTATTGTAAAGTTATATCATAAAAAAATCAAATTTGAAAAAGGGCCATTTTCGAAGATGGAACTACGAAATTACAGCATTTGGTTTTGCTTTTGTTTGTAATCTGTCATTTATGTGGGTACATAAACCATGTTGATAGTGCTCTATATTCATTATTCAGGCTGAAATTATGTCGCTTACGCCTGAAGAATGCACCAGAATACTTACAATGCTGGAAACCGGCCGGAGTCAGCGCGATACAGCCAGGACTGTCGGTGTGTCGCTGTCAACAGTACAAAGAGTTCTCCGACGTTACGAAGAAACTGGTTCTAACCTACGCAGACCAGGAACGGGCAGAACCAGGTGTGCCACAGCACGAGAAGACCGATACTTGGTGAACACCATGCTTCGAAATCGCTTTCTCACAGGAACTGAACTCACCAATCAGTTTCGACGCCTCGGAGGAAGTAACTCAAGTGCATGGACAGTAAGACGTCGGCTTGCTGAATCTAACTCAAAACCCCTTAGACCTGCAAACGGCCCTAAACTGGAGCGTGGGCATCGTATTTCGAGACTAAGATATGCCCAGAGCCACGTAAATTGGAGTATTGAAGATTGGTCAAAAGTTATGTTCTCCGACGAATCAAAATGTATGCTCTACAAGCACGATGGAAGACACAGAGTGTATCGAAGACCAGGGGAAAGATTCAAGCAAGCATGCATCGAAGAAAAAGTAGCCTACGGTGGTGGGTCTGTACTTGTGTGGGCCGGAATTTCTTCTGAAAGTCGCACAGAGCTGGTGATCATAGAAAACGGCTCTTTAACTAGCGTAAGATATGTGGAAGAAATCCTCAATGATCACGTTGGTCCATTTATGGTCAATTTAGGTGAGGATGCTATATTTATGCATGACAATGCCCGACCTCATACAGGTAGGATTGTGAATGACTACCTTCAAGAGATGAACATTACTCGTATGGAGTGGCCAGCGCGCAGCCCGGATATCAACCCGATCGAGCATGCTTGGGACGAGCTAGGCAGATGCGTAAAACAACGAAACCCTCCCCCAATCACGCTTCGTGAGCTCAAAATTGCTCTCACAGAGGAATGGGAGAATATTCCCCAAAATCGTATAAGGAACTTGGTGTACAGCATGCCAAACCGCGTAAACGCAGTAATGGAAGCACGAGGAGGCAATACGAAGTATTAAAATTCAAGAAAATCGTAATAAAGTTCAAAAATTTCATGTTTCCTATTTTTGTTTTAAGGAGAGATCAGCAGTTTTTTTCTTTATGTAATTTTGTGTTAATAAAATGTATGGTGACTCATATTTTTTTTACTTTCATTTAAGGAGTATTACATTGTCTATTAAATACAATTTGTTGCATTAACCTATCATTTTTAGTTTCCGAGATTTTTAACATTCTTTAAGTGACCCGGATTCATTGCTCTCGAGTGTATTTATGGAAACAATGTTTAAATTAATCTTAAAACATGACGCTACTTTGTAGCGACCTATACCCTAAGTTCTGTTGGCTCGAACTATGTTTTTTTTTTAGTTTAAAAATATGCCCTAAGCATATTTGCGTGTGGAAAAGCAAAACAACTGTTTCACGCATTCTTCCCCGTCTACGGCATCTATAAATATTTCTCAGAGGAATTTATTACAGTTGTGAGACTGACAGCCTTACAATGTTGATTTGCTGTACCAAGGGTGCAACTGTTTAACTAACAATGGCACTACAAACCTACTAAAATACATTTTGTCCACTTAAATTTAGTTTGTAAGTGGACAAAAAGATATTTTTACTGTAAGTGGGGATACTTTAATTTTATCCAATTTTATGTCTGAATATAAAAACGACCCCATCCCTAATATTAAAATAAAGGTTAATTTTATGACAAATAATCCTAGTGCGTTTTATACGAAAACTTGTTTATATCAGAATTAATTATAGATAATATAATATGTAGGTTATTATTATGTCATGTCCCATAATTTTATAAAATAAAACATTTTTGCTGTTGGAAATTATAAATAATATAATATAGATTAAATAATAATAATAATATAGATTCATTATAGATAATATTATATGTAGGTTATTATTATGTCATGTCCCATAATTTTATAAAATAAAACATTTTTGCTGTTGGAAATTATTTTGACAACATAATTTACGTTTAACTTTAGGCACAGAATACATAATAGTATTATTCACTATAGGCTTTATTTAGCATAAGTCATAATTTACAAGTGAATTTTAGGAAACTGAAACTTTAAAAACCTCCAAACTCCAAACCTCCCAAAAAAACTTATAAAAAGTAATAAAAAGCTAAACCGATTTTGATAAAACGTCTAAGAACCACCGCTAGAAAATCTGCTTTCAAATAAAAAAACCGCATCCAAATCGGTTCACCCGTTTAAGAGCGACGGTGCCACAGACAAACACACAGACAGAAACAAATAGTAATCAAACTTATAACACCACTCCTTTTTGCGTCGGGGGTTAAGAGTTAGTAGCTACAACATTAACAAGTACCTATAAGTTTTATCAAACAAAAAAACCGACTTCAATGTATCTTCGAAGTCCAAGGTCAAATATCGATGAAATTTATATGGAACCACTTCGTAGCTATACTGAACCGAACGCAAAAAGAATTTTCCAAATCGGTTCATGAATGACTGAGTTCTGAGGTAACAAACATAAAACAAACAAAAAAAGAATACAATCGAATAGAGAACCTGCTTCACCTTTTTGAAGTCGGTTAAAATGTTTTAAATATCATAAGTTTTTAAGTTTGACACGCTTATCATAAATCTTCCATACAAAATTATAAGCTATCAATGTCATTAATATTTTTTTACTATTTATTGCCTATTTGCTTAGTAAAATAAACGACCACACACATCGAGCCGTGATATGATTTTAATGTTGATTTTGATTTTATGTTCAAATAAACTCTCTTGATTGCGGCACTGAGTAATTAATAGTACAAGATTGCGGTACCCTTGACCCTTTTGGCGGCACCTAAAGGTATAGACCACGTAGTGTATAAAGACTGTACTAAACAGTCAATAAAGAAATGGTTTTTAAGGCTCAAAAGAAGTGCATGAGGGCAATATGTAAACTTAAACCTATCGAAAGCTGTAAACCATCTTTCATTAGTCTGAAACTCTTGACATTGCCCTGTCTTTACATCTATGAGATCAGTGTATTTGTGAGACTACATAAAACTATGTTTGAGCAGTTAAAAAGCAAACGACACAACTACAAAGTATGCTGCCCACCGAACAAAACTGCCTTGTTCAATAAAATCGTCTTTTGTATGGCACCACGAATTTATAATCATCTCCCTAAAGCCATAGTAGAGTGTTCTAACTTAAACATATTTAAGTTTCGACTGAAGGTGTCTTTGTTGGATAAGGCTTACTATAATGTTACTGAATATCTTAATGAAATTTTTTTATGAATTTATATAATTGAATAGTTTCCCAATGAATAATATTATCTAGTGACATTTTTATTTGAGTTTTAATATGGTTTGACATAATAATTGATAAATAATCTATAATAATTATTTTTGAATGTGATGTGTACCTACTATAATTATAATAATGATTTGAATTGTTTGACGTAACTTTTATGATATTTGCATCTCCTATGATATCTCCTGGTAAAATATGGTTGAACTTATAAATTTGTAACATCATGTATTTACCCATATTCGCAATAAATTAATTTGAATTGAATTAAATTGATGAGTTTTGTCGAAAATTCGCCGTAAGCTTGATCACAAATTCAAGGTGAATAGTGACCACCACAACATAAACACTAGAAATAAGGATAGAATTGCAGTACCTAGGCTTAGACTGAGTAAAACGAATAAGTCCTTCATGGGCAATTGTGTACGTTATTACAATAAATTTCCAAAATGTATAACGAAGCTCACAGAAAGTAGATTCAAATTGAGTGTGAAAAATATTCTAATGAAAAAAGCATACTATACAGTTAGTAATTATATAGAAGACAAAGATGCATGGAACATTCTACTTCTGCCAAGTAGCCAACTGGCACATAAGAAAAATAAAACAAACATAAAATATTGTAACAAAAGTTCTTAAAAAAATGCCCCTCAGTTTCTTGCCGTATCTTCTGAGTAGTGGTTCTTTTTCCGATACGGAGGTAGAGTCATTGTAATAATTGACGTTCATAAGTGCGTCTGTGACGACAAAATTGAAATAAAGAACTTTTGAATTGAATTGAATGTTCCTATCGCAAAATGCCCCTTTCGCAAAATGTTCCCTTCTCATAATGTCCTCTTAATGGTGAATAATAAAGTGTTTATCAATCTATCTATATATCTATCTATACTAGGTATAACAATTTAGTTCTCACATCTTCTTAAAATGTCCAAAATTTTGTACGCGGTAAGTATTCATTAGCAGTTTCCTCAGGCATTCACCAAAATCAGTCAACTGAGACTCTGCCTCGTCAAGCTTTACTTGCCACTTGACCTCTCACGCAATGGGTAGGTACCTTTATTTCCTTTGTGTGTGTGGTATTGGTCAACAGATCGTGACACGTATCTTAATTTCATATACAACGTGTAACATAAATGTGTAGTAATAATTAAACCACGCATATAGAAGCTTATTAATAATTCAAGTCCAAGTGCAAATCACCAGAAACTTTTTAAAATCACAAGATATGATAATTTAAACATTTCTGGTAATCAAGTTCATTTCATCCCTAACAATCAGCTGATAAAGAGCAATGAACTTGTGACAAAGAATATTAGTGCGCCGCGTGTACAGATCTGACAAACAAATTTTATCTTCAGTTAGCAAAGCCAGCTGTCCTACCAACCTTACTTTACAACTAACTTTCAAGCAAACTGCTTTTTACGCGACTCCCCAAAAAAGGAATATAATGTTTTCGGGGTTAATGTATGTGCGTTTTTTTATTACAAAATGCCTCAACAGATTTGGATGTATGGGGTATCCTCGGAATCCTTAAATCATCCCAAGTGATAATGTTTTTGGCAGGGTATTTTTTTATTTTTATTAATGCTTACTTATTAATTACAGCATTAAACATCATCGCTCCAATTAACATTCAGGAATAAGGATCTAATCAGTGTAAACGCCTAATAAGAGCGAGCATGGCTGATGTTCTTAAAAAATACGTGAGGTCACCAACCACCGTAGGAATAGGATGTAAAAAACATCATGCATGAATTTCAACAGTAGGAATGTAATAGGCTGATAATGATGATTAAGACATTTCCAACATTTGATTTCATTGCATAGTAAAAGAGTGTTCGTAAGTCAGTAATCAATAAAGCGTCTTTACTTAGTCAGTTTTCAGAAATAAACCTGTTTAATCTTTGACAAAACGCGGCAAACACTAAAGCTATCAAACATTCGCCGCCGCTTCATGATTCGCTAGCCTTGTTTCGTATTGCACCAATCATAAAGATGTAATCCTAATAAATAATAGCCGCTGCTCCTCATTGGTCGAGCGGCACAAACAAAGTTACCTTCTAACGCCGCCCCATAAAACTCCACCGAAAAGGACCGTTTTCGTTTCGGAAATTCTTTTTAGGTTATTTCTGAATATGAATTCTAAGACGTCAAGTTGGATAAAAATTTGAAACTAATCAAGGCAAGGCTAAGTCGGGTACGTTCGCGGAGATTTTTTTGTATACCGGTTCCGGAACATGCAAAAAAACTATGGTAAAAAAAACTTAAACCTATGTTTTTATTATGGTTTTAATGCATTCAAATCTGTCCAGGCAATAAGAAGTAATGGTGGAATAAATAAATACATACATACGTAAACCCTGAAATACTCCTTTTTGGGCAGTCGTGTAAAAATGTGGAAATACCCTTTTTTACGAGTGGGTTCCGGAACGGAAACGACCGAGTCCGAAGATCCGTTCAGTATGAAATTCCGGTATTTGAGACTCGAAATCAAGCCCTTGTAAAATGTTCGGCGTTTTCAAAGACAGAGCGCCTAGGCCACAAAACAGATAAATACAGAAGTTAATCTCATGTATGTACTTTTCATACATTTCATACCGGACGGCGCAGGAAGTTTTTGGGAGGAAAATTGATTGATTTAAAAATATAACTGTACACGATATCGACATAATTTTTTCGCAGTTACTATTATAACTGAATAAAGTTTTTTTGAAGACAAAACAAATGCGATTAGTTTACATTAACATCTTCCTCATTAGATTATTGAACACAAGGCTAACACAGCTTATACTACAATAAATATCTAATTTTAAATTGTAAAAATATGACAAGGCTACAAACTTATGTTCGCTTGTTCGGCGCAGGGCCGGGGGCTGGGGCGCTTACCTACCTACCTAACTATTTTGTGCTACGTGAAAACAAACCATCAAAATACAAGCAAATACCTACTTACCTCTCTGAAACAACTGGTAGCTTAAAAAACGACAATTCACCGTTTAATGTTGAATTTAAACAACCGTCCACCAAACAGTTATAATAACCTATTTTTCGTTGCTCCATTTTTGCACAAAAACGTTCACAGACGCGTGTCTCAAGCGGATGGCACTCGCATCCCAACTGTGCCCAGATATCGTGTCTGTGAGCGGTGTCTATGTGTGCGTTGCTCGAGCGCACTTTGTATGTATGTAGATTTCTGTACTAATCTGTTTTGTGCCTAGGCACAAAGTAGCTCGGTCAATGACCCGTACTACCGCGACTAGGCCACAGCTTGTTAGGAATGTCCAAAATAATTCAAATAAATAATTTTTAAACTTTGTATGGAAAATATAATAGTGTTTTTTTGGTTGTATATTCTGCCCAATGATTCATGACTAGATACCCATACACACCTTTCAGTATTACTACACATTAATGTTATTCCCTGTAGAAAATTCGGCGGGAAGAGCATAATTTAGTTTTTTTTTCCCAAATGTGTAACTAAGCCAAAGGTGCGTTTATTAACCGACTTCAAAAAAGGAGGAGGTTCTCAATTCTTGATGACGATGACGTTTTTGTATATTTGTTACGCGATTACTCCGCCAATTATGAATTGATTTTGATGATTCTTTTTTTTTGGTAGGACATACCTACTTCAGAGGTCCCATATAAAGTTTATCAAAATTGTTGTAGCACTTTATGAAAAAATCTATAAACAAAAATATAAGTTTACCTTGAAGTGGGTTCTTGTTTTTTTATAAAAATTAATTCCTTTCAAGATTTCTATCGGTAGTTTCACCAAGTGAGTTTGCTACTTTACAATTTCAGAGTGCTTAATTCATCCGGTCTAAATACATTCTCTTTACCATTCAAATGAAGGACATTTAAATTATTATTGTTTTGTTCGCTATACAACGCACCTGTATAATAAAGACAGCTATTTTAGAAGCTGTATATTTTATGGGCCTAGTCATGGGACGAACAAGTCGGTCGCCTGATGATAAGCGCCACGCCTGCACATAACAATTGCAGTGCCCGTTAGAACTTTTAATACCATAAAAAGCACCGCATAGCAATGCATTGCGCTCATCAACCCGAGACATTAGATATTAAGTCAAATTATATGCGCAGTAGAGCGAGTGTGATTCAGTGGGAGCTCGTGCGACTTTCGATCCGACGTACCCGAGTTCGAATCCCGCGGGCCTCGCACTTTTTTAAGTTATGTCCGGATTTAACATTCGCTCTAAAACGGTGAAGGGAAACATGGTGAGGAAACCGGTCATGTCCAAGAATTTATCACAAAAATTTAAGGACGCGTGACATCCGCCAACCAGCACTGGGCTAGAGTGGTGGATTATGACCCATACTCTACGAGGGAAGGCCCGAGTCCCATCAGTGGGAACGTAATGGGCTGTTGATATACGCAGTAATTTCATTGGCTACAATGCTAAATATCACAATATAAATTGTATGTATGTTAGCATTAAGGTATATATTTATATGGGCCGTAGAATAAGTAAATTACATCTGTAACTTTTCTAAGCCTGAAATAAAGATTAAATGAATAAATGCCCGTCAAACCGGAACACAGTATTGCTTTTGCACTAATAATCTACAAATCTAATAGACCGCACAGTGCGCTCTATTTCTTATATTTTATTGAAAAGATGTATTTCTTTAGGGTGTGCAATTAACCGTACCATATAATATACCGGAAGCTGACACCGCGCAGTTGCGTCACACGTCACCGACAAAACGTGTCACATAAATATTTTAATTTAAACTGTATGTATGTTAGTTCTAAGGTATATTTATATGGGACGTAGAATAAGTAAATTACATCTGTAACTTATCTATTGTTGGCTGAAATATAGATAAATTAAAAAAAACTACAGCTTTATATTTTTAACTAGCTGCGCCCTGCGGTTTCACCCGCCGTTTCCCGGGATAAAAACTAGCCTATGTGTTAATCCAGGGTATAAGCTATCTCCATACCAAATTTTATCAAAATAGATTCAGTGGTTTTTGCGTGAAAGAGTAACAAAGGTACATCCACACATCCATTCTTACAAACTTTCGCGTTTATAATATTAGTAGGATGGGTACTCTGCGTAAAATTATGGAATTGCGTTTGACGAAAATTAAATCGCCTCTGACAAAAAGCGAACAAGCGTCCTACCTAGCTATACCTATATAAAGAGCTTGGTAATCTTATAAGATGGTCAAATTAAATTACGGAATGCAAATAGGGATAAGAGATTATTTTCCCCAAAGTTTTTAATTTCCGGTACCTATTTGAATATTATTATCTTATAAACGTAAAACAGAACATTTCAACAAATTGGATTTACTTTGTTTAACAAACCTTAATTTGGGAAATTTGGTTTAACACAGCTTAATATGCTATAAAATATATATATGAGACGTCTTCAAATTTTTCTCGAATGTAAATGAGTTGCATAGTAATTTATCTATTCTGTGGCAATATTAAATTTAATATGTTAATCGAGTCTATTCCAGTTAGATAATCCATAAATAGTCAAAGCACATGTTTTATTTAACATCAGCTGGCTTTTCGGTGCATTTTATCTAAGTAATAGTCATTTTGGGGACAACAAAGTGAAGTTTTATGCAGTTATTCTGCCGCCAGAGCAGAGCGAGTGTGGCCCAGTGGGAACACGTGCGACTTTCGATCCGACGCACCCACGTTCGAATCCCTCTGGCTCGCACCACTGACATTCTTAAGTTATATGCGGATAAAAACGGTGAAGGAAAACATCGTGAGGAAACTGGCATGTCCAAGAATTAATCACAAAAATTCAAGGACATGTGACATCCACCAACCCGCACTGGGCCAGCGTGATGGATTATGGGCCAAACTCTCTATGAGAGAAGGCCCGTATCCCAGCTGTGGGATCATAATGGGCTGATGATGATGATGATGATTCTGCCGCCAAGTAGTAGTCCGCAAGCATTATTGTGGTCCGGTTTGAAGAGCATTGTAGCTAGCGAAATTACTGGGCATATGAGACTTAATATCTGATGTCTCGAGCTGATAAACGCAGTGCAGTGATACGCAATGCTTTTATGGTATTTAGAGTTTTGGGTGGCACTGTAATTGTATGGGCCAAGCGCGCCGCTTACCATCAGGCGAACTACTTGCTTATTAGCTGAAGGGAACCTAAACACAGATAGAGATGGTAGAGTGAAGGCTAAAAACTTAGCGCAAAATGATTGCAGAGACATTTCGTGCTACATTTTAATGAATTTTAAATATATTTACGATCAAGTGACGAGAAGAGCAAATCGTTCGCCTGATGGTAAGCAACTCGCCTGCCCATAGCAGTTGCAGCAACACCCATACGTAGTATATAGTTACTATTGTTGTCTGTGACATTTTTATGTAAAATTCTCCACGGCATTGTTATGCGCTCGTCACTCCAGTAATTTCTTACTTCCAGTAATATCATACATATATATAAATAAATAAATACGCCCAACGATCACATACATAGATCCTCGCCCTTAACTAGGATTCCCTGCATCTAGGGAGCCAGGAACTATGCGCACCATGATCCCACAACACCCAGACACGAAACCTATGCTTGCGCTTTTTTTGCACAACAAACAACAAACATTTGTCCCGTTTCGGGAGTCGTACCCGCAACCTCAGTGGTGTATGAGATTTGAGCCAACATGCCCAACCACTACACCACAGAGCCTGATATAGGTGTAGCTTGTACCTACTCATTAATGATTAATTCATCAAGAGTGAACAACTTACTGGGTAAGCGTGCTACATCTTCGACCACATCGTCGCTTCCCATCAGGTGAGATCGTGGTCAAAGGCTGACAGAACATATGTTTTTTTTTATTATTTTATTTATTTATTTATTTTGTCTGTTGATTCAAAATACCCATAATGTTGCTTGTCTAGCTCGTGTATGTTCCTACTCCAACATTAATGCATTACGATTGGAAGGTACCTTACCTGTTTGACAGTAAATACGGCGTTATTTATGGAGTGCGAGTAGCGGGCGTCCACTGTAAATCACAGAGCTATTTGTCCAGCAAAATGCGTATTATGTACGAAATGGCCGAGAGCACAGCTTCAAATGAACAGCATAGGGATGTGTTTCACTTACTTAAATAATAATAATAATAAATAATTGTAATGTACTCATAAGTTACATACCTAAGTACTTAGTATTTCATATGTTTTAATAGCTTAATTAGTTCAAATCCCTGAAATAGAACGATGTATTTACTTCCAGAATAAAATAAATAATAATAATCGTGAAATCTTCATCTAAATCTGTTCAGCAGTTATATTATAGGTTCTAAAACATACAAACAAACTTTTAAAACTTTTAAATATATTTAAAAAAACCGGATCGCCTTGGCTGTTTTTTTTCAGACTTTTTGAGATCTACGTCTTTATTGTATGTTTATTCGATATTTTATAATTATTATTTTCAGCTATAATTTTGTGTTTAATTTAAAGTCGATTTTTACCACACATCTAATGAAAAATGTGTGAATTCTGGTTTTACCTGCGGTTTCCTGGAATAAACAGTAGCCTATGTACTATTCCAAGTCCTAAAGTACCTACATACCAAATTTCACCAAAATCGGTTCGGTAGTTTTTGCGTGAAAGAGTAACAAAAATACATCCATACATTCTTACAAACTTTCACGTTTATAACATTAGTAGGAAGGATTTTAGTAAAGGTTGTCCTTGTTTTGTTGCATCTTGCATTTGCACAGTTTGCACACCCCTACACTAAACCGCGGGGCGATTCTTCGAAGGTGACCATAAAAACGGGAACCGGAGGTTTGTTCCCGACTAGTAGCGACTTCCCACCGCTCTCTGGTTAAGTAAAGGCGTTTTATGGGACAACAAATCATTCGCTACATGTGTGGATAACGCCTTAGGCGACTCATGCATAAGTAATTCACATTCCGCTACGATGTTCAAAAATCTACCGCTCTCAGACGTTGTTTACAAGAGAAAATCCATAATTCTACACAGAATTAATGGAAAACAATTAATAAAAGACGGGAAGAACAAGACAATAAAAAAGCATATTCAAATAAATAATATTAGTGTGTTTGTCATTTGATTCTCGTAATTCTGATTAACTAGATTGTGATTTATGGTTTATGATTTTAAAATTATCCGGTAGTCACGGAATGGCTGTGCAGGTGGTTATATGAAAGTTTGATAAATTACATAGGTATGGATACATATAGAAAAGTTACACACACAGAGAAAGAAATGGAGAAGGGTTTACACACTTAATACATTTAAGTACAGCACCATAGCTGACTTTTTATTATTAATTAAGGCTTAAGTTTGAGCGCTATCTCACCTGTTTTTAAGTGACGATGCGGTCGAAGATGTAGCACGCTCGCCTAGAAAAAACCTGTTCACTCTCGTCTTAAAGACACCCTTATTATAGCTACCCGGAAACACTGGCGCCGGCAAAGAGTTCCACTTCTTGGCCGTTCGCATTATAAAGGTCGAAGCAAAGCGCTTGGTTTGAGCAAGAGGAATGTCAACCATAAATTGATGACGGCTTGCCGTACGTCTGGTCGTCCGATGCTAGCTTGGGGATGGAGGAATTAGGTCATGTAATCCCGTCGCACACTCTCGGAAATGTATCCGTATGACTGTTCGACCTGCAGTGGAATCCTCTTACTGAACACCGATCCCAATCGCTGTCAATTTCAAATTTGAATGGCATTCGCATCCTTTAAACTGCGGTGTCCAAGCAGTGTCGATCATTTTTTAGGAATCGTGATTGGGACAGGGATTGGGACGCAGACTTTGAATCCAAATGTTGACAATTCTACAGACAACTGGTCGCCACAAAGCTGTTTAGTCTTGAGCATCGGCGTAAGGTAGCATGTCTGTCAATCTTTTATAGGATACATTTCGATGAATGTACACAAAAGCTTCACGACCTAATTCCACCCTCCCCCTTCCATCACAGGACGAGCAGAAGATCGGCCAAATATCACCCTTATTAAGTAAAAATTCCATCAATCCGTACAAAGCGTTTTGATTCCACGTTTATAGTGCGTACTGTTATGGAATGGAACTCCTTGCCGTTTTCTCTGTTTCCTGATAACTACAATCTGGGTATCTTCAAGGCCATAGTGAATAGGCTCAACTGCCGTCTCTCTCTAGATCTACGTGCTCCATCTTCGGCCACACCGTCGCTTAACATCAAGCGATGGTGGTGGATGGAGAGGCCAAACGTAGATTTATATTATACAAATATCGATCCCGGAATATCTTTGAAAGTGATTACTATCGGTGGCGGTGTTCGAGTTAAGCGATACCCCTGCTGTATAATATGAGTAGTAAACTCGGAGTATCCGAGCACTGTTTTAGATCGGTATGTGTGCCACATTAAGTGCCTATCTATAGGTAGGTTTTTACTGCAATCCCGTAAACAAGTCGGCCGTTCGTTGCAACTATCGCGTTCCCAGAGCACTTACGAAATCGCCTCGAAATGGAACAAAAGAGGGCAATACGGAGATACTTTAACTCTTAACTCGGTTTAAATGAAAAAGTTTGTACAATCGCTTTTGATAGCAGAAGTACCGAACTCACTACTGTGCTATTATACCTACACTGCTAGGTGTCTACGTGTAATCTGTTTCATAGATAGTTACCACACTAAGTTCTACTCTGTTTCAAAGTTTGATACTGAACAATTCAATACGAAAGTTCTTTATTTCAATTTTGTCGTCACAGACGCACTTATGAACGTCAATTATTTGCTATTCGCTCCATCATAGTTAATGATAATATACTTAATAGGTTGGTGAAATAGACCCTAACCTTACACATCTAATGCTAACTTCTTCTTCTCTCGTGTGGGTGTGTGGCAACCCTGGTGTCGGAGTTTTTAGACCCGCCGAAGGCCTCCGACATGGCCTTACGATTGATGTCTTAAGACAACAACCGGGACCGACGGCTTAACGTGCCCTCCGAAGCACGGTAACGCGCTTTTTTTTTGTTTGTGTGTTTTATACTGTAATGTTTCGTCTGATTGTTTGTGATGTCATAGACAGGGTTCCGACTGAAAATCAGTGCTAAGGTACTTAAAAATACCTTAGCGCATGCTGAGTCGGAACCTTTTCCTGACATCGCGCAACATTTCACTGGTTGTTTTTATTGTCTTTTGTTTTGTCCTTATTCAAGTATGTTCAGTGTGATGTTGTGTGATGTCCCGAATAAATATATTTTCTTCTTCTTCTTCTTTCTTTTTTCACATGTAAATACCACACATACGGTCCCAATCCCAAAGTCACCACCCAAGTTGTGACCGCAGCGACGTTGCTAAACCTAGCAGATCTGTTTCGAACGGCTAGGCGAGATACAACAAGACTATTGATGCCTACCCGCAAAACTGCTCTATGTCATAAGAACTGTTTCGTAATGACAGTCAAAATATTCAACAAAATACCTAGGGATATAAAGGAGCTACCAACTAACCAGTTTAAGACAAAACCATTTAAGTGGCTAGTAGATAAATGGTTTTATAATATAAAGAAGTTGTTTATTTTTAAGTAACATAATAAAAAGTTCACACGGTATCTAGGCTACAAGTTCAAAATTCCTCGGTTAAGTTATGACCAACGCTGTGCTCGTTTCCATTTGCTCCCTCTTACAATCCGTAGAAATATTTCCGATATGCGCTTTCTAATTAAAATGGCACAGTCCATAATTGACTGTCCAGACCTTATTGCTAAAATATCTTTGAATGTTCCACCACGACACTCCAGACTTAAAAACCTATTGCATGTATCCTTCGCCCGCACCACCTACCGGAGGAACTCTTATGTTTTACGTTCTTCTGTAGCATTTAGGGTAAGTCCGGGGGAGTTGGCCATACTTTTATAATTGATCTCGCAAAATAAAACTATGATTGTTTTCATAATTATTTTTACTTGTAATTTAAGTTTTAACATTTATCTTTAAGATAACTAATCAATATTATCAATATTCTAAAGAGATCAGACTAAAAATTATGTTTAAAAAAAATCATGTAGGGCCATCTCTCCCGAGGTATCTGGGTGTGATGGCCATAGGACTACGGGAAAGATGCCAGTACTTAATTATGGCATTTTTTCCTCTTTGGCCTTATTTCTTCATTCTTAATAATTTATTTTTGTTATTGCCACATCCGTTATCCCGCAAAAAAAAACTAATGTCAATTAATAGATAAATATGTCGAACACTACGCAAACAGCGCCATTTAGCCCTAAACAGGCAACTAGACAAAGCCTGTACCATAGGTACTAGAGAAAAAATACATACATTTATTCATAGTAACACCAAGACTCAAATAATGCAATGTAGGGGTAAAACCCGCAACCTTTGGATAAGCAGCCGCATATGTGACCACTGTGCAAGACAGGCAGTCAATTCATCACATATTATTACATACACCGACTAGGTGTGGCCATCTCTCCTAATATTTCGGGTGAGATGGCCACAGCAAAAATAATAATAATTGTCTAAGCAAAGCATTACAAATTTTTAGGTTATTACAAAGCAATACTCGTGACCTGATCAATGAAAGCTTAAAAACTCATTATTATTACAAAAATAACATTGAAACATTGGTACACGTCAACCCTTTATAAAATTTGACCAGTGGACAAAACAACTACGGCAGATTTAACTTACTTTTGATTATTTTTTCTCCGGTTTTATGCGTCACACGTGATCCCACGCACGGCTTGGAGAGAACTGAACGACATGTAGGTCCATCTAGCGAGAATTCTTGGAAATATTTGCGTTGGTCATCTCTCCCTTATGGCCAACTCCCCCGGACTTACCCTAATAAGCTTTCGAAGTCTGAGGATTCCAATATCGATCTTTTCACAAGCAGTCTAGCTGCGGTGAATACAGCCCTAACGTCATCACTACCTAATCGTTCTAATGTGTAAATGGCATTGCATGGTGCCATCTCGCACTTCTTATTTCTATGTTCATTTATTTGTAAAGATTCTTCATTTCTATTTAATTGTCACTTGCGGAGGCTTTTAATTGGCTCTTCTTATACTAATTTGTCAAAATGTTTTGTAACAACAGCTGTTAGACCCCCAAACAAAATAAAATAAAAATAAAAATAAATAATTTTCAATTTATATTAATGTAATGAATTTTTTATTTTTTTATTTGCAATTATATAAATTTACTCTCCGACTATTCTTTCTGACATGTTTAATAATATATTTTTATTGTGTATTTCCTATTGACGTATAATTATTATCTTAAGATTTGGTCTAAACATTCTATAAATATTAATGTTCATTACTTTAATTTTTTAAATATTGTACGTCCGTCATGAATAAATTGTTGACACTATAGCATAATGCAATTTTTACACCAATTTATACACAATTTCTGCAATAAATATTCATTTTATTTGATACGCTACGAGCGCTGCTACTCGTACCTTACATTATACAGCCTGTATATTTACACCAAACTGTATTTTATTATTTTGTAAAGACTTGATCGAAAAAGGTTTCACCTTGAGACCCATAGGGGTCTCAAGGTGAAAGAAACCTATAGAGGTTTCTTCACAAAAGTAGGTCAATACTTTACGACGACGGCGACGTGATAGGCGACTCCTTTACAGTTAGGAAAAAACTTACATTTATTGGCTATACCTAAATGTTAGTTTTTTTTATACATATAAAAATCATTCAATATCTATCAGGCGAGATGTCGTCAAACGTATGCCCAGTTACCAATAAAAAAAATAGAACCTAATTGTTTTTTTAATTTATCTAAAACACGGTTGTTTTGTGTTGTATATTTATTCATGTAGAACGGATATTGTACTTGAATTTCGCTAAATAATATTAGAATCAATTTATAAATAATAACAATAAAATTATTAAATAAATTACTTGTAATTTTTTCAATTAATATAATTCAATCAATCATCATTTTATTGCAAATACAAATCGTGTACAATCAATTATATGAGCTCTGAATCCCACACTAGGATAACTCCTGTGTCGTAGGATTCAGTCTCTTTCATTCAGTATAGCTGTTTACAAAGCGAAACAAATAATAGGTTAGATTTATTAATCAAAATATAAATTTAATTACTTGATTTCTAATTTGATGACATAACATATTAAGTGACATTTTTTAAACATTTTTTAAATTTTAATATTTTAAAGCATATTTTAATTTTCTCACTGTGACTTAATTTAATTAACAAAGTATTGACATTTAAAATGAAATATTAAATAAATAAGATTATGTTTAATAATAAAACTGTTAAATATTTGTACGCCTACAAAGGCCGAATTTTAGATTTGTAGAAATACCAAAAGTTTTGCCACACCCTGTATAAAACAGGTGTCGCCTAGCTGTATTTAGTTTTTTTTTTTACTCTTAATAGATCTATGTTTGGCCACTATCTCGCCTGATGTGAAGCGATGATGTGGCCTAAGATGGAGCACATAGATCTAGAGAGAGACGGCAGTTGAGCGGATGCTCAGACCCGTCTCCCCGATGGTTCACCGAACATCATCCCGAAACACGACTAGGTCGCAATAATAATAATAATAAATTAAATAATGTAATTATTAATATATACAAATTTTGTAAATTATTTTAGCGTGTCTCGTGTTATTTTAATAATATCATTATAGATAGTCATAAAATCATAATATTTATACATCTGTATATCAAATGACATTATAATATTAGATTGTAAATGAATAACTGTTTGTGGCGTAGCAGTTAGGCGGGGCAGGTCTTAACAGAGCTAGCGAGATCGAACCGCGCGAATCCCCAGCAGCAGCATGTTTTTTTTCCCCAATAAACACGCCCAAAATTTCATAATTCGTATATTTCGTATACACAGTTTTTTATAAAAGTCACCGATGTGCCATCGCACCATAATTAAATGAGCATCGTTTTTTACATATATGTATATAAAAGACGGAGAAATTAAACTTTTGGCGTGTTTACAACTTTTGTTGCTCACTGTACAAAGTTGTCAATCCTGACAGGGTTCGCACCAAAAAGGATAAGCCGCAACGCTTAGTGTGGATAGGCGAAATTTCTACCATGTAGAGGTGACGTTGGTAAAGTGGCGATGAGGGTTTGAGATTGTGCAGTTCTTGAGCAATAGGGGATCGGACAGTAATCGAAAAAAATCTAAAATGTAATAAGATCGAATGTTTGTTGAATTCGAAAGATCATTCAATCAATATTTTTGTAAAATAATTTATATTTTTAAATCAATAAATAAAATCTAATAATTCTGACCTTTTTTTATCTGTTCCGAAACACCAGCACAGTGCATGACGTCATTTTAAAGTAAATACCAAGTGCGAAGCTTGTGTTTATTTTATATTTTTGCTTTTAATCTATATATCAAAACGATATGTTTTTTATGCCATGAAGACCCTAAAGTCTTTAAATTTCACAAAAACGTATAAATCACTATGTAAGTTTGCTTTCGTAGAGCTTGTCGTTTCGTTGGCCAGCGTGTGACGTCATACGTCCGAGGTGACCTTTTGCGCGGCAATATTTGAAACATAACATTTAAACATAGTTTTAGGTACTTTTAGGACTTAATTTAATTAAAATGTTATTTTTCACGGCTATATATATATACATTATGGTAAATTTTAAACACTTTCTGAAAAGTTGTCCGATCCCCTATTCTCCGTAGCATATTCTGTCTGTACAATATCTTTAATTACTACGTAGGTAAGTACCCTATCCAATAAAGTTTTCGAAGCGATTCTCTCGCCCATTGTACACCATAAAATAATGTAGCAAGGAAAATAAAGTAATTTCGATCGCCGATACAATTAAGTGCACTTCGCGTATATTGCAAGCAATTTGTTTTATCCATCGACTGTTGAGCCAATGGACGCCCGATGTCGTTACTTCGCTGCAATTTCTGTAATACTATTTTAGAAAAGGAAGGATGCAATGTTCCAAGTTTAAGCACGACTCGGGAGACACGTTTAAGTTTCCAAACTGGCATGAAGTCGATAGCAGCACGTAAGAATAGAACACAGAAAGTTAGATGTTTGGAAAGACAATTGTCGCGCTGTCAGTTACGGCTATTATATAAACCAAAGATAATAACACCTACTGTAATAGGTAGGTATATAAAATGCCGTATTAGTTTAGATCAGTTGTTTACACAACCAAAAAATTAAATTAAAATTAAATAAGCCCATCGATCACATACATATATCATCATCAACATTATCAGCCCATCACGTTCCCACTGCTGGGACACAGGCCTTTACTCATAGAGAGAGTATAATAATCCACCACGCTGGCCCAGTGCGGGTTGATGGATGTTACATGTCCTTGAATAAAAATTCAAGGACATGTGATTGATTCTTGGACATGCCGGTTTCCTCCCGATGTTTTCCTTCACCGTTTTTAGAGCGAGTATTAAATCCGCACATAACTTAAGAAAGTCAGTGGTGCGAGGCCAGCGGGATTCATACCTACATTATCCTGCCCATACATATATCCTGGCCCCTAACTAGGATTCCTTGTATCATAGGGAACCAGAAACTACGAGGACTATGGTCCCACAAAACCCAGACACGAAATAAATGCTAGCGTTTTTTTCCTTTGCACAAACAATGTGGTACATACAAAACTTTAAACATATAGAACGTACAACAAACATTAAACATTTTAACTAACATTCACACTGATATTATATAGTACTTTTTATCCCGGAAAAACGTACCTACCTACTGTTCCGATTCGTCCGATCTGTTCGAGGGGGCAACTATAAACTGAATTCTACGCGGTTGAAACCGCGCGGCGCAGATAGTAATGAATAATACAAGCTTGGTCTCAAGCTTTTACTTTGTTTCTCTCTCTTTCCTTAAAAAAAGGTCTAGATTACAGTTCTAAAAAATAAACATAGTTGCGGTACATTAAGGCAGCAATAAAACAGCATAGTGTACCCTTAGGAACTCTGTCCCGCGCACTAGGTAGGTCTCTGATAAGCCTATACAGTGGGTTACAGTGGATCACTCCGGCTACACCTTTCCCCATTTCATTGCGTACATAAACATAAGTAGGTACATTTAGAAACAACAAACAAAACAAAAAAATAACAAATAATTTATTTCCTTATGGCTCCTTTTGGTTGTTAGTAAATCAGTGTTATAAACATAATGCTGATGATGACATTTAAGCTGTAAATAAGTGGTCTATTAATAAAGTTGTCAGTGGTTTTACACCCGGGACGCTGCGAGCTCGTTAGCCAGTCAACTGAGAGCAATTGCTGATAAAAATGTTTGATTGTGAATTGTGATGTTTGAAGAACAGGACCATTGCGATGCTGGAATAATTCTCGAGGGAGCACAAAACAAGCACATGGTTCTTCGTTTCTTGGACTACAAAACCAATCCAATTGGGCCAGATGTACGAGGGTCAAACTGAAAGTTCTTAGAAAATCAAAAACTGATTAAACTAGCTAGTTATTACTATTATTATATCTTTTCAATATAGTGTCCGTTCACGTCAATACATCGCTGCATCCGATGGAACCACTGAGAAAAGCACTTTGCCCACTTTTCCTTAGGGGTCTCTTCGACGGCCTTTTGAAACGCTGCCACAGCTTCCTCAGCGTCCATAAAACGTTTTTCTTTAAGTTTTTCTTTTATTTTTAGGAATAAATAAAAATCACAAAGTCCAATCACAGGGTCGGGACTATACGGCGGATGACCCAGTAATTCCACGTTTGACGTCGCCAAATAGTCCATCGTTCGCCTGGCGGTGTGCGACGAGGTGTTGTCGTGGTGAACGAGGATTCTACTGCGAGGTAGTTTCTCCCGATTTTTTTCCAAGACAAGTGGCAAACAATTGTTAGTATAAACTCCGTATGACCTGTCCTTCCGAAGAATGACGCTACCATCTTTTTTTCCACGCTTCGACCTCTCTTCACTTTAGTTGGCAACTCCTCGGAAGGAAACACCCACTAAGGAGACTGTCTTTTGGTTTCCGGATCATAACAGTAAATCCAGCTTTCGTCACCCGTAAGTATGTCGAACACAGCATTTGAGTCACCTCCGTTAAATCTTTCAAGCATTTCACGGCACCAATCAACACGACGGAGTTTTTAGAGAGAGGCCTCGGTCAAAATATGAGGTATCCACCGGGCACAAAGCTTCCTGACCGCTAAATGTTCATGGAGTATTTTGTGCACTTGACTCATACCGATGCCTAAGCTTGTCCGAATCTGCTGATAGGTCACTCTTTTGTCAGTCTCTATCATACGACGGACAGCACAGATGTTATCTTCGGTAGTCGCCGTAGAAGGCAGACAGTCCCTCACGCAGATCATCGGTGAGATTAGTGTGACCACGCTTAAACTCATTAAGCCAGTTGTAAACAGTGGCACGAGATGGGGCTTCATCGTGAAAGGCCAATCGTAGTCTATCATAACTTTCTTGTTGACTTAAATGTTATCGAAAGTCATAAAAAATCATAGCACGAAAATTATCTCGCGTTAAAACATGCTGACGTGACACAGACAATTTTCAATATGCCGCCAAATCGTAAAACAAATGACAATTGAATGAAATTCATACTCAATAATATAGGCAAAGAGTTCCATTTTTCAAATTTAAATTATTTTTTTATTTATTTTGTTTACAAGTGGCCAGTTCTAAAAACTTACAGTTTGACCCTCGTATCTTGGTAATACGTTGACTTGATGAATTCATATTTAGTATTTCCATTCAGATTGAGTTTATCGATGGTTCATCACACTAATATAATATTATATTATAAACAAAATGCCCTCCGCGGTTTCTCCCGCAATTTTTCTATATGAAAAGTACGTATCCTATGAACTTTTCCAGGACTAAGCACCTAAATTTCACCAAAATCCGTTCAGTAGTTATTGTGTGTTTGTGGTGGTTTGTGTAATAAACATCCATCCATCCTTCCATAAAACTTTCTTGCTCTATTCTACATTAATAAATTTGAGTTTTTTTACAATTTTTAACCGACTTCAAAAAAGAAGATGGTTCTCTGTTCGATTGTATTTTTTTTCATTATGTTTGTTACCTCAGAACTCCGTCATTTATGAACCGATTTGAGCCGCGTTGGGTTCAGTATATCTATGAAGTGGTCCCATATTAATTTCATTGATATTTGACCTTGGACTTCGAAGATACATTGAAGTCGGTTTTTGTTTTTTTCAAGAAAATGTTTTTTATTAAACAGCTTGAATAGCTATAATATAAATTATTTTGCAAAAAAAACTAAACCGACTTCAAAACCACAAATGGCACTCAAAAGTAAAAAATAAATTAATATAATTATCATAAGCGCTACCCACTCATATATTTGAAGTCGGTGCCAGCCAAGTCTATAGGTAGCAGATAAATACTATGTATATAGTAAGTACTACTTGTAGATAGTATCTATCCTACTACCTTTTAGACTTGGCTGGCACCGACTTCAAATATATGAGTGGGTAGCGCTTATGATCATCATCATCATCATCATCCACAGCCCTTTACATCCCACTGCTGGGTATAGGCCTCTCTCATATCATGCCATTTTCCTCGAGTCTGCGCCATTCGTGTCCAGGTTCGGCCCGCGATTTTTACAATATCGTCGACCCATCTTGCTTCCGGACGCCCAACGCTACGCTTGCCCTGTCTTGGCCACCATTCAGTCATTACTTTACTCCACCTGTCGTCACTCCGCCTGGCCAGGTGTCCCGCCCAACTCCATTTGAGTCCCATAACAGCTTTTCCGACGTCCCGAACTTTCGTTCTTCGTCTGATTTCAACGTTAGGGACTCGATCTTGTAGTTTGATGCCGAGCATGGCTCGTTCCATGGCTCTCTGTGCAACCCTGATTTTGTGCACAGCCTCATGTGTGAGCGTCCATGTCTCGGCACCATATGTCATGGTGGGCAGAACACACTGGTTGAAGAGGCGGGTTTTCAGACACTGTGGTATCTGGCGTGACTTGAGGATATCAACCAACTTCCCGAATGCCGCCCAGCCAAGTTGTATTCTTCTAGATATTTCCCTATTCTGATGTTCTTTGCCAAAGGATAGTATATGGCCAAGGTACACATACTCATCGACCATCTCTAGGTTCTCATCCCCAATCATAATGCTTGAAGACGAGGTGCTAGAGATGTTCGTCATAACTTTGGTCTTAGCCATATTCATCCTTAGCCCTGCCTTACGAGAAGCATCAGATAGGCACTGCAGCATTTTCTGGAGATCATCAAGGCTTTCGGCAAACAGTACGAGGTCGTCAGCAAACCTGAGGTGCGACAGGAAGACACCGTTGATGTTAATACCACAAGTGTCCCATGGAAGCGTTTTTACAATATCTTCTAAGACAGCTGTAAAAAGCTTGGGTGAAATGGTGTCCCCCTGTCTCACCCCCCTATTGATTGATATAGGTTTGGTTAAGTTGTGTAGTTTTACTTGCATTGTTGCCGAACTATAGAGCTCCCGGAGTATATCCACATAGCGAGCGTCGATAGAGCAGCGATGTAGTGAGTCAAACACAGCCCAGTGCTCGACACTGTCAAATGCTTTCTCGTCATCGACGAAAGCCATACACATCGGCCGGTTGAATTCTTGACTTTTTTCCATCAACTGCTTTACCGCATGGATGTGATCTACAGTAGAAAACCCACTTCGAAACTCATATACCTAGGGTTTTTCTACTTAGGGTGCGCTTATGATAATTATATTAATTTATTTTTTACTTTTGAGTGCCATTTGTGGTTTTGAAGTCGGTTTAGTTTTTTTTGAAAAATAATTTATTTTACCCTTTTTAGTGAAAAACAAGTTTTAATTAAATTAAATCAAAAAGTTTTTAAGGACAAGCTTTTATGATCTAGAAGCCACATCATGACGAAGTTTAAAACGGGCTATCACAATTAAATGCATGTACAAAAAAATTTCATGTCTGTCCTATATCTCTGTTGAGGAGTTCCCTCGCCGGAAGTCAATCCTGGGTGTATCTGCCATGTCATGATGAAATTTAGAACAGGCTATTATGGTTAAATCCAATTACGAAATGTTGTGTCTGTACTATTCACCGTTGAGGAGTTCCCTCACCGGAAGTCAACCCTGGGTGAAGCAGGTGAAGCAGTCGAATACAAACCTCCACCTTTAGAAAGTTTGTTACGAAAAAAACAAGAATCGACTTGAAGATTAAACTTATATTTTTTGTTTTTGCTATTTTTTTCAAAAACTACTGAATGAATTTCGATAAAATTTATATGGGACCACCTTTGAAGTATTACCTACCAATCAAAAAAAGAATCATCGAAATCAATGCATAATTGGCGGAGTAATCGCGTGACAAACATACCGTCGAATTGTAAACCGTAAAGTATTACGTACTTGCAATATTGTACGCATTTTTATGTTAAACTATTGCGGTCCTTGAAGCCATCAAGCTCAGTTCAGCAATTCGTGCTAAGTTTAGAGTTCCAGGAACGGCGAAACTGCGAAATGTTTAGTTTGTGGGACAACTAAATAAATGTACCTATTGACTCATGCTTACTGAAGAATTCCTCAGTTTGGCCTTTTTAGACCCGCTGAAGTAAATTTCTTGAGATTTGATTTGCGTTAGTCAAACCTCTAAAGCCAGTTGAATTAGTTTCATGTTATATTCATGAGCTCTTCAGTGCACTTTAAATCGGTTGACTGCTGCTGGAATGTAGTAGATTAAACTTTATTTTCTATACTATGCTATGGCCTTTTCTAACATAAAAGATTTAAGCTTAAATGTTCAGTCTATGGGGACTTACGCCGCGCCTTTTGCTATGGTTTGGGAACTTGCCAAGCCTTTAATTTTGATAATGTGGCGTTCTTTTGAATTCTCGGGCATTAGATGAAAGCGAGTGTGGGTCAGTGGGAACACTTGCGCCTTTCGATTCGACGCACCCAAGTTTGTATCCCGCTGGCCACTGACTTTCTTAAGTTATGTGCGGATTTAACACTCGCTCTAAAAACGGTGAAGGAAAACATCGGGAGGAAATCGGCATGTCCAAGAATTCAATGACATGTGACATCTACCAGCCCGCACTGGGCCAGCGTGCTGGATTATGGCCCATACTTTCTCTATGAAAGAAGGCCCGTGTCCCAGCAGTGGGAACGTGATGGGCTGATGATGATGAGACGAGCAAGCCGCTTGCCTGATTTTAAGTTTCACGCCTGCCCATAACAATTGCGGTGCCACACAGAACTTTAAATACCATAAAACGCACAGAATTGCGCTCATCGCCCCGAGACATCCAATATTTATTCTCATATACCCAGTAATTTTGCTGTCTAAAAGGATTATTTAGTTTATAAGGGTTGTTCCTAATCCCCCAGTTTTCGGTCCCAGGGCGACTGGAATCTCGACATCTGGAAAAATTCTTCCTGAAAAAGTGATTATTCCGGATTTCCGAAAACTGGGGGCTATCAGGATAGTACCTTCTACCTAGGGTTTTCCTGATATCAACTTATTTCATCTGTTTCCAACTAAAAAATGCATAAAGTATTTACTTATCATATATCAATTTAATCCTGTTATTACTGGATGGAACTTGGAAGGCAAACAAACCCGAAAGAAGATTGAATAACAGACATTTAAATCAATAACCCTTGTGGAACAGCACCTGTGATTACTTCGATAGGTAAAATTTATAGCTGAGACACACCTACTTGTTTAACTAGGGGATTATGTTGTACCTCTTGATTAAGTATTTGTTTATTTTGTATATACTGTTATTTATTTGTAGCACCCTTCGTTCTCGCCTGCAGTCTTTTTGTTAATCTCATGGGAGTTAATTTACTAAGATTAATTAATAAAAAAGGAGCTTTATTTTCAGTCTGGTATAAGATATATCTGAAATAATTTGCGCGTGGTGGTTTGATTTGTGGGTGCTATTGCTGCATAAAATGGGCGTAGTTGTGGGCAAAATAAAAACATACAAATAGCTAGGAATATGCGGATTGTATCTAAGAGACTAGCGACCCGGCCTGGCTTGCTTGGGATGCAAGTTACTAAATGTGGTGTAATTTTCTGACGACTTGATTACGAAACATTGAATTCTCTCAACTATCTTAATTTTTATTAGAATGTATTGTACGTAATATTAAAAATTTGCGAAAAATGCTGAAATTGCGCATAGCGATAAGGCCGCCTATTGTACCCATTGTATATTAACTTTGTTATCTATTGTTTTTCCTGTGTGTTTGGTATTTAATAAAACATTATTGTATTGCATTGTATTGTATACTAGCGGCCCGCCCCGGCTTCGCACGGATATTTAACAAAAATTTCAAAATTACAAAAATATAACACGCATCCCGCACGGCCCGTACCCCAGTGACACCTACATTGCATAAGGTGCCACATTTTTCTAATACTTACATTTTTAAACTCGTAATATCTTTCGAATGGAATCTCTGAATTGAATAATTCAAAAAGTTATATAAAGGTATTGAAGCAGTCTTGAATATAAAGATAATTTATTTTGATAAGGATTAATACCAAGATAAAAATAAAGAGCCTTTTCTAGCAACGGCATTTCAATTACATTTTTAAAATAAAAGAACACTTGTTGTGAGAGAGAGAGACATATGCTGTCGCGACACTTTTTGTAAATAATGATGTGTTCTGCAAAGTCGTAGTACATTATTTTATTCTATCATGAATAGTTTTCGCAGCGCACGCGATGTAAAGTATATTTTAGGTAATTTTTTACACTTTGGGTTACATTATTGGAGTTTTAGTAAAGATCCCTAATTTTTTTGAAAATATAGTATGGCCTATGTCACCCGGGGATAGTGTAGCTTTCCAACAGTGAAAGATTTTTTCAAATCGGTTCAGTAGTTTTGGAGCCTATTCAATGCAAACAAACAATCAAATCTTTCCTCTTTATAATATTAGTTTAGATTAACCTTCCCTAAAAAAAGTCTCTAAATAATAGTGTACACCGTATTAAAATCCGTTGCGTGGTTTAGAAGAAAAAAGCGGAAACACAGAAATGAGGACACGGATAGCGACTTTGTTTTAAACCATTTAGAGGTATGGATTCTAATTTTATTTGCAAAGAAATTTCCTCTTAATAAAGAATTAATATTACCTTAAACTTCAGAATTACTTTCCGATTTCCGGAATGACTGGCCTGATCGCAATGATGGAGAGAGATCAGCTGTTTATATCATAACCATTCCATCTTAGGACCACCAGGCGAGGAGAGTCACTCCACCCTTACGTTGTGCACATTCTACCAGTACGCACAAAGTGCTTCGCTGATTCATTCATTTTACGTATTGCTAAGGAGTGGAATTTTCTACCGAAATCCTTATTTCCTTCCCATTACAACCTGGGCCCTAATTCAGTATGACCACTTCGCGATTCCTTGCTTCGAAATCACGTCGATTCCTTCATTAATAAACGACATCTCTATGACACATTCATATATTCATATATATGATTCTCTATGACGCGTCATAGAGAATACAAATTTTAATTAATTTGTATTAATTAAGGAATCGACGTAATTTCAAAGCAAGGAATCGCGAAGTTGTCATAGTGAATTAGGGCACTGGATCTCTTTAAGACAAGAGTGAATGGGTACCCACCTCTTGGGCAAACGTGCTCCACCTTAGATCACAACTACGCTTACCATCAGGTGTGTTGTTGTCAAACGTAACATAAAGAAAAAATCCATGAAAGAAGATGCTTGAGCGGAGAGACTTGCTTAGCAGTGGAATCTAATATAAAAATCTACGGCATTCCTAAGCATCGTACCAAAAAGTTTTCAGTTCTAAATTCCAGATCTTGCAGTTACACTCCATGTTCTTGGGTGGTATTCAACGATGCAAGTAAAACGACGTCGCGGCCCGGTGCGGTCCATGTAATCCTGCACATTGACAGCACTGAGGAGCCCTTTGAGGCATCCCGTGCCTGTACATGTATGTAGGTGTCACACGACTCATTGACTGTACTTTATCCTTGCTTAACTTGCACTGTAGGTACCTACTAAAACTTTTTTAATAGATAACAGCCCCGGTTTAAACATGGTTCAGCTTTGGCTCCTTATTCTTAATGGGTGGTATCTAACGATGCGCGAGAAATGGCGTCATAACTCAGCAAGATATGGTTTGAAGGGTGTACTGAACGAGCTCCTTGAACCATATTCCCGTAGGCGAAACATGATGGACTGGACCACTGGACTGGACCGCTTCTGTCAAGTACCCAACTGCCACTTAAGAAACATATTAATATAGTGTTCATTCAACGTATTTTAATTAAAAATATATGCTTCCTGCCGTACCTTCTGACAAATGCTTCTTTTTCCGATATGGTGGTACAGTCATTGTAATATTGACTGAATGAATGAATTGCCTGTGATTCCCAAAATCGAATAAGATGCTATTGAACTTTAAATATGTCTACCTAAAGTCAGCAGTAATGAATATGTACCTACATTATATTTATTTGTGAATTTCAAAGAAGCAAAATGTCGAAGTAGCAAGTGTTCCATTATACTACAATGTACTTACCTACCTATCCTTCTTTACAGACTAATCGCACTGGGGCTTGGCGAACGCTATTCTCTTGATTCGATTCGTTTGTTCTTATCTTCGAATAGAAACAACAACTTTACAAATCACCCCTTAATGCAGCCCCTGTTGATCCATGTGTGTGGCATTTCTACGACGCGAGAAATTACGTCTCGTCTTGACATGGTCTAATGAGTACGAAACAAGCTCCTTTGCATGTCTCACGAATCGATTGGTGCATTTCAACCTTGCCCAGACGTATAAACCCTAACCAGTGTTCCAAATACGTTGGTGAAAGATGGCGCCAAGGTATAGCAACACTATACAATTATATGTATTATGAAAATTAACGTGGTTTGGATACATTATTAATAATAATTTATCAAACGGAATTACTTTGTACGGGATCTATGAAATTTGCCGAAATTATCATGTCTACAATTTTATTATTACAAGCTTTTGAGTTTGTATATTTGTTTGGGTCAAATCTTGCAAGCTGAATCAGAACCACTTCCACTTATCCTACGCAGTTGAAATTTCGCATACTTGTCAAAGTCCGATGACGTAGCAGTAGCAATATTATGGTGACAGCCAGCTGATCTGATGATGGAGACGGAAGGTGGGCAACGAAATCTTGACAGATAATCGTAAACTACTAGTGTTTGGGCTCATTTTAATCTGCACGCGGTTCTGATTACGAATTTGTTAAAAACATGTCTTAAAAAATGTATATTGCAACAAATATTACATAGGTTAAGCCAGTCTGTCAGTTTTGCTCTTTGGTTTTCCTTTCTCAGAGAGCACGCCTCTTTACCTAGATTAAATGGAAAATCAAGGATAGGGCATGTTAAAAAGCTGGGAAATTCTCCACCACATTTCCGCCGCTATTATTATTTTGTAATCTAAAACCTTTGCGTTGGAAAAGGTACACGGTTTTATAAGGTACATTTTGGGACTTGATGGTAGGTATCTTTATCTTTGTAGGGAAAGTTTTATCGGCTGATGAATAAAACAGAATGTGTTTTTTTTTCGATATATACGTGTTTTTTTCCCGGCTAGGAAAAAAGGTTTTCAAACTCTCTCATTTAAACCCCAAGAAGTTTCGAGAATGATACTAATTTCGAGAACGATAATAATTACAATTATTATTATTATTATTCTTTTCAATTTTTTTATAATTTATTTATACTTTTTCTTCTCTTTTATTAATTTTTTTATTTATTACGGATTTAGTCACACCCTCATAACTTAAAAACTAAAGTGTTACAATGGGCGGTCGTATCACTCAAAGCGATCTCTTCCAGGCAACCTTTGGATGGAGGAGACTTAAAGAAATTGTAAGAGACGGGGGTGTCAATATAAATAACATAATTATAAAATGTATGTGCAAAGAGTACAAACTATTATAACATATAGGTACTACATATTTATATATTTTATACATATATACTAAATATGAATATATGTATACCAATTATAGATGTAGTATAATATAATGTACAATATATAATCAATCCTAGTAATCGGTTAATTCGGCCGAGCAGCTCAAGCGGCGGAAATATGCTAACCTCAGTAGCGGTTACATATTTGAGCCGTTTGGTGTGGAGACTTTGGGTCCGTGGGGACCGGGAGCTCATCGTATTTTCAAAAGTCTGTCAGAGCGCCTGATCGATGCAACGCGTGACCAAAATGCTGGGACTTATTTGGCTCAACGTATCAGTATTGCAATCCAACGGGGCAATACTGCCAGCATCTTGGGTACGCTGCCAACTGGTAGTGGGTTGGAGCATTTGAGCTACCTATAGGCCTTTAATGGTCTATGGGTTGTCCAATTGCTTCTCCTTGTATGTAGTTAGTTTAGTTTTAGTAAGTAGAGTGTAGTTTGTTTTGAGTAATAAAGGCATTCGCCCGTATGAAAAAAAAAAATCAATCATAGTTACCTACATTATAATTACATAGATCGTGCTTTCTCGTTTATTTAACTGTCATTAAATATCTAAACGGTAGTCGTAAAAATGTCTTTTATAAAAGTTTATTAGACGTATCTACTAAAACAACCGCAAAGTGGTAAATGTGTCCAAATAGATTGATTTAATAATGCTGTTAAAATTCTACTCTATTCCCATAATGTGAAAAACTTGTTTCACTATACGTGTTACATTTTACACATTCTTTGTTGTGTAGAATATGTTCCATTTACATAGAACTTATTTTTGTGGCAAACGGTTTTTAATTATAAAAATATTTTCGTAAGTATAGAGACTCTACACGTATATAAAGAAAAACTCAAACAAGGTTTTTCGGGAAGAAAAATCTCGACCACCGGCTGGGACTCGAATCTTCCCTCAGCACGGGACGCTCATATAATATATAGGTACGTAAAATTTCAGATAAGTAGGAAACTACATTTTAAGGCGAATAAGTATGTAGGGGCTTTAACATAATTTTGCTGAACTACCTATTCCCATTTGAGCAGTTTATGATATTCCTATTTGAGCACCTACGGTGCGGTAGATAGATAGATAAACACTTTATTATTCACCTTAA
Source organism: Petrophora chlorosata (assembly GCA_951640565.1). Taxonomy (NCBI): domain Eukaryota; kingdom Metazoa; phylum Arthropoda; class Insecta; order Lepidoptera; family Geometridae; genus Petrophora; species Petrophora chlorosata. Next base: position 6,220,949 of record OX621207.1, on the reverse strand, counting down.
ATTCTGTGCTTAAACATAAAAATTAGTAACAAGTTAAATGTTTACAATGGTGTAGCAATGGGCGGTCTTATCGCTCAAAGCGATCTCTTCCAGACAACCTTTGGATGGAGAGGAATAACGAAACATAAACGGACGGCGGTGATAGAAATTATGAAGTAGCTTCTAGTGGGGTATACATATCTTATCTTACAACTGTATAAAACACAATATCCTTAAAATCAGCACTTTTATTTTACAGAATGTTACCAATTATGTAAAACATGCATATAAAGCAAACTTTTAAGAGATACCTCCTGTGTCTTTAAAGTAGTACACCGGACAGTAAGTAATCGGAAAGAGAGTGAGTAACTGTCCTTCTTTCACTGGGATAACTAATTCCACTGAATAGTATGTAGGCTGTTGTTGAATAATATAATATCTAAGGGGGTAGATATTAAATGTAAAATAAAAAATACCTATATAAAAATAAAATTCTCTCCGCATTTTTTTAATATCAATATGATAGTGAATTTAATATTGTATAAAAATGAAGTATATAATATATTTTACATTATTAAATTTTTTTTATATAATCTACGTAATATTTAGCGAAATTTACACTAGTTATTTTCATTGCGTTTCAGAATTAATTAGATTTTCATCAGGACTGAAACGTCCTATCGATTCACAACCTCTCAATAATCCGGATTTTAATATAAGGAACAAAAAAACGTAGATTTTTTTATGTATAACACTTCCAGCACACTTGATAAACTAAAACATTTTAATGCGGTGCTAATTACCAACATTAACTTACAGTAGGAACGTAATGGGCTGATGATGATGATAATGACGTAAGTAGGTGCGAGTATTTCAGCCATGTTTGTCCTTAATTACTATCTACTTTTGAGACTCAACCAATTGATCAATTGTAGTCCATTCTAGTAACAAAAAAGCCGCCTTCAAAATCAGAAGCACGAAAACAATATCCAAAGTATCAAGCAGTCAAGCACCTTGACCATTATCTCCCGATCGATTCGTGAGCTCCCAACGTGCGGCGTTCAGAGTCGCTTATCGTCAGCTGTCAGTTTCTCCGAACTCCGGACCTCTCATTAGCTCGGCCGTTACCCGGGTGGTAAGAGCCGATTCTGTTTCAATTACCTGAGAACCTGAAGATCATCTTTGAAGTTATCGTAAAAAGGGATGTATGGAATAACAGCCGGAAAAGGGGCGGATAAAAATTCGGTTATTTTAGGGTGATCATGATCTAAACGCTTGAAGTTTTAACATTTGATAAGAGAATAATATAATAGAGGTAGGTATAGGTATACTTGTACATAATGTAGAAAAACTTTGATAAATTAGTAAAGAAGGAATATGACAGAAAACCTATGTAGGAGAGTCTTGAGAGGCGATTTTATTAAAGAACAATCTGCAAACCGCAATGTACGCCATGTGCCCTTGAGATTTTGGTGCATCAATTACAATTTGGACCTAGAACATACTTAACATAGTAAACACGGAAATATAAGCTCTACTTACCACTATCTCAAAATGTTGATTAAAAGAAAGTGAGAGATTAAAAAAATATATCTAAAAACCACATTTTTATGCGCCTTTTGAGGTTAGGTCGGCATTGCATGCTAATAAATGGATTTAGAATGCATTGTCATCGAGTTGTGAGCCATCCTGCAAGATTCAGCCAGATAGTTCATCGGGAAGTGCTCGAAATTTGAGTTGCAAGATTCCACCCGGAACGACAGACAGACAAACAAGAAAGTATCTTAATAAAAAAGGGGTAATTAATAAAATAGCTCAATAGTTACTAAGTAAAGAGTAATAATGGTTTAACATCAACGGCCTAGATTTCTATAATGTTATAGGTATATCAAGTGACTAATCGCTTAGTTACATTAGAATTTATCCTGAATTCTGATAATCTCCGCATGTGGCATATCCCGACATACACTAATGTAGATCTCGAACGCTTGATTCAGTACCTATCAATAAATTTAAACGCATTGAGTTCTTCCGACAACGGCTGCGATTTGTGTGGGCAATCACAGATTAGATAATACGAGTAGTGTACCTACGTTACGCTCGTACTCCTGAATTTCCTCATGTTTTTTTAACGCTTAATAGATCTATTTTTGGCCACTATCTCGCCTGATGTGAAGCGATGATGTGGCCTAAGATGGAGCACATAGATCTAGAGAGAGACGGCAGTTGAGCGGCTGCTCAGACCCGTCTTCCCGATGGTTCACCGAACGTCATCCCGAAATACGACTAGGTCGCTTGACGGCATGGCTTTGTTCGGTGGGTGGTATTACAACCACGGCCAGCCTACCACTCCAAAGCGCGTAAGCGGGTTTCATCACGATGTTGTCCTTGATGATGTCCTTTACCGTTTTAGAGCGAGCGTGCAAAATCTGCACTTAACTATAACTCATTGGTGCAGGGCTGAAACGGGATTCGAACCCAGGTGCGTTGGATGGAAAGGCGCACGAGTTCCCGCTCAGCCACACTCGCTCTGCATGATATGTCTGAAAATAGTTACCTACTTATCGTTACCTATTCCTTACGTTTTCCTTTCCTTTACATTGTGTCAGTAACTAATCTACTGTATCCTTTACCGGCTATACTTATGTATTATACCTATCTATCTACATCTAATGCATCTAGAGCGGTCTAAAGTCTAAG